>CM035836.1:2677656-3304309 GCA_020510985.1 Pholidichthys leucotaenia
TTTTTTTTTTCCTTTCCTTTCCTACACTTCGCCAATGGAAAAAAGAAACACAAGAATAAAAATACAAAAAATACACACTTTAGTTATTTTGACATAATGACGGTGTTCTGCCCACAGTAGAGTGTGTTTCATAGAAGGTTAAAAATAGTTCACAAGTTCATAATAAAATGTCATAATTCATTTGCAATGATTCATGCTAAAAAACAGTCATTAGGTTAAAAGTAACTTCTATACAGTTAGTATTGGTTTACCTGTATTTCATTTTGAAGGCGCAGCCAGTGGTCGCTATGATTTATGGGTAGCAGAAGCGGACGTTAGTAAGAGAGAGAAAGGAAAAAAAGGAGAAAAGTATAACCTACCTGTGAATGTCTGAGACGCTCCTCCTGTGTGTTATATCCTTTTCTACACCTTCGAAAGCAATGGCTTTTCACTCGGGCTTTTCATTGAGCTCTTCAAGCCACAGTTGTAAAGAACTGTAAGCTGTCTAGAAGACCGTAATAAAGGAGCAAGACGCTCGGTTTCCTGGCTCATGAAAAACGAGTTTGGCTTGCTGTTGATCTGCGTTCACATACATCGTGTATACAACACGTAGTGATAACAGTACAGTGAAAAGCCACGTCAGCAGTTGGTGAAGATAAGATTCACAACACAGCGATGGACGACACTCAAGAGAAGAGGGCAGAAGAAAAGGCGAACTCTGAAGCCGAAACATAATACAACGCTAGCTCCAGCTCCAGACATTCTAGCTCCAAGTTATCCTCAAAGTCCAACTTACTGGAAGCAGCCATCATGGCACGAGCCTCTGCTGAAGCTGCAAATGCTAGAGCCTTGTACAGTAAGAAACAATTAGAAATTAAAAAACAAGCAAAGCTAGAACAAGCAAAGCTAGAACTGGATCTAGAGATGCTGGAGATAGAGAAGGAAACAGCGGCTGCCACAGTAAAAGCAGAAGTTCTAGAAGCTGCTGCAGCTGCCGAGCAAGACGAAGGAGAGAGTGTAAGGAGCGCAATTTCATTACAAGCTGTCAGACAGAGAACTATGGAGTATGTGCACCACCAAATCCAGCTAAAATCACATGTGCGACCAGCCGAAGAAGAAGCACCTCAAGTCGAACCTGCACAAAGGGCGCAATTATTCACTCCGAGGAGACCCGAACAAACTCTCTCTCCACCAGCGTTCAAATAAATGTACGTAAAAAGTGAATCCATCGACATACCGAGAGACTATGTCAAGCCAAACAGCTACCATGCTTCCCACAGCGGTGACCCACCTATGGCAGACTTTGCTAGGTTCCTCGCGCGCAGAGAGCTAATCACAACCGGACTCTTTAAGTTTGACGACACCCCCGAAAACTTTAGAGCATGGCAGTCGTCATTCATAAATGCAACGGAAGACGTTGGTCTCACATATAGCCAGGAGTTAGATCTCCTAGTCAAGTGGCTTGGTAAAGAGTCCTCAGAGCATGTTAAAAGAATCAGAGCTGTCTATGCCACTAACCCCAAAGCTGCTCTCCAATTGTCATGGGACAGGTTAGAAGAGTGTTATGCTACGCCAGAAGTAGTAGAAAATGCCTTGTTCAAAAAATTAGATAACTTCCCTCGCCTTACAAACAGAGACAATGTAAAACTCAGGGAACTTGGAGATTTACTCTTAGAGCTGCGGGTCGCTAAACATGAAGCTTATCTCCCAGGCCTCGCCTACCTCGACACACCCCGTGGGGTTAAGCCCATAGTTGAAAAGTTACCTCCAAGTTTACAAGATAAATGGCTGCACACAGGCTCAAAATACAAACAAAAATATGATGTAACCTTCCCTCCCTTCTCATATTTTGTAAAGTTTGTCCAAGACGAGGCTAAAGCAAGAAATGACCCAAGTTTTGCGACATGCAGCAGCCAACCCTTCAGCAAAGGTGAGAGACCACCATTCAAACAAACTAGCTACAGAACACCTCTAACTGTAAACAAAACAGAGGTCAACACAACTGATCCCGCTAGTACTAAAGAGGACGATTTAACACGCTACTGTCCAGTCCATAAGAAAATGCATCCTCTAGCCAAATGTAGAGCTTTTCAGAATAAACCGCTACAAGAAAGGCGAAACATACTCAAAGAACGCAAACGATGTTTTCGCTGCTGCTCTCCCACGCACGCAATAAAGGACTGTGACATGAAACTCAAGTGTGAGGAGTGCCAAAGTGAGAGGCATTGCTCTGCCATGCATCCCGATTCAAGTCAGCAACCCCAGCCAGAAAACACACCTGAACCAGAGCCTCAGCCCCGAGACAACACGCCACCTGAGGTAACGTCACAGTGCACTGAGATCTGCGGTGAAGGTAATCCCCCACGTTCTTGCTCAAAGGTATGTCTAGTTCGAGTTTTCCCTAAAGGCCAACCAGAACGGTCCGTTAAGATGTATGCAATCCTTGACGATCAGAGTAATAGATCGCTGGCCCGTCCTGAATTCTTCGAGCTGTTTGGGATCAAGGGTAGCCCTCTGACATACCATATGAGAACATGTGCTGGTCTAAATGAAATGCTTGGCAGGGAAGCAGTGAGGTTCCAAATCGAGCCAGTAGGTGGAGGCCCACACTTAGACCTCCCTCCTCTCATTGAATGCGACGAGATAATGTTCAGTAGAGATGAAATACCTACGCCCGAAGTCGCTCTTGCTCACGCCCACTTAAAACACCTCGCTCCTCTCATTCCCAAGTATGACCCAGATGCTCAGATAGCAATTTTACTGGGCAGAGATATCATACAAGTCCACAAAGCAAGGCAACAAGTCAACGGACCCCACAATGCTCCCTTTGCTCAACGCCTTGACCTAGGCTGGGTAATTGTGGGGGAGGTGTGCCTTAACGCTCACAAGCCAACCGTCAATGTTTATAAAACGCACATGCTCTCCAACGGACGCCCATCTTTCTTCACTCCTTGTCCTAACAGCATCAACATCAAAGAGAAACCATGCCACAGCGGAAAGCACAAGGACGGCCTCTCTAAACGCAGCTCGAAACCCAATGCAGTGGAAGAAAAGCTTGGGGACAAAGTTTTTGAGTGCACAGAGAACGATAACAAGTGTGCCGTGTCCTTCGAGGATGAGACCTTCATAAAGATAATGGAGAGAGAAGTCCACCAGGATGGAAATAACAACTGGATCGCTCCTCTGCCATTCAAGTTTCCTCGCTTGCCACTCCCAAATAACAGGGACCAAGCATTGTCTAGACTCGGCTCACTAAGACGCAACTTAACAAAAAACCCTCAAATGAACGACTTGATGAAGCGCACATGTGCATCCTTGGCCGAGTCCAATCTCAAGCTCCACAAAATCGCCTCAAACAGTGTCTCAGTCATGCAAGCCTTCAAGCCAGAAGACCTGGCCACCGGTATTAAAGACTTGAGTCTCGGCGATGACACTCTACCAGCTCAGAGAAGTCTAGGCCTGTGCTGGGACATAAATACTGACTCTTTCACGTTCAAGGTTGCTGTTGATGACAAACCCTACACCCGCCGCAGGGTTCTGTCAACAATTAACAGCGTCTTCGACCCCTCGGGACTAGCGTCACCAGTGACAATCAAAGGCAGACTTTTGTTATGTGAACTGTCGAATGGTGTCCAAGGTTGGGATGCTCCTCTCCCTCCGGACAAAATGGACACATGGGAAACATGTAAAATGTCCCTCCAAGATCTTAGCAGTCTTAAAGTGCCACGCTGCTATGTACCAGCTTCCCTCTCTAAGTCCACTTACACCGAACTGTGCATCTTTTCCGACGCCTCAAGCTGGGCTATTGCGGCAGTAGCATACTTGAAGACAGTCAATGCAGAAGGACAATGCAAAGTCGGGTTTGTGCTTGGGAAAGCAAAACTTTCACCACAACCAGAGCCCACGATACCTCGCCTCAAACTTTGTGGAGCAGTTCTAGCGGTTGAGATGGCGGAGCTCATTCTGGACGAACTTGATCACAAACCAAATGCTGTCAAATTCTACTGTGATAGCAAGGTGGTTCTTGGGTACATTTGCAATGATTCAAAGCGCTTCTATGTTTATGTGCATGATCGCGTTCATCGTATACGTCAGTCCACATCCCCCGAACAGTGGCACTACGTCACATCAGAGCAGAACCCAGCTGATCTAGCCACCAGGTCAATACTTGCATCACAGCTCATGGACACTATTATGTGGTTTAAGGGACCAGACTTCCTTTACAGACTACCTGAATCCGGGACACCTGAATCCTTTGAGTTGATCGAGCCTGAAGTAGACTCTGAAATCAGAAAAGTCGCTACCTTTTCTACTCACATTCAGAAGAACGGGCCCTTATCAGCATGCTTCCAGCGCTTTTCAAGTTGGAACTCATTAGTACGTGCCATTGCATTCCTAATTCACCAAGCTCATTCTCACTCATCAAGCAATTTGTCAGATCATTCATGCAGGGGCTGGCATCAATGTAGCAAGCCACACACTCCAGAGGAGCTGGATGCTGCCAGTAACCTCATCCTCCAGTCTGTTCAAAGAGACGCTTTTCCCGACGAGTATGCTGCTCTCCATGCCAACCAAACCGTCCGCAGTTCAAGTCCCATCGTAGCTCTTGATCCCTATATGAGTGAAAGCCTCATCAAGGTTGGAGGTCGTCTCAAACATGCTTCATTGAACACAACATCCAAGAATCCAACCATTCTCCCAAACAAGCATCACGTAACTCAACTGCTTGTCCGTCACTATCATGCCAAAGTTGTGCATCAAGGAAGGCAGTTCACAGAAAGCGCAATTAGGCAAGCCGGACTGTGGATTGTAGGTTGCAAAAGAGTGGTCTCGTCCATTATCCACCATTGTGTAACGTGCAGGAAACTCAGGGGAAAACTAGAGACTCAGAAAATGGCAGATCTCCTACCTGAGAGACTCAAAACATGCCCTCCATTTTCATATGTCTGGTTGGACGTATTCGGTCCATGGTCAGTAGTCACTCGACACACACGAGGTGGTGCTGCACAAGAAAAAAGGTGGGCAATACTCTTCACGTGTATGACCACAAGAGGCGTGCATATTGAAGTCATTGAATCTATGGACGCTTGCAGCTGCATAAATGCAATACGCAGATTCTTCGCAATACGAGGCCCAGCAAAGCAAATGCAATCTGACAGAGGCACTAACTTCATTGCAGTGAGCGTGGAGTTAGGCATGGCACAACCAAACAAGAACCCTCCCAACATTGTCAACTATCTCCATGCCAACGGTTGCACATGGGAGTTCAATCCCCCACATGCCTCTCACATGGGAGGCATCTGGGAAAGACTGATTGGGGTCACTCGCAGAATACTGGACTCTATGTTTCTGCAAAACAAACACACTCGTTTGACGCATGAGGTGCTTTGTACTTTAATGGCTGAGGTATCATCTATAATCAACGCAAGGCCCTTAGTTCCCATCTCAACAGACCCTTCCTCACCATTCCTACTCTGTCCTGCAATGATCTTGACCCAAAAGCTGCACGTCCCCACTCCACCGGGAGACTTTTGTGGAAAAGACCTGCTCAAAAACCAGTGGAAACAAGTGCAAGCACTCGCCAATGGATTTTGGAGCCGCTGGAGAAACGAATATCTCAACACCCTCCAATCAAGGCGCAAGTAGCATACAACACACCGCAACCTACAGACAGGTGACATAGTGCTGTTGAAACAGGACCAAGCACCCAGAAATGAATGGACAACGGCCATCATCACATCCACCTTCCCAAGCAGCGACGGGAAGGTCAGAAAGGTCGAAGTGAGGACATCATCCCAGGGTGTTTCAAAGACTTACCTGCGTCCTATCTCAGATATTGTTATGCTCTTAGAGAATGAAGTGATAGATAAAAAGAAGTAGTGGCATTAGTAATGCCAGGTGGGGAGTGTTCTGCCCACAGTAGAGTGTGTTTCATAGAAGGTTAAAAATAGTTCACAAGTTCATAATAAAATGTCATAATTCATTTGTAATGATTCATGCTAAAAAACAGTCATTAGGTTAAAAGTAACTTCTATACAGTTAGTATTGGTTTACCTGTATTTCATTTTGAAGGCGCAGCCAGTGGTCGCTATGATTTATGGGTAGCAGAAGCGGACGTTAGTAAGAGAGAGAAAGAAAAAAAGGAGAAAAGTATAACCTGCCTGTGAATGTCTGAGACGCTCCTCCTGTGTGTTATATCCTTTTCTACACCTTCGAAAGCAATGGCTTTTCACTCGGGCTTTTCATTGAGCTCTTCAAGCCACAGTTGTAAAGAACTGTAAGTTGTCTAGAAGACCGTAATAAAGGAGCAAGACGCTCGGTTTCCTGGCTCATGAAAAACGAGTTTGGCTTGCTGTTGATCTGTGTTCACATACACCGTGTATACAACACGTAGTGATAACAGTACAGACGGGCTCAGGGAACACACACACAGGCTCGGGAAGATTTAAGGCTTTTATTCAAACAACAGGAGGTGTTTGATTGCGTGAGTGGAAGTGTGGATGTGGTGTGGGTGAACAGCGTGCGTCAAGGGCGGAACAGCTTGCCGTGCAGCCAGGTAACCCTGAGGACAGAGCAGAGCAGGGAGTTAGCTTCAGTCACACGCCCCGTGGGAAATAACCACAATGTACTGCTCACGTGCAGGCGAGAAGGTGGCTGGCGTTGGCGATGCAGCTGTAACCTGGAGGACAGAGCAGCTGCGCGCTCTCGACATGCTGGTGTGAAGGAAGCTGAGGAGAGGCGAGGAGGAGGAATTCCGCCACCCTGGAGAGCCACCTGTGCACAGGGGAGAAGCTGGAGAGAAGGTAAGATGAGGAGTGCAGCTTATGTGCTTGGAGAGCGATGCGCTGGTCGGTGCGAACCGGAACAGGCGCTGGAGATTTGGGAGCGTTGTCGAGCAGACGACTTCAGGTCGAAGCAGAAGGCAGAGGGGTTTATATAGTCTGACGCTGATGAGGCGCAGGTGTGCGCACCGCTGGCGCTGATGACTGGAGAGACCGAGGTGTAACATATTTATGTAAACCATGAAAAAAATCCTGCAGGACAAAACATGACACTTTGTGTTTTCAAGCCTTTTTGTATACCACTATAGACAGAGAGAGAACCTGAATTAGACAGGGCTTAGAGAGGGAAAGATGAGACAGAAGAGAGGAGCCAAGGAGAGGAAAGTGTTCAAGGCAGAGGGTCCAGGAGAGGTGAGAGCAGAGGGAGGAGAGAAGGATGACACCAGTAGAAAGTCCAAATACAGGACATCTGGGTGGGATCCCAACTGGCCCAATATTCCAGTATTCAAGCCTTGGTTGTACAATATTTCAAATGATAAGTTCCATTGTGCAATATTCCTGTGCAAAACCAAAAAAAAAAAAAAATAAAGAGTGTAAAATTAACAGATTCTGGTGATCCCAGCCCCCGACCAACAATGATCTGTGTGGAGTTTGCATGTTCTCCTCGTGTCTGCGTGGGTTTACTCTGGGATTTCTCTGGTTTCCTCCCACATGCCAAAAACATGCAAGTTAGGTGAACTGGCATCAACTGGGTATTTCTAAATTGTCCTTAGGTGTGACTGTGAGAGTGAATGGTTGTCTGTCTCTTTGTGTTGGCCCTGCGATGGACTGGTGATCTGTCCAGGGTGGACCCTGCCTCTCACCCAAAGATGCTGGGATAGGCTCCAGCCCCCCCGCAACCCGAAAAGGATTAAGTGGAAGAAGATGAATGAATGAATGAATGAATGTTGCCACTGCACCAAGATCTTTAAGCCAGAGGAAACATTGCTATCCCATTTATTTCTTCAGTTTTTAGAGGTAACACTGCTTCCTTGTTCAGTGTCTGTGAATAAGGAATTTTAATTTTCTGTTTGCTGCATTCCATCAAACGTATGTCTGTTCACGTTAGCAGCTGGCCAGACTACAGGTAAACAAAGAAGCCTGAAAAGGGTGATGGCGACAACGGCCCAGAATGCACTGCGGCATGACGTCAATTCCCATTCTCTGTTTTTTTTTCGGGGGGGGGGGGGCAGAAAACACAAGACATTGTTGCAACTGGAATATGTTAATTTTATACTATTTATTTCTTTTTCTTTATTTTGCACAATGACTTTCCATATTGAACTTACCATTTTTTTATTGTACAACCAAGGCTTGATTGTTGGAATATTGGGCCAGTTGGGGTCCCTCCCAGATGTCCTGTGTTAGGGCTTTTAACCTGTTGAACTCTGGCCAATTTCCCTAAAAACGCCTAAAAATAACAAGCCCAAAATAAATCGAAAGCTGTTCTTCAATCCTTTGCAGCATCTTCATGGGGTTGGTCTCATTTAAAAGAAAACACTGAATTTTTTGGCAAAACAGTCATAATCTCTCTAAGTGCTCCGGCCACCGAGTTACAGTCATCTAAACATACTGAATTTGAAGAAAATAAAGTTTGCCTTGGTGCTTTTTTTTTTTAGATATAAATGCTTGCAAATAACATACAGCTGTCAGATACTGGCTGGAAAATGTAACAGAAATGTAGAACCAAGTGTTTTCAAGCTCAGGTCAAACTTTTGTAACAATACCACAAAAAATGAATATATTACACAGCTTTTTTTCTCAGGTTGTAACAAGGCATTCTTGAACTGTGCCAAACTGTGTTCCAGAGTTCACTATCTCAGCAGTTTGCACAGTAAAACCAAGGGGTAACAACCCAGACATACAGTTCCTGTTTTGTTTTGTTTTTGTTTTTACAGGCAAAAATAGCCTACAGTGTAAGAAAAATTATGCGAAAAATTAATACATTTCACTGAAGTATACACAAAAACAACTCTCTCCCCCCTCCAATTTTTCCAGAGTCCACTATCTCACCAGTTCACACAGATACAGGTCAACTGGACCCCTGACCAAGTGCGCACCCCAAGTGGACCACGGAATCCAATCTGTACATGTACAGGTGCATTCTCCATCCAGTGATTTATAAATGCTGCCCCAGATGAAAACCAGTCTGTGGGACTATAATGTTCTGAATGAGGCTTTAGAAAATTATGAATCACTTTGTAAATCACTGGATTGAAAATGTACAGATTGAATACTGGTGTCCACACATTAGTGTCCTCACAAGTTCAGGGCTCCATTTCACAAGATCACATTTACACAGTAAAACAAAGGCATAATAACTCAGACATACACAGCACAGTTCCATTATTTTTTTTTAACAGGAAAAAAATAGCCTACGGTGAAATAAAAAATCATACTAAAAAATTATTAAATTTTTTGACATAATGATGGGCTCAGGGAACACACACACAGGCTCGGGAAGATTTAAGGCTTTTATTCAAACAACAGGAGGTGTTTGAGTGCGTGAGTGGAAGTGTGGATGTGGTGTGGGTGAACAGCGTGTGTCAAGGGCAGAACAGCTCGCCGTGCAGCCAGGTAACCCTGAGGACAGAGCAGAGCAGGGAGTTAGCTACAGTCACACACCCCGTGGGAAAATAACCACAATGTACTGCTTACGTGCAGGCGAGAAGGTGGCTGGCGTTGGCGATGCAGCTGTAGCATGGAGGACAGCGCGGCTGCGCGCTCTCAACGTGCTGGTGTGAAGGAAGCTGAGGAGAGGCGAGGAGGAGGAATTCCGCCGCCCTGGAGATCCACCTGTGCACAGGGGAGAAGCTGGAGAAAAGGTGAGATGAGGAGTGCAGCTTACGTGCTTGGAGAGCGATGCGCTGGTCGGTGCGAACCGGACGGGCGCTGGAGATTTTGGAGCGTTGTCGAGCAGACGATTCCAGGCCGAAGCAGAAGGCAGAGGGGTTTATATAGGCCGATGCTGATGAGGCGCAGGTGTGCACGCCGCTGGCGCTGATGACTGGAGAGAGCAAGGTGTAACATTTTTCTGCAGTATACACAGTAACAATTCCCCCACCCCCACGGTGCACAGAAAAACGTCGCCATGCAGGACCCTTGTAATTACCGATTGGTCAAAAGTTATTTTTATTACTATTTTTATCAATAAAGAATAATTTAGATTATAAGACTTACCTGTCCTCAACCGCACTGCCACTGGTATTGTGCACTGGCGTCTGGATCGTCAGCTATTCCATTATTGAAACCTCCGTTTGTTTACTGATTCACTGTCGACGTCACCCGACCCGGTCAAGCCATCAACGTTTTCATGCACGCCCTTTTGGTTTATTTTGTGAACCATTTTTCAAAACAAGTAAAATAATGGCTAATCTTACCCTGACCCTTCTGCACAGTATCACAAAGGACTGCGCGTCACACAGCGGTGGAGTCAAAAGACATTTTACGCACAAGAACGCATGGTATTTTACCGGAAATATAAACACTGAACTAGGAATGTAGGATGTCACTGAAGTCAGAAATTGATTGGCTAAACGACACGTCCATCGTCAGATTACTCGGTTTCAATTAGCTCATTGTATTCGCGGTCGTTGATGGGCAGATACTTCTTGGTAGGTTTACGATCATTGGTCATTCAAGGTTTAAAAACCCAAATCAAGGCTGTTATTGGTCGAATGAGATGTCAATCTCATTCTAAACCAATCAAACACTCCTTTGGCTTTCTGTTTAGGGCTGTGTCTGTACTGGAAGACTGGAAATACAACTTTTTTTTTTTAGCACACACTGAGACGCACTAAGACGCACAGACGTGACCGCCCGCGGAAGTCACAGAGTTCAACATGTTAAGTGGTGTCAGCTTTCTCTCATTTCTCTGCTCTCACCTCTCCTTGACCCTCTGCCTGAACACGTTGCTGTCCTTGGCTCCTCTCTTCTGTGTCATCTTTCCTTCTCTGAGACCTGTCTTATTCAGGTTCTCTCTCTGTCTATGGTGGTACACAAACAGGTTAGAAAATACCAAGTGTCATGTTTTGTCCTGCACGATTTCTTTGTCATGATTTACATAAATGACAGAAATATTTGTATTTTTATTCTAGTGCTTCTTTTTTTTTCCATTGAGAAAGAGTAGGAAAGAGAAGCGAGAAAAAAAAATCATAATAGTAATTTACTCATGCATACTTAAATTATATAATCGGGGTGGGTACAGTAGCCATAAATTCTACTCATGTAAATGCAGTGTTATGAAATTAATATTTAAAAGCAGACAACACTAAATTTCTAGTTGAGTTAAGGGTACGAAGAGCACTCACTTAAAAAACTTGAGTAATGACTTCAGTCTTTAAGGTTTGAGGTTTTTCCCCCAAATTTATAGCAATTTTCTTACAGTTTTCTATTTTTGTCAGCTTGCTTACGTGAACACTCAGCGCCAACCCTAGAAATGTTGTGTGGCCCATCTCAGATGTGCTCGGACCCAGAACAACTGGCGGTGTTTCTGGGTGTTGTTGATAGATGGCTTTGGTTTTGCATGGTAGAGTTTTAACTTGCACTTGTAGATTTAGCTACGAACTGTGTTAACAGACAATGGTTTTCTGAAGTGTTCCTGAGCCCACGTGGTGGCATCCTTTCCAAAATGATGTCAGTTTTTTAATGCAGTGCCACCCTGGGGATTGAAAGCTACAAGCATTCAGTGTGGGTTTTCAGCCTTGCTTACGTGCAGAAATGTCTTGATTCTCTGAATCTTTTGATAATGTTATGGACTGTAAATGATGAAATCCCTAAATTCCTTGCAACTGTATGTTGAGAAATATTGTTCTTAAACTGTTGGGACTATTTGCCTACAGAGTTGTTCACCAAGTGGTGAACCCCACCCCACACCTTGCTTGTGAACGACAGCTTTTCGGGGATGCTCCTTTTAGATCCAATCATGACCCTCGCCTGTTTCCAATTAACCTGCTCACCTGTGGAATGTTCCAGAAAGGTGTATTTTGAGCATTCCTCAAGTTTCCCAGCTTTTGTTACCCCTGTCCCAGCGTTTATGGAAAGTGTTACAGGAATCAAATTCAGCATGAGTGAATATTTAAAAGGGTCATTGACTGCAGTTTTTTCTAAGTTTATCAGCTCACTCGTGTCTTAATGAAGTGCTTGTGACATTTTGTTCGCATTTTCTTAAATGTTTTTAATTATTGAATCACATTTGCTTTTTATTTTACTTGGCTTTCATGAAATGCTCTGATTTAAAGGCTGTCACTTTAAGAAAACAACTTGAGCTGTTCAATTCTACTCTCCCTCTTACGTCAGTTAACCATTAGCTGAGTAGCTTCTAAATGGCTCCTTCTGTCTTGGATGAGCAGTGCTGGTTCACTGATCCGCACTCATTTGTGCATCTCGCGTCATCCTGGCCCACCACCAGGATTGCAGCAGAACAGGGATAGCAGCACTCAGAGCAACAGTAAATAAGATGATAAGGTAAGAATTGGTTAGCCATAGCAGACTGCTCCCTCGAGCACCTAGGATGGCATAGCCTACCACTAAATGAGCTTCTCAGTGTGTTCAGCGTGTCCCACATGGTGTGGGACTCGGACTCCAGCAGAGATGACAACTTAGCTACCATCCTTCTCTCTCCTATCTCCTCCACTGGGTCGAGGTGGTGCCCCAGAACAGAGTTGACTTTTTTGATCATCCTGTTCAATCTCTTCCTGTTGGCTGCCATGATGCTGCTGCTCCAGCAGATCGCTCCCAAATGTGATGGCTGATCCAACCACCGAATCGTAGAAAGTCTTCAGGAGTGCCCCTTGCACTCCAAAAGACCTGAGTCTCATCAGGAGGTATAGCCTATGCTGCCCCTTCTTGTAGAGCGTGTTGTTGTTGTGTGACCAGTCCAGTTTATTGTTCAGGTGAACACCCAGGTGCTTGTAAGATGTCACCATCTCAGTGTCTGTTCTGTAGATGTTTACCGGTGCTGTGGGGGGTTTGTCCTCACCTGCGACAGTCCACCACCAGTTCCTTAGTTTTCCTTGCATTGATGTGGAGGCAGTTCCACAGGTACTAGTCCACAAAGTCCTGGATAAGTTCTCTGTACTCCACATCATTCCCATCAGAGATGAGGCAGACAATTGCAGAGTCATCAGAGAACTTCTGTAGATGGCAGTGTGGTGTATTGTGTGAAAAGTCAGCAGTGTAGAGAGTAAACAGGAAGGGAGCCAGAACTGTTCCCTGGGGAGCCACTGTACTGCAGACGATGGTGTCAGATGATATAAGCCGTCCTTGGTTCAAGCTTCCTGTTACCAGTGTTAGCCTGGGTGCTAATATCTCAGGGGCTAATAAGCTACCTTTGGCACCATCCAACTAGGTTCATTTTGTCTTCTTTTAATTTTTTACCTTTTGTTCTTATTAAAGACAAAAATAGAAAGATGTCTTTATCTTCTTAACATGTTTCGACTGTGCACTGCAGTGCACAGTCGACTGCAGTGCACAGTCGAAACATGTTAAGAAGGTAAAGACATCTCCTTTCTATTTTTGTCTTTAATAAAAACAAAAGATAAATAAATACCTTTCGCACCACTTCCATATGACAGATAGCTAGGCGGGTCAGTAATAGAGCAGCGGGCTGGTCTCAAGCAGCAGCATATAATATGAGAGTTGTGACGCTCCGGTAGACTTCTGTAGAAACTGAAAGGCGGAAGTTACATGGGTCACGAAGCTGCGAATAGTTCCCAACACTGAATCTTTCTCCATAGATCATTCATTTCACGGAGTGTCTGCTTAATAATCCTGGGTAAGGTAATGACTGGCCGTTGTTTTGGTCATTTTACCACTTAACATGTAGATTCTGTAGTCTGTGATCTTGTTTTATTACCTCCGCCAAGGTAATATTTTTACAGGGGTTTGTCTGTCTGTCTGACTGTTTGTCTGTTCCCAACATAACTCAAAAAGTTATGAACAGATTTTGATAAAATTTTCAGAAAAGGTGTGTAATGGCACAAGGAACAGATGATTAGATTTTGGTGATGATCTCAGAGTGCAAGGGCTTTGTTTACAAGGGCTTTGTTTGTATTTGTGCAGCAGGATTACACAAAAACTACTGCATGGATTTGGATGAAATTTTCACCAGAGGTGGTTCTTGGGCTAGAGAGGAACCCATTATATTTTGGTGATGATCTGAGAATGCAAACCTCAGCCAAGGCTCTTATCTTCTCACAGTGTGTTAGCAACAACACTCCAAAACTGATGGACAGACTTTGATACCATTTTCACCACTAGTGGCTATAGGCCTGCACACAAACCCATAACATTTTGGAGGCAATCCCTGAGAAACGGAAGAAGCATTGGCGGAGGTATGCACTCTATGAGTGCTTTTCTAGATTTCTGAGCTTTTTTCTTGTTTATGTGCAGTAAAAGCTCATAAACTTTCAATTGTTATTCCCTAGCTCAACTAGGTAGCCGGGTCAGCCCTTATTTCAAAAATCTGTTGTATGGTTATTGGGTGAAGGCACAGTGTCTAAGAGACATTAGAGATGGGTAGTAGAACATGATGGAACGTGAAATGAAAACCTGTGACAGAGCAGATGTGGCTTATTATCTTGTTTATAGTGCTGACGTAGCATTAGCAGTATAACAGGACTATAGTGGTGGGTTTAAAAGACGGCTTACAAAAAGGAAATTGTTCTACTTTTTTATAGAGGAAAACATGAACCCATGAGAGGACTGACATGTTTACCAGCAAACCTGCTTTCTACAAGGAGGAAACGTGGAACAAGGTAGGAAATTACCAAATACAGTCCTTTACATCCTCCAAAGTCCTCATCATTTGTGTCAACCCTGATAATGGCAATGTTATTTTTAACATCCATAAATTAGGATTATTAATATTTTAGGATTCTGCTGAAATAATCTGTACTTATTTGAACAAAATGTTGTGAGAAACATGATGAGAAAGGTACTCGGCATGAAAACTGGTTTCATTTCTTTTATTGCAGTTGGAAACAAAGTGGAAACATTTCAGATCTACACAACTTAATGGAAGGAATGGAAGTTGCGTTGATGTGTGTTTATTTTAACAGTAAATCAAGAATTGAATGTTAAAGCCCATCAAAATATTTTGAAAACAACTGGCATATTTATAAATGTAAAATATTCTCTTGTACCAAATAGCTCACTTGAAATTAATAAAAAAAACCTAACTGAACTGTTAACATAGAGGAAGAATATCTGCTTTCTTTTCTAATTTCTTCTTTTTTCATCCAGCAAACAGTTAATTTTGACTGTTCACTTTTTATGTATATATAATTTGATTTGTATGAGATGGTACATGTATTTTTTTTCCTCATGTGAACGCATTTAACAGAAAAATCTAAAGTTTTCCAAACAGTTCTCTAATGTATGCATCAAAACTAAAAATGTGCTTGAAAAAGTTGTACACTTAATATAAAAATTAATTATAAGAAAAAAGTAATGAGTTATTTTAAAACATTTTTTTATTTCAATTAGGGATGGGCATTCGGTGAAATTTTCTTCACCGATCGTCGGGAGAATTAATGATTAATAATCGGTTAATCATTAACATTTTTAGGTAGGTAGACTACATTAGAACATCAGGTATCAGCACGGAGAGCACGGAGAGCCGCACAACTCAAATCTACCTCTCTCTCTCAAATCCCTCTCTCTCTGTTCGCTGTTCTCGTGTTTGCTCGGCTCGGGAATCTCGCAAGCTGATTGGCCGAGACGTTTTACCCAGCTCTCTCTCCCCGCCGAGCGGCCACCCAACAAACAAAGACCGCATTCATTGCTCTATCGCTCGTATTGCTTAGTCTAGCCGCGTGGAACTAAAGCTCTCATTAACCTGTGCAGTAAATCATTTTCATCTTGAGTTACGTATCTTGTTATAAGAATAAATTCAAATTCAAACGTTTATTTCAAACTCAGGGTTCATATTAAGAGCAAAACTAAAACGAGTAGAAAATAGATAAATAAATAAAAGTATATACAGATCAGATCTATCAATAAAATAGTTCTAAAAACATATTTATGTACACTTTATTTACATCTACGTATGTATGTACACTTACACACACACACACGTATCATATGAGAGAGAGAGTGAGAGAATGAACGTACGTATTATTTATGGGTGACGCGATAAGTGAGGGATCACTGTACTCTTATGTATTGAGAATAATAATAATAAAAAAAATACAGAGTGTTTTTCTTCGAGGATGAATTTATTAAGACGAGTTTGCAGTAAAACGTGAACACATGCGCATTGCGCAAACGAGGGAGGCTTCAAGTTGCGAGCAATAACAATAACGGGAGACACATAACGGAACATATATTTCTTTCTTTTACTTTTTTTCTTTTCCTTTATTAAACCAAGGATATCAAAATAAGAAAGCTAGCTAGGCCTGCTTTTTGTTAAAAAAAAAAGTGCTTGTTCAGTGTTTGGCAATAAAATGTGAACTCATGTCAGTGACACTGACAGTGACAACATAATGGAACAGCCGTTTTTTTTACCCTAAAAAAAATAACAACAATCTTGAAAAGTCTGTAACAAGGCAACAAGGCATTTGTATATTCCAATCAGGATAGCATCACGACGCCAGTATTATTACAGAGACGGCTACCCATTTTTGTTTAAAAAGATGAGCATATTCACATGCTCTGGCGTCAGACGTGACCGAATTCTGGTCACCGTCAGTCCTGCCGCTGAAAAAACCCGTTCGGATGGGACAGACGTGGCCGGGATGCACAAGTACCTATTAGCTAATTTCGCCAACCTTGGGACCCGAACTCCGTTATCTCTCCACCAGTCGGTTGGGGTACAACCCAGTGGTGGTGGAGTCTCTCGCAAAAAGTTCTGAAATTCAGCATCGATGTCAGTCTCGTGATGAGTGGCATAGTCATCTCCAAGAAGGAGTGCCATAGCTGAGACGTGGTGATTTGAGTCCGCAGCAGCAGTGTTTGCGCGGTCAGACGTAACCTCGTCCCCATCCAGTGGAACAGCCTCTTCTTCACTGGTCCCCACTGCTGTGGCCAGGTGAACCAGTTTCGCATTGGCAACCACTCTCTGTGCTGGTGAAAGAAAGCCGAGATGCTTGTGGCGTGGGTCCAACATCGTAGCTATCATGCTGACGGATGACACAAACTCATCAGACTGGACCTATATGGTGGAAAATGAAGTAAGAGTTAGGATACATATTGTTCTATACACAACAGAACAGTTAAGCAATTATGGTAACTAATAGAAATTATATAGCCATTTAATTTGAAATCATATAGAATAAAATAAGGCTTCCAAAATAGTTAAACTTACATTCATTCGCTTGATGAGGGAGGACCGCACTTTTTCCTTGAATTCGACAAGTCTGGCCCCGTCTTCTTCACGGCGAATGAGGTGGATATTGATGAGCCCAAAGGTGACAGGATATATGTTTGAAATGGACACGTCATCTTCGGCCGAGATAACTGTGGTGGCACATTTAAGTGCTGACAGCACAGGCTGCGTGTCTTCCATCAACTGCCAATATTCATCCTTCAGTTCCAGCATCCTGGCATCTTGGAGTTTGGTTACGTTTCGATCGGATAGCACAGCAACAACAGCCCAACGCTGCTCCACAAGCCGATCGAACATCTTGCACACGGAGTTCCACCGTGTTTTGCATGACTGGATAAGCCGGTGAGTTGCGAGCCCCATCTGTTCTTGCTTCTTTAGCAGTGCTGTGGTTGCTGATGTGCTGTGATTAAAGTGGCTCACAAGCTTGCTGGCCGCTGATATTACCCGATGCAGGTCCAGAGCAAACCCGTCATTGATTGCCAACTGTAAAGTGTGAGCAAAGCAAGGGCATGAAATCCAGCTTACTCTGGTGGCATTGTTGGCAGCAACAATATTCGCTGCATTGTCATGGACACATGCAAGAACTTTGCCTTCAAGACCCCACTGCCCTACAGCTTCGTTCAGCTTTTCAGCGAGCTGATCAGCTGTATGTCGTCCTGGCAGGCTTTCGGTCAGCAGTACAGCTGAATGGACTTTCCACTCATCGCTGATATAGTGGCAGGTGATCGTGATATAACTCTCCGAGGTTAACGCAGACCAGCAGTCAGTGGTTATAGCCACTTTCTCCGCCATGGACAACTCTTTAACCAGCTCCTGTGCCCTCTGTTCGTAGTGTCTTTCTATCCGTCTCGTCACGGTGCATCTTGACGCCATGGTGTATTCCGGTTCCAAAAATTTGATTAATTCCTGAAAACCTTTGCCCTCCACGGCACTGACAGGGAGCATGTCTATTTCGACCATCTTCACTATCAGTTCGGTGACCTTCTCTGCTCGTTGAGCACTGCAGCTCCTCCGTGCTAGCATCGAGTCCAGGCTAGCCTGGGTTAGAGATGAACCGCCGCCACCGTCTTTTATCAGGCTTGGATGAGTGGTGTTCAAATGATACATCATTTGTGTTGTCGATGAGGTATATTTATATGCTGCATTGCAGTGATTGCAGTACACCTGGTCATTTTTTAAACTGAAATGGTCCCACGCAACACTTCGCCGTAACCGCTTCATGATTTGGTGAATGCCCTACAGAAGCTCGCATGTATCAACTGAGGCACGCCAGGGTACGGCAATGGTGTAATGTTGCCCCCTGGTGCCCAAATTTTGCCAGTGGCACAGTTCAATGCATTGCATTGTTTGAGGACGGCCGTGCACTAGGCCTAATAACCTCGGATTGTTTTTAAAAAAAAAACGGTTTGTCGACGAAAATGAACTTCCTCGGTGAAATTCTTAATGATCAATTATCGGTTAATCGGTAAATTATGCCCATCCCTAATTTCAATTTAAAAACCTTCTCAAAAGTAGCAAATTTATGCCAAAATGATTAAAATTTTGGAGGAATAAATCAAAGTGTAGTTTGGTATATCAGATAGTTTGGTTAATTTTTTTGACTCGTATTCATACCAAAGTTATTTTGAGAACAGTACATGTGGTCTCTCATCACATGCAGTAAAGGTTCTGGGACACGCGTCACTGACCCTGGTTACATGGTCACAATAAACCGATTATTGGGAATAAACTGATAATGGCAATAGTCGGGTTTGCTGTGTTTCCATGTCCTGATTAAATGGATTATTGGAGGGTTAACCACTTTAGTTAATGACCATAGTTACATGGCCACTTTAATAATCAGATAACTCCAGAAATCCAATCATAACCAGGTTATTCGTGCACATGTAGTCATGGTCACTGTTGAACTCTTCCTCGTCTTGTGTTTGGGAGGACAGCATCAGTCCTCGGTCTGGGTTTGTCAGTTTTGGTTCTTGTGAATTACTCCATCTTTGAATGGGCCTGCACATTGATTCAGTTTAATTTGATGATTTTATGACAGTCTTTCTAAAGCAGCTCTTTATATCATAATCAATTTAAATCTGTTTATTATAAGTTTAAACAATGTACCTACCGATGGGTATTCTTAATATTTACCTAATATGGCTAAAAAAATGCTGTTAATACTGCAGATTGTCACAACTGCCATTCACACACCATTATAGAAATGTTGTTGTTTGGAACTATTTGGCGCTTCATGAACCACGTGACCGGGCAGCGACAAGATCAAAGAGTGTCGCAACTCTTATATGGCGCTGGTCTCAAGGATGGCGGTGGGTTGGCTTTTTCTAAACATGATGTTAACGATTTCCACAAAAAAGTATAAAACATTTCTGGTGGAGTAAAACAAGAAAAAGGCTGTGTTTTTGAAGAGAATTGACTGTTTTGAACATTTTCAGATAATTAACTGACCAGTAGACTCATTTCCGATGGTTAAAACCTACAAACACCATTTTTCAGTCAATGACCTCTTTAAAAAAAGTTAATCAGTGTGAACATTAAATATTTTGTCTTTGTAGCATGTTCCACTGAATATAGGTTGAAAAGGATTTGCAAATCATCTTATTTAGCTTTTAATTGCATTTTACACAATGTCTCAACTTCAGCAGAATTGGAGTGTAAAAAAACCCCTAAAATTTACAAGAAAAAAGTTACAAAATTATGACAAAATGTAGTTCCTGGTTTACCAAGTGTAGGATTAAGATCTTTACCTTATCGCATCTTTATTCTTGTAAATGTGCAATTTTTTTTTCTCCTGGTTGCAACTTTATTTTGACATTTTGCTCTTAATTTTGTGCCCTTTGTGTGCGAGGAAAAACACAACCCCCTTTAACACTGGGTATTCAACAGCTTCATAGCTGAAGGATTAAAGGAATTGGAATAAGGGCCCGACCTCCTCCGGGGTGCAAGGTGGCGTCGGCCTGAGGACATTTAAACAAATCCACTATTTAATACATGATCAGACTGGCTAATGATAGCGCTAGCCTTCTGTAACTCATGTCTACTCCACAGTGAGCTTAAATTATCCAGATGGACTCAGTGATCTTGGAGCAGACCTTTATGACTGTATTAAGACTGTTCTTGTCCTTCACAGAGAGCCCATTATACCACCAGATAAAAGAAAAAGTTAAGACTCTCAATAAAGGAGCAATTAAATCTACCTAAAATTATCCCAGGAACATGAAAAGAGTTCAATTTCTGCAACAAGTATGTTGTTGTCCACGCTTAACAACTGCCTCTGTTGGCCATGAACTTCATCTGAGAGTCAATCACTGTTCCCAGATATTTGTAGGCCTCCACTAGTGAACTTCCTCTCCACTTCTTTATGAAAAAAAAAAATCATCATCTCTTTAGTTTTAGTGACCTTTAAATCTAAGAAGTCCTTGTCACACCATTCCACAAATGAAGACAGGGCAGAGCCTTGATCAGTCTGGGATTCCTGAAGAAGACACTGCAGGGCTGTGTCGTCAGAAAACTTCACCAGATAGCTGTCCTGTTGAGAGGATCTGCAGCTGTCACTATAAATGATAAAAAGCAGAGGTGAAAGGACACAGCCCTGAGGGGAATGCATATCTGCAGCAGGTGGCTGGGGAGAGGGAAGTCTGGGCTTCTCTTGGATCGTCACTTCCTTGTGGTAACGTATCGTCACTTCCTGTTTTGCTGTCTGCCTGTGTGGTTTGCTCTCCAGCCACTAGCTAGCCACTAGCTATGGCTACTAGCTGTCTTTCCTCTCCTCCTCTGGTGTGCTCTCTCTGTCAGATGTTTAGCTACACCTCTGCCTCTTTTAGTGATAACGGTAAATGTAATAAATGTTGTCTTTTTGAGGCGCTCGAGGCAAGGTTGTCTGATTTGGAATCCCGGCTCTGTTATGACCCGAGCGCTGGTTCTGATCGCGCTCGGGCTAAGTTATTCTCGCTGCCGGCCTTGACAGCTGCAGGCTGTATTCTGGCCTCGCCGGGCTCTTATTGTGAAAGGGCTCGGTGGGGCTTCCGCCTGTCAACGGCCGGTCAGCTGATTGTCATTACCGTCGTTAGTGCTTCGCCCTTTTAAGCCCGGCACTGACGACGGTAAGAGGAGGAGTATTGGTCTACATTCTGTCAACGTCTCGTCTCGTTTTGCTTGTCAAGTCTGGGTCTACGTCTCGTCATGTTTGAGAGTGTCGTGAGACCTTCATGTCAGGTTCGTCTTCTTAGTTTTGTCACAGTTAGCTCGTAGCGGCTGGGTTAGCCCTACGAGCCCAAGTCGAGGTCTTGTGTGTATTTGCCCTAAGGGGTTCATAGTTGTGTTTTGTCACATCTGAAAATAAATAACATCTTAGCCAAACTCTCTGGTGAACTCTGTGGCATCTCTTGGTGATCCGTGAGGATCACCACATGACAGTATACTCCTGCCAGGTTGCCTAAACGGAGGCGCCGCATCAAGACGCCGTTTCACCGGGAGTTTGTGCCATAACTGGACTGTTGTTTCTTCTCGTTCGGGTGTCAACATCTGGGAGAATGCCGTCATCCAGGGGCCGCGGTCGGTGCCTGGACAAGGAGCTAGCGAGCGCGCTGGAATACGCCGATGGGGCGCTCCTCGCCGCTACATTCGACGACACCTCCAGTTGCATGCGTTGGCATCTGAACGTCGCTGAGGAGTTTCTGGACAACCTTCCCCTCGACTACGACGATCATCCGGAGGTAAGATCGATGTGGGAGGAACTCGCCGCTCAGCGTGAGGTTCTTTGTGGGCTGGAGGAGGAAGAGAGCGGGAAGCAGAGGAGGAGGCATCCTCGCTCCCCGCATTGGTGTCTTGTTCCTGTCCCGGAGCAGGTCCAGGAGTACGTGCCGTCTGGGGCCCAACGAGGACGTCGGCGTAACGGCGTGGGCAACCCTCAGCGGAATCCCCGGCTGGACTCACTGCCGGCGTATCCCGTCAGCGAATCTCCGAGAGCAGCCCCACCTCGTTTTCCCAGGGGGCCCTCTGTCGCCATCCAGCGGGGAGAAGGAGGAACGACGTCCCCCACAGCAGGAACCATCTCTGCCCCCGGAGGAAGGCAAGTGCTCGTTTGTTTGTCACATCTTAATAATGATCTGCCTTGTCTGACTCCTGGGGGCGAAGTTCGGGGTTCGCAGCCCCCCGAGCTCCCTCCACCTGCTGTGGATGAAATTATTAAACCTACTGCCTCTGTGTTCTCCCCCGTTGAGCGGTCCGTGACGCCAGGCCAGCGTCGCCGGACGAAGAGGGCCCCTGCAGTGCTGGATAGCCTGCATCCGGCCCTGCAGTCACGTTTTGGACGGAGGAGAGGAGCGGACTGCGGCCCGGAGCCTGAGCCGACGAAGAAGCGTCCCCAGGTCTCCTTGCCGGAGCGGTCCAAGCCAGTGGGTCAAGGGTTCCCTGCCTCCACGCCATAGGGTCGTCGGCGTGGACAACAGCGTGGGAGGAACCTGAGGCTGCAGGTGACATCGTGCCAGCTGCGGAGCCCGACGCAGCTGAGTCCGTGCCAGCTGACGAGACTTGCCCTGAACCCGGATCGTCGGAGTCCTGGGTGGCAACGGAACCAGAGTGCAGGCAAGTGCTCCCTCTTATGTCTCTGTCCTCTTTTGTTGAGCATTTTTGCCTGCCTCTCGGGGAGACGAGTGAGGCAGCACGGTGGTGCAGTGGTTAGCACTGTTGCCTTACAGCTAGAAGGTTCCTGGTTCGAATCCCCAGGTTGGCAGGGGTTGGAACCTTTCTGTGTGGAGTTTGCATGTTCTCCCTGTGCTGCGTGGGTTTACTCCGGGGGCTCCGATTTCCTCCCACAATCCAAAGACATGCATGTTAGGTTAATTGGCTGTTCTAAATTGTCCCTAGATATCTGTTTCCTATAGGCCCTTAGAGTAGAGGGTTAGTATTAGCGAAAGCGCTTTGAGTGGTCTTTGTGACTAGAAAAGCGCTATATAAGTGCAGGTTAGTTAGTTAGTTAGTTAGAGGAACAGCCATCTGCTGCGCCCGAGCTCGTCTCGCTGGGTTCCGTTGCTACAGGTGATGCTGATCCTGGTTTTCCTGTCCCCAAGCTTTGTTTTAGTGTCGCCGGCGGGGAACGGATCGGTGTCACCGAGGTGGAGGTCCCAGGTTCGGGGGTGGAGTTCGTCAGCGGAGCTGCACCGGAGGCCCAATCGGGTCCCACCGCAGGGGCGGTTTCGGCCCAATCGGGGTCCGACGTGGGTTCGTCGGCGGCCCAATCAGGGTCCACCGCGGGTGCGGTTCTGGCCCAATCGGGGCCCAACATGGGTGCAGCTGGGACCCAATCTGGGTCCAGTGGTGATGCAGCGCGAGCATGGTCCATTGGTGGAGGAGGAGCTGCAGACCCTTCTTCGCGGAGCGGATTCTTGGCTCGCCCTGCTCATCAATCCCCTCAGAATCACCGCCCCTTTTCATCATCGCCGGGGGCCATGGGGGTCCCTGTTCGCTTGCCCCGGTTCTCCCGAGTTTTGTTCTCGTCAGGGAGGCCGCTGCGGGTTGTTGATGCCCTGGACTGGTGGCTGAGGGACACGGGTCGGCTGCCGGAGGGACTGTTTCGCCGGTTCGGCGCCTCGGTTTGGCCACCCGACCTATTAAGATAAGATAAGATAAGCCTTTATTAGTTATTTTTAACTAATTTTTTTACTTTATTAGTTTATTATGTGTGCCATGGGGCTACCTAGTTCGACCACCGGAGAAGCGGACGTGCGGGACTTTGGACTCTGGTGAGCCGCCTGGTCCGCCTCCTTTGACCATCGGTTGACATAAACTGTCGGGGGGTGGTAGTGGTCCCTGGGTTTGTCTCTGTATTTGTGCTTTTTTTTTTTTTTTCTTTGTCCTGGTTATTTTGTATCTGGCTTATGTATAGTCTGGTTTGAGCGGGTATGCTCCGTTTTTGTTTCATGTATAGTTTGGTTTGAGCGAGTATGCTCTGTTTTTGTTTCATATAGTCTGGTATGAGCGGGTAATGCTCTGGGTTGTTTTTTTTTTTGTTTCATGTTAAGTCTGGTATGAGCGAGTAATGCTCTATTTTTGTTTTTTCAAAAATGCTCTGTTTTTGTTTCATATAGTCTGGTATGAGCGGGTAATGCTCTGTTTTTGTTTTTTTTTTGTTTCATGTTAAGTCTGGTATGAGCGAGTAATGCTCTATTTTTGTTTTTTCATGTAGTCTGGTATGAGCGGGTAATGCTCTGTTGTTTTTTTTTTCATATTAAGTCTGGTATGAGCGGGTAATGTTTTGTTCTTGTATTTAGTTTATCTGGCTCTGTAGTTCTGGTCCTTATTCTTCCCCATGTGTATTTGTTCTCTTGTGTTTCTCTGAGTTTTTTTTTTTTTTTCAGGTCATCGCTCTGTTTTTTGAATATTTGGTGTTTTTGTTTCAGTAG
Source organism: Pholidichthys leucotaenia (assembly GCA_020510985.1). Lineage (NCBI taxonomy): Eukaryota > Metazoa > Chordata > Actinopteri > Cichliformes > Pholidichthyidae > Pholidichthys > Pholidichthys leucotaenia. The sequence goes on from CM035836.1 coordinate 2,702,190, forward strand.
TCTGTGATTTTGGTCTGAGTTGTTGCCTTGTCATTGTCTTGTATGGTTTTTTTTTTTGTCTTGTTCATGGGTTGGTTTCTCTCCCTCCGCACCTGTCCCCCAACCTCCCACCCTGGGGGGGCGGGGGGGGGGCAGGGTGGTTCCTTGGGGCGTTCGGAGTCCGCCCGTGCAGGGAGGGTACTGTTATGACCCGAGCGCCGGTTCTGATCGTGCTCGGGCTAAGTTATTCTCACTGCCGGCCTTGACAGCTGCGGGCTGTATTCTGGCCTCGCCGGGCTCTTATTGTGAAAGTGCTCGGTGGGGCTTCCGCCTGCCAACGGCCGGTCAGCTGATTGTCATTACCGTCATTAGTGCTTCGCCCTTTTAAGCCCGGCACTGACGACAGTAAGAGGAGGAGTATTGGTCTACATTCTGTCAACGTCTCGTCTCGTTTTGCTTGTCAAGTCTGGGTCTACGCCTCGTCATGTTTGAGAGTGTCGTGAGACCTTCATGTCAGGTTCGTCTTCTTAGTTTTGTCACAGTTAGCTCGTAGCGGCTGGTTTAGCTCTACGAGCCCAAGTCGAGGTCTTGTGTGTATTTGCCCTAAGGGGTTCATAGTTGTGTTTTGTCACGTCTGAAAATAAATAACATCTTAGCCAAACTCTCTGGTGAACTCTGTGGCGTCTCTTGGTGATCCGCGAGGATCACCACATGACAGGCTCCGCTGCATTGAAACACTGTCTGCGCCAGTTAATCTCGACGGACGCCCCTTAGCTGCAGCGGAGCTAGCTAGCTGAGGCCCCACTGTCAGCGGTCCTCCGGCTCTCCTCAGCAGCGAGGAGACTAGGTGGGTGACGGTGAGAAGGAAGCCTAGTCGCAAAGCCCCGGTACACCACCAACCTGTTCACGTTTCTAATCGTTTTTCCCCGCTCAGCGACACACCTGCTGAGGAAAAAAATCTGATCATTGGCAACTCTGTAGTCCGAAACGTGAACCTAGAGACTCCAGCGGCCATAGTCAAATGCATTCCTGGGGCCAGAGCAGGCGACATCGAGACAAATTTGAAAATGCTGGCTAAAAGTAACTGTAAATATTCCACAATTGTTATTCCCGCCGGCATTAATGACATCCGTCTCCAGCAGTCGGAAGTCACGAAACTTAATATAGAATCGGTGTGTGACTTTGCAAAAACGATGTCGGCCACTGTAGTATTCTCTGGGCCCCTCCCCAATCTGACCAGTACATGTTTAGCCGCTCGTCATCCTTGAACCGCTGGCTGTCTGTGTGGTGTCCTAAAAATGACGTGGGCTACATTGACAATTGGAGCTCTTTTTGGGGAAAACCTGGTCCTATGAGACGAGACAGCATTCATCCCACTTTGGATGGTGCTTCTCATTTATCTAACAATCTGGCAGCTTTTTTATGCAAATTTCCAAAACCCTGACTACTCAGAGTTGGGACCAGGAAGCGGAGTCGCAGTCTTACATGCCTCTCTGCAGCTCCTCTTCATCCACCACCTCTCAGCTTAGCCCCTGTCTTCCCCATCAGAGAATCTTTGTCTGCTCCCTCCAAAGTAAATGAAAATATAATGCATAAGCATCCCAAAGTGATAAAGCAAAATATTGGTAAAACTCAAATTAAACATAAAGCCTCTAAATTGAATGAATTGGCCTCTGTTCCTCCTCATAATTTAAAAATTAAATGTGGTTTATTAAATATTAGGTCTCTAACTCCCAAGTCTCTGTTAGTCCATGATCTGTTAATTGATCATCAGATTGATTTAATTTCCCTTACAGAGACTTGGTTAGGGCAAGAGGATTATGTTGGTTTAAATGAATCAACTCCCTCTGGTTATTTAAACCGTCAAAATCCCAGAAGTTCTGGTCGTGGAGGAGGAGTAGCAACAATTTACCATTCCAAATTACTAGTTAATGTAAAGCAAAAAACATGTTATAATTCCTTTGAAGGCCTGGTCCTCAGTATTGGGCACTTTAGCAGTTTTAGGTTAAACCCAATTTTATTTGCCATAGTTTATCGTCCCCCATCAACCTACTCAGAATTTTTATCCGAATTTGCTCATTTCTTAGCTGATTTAGTGCTGAAATCTGATAGAATAATTATAGTAGGGGACTTTAATATACATGTGGATGTAGATAGTGACTGCCTTAATGTGGCATTTAATTCAATATTAGACTCGATTGGGTTTTCTCAGAAAGTAGGAAATTCTACTCATTACCTCCACCATACATTGGACCTTGTTCTGTCATATGGCATAGAAATAGAAAATCTTGTAGTGTCTCCTCATAACCCTGTACTGTCAGACCATTGTCTGTTAACCTTTGATTTTACTATTTCTGACTATTTGGCTCCTAAAGAAAAATATTATTACAGTAGATGCCTCTCAGATGATGCTGTTACCAAATTTATGCAGATTGTTTCCTCTATGCCATGTGTCAACACAACGGAAATAAGCTATAGACTGCTTGCTCCTTCTGTAATTGATAACATGGTGGATAGTGTTTCAGCTTCTCTGCATCAGACTCTAGACTTGGTGGCCCCCTTAAAAAAGAAAAAGTCTAATCAGAGATTTCTAACTCCTTGGTTCAACACAGAAACTCGTAGCTTAAAACAGAAGACTTGTCAATTAGAAAGAAAATGGTGCTCCACTAATTTAGATGAAATCTATTTAGCTTGGAGAAATCATCTTTTAATTTATAAAAAATCTCTTAGAAAAGCTAGAACGAGTTATTACTCTGCATTAATAGAAGAGAACAAGAATAATCCCAGGTTTCTTTTCAGTACTGTAGCCAGGTTGACAAAGAGTCAGGACTCTGTCAATCCTAGCATTCCCTTAGAGCTTACTAGTCAGGACTTTATGAACTTTTTCAATAATAAAATTTCATCCATCAGAGATAAAATCAATCAGATTCTTCCCACAGTTAACTTAAATACTGTAACTACTACAACTCCTTCTATTGATGTCTGTCTTGATGAGTTTACTCCAATCGACCTTTGTGAGTTAGACAAAATAGTTTCCTCATCCAAACCTTCAACTTGTCTTTTAGACCCTATTCCTACCAGGTTATTTAAAGAAGTCTTCCCACTTATTGGTAGCCTTATTCTTCATATAATCAATTCTTCATTAACTTTAGGCCATGTACCGCAGGCTTTTAAAACGGCTGTAATTAAACCCTTACTCAAAAAGCCAACGCTAGATCCAGGAGCTTTAGCTAACTATAGACCAATCTCTAAGCTCCCTTTCATTTCAAAAATCTTAGAAAGAGTTGTTGCTACGCAATTATTTGACCACCTACAGGGAAATGGTTTACTTGAAGAGTTTCAGTCTGGGTTTAGAATCCATCATAGTACTGAAACAGCCTTAGCGAAGGTCACTAACGACCTCCTCATTGCATCTGATAATGGACTAGTTTCTGTACTTGTCCTTTTATACCTTAGTGCAGCTTTTGATACTATCAATCATAATATTCTACTTGATAGATTAGAACACTATGTTGGACTTAATGGAACTTCGTTGCAGTGGTTTAGATCTTATTTATCTGATAGGTTCCAGTTTGTTCATGTAAATAATGAGATTTCTTTCAACTCAAAGCTCAGTCATGGAGTTCCACAGGGATCTGTGCTAGGCCCTACTCTTTTTAGTTTATATATGCTTCCGTTAGGCAACATTATTAGAAAGCACTGTATACATTTTCATTGTTATTCTGATGACACACAATTATACCTGTCAATGAAGCCAGATGATAATCAATTAGCCAAGTTAGAAGCCTGTCTTAAGGAAATCAAAGCTTGGATGACTTGTAATTTCCTGCTATTAAATTTAGATAAGACTGAAGTCATTCTTGTTAGTCCAAAAAACCTTAGAAATTCCTTTCCAAATCAAACTTTCAGTTTGGATGCGGTTAATCTTTCTCTTAATAGCTCTGTGAGGAACCTTGGAGTTATTTTTGATCAGGATTTGTCCTTCAATTCACATATTAAATTTGTTTCTAAGACTGCCTTCTATCATTTGCGTAATATTGCCAAGATTAGGAGCATCTTATAGAACATCTTATATCTTAAGAACATCAATTTCCCACCCTCTGATGACCTCCACCACCTCACACTCACCCACACCGACGTCCGTAATGCACTGAGTCATGTCAACGTACGTAAGGCTGCTGGCCCTGATGGCATTCCTGGGCGTGTGCTGAGGGCATGCGCTGAGCAGCTGGCAGGGGTCTTCACAGACATCTTCAATCTGTCCCTGGCCCAGGCCGTGGTACCAGCGTGCTTCAAGACCACTTCAATAGTACCAGTGCCGAAACATTCAACACCATCGTGCCTAAATGACTATCGCCCTGTGGCACTGACGCCCATAGTCATGAAGTGCTTTGAGCGACTGGTCTTGGCACAGCTCAAAAAAGGCCTGCCCCCAACACTGGACCCTCATCAGTTCGCCTACCGGAGCAACAGGAGTACAGAGGATGCGGTTTCTACAGCGCTGCACTATGTACTCTCACACCTGGATGACAAGAACACCTACGCAAGAATGCTGTTTATTGACTTCAGCTCAGCATTCAACACAGTTATCCCCTCCAAGTTGCTCACCAAACTTGGGGACCTGGGAATCAGTACCTCCACCTGCAACTGGATCATGGATTTTCTGACCAACAGACCCCAGCATGTTAGGTCAGGCCCCAACCGTTCTTCCGTCATCACACTCAACACTGGTGTACCACAGGGCTGTGTGCTCAGCCCATTCCTCTACTCCCTCTACACCCATGACTGCAGGCCTATGTATGGATCCAATTCCATCATAAAGTTCGCAGATGACACCACGGTGATTGGACTCATCAGGGACAATGACGAGTCAGATTACAGGGCAGAGGTTGAGCACTTGGCTACTTGGTGCGCTGACAATAACCTGCTCCTTAACACCAGCAAAACCAAGGAGCTCATAGTGGACTACAGGAAGGAGAGGGAAGAGACACATGACCCCATCCATATCAATGGCATAGCTGTTGAACGTGTCCCCAGCTTCAAATTCCTGGGGACCCACATCTCGGAGGACCTGTCCTGGTCAGTTAACACCACCAGCCTGATCAAGAAGGCCCATCAGCGCCTCTTCTTCTTGAGGACATTGAAGAAGAACCATCTGTCAACTGACATCCTGGGCAACTTCTACCACTGCGTGATAGAGAGCACCTTGACCAACTGTATCACAGTCTGGTATGGGAGCTGCTCTGTAGCTGACCACAAGGCGCTGCAGCGGGTGGTGAAAACCGCCCAACGCATCACAGGGACTCCACTTCCAGCTATAGAGGACGTCTACAGGAAAAGATGTCTGCGCCGGGCACGCAGCATTCTTAGGGACTCCAACCATCCTGCTCATGGACTGTTCCAGCTTCTCCCCTCCAGAAGACGTTTCAGAAGCCTTCGGACTAGAACCAGCAGGTTTAGGAACAGTTTCTTTCCAACAGCTGTCACGTTATTGAACTTAGTTCCCCGCTGACTCTCTTACAATCATCTTTTACCATCCTCACCTGTACATAACTGCATAACTACATAACTACATCTAACTTATTGCACATTATTTGCACATAACAGTACTTTTAACTTTCTGCACTGCTGCATATATTTGCATATATTTGCTTAAATTGCACATACTGTTAATTACCGTATATACTGCCCTGCTGTCCTTTGCACTTCTGATTGGATGCTAAACTGTGTTTCGTTACCTTGTATTCATACATGTGTAATGACAATAAAGTTGAATCTAATCTAATCTTGTCTCAGAGTGATGCTGAGAAACTGATCCACGCTTTTGTTAGCTCGAGATTAGATTATTGTAATTCTTTATGATCAGGCTGTCCTAAAACATCTTTAAAAAGTCTTCAGCTGATTCAAAATGCTGCAGCAAGAGTTTTAACAGGTACTAGAAAGAGAGATCATATCTCTCTGGTTCTGGCCTCACTTCATTGGCTTCCCATAGAGTTTAGAATTAAGTTTAAAATCCTTCTTCTTACTTACAAAGCTCTAAACAATCAGGCTCCTTTTTATTTAAAAGATCTGATACTACCGTATTATCCTAACAGAGCACTACGCTCCCAAAATGCAGGATTACTTGTAATACCTAGAATCTCCAAAAGTACAATGGGAGGCAGAGCCTTCAGTTATCAAGCTCCGCTCCTGTGGAATCAGCTGCCAATCTGGATTCGGGAGTCAGACTCGATCTCTGTTTTTAAGAATAGGGCTAAAACCTACCTTTTTGATATAGCCTACAATTAGGGAGGGATCATGTGTTTCTGAACCCTCCCTTAGTTATGCTGCTAATAGGTTTAGTCAGCCGGGGGACCTCCAGTAATGCACTGGGCCTCACTCCTTTTCTCACTCTCAATGAAATATTTTTTTTGCTGGTCATTAACATTTGTTTGTTTTCTCCCATAGATTGAGTCCCCATCGTGCTGTTTGCTCTCTACATGTCTGTTCTTTTCTTCTTCTCTATCCCCTCACCCCCCAGCCAGTCGCAGCAGATGACTGCCCCTCCCTGAGCCTGGTTCTGCTGGAGGTTTCTTCCTGTTAAAGGGGAGTTTTTCCTCTCGACCGTCGCCAAGTGCTTGCTCACAGGGGATCGCCTGATTGCTGGGGTCTTTCTGCAACTGTGGGGGTCCCCCCTACAGTTGATAGTGCTATGAGATGACTGTTGTTGTGAAATGGCGCTATATAAATAAAGTTGAATTGAATTGAATTGAATTGAATATATGAAATGGTAAGATCCGACATGACCGTTAACACAGACCCGCTGAACCCTGTCAGTTAAAAAGTTTAAATGCAATAATGAAATTTGATCAGGTAACCTAAAATAACAAGTCAATCAATCAATTAAAATATGTGGCTGCATCTTATAAAAAGCAGAAGTCTGCAAATAAAAGCCTGACATGAGATTTAGGCTGCTCAAGGTTTTTGTCTGCTCAATCTAAAATAAAAATACAGACTGTAAAAAAATACTGTTGGAAAAATTGTATATAAACAGTTATCATTTTATTAATGATTCATGAAGCTGAGACTGATGTCCCCACATGTGGGTGGGTGTAGCTGGAGCGTTGTAGTAGTAGTAGTAGTAGATTAGTTTATTTGACAGGGACAGTGCAATAAACATAGACAATTAATCAAAGACAATCAATCTGATGTGTTGCACATAGAGTGTATAGCTGTTAGCTAATTTGCAACTCTTGACCCTGGATGGGCTTTAGAAAAAAGAATCAAGTAAAGATGGGAAAAAAAATATATATACACAATAACCACATACATCAATGCAGAAAAATTATAAATACACAATTATAAATATTATAAATATTATAAATACTCAAATATAACAGCCTGACTCACATTTAACATAAATATTATAAATATTATAAATACACAAATATAACAGCCTGACTCACATTTAACACATATAACATTGTGTGCCAAGTGTGTGTCATTGTGTGCCAAGACTCATCCTTTTCATATCTTGTACCTTTTTACATATCCTGTACTTTTTATCTTCTCTGCAAAAGACTGTTGTGTACATATATATGTTATCATTTAACCATTTCATCTGTTAACTATGTTCTTTTTGACCGGAAGCACTGGTTTGTTGTAGGCCCATATATGGAGTTGTTTCCCCCTCTCTGTCTTTGCTGAGTGGAGAAGCAGATGTTCTCCCTGCGATAAGAGTGTTCATGCGATTTATCTCCTACACACACTTGAAGACGTACAGAGCGTACTTTTGCTTATGTGGTAATTCCGTTGTTCTGCTTTTGCTGAGTTTGTCACATACACCATGTACTATCATTGTACATAAAGAACGCAGCTGCGGGACTGCCCCCAGCATTTCAACTCATCCTGTACAAGGTTTGTTTTGATTGCTCCTTGTGTAAGTAAAAACTTCAAAGGCTCTGCGTGTCTTAAGTCTGATCTTTGATTCAGTCTAATACCTTTTTGTACTCTGTATTTGTGAGGTTTATATTTCAGACTTCTGACATAGGTGGTGCCGAAACCCGGGACAGCTGAGATCCAGGTGGAGCGGGAGTGGACGTCCTTCAGGTTGAAAAACCGTGCACGGTCTGATTGAAGCCATCAGCTTTGGAAACCCGACTTGAGGGAACACTGACAGTGATATTCTACCTCCCGACTCTATCTGGTGATGGCTGTCCTCACTGATAGAGCCTAAAAAGTAAGTAACAAATTTTTCCCTTTTCAGATTGACTGTAGTAGACGTATACGAAGAATAACCGAGCGTAACAATTTCCCATTTTTAAAGAACCACGGGTCAGCTGACGAGCGAGTAATGGTAGTATAAGGCGGCGCCCTGTACTTTTCCTTGTGGTTAAAAACCGTTGCAGGAATGCAGTGGTTTTAGGAAGTAACGTGACGGCGATTCACAGTTACTGACCGGCCAGGTTTTAAAATAAAAAGGGGTGCAGGAGACAGTGTGACTGCGATTCACAACTGTTTGGTGGTCAGGTTTTAAAATAAGTAGGGTGAAGGAATTCACCCCAAATTGGGCGGTAATAGTGTTACAGTCGGCGTACTGTTAACGTTCCTGACCACGAACCCACCTCAAAAATTGGGCGGTAATAGTGTTACAGTCGGCGTACTGTTAACGTTCCTGGCCATCTAAAAATGGGGACTTGTGTTAGAAGACCAGATAGGCAGACGAATAAACAGAAGAAAGAACAGGATATGGCGCGTGCAACTGAAAAAAGCTACAATAACAGACAAAATGAAAAGGGAAAAATGAAGGATCCGGATAATATTTAATCACTGCTGCAAGTGCTATTTGGTTTATATTGGTAAATAGCAATACCAATACCAATATTGGTATTGCTATTTGTGTTATATTGGGAACACTGTAAGTGAGAAGGTAAAAGTTTAATAAAAAAAAAAGGGCAACAGAGGCGCGAGCAGCTGTTCTCTCTCCCATCAGCAAGGGGAGGGGTGAGCTGCTCTCTCTCTCTCTCTCTCTCTCTCTCTCTCTCTCTCTCTCTCTCTGTTCCTCGCTCTCCCAAAGGGGGCGGGCGAGGGATAGTGCTCTCTCTCTCTCTCTCTCTCTCTCTCTCTCTCTCTCTCTCTCTCTCTCTCTCTCTCTCTCTCTCTCTCCTTTTTCCTGAGGGGTGGGGGAGAGGCAGATTTGGCCTGTAGAAAAAGCAGAAGTGAAGGAAAACTCCGTGGGAGAACGGCTCCAGAATGTTGAAGCTGGTGTAACTAATTTGCAAAGACAAACACAGGATTTTCAGTATAGTTTATGTTCTAATACTGGCAGTGTGGAATCAGGTGTAGTAGATGATGAAGGTACAGTCTTAGCATCGACGGAAAAACTTACAACAAAAAGAGATAAATATCAAAACCAACCGAGCATCGAACCATTATTAAATGAAAAAGATAATCCTTCCCCAACTTATCAATGCCACGATCCTAAGGAGGGTCCATACGGCAAATTATTTAAAGAAGCCCAAGAGGTTGGGAAAAGGAGGAGGCAAATAAAATCATAAAAATTAGACCATAATATTTAAAGACGGACGGATTAAATGGCAGCAGAACTGGATAACGTTAAAATGGACAATGAGAAAGTTATTTTATCTCTTATCTATTCTTTGGGTGTGTGTGTGTGTGTGTGTGTGTGTGTGTGTGTGGTTGATCTGTGAAGAAAGTGGTCTAAATATGGGTACTTTTACAAAGTTTTGGGTTTTTATTTTTTTTCAATTTAACTCTGTGGGGTCTTGATTAATGTTGCGTATGTGATAAACTGTTAACATATTTTAAAAAAAAAAGCAATTTTGACGCATTACTGACCTTTGTCCTTGACTGAAACATGACAGTGCACTTTATAGAAAAAAGGACTGACGTGTGACAATGTGACTACAGGCCATACTATGATCATATTATGATGTCATTTAATAATGCCTAATCACTGAAGATTTTATGTTTACCCTATATCACATGATTTAGAGCACAGAGGATCAAAATAGATTGATAATTAATGTGTCTGTGCATATGATCTGCCAGAGGCTATGGATTATCAGACAAAGGTCTTGGAGAAAGAATCCATAAATTGATAAGCACTTTTTGAAGCCAAGTATGACTTTGTATGGCATTGTAGATAACATAAGGTGTACTGATTCAAATGACTTTGACTTTACAAATGTAATGTTTATATGATTTTATACTGATATTACTCACCACATAATGGTGCGGTAACAATATATTTCAGAAATGTGACAGCAATGAGGGATGTGCTTCTCCTGATTCAGCGGTGGCCAAGCTGGGTCAGGGTGAACTACATTGCACTCCATAATTTACCAAGGAATGTATGAAATAAGGACATTCCTTGTAAAACATTAAATCAAATTCTAATTAGGCAAAACGTCCGCCTTTCCTTTGACTGAAAGAATGTGACACAATATTTCAAATTCAACCCATCTGTCATAACTCTGGTTCTCACGAGCCAGAAAGGAGATACGAGGGCGACCAGTGAGTTAGCGAAATTTATTAACACAAAACACACACTACACTAAATAACGGACAGCAAAGTAAAGAGCCACATGGGGCTAAAACACACACAGAACTAAGGGTAACATACCACCCAGGGAGAAAGGCTAGAGAGGCGGCGAGGGAAAAACACACGCCGAGTCGCAACACTTACTTTGGGTGAAGCGCCGAGGTAACAGCGAACTGAAGCTAGTCGTAGGAGCTAACAGTCGTGGGAAAAACAAGGCATGTCCTCCCATAGCGAGGTCGCAGCAACGAGTAACTCTCGGCTGCTCGCTTAAATGGGGAGATGATTGGGAATAGGAGACAGCTGTCCCAGCGCAGCTGAACTAGACAGCTGGCAATCAGCTGGGTGCTGTCAAAGAGCGGGCCATGGAAGACCCGGCACGGACTACCCCGGAGCAGGAGCGACACTGGACAACCTGAACGCAGAGAAAAGATAGCGTTCAGGTCGTGACAGTACTCCTCCCCCGAGCCGCGCCTCCTGGAGCGGCCTAACGCCCCCCCCATCCCGAGGGAAGACCAGGGAGGGCGGTGGGGGCCAGATCTCAGAAAAAGGAGGCAGGGAAGAAAAGAAAAAAAAACCTAGATACAGTATAGGGTCAGATACCATAATAATCTTAACCCCCCCCCCCCAAAAAAAATCACCCCCACCCCTGCAGAGGCCAGACGGTCTGTGCAGGTGACCACAGGAGGTGGGGAGAAACGACAAGAACCAGAATGCAGAAACATAGCGACATAGTCATGGAAAAAGTTCACAATAACTTAGGGTGAGGACAATAAAAAAAACTCATGTCCCGAAGGCCAAAAACTACAAAACTCTGAACATATGGTTTAAATAGACTTACACAGGTAACCCCGGCCAGAACAGAATAATATACAAAGGAGGCAGTCCGGGCATAAGACCTAAAAATAGAGCCTGGAACAGCAAATTGGCATAAAAATACAAAAGGAACAACTCCTCAAACACGTATTAGCACAAAAAGTGTCACTAAACAGTCTGGAGGAGGATATAAATACAGAAAAACAAGACCACTCGGAATGAGGCCAGGCAATGTGAAGCAAATGCTACTTAAGGGAGAAATTAGAATAGGGATCCATACAGGGATCGTAAGACACAGAAAATTGTCGAAAGAAAAATTCTCGGTAGAAATGACATCCCAATAAGGACTCTAACACAGAAAGTTCCCTGATGTCCTGAATGAAATTAAATAATGGAGGGCATACAAAACACAAGGCTATGAACAGTTAGTCAATCTGTCAGGAATGACAGCAGGTGGAGTGAGGCAGGCGATGACAGCTTGTCCAGCGGGCGGCCTGAACTCCACCAGGCCAGGAACCACAACACCAGTTCGGGTGGCCTACCCGAGTCCCAGGCTAGGAGACACAGTTTCTCCGGAGGCCGACCCAGACCACCGAACCAGCCAGATGGCTTCCCAGGCGGTCGTCCCGTGACCTCAGACCACAGAGAGCTGAGGGAGAAGTCTTGGTGCAGCTTCCTCCCTGAGGGAAAAGGCAGGAGGAAACTGACCCAGGTGAGAAAACCCCCCACAGTAGTAGGGGGAGAAGAGATGGAGGCCAGGGGCAAAGTTAGCCTGCCATCTAATGGCAACAAGGGTAGGGGGAAACTGGCCCGGGTGAGAGGAACCCCAACAGCGGCAGGAGGAGAAATGATGGAGGCAAGGGACGAAGTCAGCCTGACGTCAGGCGAACACAATCCTCCAGCTCCCACACTAACTGTTATCCGGACCGGCGCAGCACCCCCGGTGGACCCCGATCGGGCCGGTGCAGCACCCCCGGTGGACCCCGATCGGGCCGGCGCAGCACCCCCGGTGGACCCCAGCTGGACCGGCGAAACACTCCCGGTGGACTCCAGCTGGACCGGCGAAACACTCCCGGTGGACTCCAGCTGAACCGAGACAGCACTCCCGGTGGACTCCAGCTGGACCGAGACAGCACTCCCGGTGGCCCTGGGGAGAGGCTCAGAGGGACAAAAGGAACCGGGATCAGGATCACCGGCAGCGACAGAGCCCGGCGGAACAGGCTCGAGCGCAGCAGACGGCTGCACCCGGCCCGCCCCCCCGAGAGACAGGCAATAATGCTCCAGAATAGAGAAGAGAAAAACAAAATAGAGCACTTGCCTGATCTCGGGTTCTACCGCCATCCAGGACTTCGATGCTCCGGGCTCAGCGTGCAGGACTCCGTCCTCCGGCTCCAACTCGACTGCGAATGGCTCCGCAGCCGGCATGATGGTTTCCACAGTCAAACGACCTCCAAACGCCGAAGACCGCGTCGACAGCCCACCTGGCGTGGAGGCAGGAGATCTGGACTCTGCTGGGCCGAACCATTCCTCCGTGGAGACCCGGGGACGCTTAACCGTCGGCGCTGGCTCCAACAGGCAGTTCGACCTTCTCCTCTGCCCATAACGTGGCTGCGGGGCTGGGGCAAAACCCTCCAGGGCCGCAGGCCGCCTCCTCCTCGCGCAGCGGTGTACACCTGGCACCGGGGCACACTCAAGGGGAAGAGACACAGAGGACGCAGGTTCATATTCAGTTTTTGCAGTGGGAGGGGAGAGCTCAGGGGACTGTGAACCCTGAACTCCTCCCCCAGGAATCAAACAAGGCAATTCACTCATAATGGGAGGAGAATGAAAGGACACTTGTCTGATTCCCGGAGGGTCGGTGGAACCCGCTACAAGGGACTTGAGTCTCTTTTCTCCCAACCGGATAGAAGTGGGGAACCCCCCGGACAGATGAGGCGGTGCTACCCGCACCGGATCGGGACCTGGAACACCTGGAGATGAATTTGCGCTTCTCCCAGCAGCCGGAGTGAATGACGAAGAGGGGGGTGAAACAGCTGAGGAGAGCTGGGGGCCCAAAGCTGACGGGACAGCGGGGAGAGCGGGCCCAGGAGCGGGAGCAGCTGATTCACTTCTTCGGCGAGACACGGGAGCAACAGCAGGCTGGGAGGCGGAATTCGTGTGGTTTCCTGGAGCGGGATCCGGACGGGACTCTCGCTGAGATAAGATAAGATAAGATAAGCCTTTATTAGTCCCACAATGGGGAAATTCCAGGATTGCAACAGCACAGGGATAGCAACACTCAGAGCAACAATCAGAAGGCAAGAAAAAACAACATCTAGCAAACATACGTATGTCCATATTACTATAAATGTATATATATAGACACACAGTGCAGAGCATTATGGCTGGTGGATGTGCAGAGATGAGTGGGGAATTTGGGAGCGACGTCTTCGGAACGTGAGGTCGGGAAAACGCCGCTCCTGTGCGATGAGCGAAGCCAACAGGTCAGCGTATTCCGGATAATCGTTCAGCTCCGGGTTCTTCTCGACCAGCCTGACCGCCGCAATCACGTTCTTCATGGCTACGGGGGGAACGGCGGCGGAAGAAGCGGCTGCCACTCGATCCGCAATGCGCATCGCTGTCACTCTCATCTTCTCCGGGGGAAACCCGGTTGACGTCACTCTATCCTGGGGATCACCCCTGGGTGAGGCGAACTCCTGGACTGGATCGGCGGCAGGAGCGGGATTCCGAAGCGAGGAGCGATGGCGTCCTGTCCTCGGCTTCCTGCCGGAGTTCTCCTCCAGCCTACGGAGCCTCTCCCAGGCCACAGAGATGTCTGCCCTCCTCGCCTTAACCTCGGGGAGAAGGAAGTAGCGAGAAAAGCAGTTAAGCATACCCTCGGCGAGCTCCAGGCGCCAGCGTATCTCGCTGGGGGCATCGTAGAGGTCCGTGGTGAACAACGTTCCGTCCACAAGGTCCAGAGCCTCCGAGAGATCGTGGCCTGGGTGCCGCATGAGTCTCTTGGAGGGAGACATGATACTGGCTCGCCCGCACCCAGAGGAAGGGAAAAAAAGGCGTCGAGTCCTTACAGCCAACTCACGGTCGCGGCCGTCTCACTATGGCTGCGACCTACTGTCATAACTCTGGCTCTCACGAGCCAGAAAGGAGATACGAGGGCGACCAGTGAGTTAGCGAAATTTATTAACACAAAACACACACTACACTAAATAACGGACAGCAAAGTAAAGAGCCATGTGGGGCTAAAACACACACAGAACTAAGGGTAACATACCACCCAGGGAGAAAGGCTAGAGAGGCGGCGAGGGAAAAACACACGCCGAGTCGCAACACTTACTTTGGGTGAAGCGCCGAGGTAACGGCGAACTGAAGCTAGTCGTAGGAGCTAACAGTCATGGGAAAAACAAGGCATGTCCTCCCATAGCGAGGTCGCAGCAACGAGTAACTCTCGGCTGCTCGCTTAAATGGGGAGATGATTGGGAATAGGAGACAGCTGTCCCAGCGCAGCTGAACTAGACAGCTGGCAATCAGCTGGGCGCTGTCAAAGAGCGGGCCATGGAAGACCCGGCACGGACTACCCCGGAGCAGGAGCGACACTGGACAACCTGAATGCAGAGAAAAGATAGCGTTCAGGTCGTGACACCATCTGTGTTCAACTGGACAAACTGATCTTATTTATCAATGCTGAAGCATATCAAAAATGCGCAGATAGTTATTTTGTTTTTCTTAAATGAAATTTGTAAACCATTTCAAGAGATGTCACAAAAAGAAGCTATAATTATTGAGATCTCATCTTTGAAGGAACTGGGCTACCTGCAAATTTTATTTAAAACTAAAAATGGTAACACACTTCCTTTCAGTAAAAAAATCAAACAAATACCCTGTAACTTGGCTGCATGTGAGCCTCCATGTATCAAAACAGGGGGTATCAAAGAAATTAATTAGCAAATAATTATCAATCCTCAGAAAAATAGATAATGCATAAAAATTATCAATAAATGCAATTTTATTTACATAAGTGCTTTTCATTTCATTTTCTGTAGTGCCCAGGATAAACATATGGCTGCAGTTATAACTCAAATACAGGCTGGGCAATACAGACCACCTTTTTACTATTTATGGGATAATACAAATAATAAGATCATGCCCTCTATTATCCTACACATTTCCCATGTTGTGAAGTTGGGGGTCTCTCTCTCTCTACTTAGCAAAGGAAGAAGCGAGCGATAGGCTTGCTCTGTAAAAAATAGAAGTGTGCTTATGCTGTAACGGTGTTGTCTGGGGTCCTGATTGTGTAAAAATTCCACAACCTGCATCACCTCCAACAGCTGAATGAGCTACTAACCTGAATGTAACTTATCTGTATTCTGTACGGACAGTAAATATGCTTATAGCACATGCCACCTGCATACTGTTACCTTGAATCTGCGGGGGTTTGTCACCTCCACAGAAAAACCAGCAAAACATCGACAGCAATTGTTGCAACTATGCAATGTTCTGATGCTACCATGTTCTGTGGCAGTTATTCACTGCCCTGCCCACACTAATGGCACTGACTTGTCTAGCTGCGATCATCACTTGGCTGATAACGCTACTCACTGTGCTGCTATTGGTCTTTTAGGAACCGTCTGTCTTATTAATAATGTTGATGTTTTAAAAGACTGTCAAAATAATATGGACCTTCCTCCTGTTTCATGTGTAAATAATTAGATATACATTTGGCTTGTCTTGTTTGCAGATGATGTTGTCCTGTTGGCTTCATCCAGCAATGACCTACAGCTCTTGCTGGGACGGTTTGCCGCTGAGTGTGAAGCGGCTGGGATGAGAATCAGCACCTCCAAGTCCGAGTCCATGGTCCTCAGCCGGAAAAAGGTGGATTGTCCTCTCCGGGTTGGGGACAGGCTCCTGCCCCAAGTGGAGGAGTTTAAGTATCTTGGGGTCTTGTTCACGAGTGAGGGGAAAATGGAGCGAGAGATCGACAGACGGATTGGAGCAGCATCTGCAGTGATGCGGACATTGTACCGGTCTGTTGTGGTGAAGAGGGAGCTTAGTTCTAAGGCAAAGCTGTCGATTTACCAGTCAATCTACGTTCCTACTCTCACCTATGGTCACGAGCTTTGGGTAATGACCGAAAGAACAAGATCGCGGATACAAGCGGCTGAAATGAGCTTTCTCCGTAGGATTGCTGGACTCACCCTGAGAGATAGGGTGAGTAGCTCAGTCATCCGGGAGAGGCTCAGAGTAGAACCGCTGCTCCTCCACATTGAAAGGAGTCAGTTGAGGTGGTATGGGCATCTGATTAGGATGCCTCCTGGACGCCTCCCACTTGAGGTGTTTCTGGCACGTCCCACTGGGAGGAGACCCCGGGGCAGACCCAGGACTCGGTGGAGAGACTATGTCTCCCAGCTGGTCTGGGAACGCCTTGGTATCCCCTCTGAAGAGCTGGAGCAGGTGGCTGGGGAGAGGGAAGTCTGGGCTTCTCTGCTTGAACTGCTGCCTCCGCGACCCGGACCTCCGGAAAAGCGGTAGAAGATGGATGGATGGATGGACATTTGGCTTGTCTGATGAAAATTTGCTCTGCCACCCACATTATACAGATGAGCTGTCCTGGTGGCACATGGCCAATCATGTGCCAACAGGAGGGAAATCAATGATGAGGATGTTGGAAAAACTGTCCTAATATTTTGAAAGAAGTAACAAAAACATGCCAAAAGTGCATCATTTGTTTATAAAATAATGCTCAAGGAGCAATGGAAAGCTACAATATTGGTTGGTGTTGATTGACACCTTCACAAAGTGGACAGGAATTCATCACACATCCTCAGCAAATGCCGTATCTGTGTGTGTGAAACTCTATTGAATGATGCTCTTTCCGTTTTTGGGGTTCCAGAACTGATTTATGCAGATAATGGAACTCATTTTACAGCACAAACAGTTCAAGACTTAATCCAAGCTGTAAGAAGTAAGATCAAATTTCATAGTATCGGTACAATCAAACAAATGCTGGCAAAAACCACACATGGAAAGGGTATTACTTGGCCAGAAGCTCTGAAATTAGTCAGACTAACCATTAACTCTATACTAGACCCAAAGACAGGATTATCACCTTTTGAATGTGTTTTTTCACCATCCTTATGTATTACCTGACCTCTCACCACTAACCACATCTAACAAATACACAGATCTTGGTGAACATCTCAGGGAATGTTTTGATTCTGTCAGAAGCTCTGCTCCACAGAAAGAAACGGATAACCTGGAGACTATGTCTTCATAAAGAACCACCACCGACAACACTAGACACTCCCACTCCCACTGCAGTACGTATTGCTGAATGACCATCTCGGATTCACCTTTCACACGCTAAAAGACTACGGGTGCCTGTAAGTGAACTAACTAACTTGTTTCCCTGAGTAAGTCCAGTACAAGGGGGGCATGTCCTTTTAAGGACAAGGCCGTCTCAACCCTGGTGAAGAAAGAGGCCCGGAGGGGTACTCTCTCAGGTGGAAGCATGGCACCAAAATTATTGATGACTCTGTGTTCAGCACTTCTCCTGGCAGTGGGGTGGTAATCTCTTTCTGATTCAAGGACAAGGAACCCACGAAGCACGGACAATGAACAATACGCATAACCTATGGTACCAGACAATGGTGGTTTCAGTGAGAGGACTGGGAATCGATACTTCTTGCTATGTGTGTTCATTGCTACCCCATTTACACAAGACTGCAATACCCATGATTGACTACAATACCCATGATCCCTGTTCCACTGAGTGAAGAGAAAACGCCCGGAGCGACAATAGCGATGAACTCTCGTCTCAGTCTGTTTAATACAAGCAATAAAGTTGGACATTGGTTGGTGGGGAATTTGTCAGAAAGGTATCTTAATAGATTGAATGTCACTATTACTGATTACACTGGGTCTAAGATTAGAATATTTAATATTATTGGGATTGGAACTTCTTTGCTTGCAGTTAAGAAGCATTTAATGAAAGTAAATCCTACACTGTTTACTTTACCAATCTGCTTTCACAAAAATTGTAGTAAAAACAGTTTCAAGCTGGGTATTTCACAAAGATGCAATGATACTAAGGAAGTGACCTGTGAAGTGTCATATTATGATTCTGTTTGTAGAAATGTATTTCACTTTCCCTATATTGCTGCTGGAAAATTCACCTTAAAGAGCAAAAATTGTACTTTTAACTGTAGCAATAATCCTACTGTTTTTTGGCCAAATGATGATGGGTATGGATTCTTGGAAAACCAATGGGTACTCTTTTTCCAATGTATGGCAGTGCTCTAGCTATACACCACATAAATGCATTAGGAGGTCAATGTGGAAAATCTTTTGAAGTTACATTGTACTGATAATTGCATATGATTAAAAGGGTTAATAAAATAATAAACAGGAGGGAAATGTTGGAAAAATTGTATATAAACAGTTATCATTTTATTAATGATTCATGAAGCTGAGACTGATGTCCCCACATGTGGGTGGGTGTAGCTGGAGCGTTGTGTGCCAAGACTCATCCTTTTCATATCTTGTACCTTTTTGCATATCCTGTACTTTTTATCTTCTCTGCAAAAGACTGTTGTGTACATATATATGTTATCATTTAACCATTTCATCTGTTAACTATGTTCTTTTTGACCGGAAGCACTGGTTTGTTGTAGGCCCATATATGGAGTTGTTTCCCCCTCTCTGTCTTTGCTGAGTGGAGAAGCAGATGTTCTCCCCGCGATAAGAGTGTTCATGCGATTTATCTCCTACACACACTTGAAGACGTACAGAGCGTACTTTTGCTTATGTGGTAATTCCGTTGTTCTGCTTTTGCTGAGTTTGTCACATACACCATGTACTATCATTGTATATAAAGAAGGCAGCTGCGGGACTGCCCCCAGCATTTCAACTCATCCTGTACAAGGTTTGTTTTGATTGCTCCTTGTGCAAGTAAAAACTTCAAAGGCTCTGCGTGTCTTAAGTCTGATCTTTGATTCAGTCTAATACCTTTTTGTACTCTGTATTTGTGAGGTTTATATTTCAGACTTCTGACAAATACAGCTGCTAGACAACTCACTTTTGGTTTATGGGAATTGCAAATTGAAATTGGAATTATATGTTGAGACTTGTTATACTTCCAGTTAATCCTAGACAACTTTAATTTATAAAATAATTTAACATATTTTTAAAAATGACAATCCAAATGTAGACTCATTTTGTGTATCATTTGAGTGTCATTTTTCAATCTATTGTTATTTTTAAGGGTTATCAGTTGAGGGATGGGTCATTACACGCTGAAACACCATAAAATACTGACTGTAAAAAAATGCAGCTACTCCACATCTCACTTTTGGTTTGATGGAATTCCCAAATGATATAGAAATTTAATGATGAAACTATTTTTACTCCTATTAACCATTTTGACTGGTCAATACCAAATTATAATTTTCATTTTAAAACCTACGACACTTTGGATGTATTGAATCAGAATATCATAGGTTTATCATTGTCATGTCAACGTTTACAACATTTACTGCCCATTGCCTGTCTGCTGACGAGAGCCTGAAGGCTCACTCCAGTACGCTTATACAGTGCTGGAGTGAGTTCTTGTGATGGCGATGAAATAAAACACACTTTTAAACTCCAGTTCGCCGTGCCTTATTTCTCCATCGCAACACTGGTGACCCGACGACGAACGAATGCAGCACCCGGCGGTGACTCCGACGACAAGCGAACGCAGCAGCCTGACACAAATGGACTGCCCTCCCTTCTGCTACAGGGAGACCTTGACGCAGAGCCACACACCAGGCGAACTCTCCGGAGATCATCCACGACCGGGAAAGCTGCAGACAGCATCATGGTGCGACCCTCGTCCGAGAACGGGACATCCACGCTGAGACCGGCCGAGGGACACAGAATGCCTTCTCCCTCTCACCGCTCCTCCGCATCGACACGAGCGCGCACGCTCCTCGTCATCTCTCCATGTCGGCGACCTCCAGGGCCGACGGAGAACGCAGCGCGTGGACCTGAACGCACCATGACCCGGCACGAGCGAACGACGCAACAGCCTCAGCAGGGATGACCATCAGCGCCGACAACGCTGATCTCCAGCAAGATCCCTGACCCTGACTCGCCTCTACAGCGGTCCTGCCATGCACCAACCCCCGCACGCACACCGGGGGGTTACGAGGACAGCGCACCACGCACGGGACAATACCGGCTCCACACAGACCGCCATCATCCTCCGCCGCTGCACACGGAACCTTCAGGGCTGCTCACACACCTGAAGCACACACGCAGCTTGCTCACAGGATTTTGTATAGGTCTCAG
Source organism: Pholidichthys leucotaenia (assembly GCA_020510985.1). Lineage (NCBI taxonomy): Eukaryota > Metazoa > Chordata > Actinopteri > Cichliformes > Pholidichthyidae > Pholidichthys > Pholidichthys leucotaenia. The sequence continues at coordinate 2,722,849 of CM035836.1, forward strand.
CCATGGCGCACAATGGGAATTCAGCCGTCAGCTGTCCCCGGGGGCTTTAGGGCTGCGCCCGCACCTAAAGCCAACCCGCCAAGTCCCTCAGCTTTTGTTTTCTCTCACAGCCGCTACGCAGCCTCGCAGAACTGAGCCGCGAGACGAGTCAGAGACAAATTTTTCTTCTCACAGCTGCTGTGGATCTCTGCCACATTCACGGGACAGCCCCTCAACATCGGGATCCACATGCAATTTTTGCGCGGCCCAGACAACTTCGCCGTCCCGGGTCGGCACTCGCTACCCCCAGCCCTCCTCCCTCCACCTCCGCCTGCAGAGAGCTTTCCCCGCAGCTCGCTACCAAAACTGGACGATCGAGGCCTCAGCCCCCTGCTGAGCCCTCTGGGGGGGAGTAGTGTGGGTAACCCCCACAGCCACGGACAAGCAGAGCGCTCAGCTGGAGCAATTAGCAGAACAGTGTGAGGTATTGGACTGTTATCAATAGGTGGAGAGGAATTCCGGCCAATAATCCTGCCATTGATTTGTGTGACTCTCAAATGCAAATGTCCATGCTTACTACTGTGCATATATTGTCTGTAGCTGAGTATTTAAACTGTATATCGCTCTGTATCTCTCTCTCTCTTACTGCCCATTGCCTGTCTGCTGACGAGAGCCTGAAGGCTCACTCCAGTACGCTTGTACAGTGCTGGAATGAGTTCTTGTGATGGTGATGAAATAAAACTCCCTTTTAAACTCCAGTTCGCCGTGCCTTATTTCACCATCGCTGCAATACACTCTTTGTGCAACACATCAGATTGATTGTCAGTGATTAATTGTCTATGTTTTTTGCACTGTCCCTGTCAAATAAACAAATAATCTAATCTAATCTAATCACCACAACCACAGTGAATGAGAGTTGATCTGAAAAGGTTTTGTTGGATTGGTCAACTCTTCCTTATCTGTAGACCCCTGGCACAGGGCTACAGCTGCCGTACCTATTCATAGTTTTTGATCACGTGACTTCCGGTGGGGTGAAAGGAGATCGGCGGACATGGTGGGGGGGGACAATTGTAATAACTGTAGTGCATAATGGAGCCAAAAAATGTGAAAACGTCCAAAATTTATTGTCAAACTCTTGATAATGACAGATAGTGGTTCTTCCGGTTCGGGTTGCGCCGGACTGGCGGTGCCACACAAGTTGGCTGCCCGTTGCAATAGCCTTTTTTTTTAATCTTCCTTCTTCTTTCTACACCTTTCACTCTATATATATATATATATCACGGACACACAGATCGCCCCAAAGGTCTCCCGAGCCGCCGGACGGAGCCACTGTTTACAGCAGGAGATGTTACAGCAGGAAGAGCTAGTGCTAGCTAGCACTCAACTGCCACCCGGGCTAACGGAGAAACTCGACATACCGGGAACTGTAGCGAAAACGACGCGGGTGCCGGGCTGGAGTTTAGGCGGCGTGCAAGAAATATAAGACAGAATAATAAAGAGCGATGGCAAGAACCAAGCAGACCACCCGTAAAATCTACTGGAGGAAAAAGCCCCCCAGGAAGCAGCTAGCCACCAAGGCTGCTCGGAAAAGCGTTCCGGTCACCAGCGGACTGAAGAAGCCTCACTGTCACAGGCCCGTGGCTCTGAGAGCGATCCGTCGCTACCAGAAACCCATGGAGCTGCTCATCCATAAGCTGCCCATCCAGCGCCTGGTGAGGGAGCTCGCTCAGGACTTCAAGACCAACCTGCGCCTCCTGAGCTTTGCCGTCATGGCTCGGCAGGAGGCCAGCGAGGCCTACCTGGTGGGTCTCTTCTTCGCTAAGGGGGTCACCATCATGCCCAAAGACTTCCAGCTGGCCCGCCGCATCCGCGGAGAGAGAGCTTAGACTTTCTGCTGCACATTCACCAACCATAATGCTCTGCGCTGTCTATATATATATATACTGTATATATACAGTGATCCCTCACTTATCGCGGTTAATGGGTTCCAGAACCGACCGCGAAAAGTGAAAAACCGTGAAGTAGCGTCACCCCTAATGACGTCACCCATAAATAATACGTACGTTCATTCTCTCACTCTCTCTCTCATATGATACGGGTGTGTGTGTGTGTAAGTGTACGTACATACATAGATGTAAATAAAGTGTACATAAATATGTTTTTAGAACTCTTTTATTCTTATAACAAGATACGTAACTCAAGATGAAGATGATTTACTGCACAGGTTAATGAGAGCTTTACTGCTCCTCAGGTGACGCTTCATCGTCAGGTGCTAGAGGCGCAGGATCGTCGAGGGCAGCTTCCGATAGAGCTGGAGAAGCTGCAGGAGGCGGCGTAGTGGCTCGACGGGAAGACTATTTCGCACAAAAAGGCACAAGAGAACAGCGAAAAGTTCCATGCGGCGAGACTAAGCAACACGAGCAATAAAGAACAATGAATGCGGTCTTCCTTCGCTGGGTATGGGCGCTCGGCGGGGAGAGAAGCTGGGTAAAACGTCTCGGCCAATCAGCTTGCGAGATTCCCGAGCCGAGCCAACACGAGAACAGCGAACAGAAAGGTGGATTTTGAGTTGTGCGGGCTCTCCGTGTTGATACCTGATGTTCTAATGTAGTCTCCCTGCCTTCTGCTAGTGCCCGCCCATTTTTTCTCAATTTTGAATTTTTGATGAATATTTTTGAAAAAGCCGCGATGCACTGAGGGCGTGAGAGGTGAGGCGCGAAGTAGCGAGGGATCACTGTATATTTATAGTAATATGTACATATGTTTACTAGCTGTTCTTGTTTTTTCTTTCCTTCTGATTGTTGCTCTGAATGTTGCTATCCCTGTGCTGTTGCAATCCTGGAATTTCCCCATTGTGGGACTAATAAAGGAATATCTTATCTTATCTTATCTTAGTGGTATGATGACAAATTAGATTTAATTGAGAAACGGGCTCCTGATCTCATTCCAAAGCAAAATTGGCCAAAAGACACAGAGATGTGGGCTAGCATGACCTATCCAGACATGTACAAAGCTAAATATATTCATCTTCATAACACTTATCATCCATGTTTATCCACATCAACCCATAAATTATTCACAGAGCCCTCAGCTTAATTTCTCCTGTTTTTCTCAGTTTTTTTTTTTTTTTTTTTTAACATGTAACCTAATTTGCCTCATCCAATCATGTAGATGCCCTGTAATTTCCCCATTGTGGGACCAATAAAGGAATCTAAATCTAAATCAAAAGGCTGGCTTTATTCATCACATTCACCTGTCCAGGTGCTTTCAGATGAAGTTGTCAGACATGGTTGTCTTGGTGTCTAATTGTTATCGCTCATTGTTAACAATAAGCAGTTGATTTGCCGACTCCTAGCTACTTGAAATCCTCAAAGCTACAGACTGATTAGCCGGTGTTCTGACATTTTTGGCATCAGCACAGCAAACCTCGGGTTACTACTCTGTCATTTTCTTCAGTTGTTTAGAAGAATTAAGACTTCCCAAGTGAGTGACACTCTTGAATGTTGGTGAAGTCTGGATCTCAGCATTGTTCTCGAAAAGCCTTCAGAGCTAAGGTTAGCTTTATCAGGATAACTATCCTACTATCCCTGTAGGATAACTAAGTAGACGGTTGTGCTGTTTCATCCCATTTAGCAACAATGCTCTGCACTGTGTGTTTATATATTTACATATTTATTCCACCTAGCTGCAATGCTCCGCACTGTGTGTTTATATACTCATATATTTATTCCATCCAGCTACAATGCTCTGCACTGTCTCTGTATATATATATATATATATATATATATATATATATATATATATATTTACAGTAATATGTACATATGTATATTAGCTGCTCTTTTTTTTTTCTTGCCTTCTGATTGTTGCTCTGAGTGTTGCTATCCCTGTGCTGTTGCAATCCTGGAATTTCCCCATTGTGGGACTAATAAAGGCTTATCTTATCTTATCTTATCTTATCTTATCTTATCTTATCTTATCTTATCTTATCAGCTAGCTTGCTTGTTCCAACACGAACACTGGCTTTGCTGGTTTTCTGCCAGCTGCCTCAAGGATGTAAAGGTGGTGGTTTTTCTCTTCTTTGGAGACTTCTTTCATTGGAAAGGAAACAGGAGGTGAATGTAGTGTTGTTCGTAGGACATATTATGGTGTAACAAGGATGGTGACATCACCCAGAGTATAAGAGGGCTATTCAGAAGAGGGGCAGTCTCTTTGACCACCTCTGTGCCTCTGTATTATTTGTGTCAAAAATAAAGTCCGATCTAGTTCACCACTCAGTCTTGTCATTGGATCATGATTTACATACATAACATTTGGCAACGAGGGTAAAAGAAAGAAGAAACATGGATGTGGGAGTCACTATCATTCGGCCATTTCTGGAGCTTCCCGGCAAGCCACGGGCCTCTTGGGTGAGATGGTTCGCCGCATTCCAAAATTACTTGGTGGCTCTGAAACTTGGTGAACTGAAGAAGATAGGGGCTCGGGCAATATTGGTTCATAGTTTGGGTATGGAAGGACAGCCTATTGTTACTACCTTGGGTGCTAGCGAAAGCTTTGAAGACGCTGAGCTAATGCCACGACATTGTCACACCCTGGAAAACGTCATCGTCCAGAGGATCCAGTTTGGACAGCGCCGCCAACGGACTGGCGAGTCTGTGCAGCGGTTTGTAACAGACCTACGTCAGCTGGCCAGCAACTGTCAGTTTGGAGCATTGGAGGAAGAGATGGTCTGCGACCAGTTGGCGGAACATGCTGTTTGCCTGGCTACGAGGTCAAAGCTCCTTACATACACGGACGAGCTGACGTTACCCAAGTCCAACGAGATAACTCAGCAGGGTGAAGCAGTGGACAGTCTCTCATGTGACCTTGGTGAGAGAGCTACGTTGCACTGCTCTGAATCACAATCAACAGCGCAGACTGTGGACCCAGACAGCGATGATAGCGAACAGGAGAAGGAGGCTGTGAAGATAAGGCCCGCCCCAGAATCGCCCAGGTGTTTGGGTTGTGGGTCCACTAAGCACTGCTATAAGGCTAGAGAGAGAAGACGATACTGTGGCACGTGTAGATATCTTGTATCATTTTGCCAGGGCATGTTACGGGTTCGAGCAAGGAGATCCGAGACACATCGAGGATCTCCCCATTTCACCTCCCACAGTTGTTTGCAGTGTATCCCCAAGTGTCAACGGCTGTTCTTTCTGTATGGTGGAACTGGATGGAGTGATGGTGCCATTGCTGGTTTACATGGGAGCGGTGAGATCGGTGTTGGATTGGGAAACTGTGTGGAGTTCCCTCTCACAGTCTCAGGTTGGAGAAGAGCAGTCAGGCTGTGGTCTGTGGGACTGGCTGGTTCTGCAATGATGGATGGAGCTGTGTGGGACAAACCTTTACCTAGTAATCTGGACAATGAGCAGGACCAATTCTACTCAGGGCCATCGCAGGAGGGTTCTGGTGTCAGCGCCCAAGTAACCCTAGTTGAGGGAACTGAGCGACGCGATGGGAAGCCCGTGACGGTAGGTGACCCCGAGTGGCTGACCCACTCTGCTTCCGGAGTTTGGCTGGGTGGTACTGAGAAGCAAGGGGTCATAACTAACTAACTAACTAACTAACTAACTAACTAACCTGCACTTATATAGCACTTTTCTAGTCACAAAGACCACTCAAAGCGCTTTCACTAATACTAATCCTCTATTCTAAGGGCCTATAGGAAACAGATATCTAGGGACAATTTAGAACAGCCAGTTAACCTAACATGCATGTCTTTGGATTGTGGGAGGAAACCGGAGTCCCCGGAGTAAACCCACGCAGCACAGGGAGAACATGCAAACTCCACACAGAAAGGTTCCAACCCCTGCCAACCTGGGGATTCGAACCAGGAATCTTCTAGCTGTAAGGCAACAGTGCACCGCTGCACCACCTTGCTGCCCCAACTATAACGATAACGGCTTTGCCGGCATCTAAAATGAAAGCGAACGGGGCAGGACAAGCTGGCACAGTAAAACAACGTGCCACACAGGGACACTGGAAGTCGAGTCAGGCTCCTCAGTGTGTCGCTGATGTGGTCTGATCCAGGGAGGAGGCCTGGTCAAGAGGAGTTCGTGGCCAGGACAAACAATGGGAAGACCAGGGGCGGCCGCAGGTGGTGGCTGTTGGGGTGGACGGTTACCTTCAGCTGTCTGAGGGCTCATGGAGACATTCCAACCAGCTGCAGTGTGCCAATGATGAGAAGGAGGTTTTCTGGGTTTTCGCGTGGGTCACCTCCGGGCATGAAGAGAAGAAGATGCTCTGGACAAGACCCGCCTGACGGGTCTCCGGGGACGTCACCCGGAGTATAAGAGGGCTTTGCGGAAGAGGGGCGGTCTCTGACCACCTCCCAGCCTAGCGGGAGCACCTCTGTATTACATGTGAGTCTATAATAAAGTCCTATCTAGTTCACCGCTCAGTCTCATAACTGGGTCACGATTTACATACATAACAGTGAGCAGGATCCAAGTGTGGTCCGTACGGAGACCTAATCAGGTTCAGGTTCAGGTTCAGGTTACTTTATTTGTACCCGTAGGTAGATTTGTTTTGCAGTTGGTGACATCCATATTTACAAGCCACTAATTACATTCAACATAGACACAAGCACAGGCACACATCTTACAAAATAGGTAAATATAGAATATGTACAATATAATTTTATAGCTTGTTCAACTCTTTGACAGCAGCAGAAATAATCAGCCTTAATTAATCAGCCTTAATCAGCCAGAATGATTAGAAGCATCTGTGTCACTGAGCATGAGACATTTTCTGTCTTGCCTGTGTGAACACAGCAGTGTTCACAGGTAAGAAGTTGGCAAGGAGGGCTAAATATAATTTGAATCTTCATATTATCCTGTGGCTTGAAAGTGCGGTACTTAATGTGCACCGTGTCATTATGCACGAGAAGTCATAAATCATGACTCTTTGTTTGCTAGCGGCAAGTCCCGGAAAAAAGCTCTGTGAGTGCCTGGTGTCATTGGAAAGCTTAGAAATCGTACTTTCTAGCAATATCTATGTTTTTGCGGAAGACGCAACTCCCGACTGATCGAACGCAAGTTTTCAACCTAGCCAAAATTGTCTTTTTCTTGGTAAGTTTTTGTGCACTTTGTACAACTTAAATATCATTTTGAAGGTCTTTCAATACAGAATATGGAAATAAAGTTACATCAGTTTTGAATCAGTTTTATATAGTTTTCAGCTTTAATGAAATAGAATTCCCTCGGCAGCTTCCTGCCAACATGGCTGTACTGTATTTTGCATTCAAAATTGGGTAAAAGCAAATGCAGAACTGATACAGTTTACGGAGCTTTATTACAATGATAGTTATTTACATAAAGAGGCTTACTGCACTCGCCTGCTTGCTAGGTGGCTCCCGCGATGAAAGAGGCAGAGCCTCTTCCGCCCACTTCCTTTATACCTCAAGTGGCATCACCACCCGAAACCAGTGAGATTACAAAGAGAGATAACACCCCATGATGTTAACCCCCCCCCCCCCCCCCCAGTGGTGATGTGAATGTGGGCTCGTGGCACAACAACAGACTTATAACAGGCTTCCATTTCCACAAACCCCCAAACTGCTAGTCTGTTCCATCCAGAGCCATAACATTCTCTTCCTTGTTGTTTTATTTGTCGGTGGGGAAACAAACTGTTCACGGTCGCCAGGTTCAACACTGAGATAACTGCTCCAGTGTCCACCAACAGTGGAACCACGACACCATCAAGCATGATGTCACACCCGATCCTTCCCGTTGTCTCCGGGGAGACCGTGTGTACTATAGTCGGAGTCTTCTGCGCAGCACCTGGTTCCTTCCTATGGCTCCTACATTCGAAGTTAGCACACGCCCTGACAAAGTGGTCCCACAAACCACACTTGTCACAATGCTTTCCTTTCACTGGGCTCACACTGGCCTTATAGTGGTGAACAGGGGACCCACAACCGTAACACCGTGCGGTACCTGGAGCGGACTGTATTTTAACAACAGAGGCATACATATCCTCTCTAACATCACCATCACCAGGGTCTCAAAATAGTGCCTCAGCACAAAACTTACCTTCACCCAGAAAGGCCCCTTCAGGAAGGCCTCTCACGATGGTCTCTTCTGCCTCGAACTGTTGGGCGAGCTCGATAGCTGTGGTCAATGTCAACCTTCTTGGATACTCCCAACAATCTGGACTGGACCGCTGTACAGTGAACATGTTCTGCTAGTTGGTCCCGAATCATTTCATCTTCAAGGTGTCCGAAATCACATCCCCTCACCAGCCTTTGGAGATCTTCAATGAACCTCATCACTTGTTCTCCCAACCACTGGCGGCGCTGTCGAAACTGGATGTGCTGGACCGTGGAGCTCTCCAGAGCACGAAAATGGTGTGCCATCAACTCCACAACGCCATCAAAGCTATCAGCTCCCCCAGGCTCTCTAATACTCTCTGCTCCTCAGTACCCAAATTATGGACTAACGCAGCCCTCGCGCGAAGCCTCTCATGCTTGCCGAGGTTCAAAGCCACTAGGTACTTGGTAAAAGTAAAGAACCACTAAGGCCACGGCACGGGCGGTCTGCCCGGGGCCTCCAGAAATGGCCGAAACTCAGCAACAGACTTATCCCTTCCCGCTTTTACCTCGTCGCAAAATGTTGTGTCCATAATTGGGTAAAAGCAAATCCACAACTGATGTAGTTTATGGAGCTTTATTACAATGATAGTTATTTACATAAAGAGGCTTTCGGCACTCGCCTGCTTGCCAGGTGGCTCCCGTGAGGAAAGAGGCAGAGCCTCCTCCGCCCACTTCCTTTATACCCCGAGTGGCGTCACCACCGGAAACCGGTAGTTAGACACCCCGGTCTAGCCCATGTCCACCCCAGCCGCCATCTTAGTAATACAGCCAATTTACATACACAACACGGCGCATATAGTAACGCAGCCGTGTGACGTCAACTTGAAACTATGAATAGACACTCCCTTCTTTTAATGCTAAGTGTTTTAACTTGTTTTTTTTAATTTATTTCAATTGCTTTGTGTCTTGTGCATATACAGTCATATTCTAGCTGTAATTAGAGGTGAAATGAAAATGTCTAATAATTTGTGGGGAGATATTTACATTTTCAATAAAAAATTTAAAACAATTGCTTATAACTGATTTATGTTTTTGTCATAACTTAACTTTTAAAAAAAAATAATGTTAAAAATGTAACTATGGTGGTTTTTTTTCTGTGTTTTCAGTTCTGTATTTTTGTATAGTTCAGCAGGGTACTGTCTCTTTAAGATTTACGGCAGAACCTGCTTTACGGTAGTCTCTCACTGCCTCCATGGCGACAGACTCTGCTGGGAAAACGGAGTAAGAGGCGATTTGTTGCTGAACTGCTGTCAGGAATCCTGCTCATGTGAGTTCAGATGTTTGTGGATTTAAGGAGGTTTTGAGCTGCAGCTAAACCTTAAAACTGTCTGGATGTGGAGGTAGCAGCTCCTGAAGACCGTTAGCTCGGTGCTAGTTAGCCACGAGGCTAACAGGCTTTTCCACGTTCTGTGAAATTCGAGTGTGTGAGTGTGAGTTGATGAGGAATTGTGTTACTGAAACAGTCCTGCATGACAGCTGCATCGGTGACTGGAGCGCCAACATTAGCGGAGTTTTCCTTTGGTTTCACTGCCTGAAGTTCTAGTTAGAGGGGATGCAGATGACGTCATCAATCACAGCTTATGACATTTAAAAAATACTGAGTGGCAGCATTAGGGGGGTTCTATTAAAACCCACACAAAACAAACCCAGAGTAGTCAGTCAGAGCAGTATGCAGAGAACCTGCTTCCATGGACCTTTTCACAAATGCATGATGGCAGCTGCTCGTGACGCGTTGGGCAAAGTATAATCTTAATCTTAATCTTATCCTACACTTTATTACATGTATAGTTTATTTCTCTTATCTTATCATGTTTAATGTTGCAGCATTGTACCGAGACAAATTCCTAGTTTGTGTACTACATGAACAATGGCAATAAACCTGATTCTGATTCTGATCCAGAGGTTGTTTGAGGACAAAGCTGGGCCGCATCAGTGCACACTGGCTCTATATTTATATAATTTTTAAAATTTGAATATGTAAATTCTGATGGCAGGTTAAAGATTATTGTATTGTACAGGATGCTAGTATTAGATTGAGGGCCGAGTGGCTCTATCTGCTGTAGTTTCTGAGTTGATCGATCCCCATCCAGGGAGTAGCTGATTTTCACAGATACGCTAACGCATATTTTCCAAAACGTGAGTTTGTTTGTTGGCAGGCTAAGCATGTGCATATCTATCTATAAATTCACTAAATCTCTGTCTGTGTGTGTTTCTGTTCCATGCATATCTCTTGAACTGTTTGTCAGACTTGCCTCAGAGTTTAAACGTGGTTTCCTGAGGTTACGAGGGTGTGCATCCCTGAATATGGAGTTGCTCAGTCAAAGTATGTAATTTTTATCAATAAATGTTGTAGCCACTGCTCTGCAACCGCTCTGTGTCTTCATGTCATGTGTCTGTGACATCACGACCATGCTGATTGGATAACACACACCCTGTCGATCACCACAGTGCTTTGCAAACAAAGATTTTATAAGTGCTTTGCTGCTGTGTGCATCCCCGAGTATGGAGTTGCTCTGTCAACTCCACACACTGTACGGTGGCGCAGTGGTTAGCACCGCAGCAGCACAGTTTTACCCTTGGCCGGGGGATCGTGGGGATCATGAGATCGTGGGTTCGATCCCTGCCCCCGGCCAACAGTGATCTGTGTGGAGTTTGCATGTTCTCCCCGTGTTTGCGTGGGTTTACTCCGGGATTTCTCCGGTTTCCTTCCACATGCCAAAACATGCAGGTTAGAGAGTTAAGGGGCGCTTGCGCACGCAGCGACCGGCAGTTGGTGGCTTGTCACCGGACTGCAGAACAGATCTACCTACGGGTACAAAATAAGTCCAAAAAAAAAAATATACACCATAATGTTGCTGTGATTGATAATTTGGCATGGAGAACACGGGGGTGTGGGGGGGGGGTCATTTTGATTTTCATCTGGGGGGCCAGTGATGATGGAAAAAAGTAAACCGAGCAGAAAGCAGAAACCGAGCCAAAACCTTCTCCAGGTCAGCTGATCTTGCATTTGTTTGTGGCCGAAAAAAAAAAATCTTTTTAACACTTTTACAGAAATTCTTCTTCTTCATGGTTTACACTCACTGTTGTGGGCCTTCACTTGATCCAAAATGCTGCAGCTAGAGTTTTAACAGGTACTACAAAGAGAGAGCACATCTCTCCGGTTCGAGGTCTTCCTTCACTGGCTTCCCATAGAATCTAGAATTAAGTTTAAAATCCTTCTTCCCATTAAAAAACTCTCAATAATCAGGCCCCTTGTTATTTGAAAGATCTGATAGTACCTTTTCAGGTTCAGGTTACTTTATTTGTACCCGTAGGTAGATTTGTTTTGCAGTCTGGTGACATCCATATTTACAAGCCACAGTTACATTCAACATAAACACAAACACAGGCACACATGAAGCTGACCATAAACATGATAAAAATACTTAAAGAGTACCTGTGGTGGTCGTGAAAAAAAAGATATTATATTGAGCCCCTGTCTCACGTTCTAGTTCAAGTTTAAGTTGAAATTCATGTTCAAAGCAATTTGATATAAATCCATTGCTGATGTGCTGGTTCAGCTATGTCAGCAAAACATGGGTGCAGCCATACTAGCGGCTACATGGCCTGCCAGGACGCTTCCTGTGACGTAATATCGTTGGCACTGCGATCTGGATCAATATTGGCTGAGCCTGGAGTGCCCGGATGAGCAGTGGCTTTCGGGATATTCAAATTCAAATTCAAACATTTATTTCAAACTCAGGGTTCATATTAAATGCAGAACTAAAACGAGTAGAAAATAAATAAATAAATGCTTAAATTCAGCGGGTCGTCTCGTCTGATCTGAGCTCGTAACGGCCGCCAGACGGCAGATGATTCTAAAACTATATACAGAGCGGCAGACACTCGGCGCGTTGCGTTGTGTGTGAGGACCAAAATTCAAACGTTTATTTCAAACTCAGGGTTCATATTAAATGCAGAACTAAAACGAGTAGAAATAAATAAATAAATGAATGCTTAAATTCAACGGGTCGTCTCGTCTGATCTGAGCTCGTAACGGCCGCCAGACGGCAGATGATTCGGCTCCTCCCTCGCCGCTATACAGAGCAGCAGACACTCGGCGCTCTTGTTACAACAAAAACATACAATGCGATATGGATATCGCAACATGGCGGAATGTAAAGCCTTTGGATGTCTCAATAATAAGCGAAAAAACAAAGATAAACACTTCTTTTGTGTACCCAAACCCAGCTCACCTTGTCAGAAGATCACAGCGGAAAAGTGATTGCGCAATCTTGGAACAGGGCACAGACGTCTCCTTTCAGACGAAATTGCGTTGTGTGTGAGGACCACTTCGTCACTTTAACCTTCTGAAGACCTTTCTGGCTGAAACCTGTAGCCATGTTGGACAAATTCTTCCTCAGAGTCCGACAATTCAGCCATAATAGAATAAAAACACTCACAACAGCACCCTAGTCGCTCATACAGACGGGAGTATTGACTTTTTAGTGGCAACGTAATGACGTCACATCCGCATATGTCATGGCTGCACGCAGAGTTTTCATTGGCTGGCCATGCCTGCGGTCGTATTTGCATATTTCTCTGGTGGTATATGGCTGGCAATAATTATTTAACCATAAAACGAATACTTTGTCTAATGTTTTCAAGTTGAATGCGTTTAGACAACCACCACAGGTACCCTTTAAGGCTCCATCAATCAGGGTATAGAGACAAAGAGATGAGAGAAAAACCAGAGATAAGAGAGAAGGGTCATATTAAAAAGTTAAAGACTAGTCAAAGAGGATTAAAAATTCAAAGGTCTAAAACCCTATAAAGGATTTAGAACCCAAATAAAATCCTACAAAAATAAGTAAATATAAAATGGAGTTAATAAATAGGTACCTTACAACTTGTTCAGTTCTTTGACAGCAGCAGGAACAAAGCTGTTTTTGTCGCGCTGGGTTTTGCTTTTTGGGACAGCAAACCTCCGTCTTGAGGGAAGAAGCTGAAAGTTGCAGTGCAAAGGGTGGGAGTCATCATTTAAAATGGAGGTAGCAATCCTCTGTACTTGTCTGGTGTACAGGGATGTCAGGCTCAGCTATGACTCACCATGCAAACGACTGGACCATCTAACTACCTGATCCAAGGATTTCCTCTGTTTCAGTTTTATCTGACCAAACCATGACACTAAAGAAAAGGATAAAACAAATTCAATAAAAGCCCGATAAAACATTGTCATTATGGTTCGGTCAGTTTGGAAGCGTGCAAGTTTCCTCAAGCAATGCAAATGTTGCTGACCCTTTTTGCACACCCTTTCACAGTTCTCTTCAAATTTTAAATTACTATCAATAATCATCCCAAGATATTTGTAGGATTGTACACATTCGGTGGTCTGACCTTTTAGTACGGTGACTTTGTGCCTGAGAGTTTTCCTCCTAAAGTCAATAATCATATCTTTAGTTTTTGTCGTATTCAGCTGCAGGTAGGAATCCTCACACCAGTGAACAAAATCATCAACTACTGGGCTGTGGCCACTCTCACCATCCTGGAGGAGACTGACAATAACTGAATCATCAGCATACTTTATAATGTGTCTGTTGTCATGTCTGCTCCAACACATGTTTGTGTACAGGATGAAGAGTAGTGGTGACAACACACACCCCTGAGGAGAGCCAGTAGAAGAGCACTTTAGGTCAGACAATGTACCATTGACCCTTACTCTCTGCGTCCGGTTGGTTAAAAAATCCAGAATCCAACCCACCAGATTATTGCTCAAATCAAATTGTTGCAGGAGCCTTTCAACTAAAATATGAGGCTGGATTGTATTAAAGGCAGAGGAAAAGTCCACAAATAAAAGCCTGGCATGTGTCCCATTAAAATCCACATGTTTAAAAAGCATGTTAAACAGAGTGACAGTGGCGTCCTCCACTCCTCTGTGAGGCCTATAGGCAAACTGCAGAGGATCCAATGCATGCTCAGTCTGCTTTAGGACCTCACATCTGACCAGTTTTTCAAAATTTTCATTAAAATTGAAGACAAAGCAATTGGTCTAAAGTCGTTTACCATTTTAGGACAGCTGGATTTTAGAATCAGAATCAGAATCAGATTTATTGCCATTGTTCATGTAGAACACAAACGAGGAATTTGTCTCGGTGCCATGCTGCAACATTAAAAACATGATGAGATAAAGAGATAAACTAAAAAACTAAAGGACTAAAAACATGCAATAAGTGTATAATAATAATAATAATGAGTAATACTAGTCAAGGCAGTTTTAAATAAATTAGCAAGTAGCAGATAATATGGGGTACCACAGTGCAGTCGATAATGCAACAGAAAAAAACAGTGATGAATGACATGAGTCTGGTTGAGCTGCTGTACATAGTGCACGAGAGTCAATAAGTCACTTAATGTTCAGCAGTCTGATGGCAGAGGGGAAAAAGCTGTTCATGTGCCGGGAGGTTTTAGTCTGAATGGACCGAAGTCTTCTACCTGAGGGGAGGGGGGCAAACAGTACGTGACCAGGGTGTGAAGGATCGACTATGATCCGGCCAGCACGCCTCCGGGTCCTGGAGATGTACAGGTCCTGGAGAGATGGGAGCTTGCAGCCGATCACCTTCTCAGCAGTGCGCATGACGCGCAGCAGCCTTAGTCTGTCCCTGGCAGTGGCTCCTGCATACCACACAGTTATGGAGGAGGTGAGGATGGACTCGATGATGGCCGTGTAGAACTGCACTAACATCTTGGTGGGTAGCTTGAGCTTTCTCAGCTGCCGCAGAAAGAACATCGGTGATATCGGTGAACATCGGTGAACGGTGACAACCACGGCATCTTTCCAGATCTTGGGCACATGTTGGGTCTGTTAGGACTTATTGAAAATGTAATGAAATACAGGACTCAGTTCATCTGGACAGGACTTTACCAAGCGCCCAAGTATGTTATCAGGACCCTGACTTTTGTTCACTTTTACAGCGCAGAACTCCCTTTTAATATTCTGCACCTCAACATTAAAGTGCTGATTGTCTTTGAGTTTCTGTTTCAAATCTTGGGTTTCTGTGCTAAAATCAAAGGAGTCAAAACGACCATAAAAACAATTAAAAGCATTAGCCAGCTCTGTGTCTGAATTAAAACCATTTAAAAACACACGATTACTGCGCTCTGTGCTCTGAAGGCCTGCAATAGTTTTCATACTGGCCCAGGCTGAACCAAGTTTCTTTGTTGCCATCTTACTTTCCAATTCTGATCTAATATACAAAAAATATTTAAAAAAAAGAGACAATGATCATAATTTGAGAGGAGACTTAAACTTTACAAAACCCAAGATACGTACAACCAAGAAAAGTATGTGCATATCTGTCTGTGGGGTGGATTTGGGGAACAGTCTGGAGCCGGAACTGAAACTATGTACAAACAGAAATCAATTCAAAAAGAGGTATAAGCACCATTTGCTGAAAGGATATATGTTAGAAGGGTAGTAGTTATATGTACGATTCATTATGTTCACTCTGGGACATTATGGGACACTATGGAATGGTGGGTAGGACAGCACTGTGTATATCTGTGTTGTTTGAGGCTGGTTTTGATGTATGGACATCATTGTATGTTAGAATGGATGGGTGTTAATGTTGATTTGTAAAAAATAGAGTAAATTGTTTGCTTGGGGTCTTAAAGGTGGTAATTTGTATAAAATTCACATGGGTGTATCTATGGAAAAGAGGAGATGGAATTATTAAGTGTTCACTTCTTCCTTCTCCCTTTCGAACAGTGTATACTGTTACTTTATTGCATTTGCCATTTGCTTGTGTTTGTTATATTTTTGTGTTTGAAATAAACTATCTATCTATCTAGCTAGCTAGCTAGCTATAATTCTGTTTTGCTCTTAAAATTTCAGACTTCAGCTCTTTTGTGGCAACCTGTAGTTCAGAAACAGACCCCTGTTTAAAGGCAAGTGCTTTCCTCTGTAAGCAGGATTTAACTGATTTTGTAACCCATGGCTTGTTGTTGGGATATATTTTGACACGTTTACGTGGAACAATCATATTTTTACAGAAAACCATGTATGAGCATGTGACGTCTACCAAAGAGTCCAAATCATCCCCGCAGGACAGTGTGAACATCTCCCAGTCTGTACGGTTAAAGCATTCCTGGAGGCAGTGCACTGAATCTCTATGTCTCTGGTCTCCACCTTGCCTCTTCTCCACCTTCAGAATCAGAATCAGAATCAGCATCAGAATCAGGTTTATTGCCATTGTTCATGTAGTACACAAACTAGGAATTTGTCTCGGTACAATGCTGCAACATTAAACATGATAAGATAAGAGAAATAAACTATACATGTAATAAAGTGTAGGATAAGATTAAGTGATACTGGTCAACAGTTAAAATATATATTAGCCAGCAGCAGATACTGTGGAGAACTATATAGTGCAGTCGGTAATGCAGGAAGAAAACAGTGATGATTGACATGAGTCTGGTTGAGCTGCTGTACATGGTGCACGAGAGTCACTTAGTGTTCAGCAGTCTAATGGCAGAGGGGAAGAAGCTGTTCATGTGACGGGAGGTTTTAGTCTGGATGGACCGAAGTCTTCTACCAGAGGGGAGGGGGGCAAACAGTACGTGACCAGGGTGTGAGGGATCGGCTATGATCCGGCCAGCACGCCTCCGGGTCCTGGAGATGTACAGATCCTGGAGAGATGGGAGCTTGCAGCCGATCACCTTCTCAGCAGTGCGCACGACGCGCTGCAGCCTTAGTCTGTCCCTGGCAGTGGCTCCTGCGTACCACACGGTTATGGAGGTGGTGAGGATGGACTCGATGATGGCTGTGTAGAACTGCACTAACATCTTGGTGGGTAGCTTGAGCTTCCTCAGCTGCCGCAGGAAGAACATCTTCTGCTGGGCTTTTTTGATGAGTGAGCTGATGGTCAGCTCCCATTTGAGGTCCCTGGTGATGGTAGTGCCTAGGAAGCGGAAGGAATCAGCAGTGGTGATGGGAGAGCCTGAGAGGGTGAGGGGGGGCAGAGGAGTAGTGACTTTCCTGAAGTCTACAGTCATCTCCACTGTCTTCAGAGCGTTCAGCTGCAGGTTGTTATTGCTGCACCAGGACGCCAGCTGGGCCACCTCTCTCCTGTAGGCGGACTCATCGCCGTTGGAGATGAGCCCGATGAGGGTGGTGTCGTCCGCAAACTTGATCAACTTGACAGACTGGTGGCTGGAGGTGCAGGAGTTGGTATAAAGGGAGAAGAGTAGGGGGGAAAGTACACAGCCCTGGGGTGATCCGGTGCTGATGCTAGTATAGTCTGAGACAGTCTTTCCCAGCCGCACATGCTGCCTCCGGTCCGTCAGGAAGTCGATGATCCACCTGCAGAGGGAGTCAGGCACGTTGAGCAGGGACAGCTTGTCCCGGAGCAGAGCGGGGCGGATGGTGTTGAATGCGGAGCTGAAGTCCACAAACAGGATCCTGGCATAGGTTCCCGGGGAGTCCAGGTGCTGCAGGATGGAGTGGAGGGCCAGGTTGACTGCATCGTCTACAGACCTGTTGGCTCGGTAGGCAAACTGCAGCGGGTCCAGGAGAGGGGTGGTGATGGACTTGAGGTGGGACAGGACCAGGCGCTCAAAGGACTTCATGACTACAGAGGTGAGCGCTACAGGTCTGTAGTCATTAAGTCCAGTGATCCGTGGCTTCTTGGGGACAGGGATGATGGTGGAGGATTTGAGGCAGGATGGCACGTGGCATAACTTAAGGGAGGTGTTAAAAATGTCTGTGAATACAGGAGCCAGCTGTTTCGCACAGAGTCTCAGGGTGGAGGGAGACACGCCGTCTGGGCCGGGGGCCTTGCGCGGGTTCAGTCTGGAGAACTGTTTGAGCACATCCTGCTCACTGATGATAAGGGGAGGGGGGGAGGAGGGGGGGGTGCCTTAAATGAAGTAGGGAATGTGGAGGCTGTGGAGCTGGAGGGAGGGGGGGAGTTGGACACAGATGACGAGGTGTCAAAACGGGCATAGTGTTGGGACAGTCTCTGACAAAGGGCTTTGTCATCCTGACCTTTAGGAGCCTTAGGTCGATAGTTGGTGATTTGCCTCAGTCCTCTCCACACGGAAGCCGAATCATTAGCAGTGAACTGCTGCTGGAGTCTCTCTGAGTACACAGATTTAGCCCTCTTCAGCTCTCTGTTAAACCGGTATTTAACCTCCCTGTAGCAGTCCCTGTCTCCACATTTCAGCGCTGCTTCCTTCTCCTTCCTGATCTGTCTGAGCTTAGCTGTGAACCAGGGTTTGTCATTAGAGTAACTCACCCTGGTGCGTGATGGAAGAATGTTCTCTTCACAAAAGTGGATATATGAGTTCACAGTGTCCGTGTACTCATCCAGATCATGCGTGGCTCCTTTAAGCATGCCCCAGTCAGATATTTCCATGCACGTTTCCAGCTTCTCCTCAGCATCACTGGTCCGTATCTTCGTAGTGCTCACTACAGGTTTAGTGAGCTTCAATCTCTGTCTGTATGTGGGAATGAGGTGAACCATCACGTGATCAGATAATCCCAGCGCAGCTCGAGGGACAGCGCGATATAAGATAAGATAAGCCTTTATTAGTCCCACAACGGGGAAATTCCAGGATTGCAACAGCACAGGGATAGCAACACTCAGAGCAACAATCAGAAGGCAAGAAAAAAAAACAAGCAACCAAGAGCAGCTAATATACATATGTACATATTACTATAAAATATATATATACACACACACACACACAGACACACAGTGCAGAGCATTGTAGCTGGATGGAATAAATATATGAATATATGAACACACAGTGCAGAGCATTGTAGCTAGATGGAATAAATATGTAAATATATAAACACCCACAGTACGGAGCATTGCAGCTAGGTGGAATAAATATGCAAGTATATAAACACACAGTGCGGAGCAATGTAGCTAGATGGAATAATATGTAGATATATAAAAACACAGTGCTGAGCATTGTAGCTAGATGGAATAAATATATAGATATATAAATATAAACACACCCAGTGCAGAGCATTGTAGCTAGATGGAATAAATATGTAAATATATAAACACACACAGTGCAGAGCATTGTTGCTAGGTGGGATGAAACAGCATAACCATCTATTTAGTTATCCTACATGGTATGATTATGTGCCCATACATATTCTCACCCTCCATAGCGACCGGTATGTTCCTAGTTGTATGCCGGAGAGGACCATTGTGTAAGTCTATTGCATCTTTTGCATTCAAAAAAAACTATTAGTTTGTTACGTCTTTTTGCTATCTCTGCGAGCAGCCCTGCTTAGGTTGTACAGTCTGACAGCCGTTGGTAGGAAGGACCTACGAAACCTCTCGGTTGTGCACCTGGGATGATGTAGTCTGCTGCTAAATGAGCTCCTCAGTGCATCCAGTATGTCCTGCATAGGGTGGAACTCGGACTCCAGCAGAGATGACAGTTTAGCCACCGTCCTTCTCTCTCCTATCTCCTCCATCGGATCAAGGCGTTGCCCCAGGACAGAGCTAGCTTTCTTAATCAGTTTGTTCAGTCTCTTCCTATCGGCTGCAGTGATGCCACTGCCCCAGCAGACCACTCCAAAAGTGATGGCTGATGCCACCACCGTGTCATAGAATGACTTCAGCAGCGCCCCTTGTACACCAAAAGACCTGAGTCTCCTCAGCAGGAACAGCCTGCGCTGTCCCTTCTTGTAGAGTGCGTCAGTATTGTGTGACCAGTCTAGTTTATTGTTCAGATGAATACCCAGGTACTTGTAGGATGTCACCATCTCGATGTCTGTTCCCTGTATATTTACTGGTGCTGTGAGGGGCTGCCCATGCCTGCGGCAGTCCACCACCAGCTCCTTAGTTTTCCTCGCGTTGATCTGGAGGCAGTTCCGATGGCACCAGTCCACAAAGTCCTGGATAAGCCCTCTGTACTCAGCTTCATCTCCGCTGGAGATGAGACCAACGATCGCAGAGTCATCAGAGAACTTCTGTAGATGGCAATGTGTTGTGTTGTGTGAGAAGTCCGCAGTATAAAGAGTGAACAGGAAGGGAGCCAGCACCGTTCCCTGGGGGGGCCCCGTGCTACTGATGATCGTGTCGGAAACACAGTCCCGGGTTCTCACAAACTGAGGCCGGTTCGTGAGGTAGTCCAGGATCCATGATGACAGGTGCTGGTCCACCCCTGCGCGCAGCAGCTTGTCCTTCAGGATCATCGGTTGGATGGTGTTGAAAGCACTGGAGAAGTCAAAGAACATGATCCTCACCATATTCCCGGGCTTCTCCAGGTGGGACAGAGAACGGTGAAGGAGGAAGATCACCGCATCCTCCACCCCAATGCCATGCTGGTAGGCGAACTGGAGTGGATCCATCGCTGGTTCCACCAGGGGGCGGAGATGAGCAAGGAGCAGTCTCTCCAGGGTCTTCATCAAGTGGGACATCAAGGCCACCGGTCTGAAGCTGTTCAGGTCTTTGGGGTGGGAAGTTTTTGGTACAGGTACCACACAAGATGTTTTCCACAGCTGTGGTACCCTCCCCAGTTTCAGGCTCATGTTGAAGATATACGTCACAATCCCACACAGCTGGTCTGCACAGGACTTGAGGAGCTTTGCGCTGATGCCGTCCGGTCCCGACGCCTTCCTCGCCTTGATCTTCCTCAGCTCCGTCCTCACCTGGGTCTTGGTCAGGGTCAGGATGGGGGGCTGTGTGTTGGGAGTGGGGGGGGGTGTCGGTGGAGTGGGGAGTGGGCAGCAGGACTTGATTTCTTAGTGGCAGCAGTGGTTGTTGTGCAGACAGGGGGGAGGGCGGTTGGTCAAATCTATTGAAAAACAGATTCAGGTTGTTCGCCCACTCCCTGCCCCCCGTGGCCTGGGGGGAGGTATTCTGGAGGGGGGGGGGAGTCTTTCACTGTGGTGTAACAGTGATCCAGTGTGTTTAATCCTCTGGTGGGGCATTTAATAAACTGTTTGTAGCGGGGGAGATCGTGGCTCAGATTGCACTGATTAAAGTCGCCAGCCACAATAATCAGCGAGTCTGGAAAACTCCGCTCTGTGTGTTGAATGTGATCCGCGAGCACGCGCTGAGCTTCACGCGTGTCCGCGTCGGGAGGGGCGTACACAGCGATCATTATGAAAGAAGCAAACTCCCGCGGGGAATAGACCTTGCCTCTTCTCAGAGCAGTTTTATATGTGGGCAGCAAATGTGCACAGTTGTGATCTGAGGATCCTAAAGGAGGAAGGGGGAGTGATTTATAGGCCGTCTCTATGGATCCATAGCACAGGTCCAATGTCTTTTTTTCGCCTGGTTGGGCAGGAGACATACTGATAAAAGTTTTTAAGTGTCTTCTTTAAAGAAACATGGTTAAATTCCCCAAGAATAAAGTTTGGAGCCTCTGGAGAAATTGACTGCAGCCGCTGCACCACATCAAAGTGCTGCAGGCAGAGTCAGCGTCTGCCCTCGGGTGAATGTACACAGTTGTGATGAAAAGTTGGGGGAACTCGCGAGGCAGATAGAAAGGGCGTAGCGATACGGACAGAAGCTCCACATCGGGTGTACAGATGCGCTCTGTGACCGTGACAGATGTGCAGTACTGTTTGTTAATGTATAAACATACGCCGCCCCCCTGACGTTTTCCCGTTGCCTCATCCTGCCGATCCGAATGCAGTGGGGCTCCAAAGCCATCAATCCACAGGTCCGCGTTCCGGTCATGCGCAGTAAGCCAAGACTCCGTGTAAGCCATGACACAGCAGTTCTTAAAGTCCTTCTGGTAGCGTACATTCCCTTGAATTTCATCCACCTTGTTCCTCAGTGATTGTACGTTCCCAAAAATCATGGAAGGAAGAGGAATGTTGCCAAACTGACGTTTCCTCAGGCGTAATTTCACGCCTCCACGCTTTCCGCGCCTCCTTCTCTTGTCTCTCTTTTCATCGCTGTGTCCATGAACGTCTCTCAAAATAAAGTCCGGCAGTTGCGGCATGGACTCAATCACAGACGCTGCATCATCCGTGTTTAAATGCAGCAACATGTCCCTGGAATATTGTATTCTTCCTGACATGATCACGATCGCGCTCACCTCAGAGACACTCAGCCGGTGGAAAAAAAAAGCAGCAGTGCAAAAATGGGGAGGAAATCCATATCGATGGAACCAGGGAGCTCTTTGCCATACAGTCCACAAACATTCCAGGACAGAAACGACACAGAATTTCGTTAAAAACACATTAAAGTGCGTAAAACAGACACACAGACGACTGACTTTTTTCACCAGCTGCCGGTCGCTGCGTGCACATGCGCCCAGTCATCCTAACAGAGCACTACGCTCCCAAAGTGTAGAATTACTGTAATACGTAGAATCTCTAAAAGTACAAAGGGAGGCAGAGCCTTCAGTTATCAGGCTCCTCTCCTTTGGAACCAGCTGCCAATCTGGATTTGGGAGTCAGACTCAATCTCTGTTTTTAAGAACAGGGCTAAAACCTTCCTTTTTGATATAGCCTATAGTTAGGATGGGATCAGGTGACCCTGAACCCTCCCTTAGTTATGCTGCTAATAGGTTTAGACAGCCGGGGGACCTCCAACAATGCACCGGGCTTCACTTCTTTCTTCACTCTCAATGAAATATTTTTGTCAGTCATTAACATCTGTTTGGTTTTTCCCACAGATGGAGTCCCTGTTGTGCTGTTTGCTCTCTACATGTCTGTTCTTTTCTTCTTCCACCTAGCAACAATGCTCTGCACTGTGTGTGTTTATATATTTACATATTTATTCCATCTAGCTACAATGCTCTGCACTGGGTGTGTTTATATTTATATATCTATATATTTATTCCATCTAGCTACAATGCTCAGCACTGGGTGTGTTTATATTTATATATCTATATATTTATTCCATCTAGCTACAATGCTCCGCACTGTGTTTTTATATATCTACATATTATTCCATCTAGCTACATTGCTCCGCACTGTGTGTGTTTATATACTTGCATATTTATTCCACCTAGCTGCAATGCTCTGCACTGGGTGTGTTTATATTTATATATCTATATATTTATTCCATCTAGCTACAATGCTCTGCACTGTGTGTTCATATATTCATATATTTATTCCATCCAGCTACAATGCTCTGCACTGTGTGTCTGTGTGTGTGTGTGTGTGTGTGTGTATATATTTTATAGTAATATGTACATATGTACTGTATATTAGCTGCTCTTGCTTGCTTGTTTTTTTTCTTGCCTTCTGATTGTTGCTCTGAGTGTTGCTATCCCTGTGCTGTTGCAATCCTGGAATTTCCCCGTTGTGGGACTAATAAAGGCTTATCTTATCTTATCTTATCTTATCTTATGCCCTCACCTCCCAGCCAGTTGGAGCAGATGACTCCCCCTCCCTGAGCCTGGTTCTGCTGGAGGTTTCTTCCTGCTAAAAGGGAGTTTTTCCTCTTCACTGTCTCAAAGTGCTGCTCACAGGGGATCTCCTGATTTCTGGGGTCTTTCTGCAATTGTGAGGTTTTCCCCTGCAGTTTGAAATTGTTATGAGATGACTGTTGTTGTGAAATGTCGTTATATAAATAAAGTTGAATTGAAATGAAAATTGCTTTGTACTACTGCTGCCTGCCTGGTTACGCAGAGTTGATATAATTTAATTTAAAAAACGGTTAAAGTACAAAAAAATCAAATCAGTTTAAAAATGTACAGCAAGGAAAAAAAGCAAAACGTGTTAAAACCAGAGGTATCAAAAGTAAATATAAAAAATGTTTTCAATTTAAAAAAAAAATCCTAAAATTAATGAGATTTATAGATCTAAACCTACATAAATAGTTTTACAAGAAGAAGCAGAAGCACAATATTAAAGTTGTCATCCAGCATAAAACATAAAAGCACAAATTTATGTTTTACTTCTGATCAACCAGCCGTTATGAGCTCTTTACTCTGTGTAATCTGATTACATGCTGTGGGCCATCAAACTTGCACTTTCTGATCAGGGATGATGTGCTGATCTCCTGTTCCTGGTTTCTCATTTTTTGTATGTTTGTCACTTAAATGTTTCAGATCATCAAACAAATTTAAATACTAGACAAAGATAACACAAGTAAACACAAAATGCAGTTTTTAAATGAAGGTGTTCATTATTAAGGGTGAAAAAAATCCAAACCTACATGGCCCTGTGTGAAAAAGTGATTGCCCCCTAAACCTAATAACTGGTTGGGCCACCCTTAGCAGCAACAACTGCAATCAAGCATTTGCAATAACGGGCAATGAGTCTTTTACAGCGCTGTGGAGGAATTTTGGCCCACTCATCTTTGCAGAATTGTTGTTATTCAGCCACATTGGAGGGTTTTAAGATAAGATAAGATAAGCCTTTATTAGTCCCACAATGGGGAAATTCCAGGATTGCAACAGCATAGGGACAGCAACACTCAGAGCAACAATCAGAAGGCAAGAAAAAACAACATCTAGTAAACATATGTCCATATTACTATAAATGTATATATATAGACACACAGTGCAGAGCATTATGGCTGGTGAATGTGCAGCAGAAAGTCTAAGCTCTCTCTCCGCGGATGCAGCGGGCCAGCTGGAAGTCTTTGGGCATGATGGTGACCCCCTTAGCAAAGAAGAGACCATCAGGTGGGCCTCGCTGGTCTCCTGCAGAGCCACGACAGCGAAGCTCAGGAAACGCAGGACGGTCTTGAAGTCCTGAGCGATCTCCCTCACCAGGCGCTGGACGGGCAGCTTGCGGATGAGCAGCTCCGTGGATCTCTGGCAGCGACGGATCTCTCTCAGAGCCACGGGCCTGTGACGGCGAGGCTTCTTCACTCTGCCGGTGGCCGGAGCGCCTCTCCGAGCAGCCCTGGTGGGGGGGGGGGCGCTTCTTCCTCCAGTAGATTTTACGGGCGGTCTGCTTGGTTCTTGCCATCGCTCTTTATTATTCTGTCTTATATTTCTTTCACGCCGCCTAAACTCCAGCCCGGCACCGCGTCGTTTTCGCTACAGCTCCCGGTATGTCGAGTTTCCCATTAACACCGGGCAGCGGCCAAGTGCTAGCTAGCACTAGCTCCTCCCCGCTGTAACGTCTCCCGCTGCAAACCGTGGCTCCGTCCGCCGACCCGGGAGACCCCCGGGGCGATCCATGCGTCCGTGATATATATACAGAGTGAAAGGTGTAGAAAGAAGAAGGAAGATAAAAAAAAAAGGCTGTTGCAACAGGCAGCCCACTCGTGTGGCGCCGCCGGTCCGGCGGAACCGGAACCGGAAAAAGAGCATTTCGAGCATGAACCGCCTTTTTAAGGTCATGTCACAGCATCTCAATCGGATTCAGGTCAGCACTTTGACTAGGCCACTCCAAAGTCTTCATTTTGTTTTTCTTAAGCTATTCAGAGGTGGACTTACTGGTGTATTTTGGATCATTGCCCTTCTTCAGAACCCAAGTGTGCTTCAGCTTGAGGTCACAAACAGATGGCTGGACATTCTCCTTAAGGATTTATTAGTAGACAGTGCGGTGGCATGAAAAATAAGGCAGCGAAGTGAGGGTTTTTAATAGGTTTATTATCATACCGCCATCACATAGCTCGCCCCATGGGCGAGCCTGGAGGCTCTCTAGCAAAGTGTGCAGATGAGCAGTCGTCAGAGTGAGAGAATGAGTTACAGAGTAATGCAGCTTATATACCCAACTACAGACAATACATGAAAGGCATTCACAGCAGTAGGTATGGGCATTTGCATTTGAGAGACACACATAACAATAAGGAGATTGCTGGCCGTAATTCGCCTCAGCTCCGGAACTGCAGGACAAAAGAGGTTACAAGGCACATCTACATATTGTTATCAGTGTATAGACACAGTAAGGGCAGGAAGCATGAACACAATGCATGAATGGCACATTAACATCACCGTACCGAGCCGGAAAAAGCCAGAAGAAGCGGGGCTGCCTGTTGACATTAATACACACATTTCACTGTTCTGTTAATTGCTCTAGCCGAGCGCTGTGCCTGCCCCAGTCTGTTGTGGGGGTTACGCCACACGCTCCCCCCCCCCAGAGGGCTCGGCAGGCGGCCGAGGCCTCGATAGTCCGGCAGCGAGCAGGGAAAGTTCTGTGCAGGCGGAGGTGGAGGGGGGTGGGGGGTAGTAAATGCCGGCCGGGGACGGTGAAATCGTCTGAGCCGCGCAAAAATTGCTTGTGGGTCCGCGATGTTGAGGGGCTTTCCCGTTGAACGTGCGGAGATCCACAAGAAGAAAAATTAGTCACTGACTCCTCTCGCGATTAAGTCCTGCAAGGATTAATAGCGGCCGTGAAGAAAAAAGGAGCGGCGAGGATTAACAGCGGCCATGAAGAAAAACAGGGGCAGCTGTTAAAAAAAAAAAACAAAAGCAAAGGCACTTGGCATGTTGACTTTAGGTGCGGGCACAACCTTAAAGCCTTCGGGGACCGCAGACTGCTAAATTACCGTTGTGCGCCATGGCTAAGACCATAAGAAAATCCAGTGAGCAAGCTGCGTGCGTGCCTCAGGTGTACGAGCAAGCCTGAAGGGCCTGTGTGCAGTGGCGAAGGAGGATGGCGGTCAGTGGAGCCGTATGTGTCCCGTGCGTGGTGCGCCGTCCTCGTTACTCCCCGGTGCGTGTGCAGGGGTTCTGTGCGTGGGTGGGCCTGCTGGAGAGGGAGCATCAGGGTCAGGGAGCTTAATCATCCCTGGTGTTGCTGTAGATGGGTCATGGTGCGTTCAGGTCCACGCGCTGCATTCTCCGTCGGCCATGAAGGTCGCCGTCGTGGAGAGAGGACGAGGTGCATGCACTCTCGTGAGGAGACACAGAATCGTGTGTCAGAAGCTGTGAGAGCGGCCGGTCCAAGCGTGGATGTGCCGATCTAGGCGTGCAGATCTCACCATGAAGTTTTCCGCAGCTGTCCCAGTCGTGGGTGGTCTCCGGAGAGTTTCGCCTGGTAACTCTGCGTCGAAGTCTCCCTGAAGCAGAAGGGAGGACAGATAATTTGCGTCAGGCTGCTGCGTTCGCTTGTCGTCGGAGAATCACCGCCGGGTGCTGCGTTCGTTGCCATCAGGACACCAGCGTGGCTGTCCAAACCAGAAGGTTGCGTTGCACAAAGCGTGTGCATTCTCGGGGTCACCAGTGCGTCGGCATGAAAAATAAGGCAGCGAAGTGAGGGTTTTTAATAGGTTTATTATCATACCGCCATAACGGAGCTCGCCCCATGGGCGAGCCCGGAGGCTCTCCAGCAAAGTGTGCAGATGAGCAGTCGTCAGAGTGAGAGAATGAGTTACAGAGTAATGCAGCTTATATACCCAACTACAGACAATACATGAAAGGCATTCACAGCAGTAGGTATGGACATTTGTATTTGAGAGACACACATAACAATAAGGAGATTGCTGGCCGTAATTCGCCTCAGCTCCGGAACTGCAGGACAAAAGGGGTTACAAGGCACATCTACATATTGTTATCAGTGTATAGACACAGTAAGGGCAGG
Organism: Pholidichthys leucotaenia; assembly: GCA_020510985.1. Classification (NCBI taxonomy): domain Eukaryota; kingdom Metazoa; phylum Chordata; class Actinopteri; order Cichliformes; family Pholidichthyidae; genus Pholidichthys; species Pholidichthys leucotaenia. The sequence goes on from CM035836.1 coordinate 2,750,403, forward strand.
AAGCATGAACACAATGCATGAATGGCACATTAACATCACCGTACCGGGCCGGAAAAAGCCAGAAGAAGCGGGGCTGCCTGTTGACATTAATACACACATTTCACTGTTCTGTTAATTGCTCTAGCTGAGCGCTGTGCCTGCCCCAGTCTGTTGTGGGGGTTACGCCACAGACAGCAGAATTCATGGTTCCATTTCCCACAGCAAGTCTTCCAGGTCCTGAAGCAGCAACACAGCCCCAGACCATCACATTACCACCACCATATTTTGCTGCTGGTATGATGTTCCTTTTCTGAAATGCTGTGTTACTTTTATGCCGACTGTAATGGGACACACACCTTCCAAAAAGTTCAACATTTGTCTCGTCAGTCCACAAAGTATTTTCCCAAGAGTCTTGGGGATCATCAAGATTTCTTCTGGCAAGACTAGTTTATTCGTCCAACTTGGCTTTTTTTGGAACTTAGAACTGGTCCAGACCTCTGTCTCATCGACAATAATGATGTTGTTGTGTGTGTGTTGATGTCACAGCTGGTGAGTTCAGTGGTGGACGAGACGCATTCAGTGAGGACCTCGTGAAGAAGAAGCATGACTTCACCAGAGGAGGTACCAGTTTAATTCTTAAAGATTTCTCCTCACTAAAATTATCTTGATTCTTCTTTATGATTATTTTGTTTCAGGCTAGGCTAAATTAGATTGATTAAATCTCCTTTTCGGGGATTCTGTTGACCTTATTAAACTGTAATTCTGTAAAATAAATTAAGGTTAAGGTGATCTTGTCGACATTTTGATCATTGAATATGCTGTCTTCAATGTACAACAGTAAAATGCAGATGAAAAGATCAACTGAAGTTTAGGTTTAAGTTCAATCAAATGAGCTGTGCTCTTTAGGAAAATTTGGGAGAACTCACATGGGCCAAAAGAAGTCCTGGCTTCAGGAAAGGAACTTCAGTAAAACTGCTGAGTGGGATTTGCAATCGACTCGGTGCTGACTTGAAAGAGATGTCTGGAGTGGGCTGGTCAGCGCTGCTCGTGCTGGAGTGTTTTTAGCCTTAGCCATTGCTAACAGTGCTGTTGCTGATTGGCTCTGAGATGAGTGCGGGCCCGCATGCTCTGAATGTTTTTCTTTTTTCTTTTCATTTCGTATGGCAGTCTTTGTGGGTTTTGTGTCGTGTCAAAGTCTTTCCTTCCATCTTTGTCATCAAATCCCCAAAAGACCCAACACCTGAGTGAACTTTTTGGCACATCCAACTGCTCCCTAACTTTCACACCTGGCAGCAAATCTTGCTGGACAAGATATAACTTCACTCGATGCAGCATTTGGCTGCAATTCTTAGCGACAAACTATGACTTCACCTGACTGTGTGCTAGCTTTGCAGCATCTAGTGGGCTGAAAACACAATTGAGACCTTTAAAGGTCTGATGACACGTTTTTGACTTCCTCTAATTTTTCAATACATAATACAATATGACAAAATAGGTTGGGCTGTGCAGTTGTTAGTCAAACAGGCTTTGTTTCATGCAAATATCCGATGTTTTCATGAACGCCACGTCACCAATTACGTCAGTGGCTGGAAAACTCCGCTGCCATGCTGTCAAGTCATCGGGAGAACACAGCGCTTGGCTGCTCATTGTACACGCAGGATGGAAGCCGTAGAAAACATCGACGATGGTTTCAGCACATGTAGTCTGGAATTGGTTTGTGTTGCCCAATCTTCAGACGATTATAGTTCAAAAGAATGGGATGATAATGAAGAATCTGGGGGCATCAGACGTTATAGGTTTGAGCCGTGCCAAGCGGGCATCGTGCCTAGTGAGTCAAACTCAGAGAGTGACGGTGGAGAGGCACACATGCCCGCCTCAGCAGCAGCGATAAACACACGGCAGGGTAACACCAGTGTTATTCTTTTGTTACAGATATTGCAACAAATTATTTGTTCAAAAATATAATTTATTGAAACCCAATTTTTTCAATAAAATCATAGCAGTGTTTTCTCTGTGGCTCAGGCATCGGGTTTATTATGGATTATATTTTGAGTTCTTGTTGTTTTTGTTTTGTACATGTGTTTCATGTGCGTTTTGAGCCACTTTCAGGTGGGCACTGTCCAAGATTCGCCAGTCCAAACACACGCGCCCTCTCTCTTTGACAGTCAGCTGTTCATGGTTTGTGTGCATCATCTGCTGTGTTGTCAGCCAGCCACTGTTGCCAGCGCTATCATGACGTGTTAGCTACTCCACACAGCCGTGGTTCTGTTGCGCCCCTTGAAGCGATGTCGACCATTGGGCGCAACCGTGGTTAACACGTTCTTGTTTGCTGGGCGATGTCGGCCCTGAATGCCAACTGTAGGTGTTTCTGTTTATTTTTTATTTTTGTGGGTCTTGACCTTTTTGGGAACTGTTGTCATCATTCTTATGTTCAATACATGTGCTGTGGTGAATTCTGAGCGTAAATCCATTCATCATGACCCTCTGTGCGCTCTTACGCAGGGCAGAGAGAGGGAGGATGAAATGACGAGGATTTGCTTGCAGGGTTCACCACAGCACATTTAATACAGAAAGACAGACAGTTCCCTGAAAGGTGAAGACATACAAAAAACACAGACACACTTGCTGATGGTGTTCGGGGGCCGGCATCGCCCTGCGAACGAATGAGAGGAGACGTGTTTGCCACAGGTGTGCCCCAGAGCCGACATTGCTTCAAGGACGCACGAGAGCCACGGTGAACACGGAGTGACTAACACGTCATGAGAGTGCTGAAAATACTGGCAGACAAACAGCACAGATGACAATACTATGGACCAGCAGTGCATGACCGGCAAACAGCCACTAAAGGCGCTTTTCCACTTGGGTCAGTTTGGCACGGTTTGGTATGGGACGGGACTGTACAGTTCGGCCCGCTTTGTTTTTCCACTGCACTAGGTCCCATTTGAAGTGGGTGGGAAATAGTTAAAGGGAGGCAGCGCAACCCTCTCCCTCCCGCTACGTAAAACAAGCGTAACGTTACGCAAAACACAAGTTGGCAGGATACGAGGCGTCTGCGTTCTCTGGCTGTTTTTGCCAGAATAAAGGCAAAAACGGAGAACAGGAAGGCAAACCCGCCATACGACACACTCTGGAAAGGTACTGGAACATTTAGAAGCCATGAGGATGCGAACTACATTACGTATGACGGTAAGCTAATGATTGCTAATGCTACTTTGCTTTTAAGTCCGCCGTACAACATTGTAATGTCGGCAAGAGATCGATATTCGGTACTAAAATATGTATTCTCTGTGTGTGTGTGTGTTTCAGATGGCTCTCTTGTGGCAAAAATATCGCTTCAAGCGTTGGGGGTTAACGTTCAACACATTGATGTGACCCCAACTTCACGAACGCAAAGTGGCTATAATGTCTGTAGAAATGTTTAGCTTCTGATTTATGTCAAAATCATGGAGAGACTGTTGAGACGTCATGGATTTATCTGCTCCAGCCAGTGGTGTCGTGGCAAAACATGGATCAGGTGCCATATGAGCCGTTAAATATATATTTCAACAGGTAAACAGTACTGAGTTAGGCATAAGATATATTTAACAATTATGATGCATTCTAAGCCAAAACAAATGGATCTAGGATTCAAAGTAATTAAAATAATGCAGTCACAAGGTTACATGGAGAAATACGTAGATTAACTGGAAATATATCATATTGAGTATTGCTGACTACATGTAGATACTGTATAAATATATATTCTCTGCATCAACAGTGAACTATACATGTATTCATGTAGTATTGCCCTGGGAATTTTGACAATAAACCTTTGTACTTTTGCAGATGTCTCTATTTTGTTTTACAGTCTTCAGCAAATAATTGTTTTGGTTACTTTTCTTAAAAAAGAGCCATTATGTTCAAAGTCACTGATAAATGGTTCGTACTGTTGACTCTTTTCCCACCGGTGTCTGAACAGACAAAATAGAAAATCATGATGCAAACACATAAATCACTAAATTGTTTATTCCAATCAGCAGCAAATTACAGGTTATTTAGAATGTGCAAAATTCAAACTGAAAAAAAAAAAGAAACTGGAATGGGTCACACACGCCAGCCACGCTGCCTCACTGAGCAGCAACTGGTCGGCCCCTCGTACTGGTCCTGGTTCTGGTCCTGGTTCAGCAGATCTTTAGCCTGCATCTCTGTAAATAGTGAGGCAAGGTCTGGTTTGGGTGGATCGTTTTCCCCTTGCCTAGATGGAAGACAGAAATGGGTGGTGGATAATTAATCAAGTTTAAAACATATTGGCGAAATGAATGAATGAATCTTTATTTCGGATAGATTAGATTAAAAGAAAGGAACAGAATAATAGAACAAAGGGGAAAAAAATCCAATAAGGTCAAATTAAACAACAACTCCTCGGATTATACAATTCAACATAACTTATCCAAAATGGGTGACACAACACAGACTGGATATGATAATCCTGATGTGATTTTACTTGTCGTTTTGTATATACAGCCGTGGACAAAATTGTTGGCACCCCTCTGTTAATGAAAGAAAAACCAACAATGGTCACAGAAATAACTTGAATCTGACAAAAGTGGTAATAAATAAAAATTCTATGAAAATTAATCAGTGAAAATCAGACAATGCTTTTGAATTGTGGTTCAAGAGAATTATTTTAAAAAACAAACTCATGAAACAGGCCTGGACAAAAATGATGGTACCCCTAGAAAAGATTGAAAATAATGTGACCATAGGGACATGTTCAACCAAGATGTGTCCTCTAATTAACATCACAGGTGTCTACAAACTTGTCGGCCTATTTAAAGGGTGACAAGTAGTCACTGTGCTGTGACCATTGTGGGTTTTTCTTTCATTAACAGAGGGGTACCAACAATTTTGTCCACGTGTGTGTGTTTGGAGTCAGAATCAGAATCAGATTTATTGCTATTGTTCATGTAGTACACAAACTAGGAATTTGTCTCGGTGCAATGCTGCAACATTAAACATGATAAAAATAGAAGATAGAAATAAAAAACTATACATGCAATAAAGTGTAAAATATGAATGAGTAATACTAGACAAAGCAATTTTTAAATATATTAGCGAGCAGCAGATATTGTGGAGTACCCCATAGTGCAGTCGGTAATGCAAAAAGAAAACAGTGATGATTGACATGAGTCTGGTTGAGCTGCTGTACATAGTGCACGAGAGTCTAATAAGTCACTTAGTGTTCAGCAGTCTGAGTATTTCTTCTTTTAGTTTTTGTTTAAATTGTCCAAGCGTTGTACATGATTTTAATTCAGATCCAGAAGTGTTCCACAGTCAGACTCCCTGCACTGAGACACAGTGTTGCTTGGTGGTAGTTCTCACTGAAGGTTGTTAAAATATACATGTTCCTCTGAAATGATATTGTTTCTCCCTTATTTGGAACAACTTTTGGATATTTGCGGGCAGTGATAGATTCTTAGCTTTAAACATTATTACTGCAGTTTTAAAGGCAACCAGATCTTTCAACTTGAGAGCTTTTAATTTAAGAAAAAGTGGGTTTGTTGGTTCCCTGTGAGCAGCTTTGTTTATTATTCTAATAGCTCTCTTCTGAAGCATAAAGACTGGATTGTGGAGAGTGTGAATAACGGAGGCAGATTTATGAACAGATGACTTTATTCCACTCTCTCATCAGTCATACACAGAAAAAGCACGTCTCAATCAACCATGGTTTCTCCTTTTATCCCAACTGCTCATCTCACATTTGCATGACATTTCACATCATAATACATTCATCCTTTCTCCCCCCAACTCCTTCTTCCTGCTATCTCCCCATGATCTCCCTAGCTATTGTTCTCCTCTGTTTACCCTCTGCATCCAGTCTGAGATGATTCACCCAGTCTCTACACCTCTCTACAGCCTCCTTTCCACTAGCATGGCTTAGCACGTCATGGTACAGCTCATCACGCTTCGTAGGTCTTTCCACTAGCCTCAACACGGTTTAACAGCAGCGATTCTCAGCCTCGCTCAAGGGCAGGGTCCAGTCGTGCTGAGCTGTACCGTGTTGTGACGTTAAAGGCCTCGGCCGGACGAAATTACAATATCGCTAAATCATATCTTAAATTTGTGTGTGAGACGAGCTAATTTGAACCGCACATGTTTTGGTGTCAACAAATGTTGCATAAGGTGACAATGCGCTATTGAAGTATGATTTCCTTGAGAGCTGTCTGTCTGCCAAGCGATCAGCGGCTAAAATAGCCACTGACTGTGTGACGTCAGGTCAGGGAGCGACCTAAGTAGGAGGAGGAGCACGCTGAGGAGCACGCGGTGAGTGTTTAGGAACTTCCCCTGCCTGGGAAAATCAGAACCGCATGGGTGAATTTCGTTCAGAAAACGCTAAAAAATTGGAATTATGTCGCAAAATCACCCAACATGTGCATTAGACATTTTGTTGACAGCGATTTTGAGAATAAGTTGCAATTTGAAATGAAATTAGCAAAAAGATTGCTGATAAAAAAATCGGCTGTTCCAACTATATATCCGTTCTTTTCAAAGTTCCACTCTCAGACAAGTGTCAGTGAAGTGGTGTGAAAAGCAAGGGTGATCTACCGATGCGATCTGCTGTCAGAAAGATAAGTAAACAGGGTAATTTTTCTTTTTTAAATATTCACTGCCAATATTTACTAAAATTATTTACAAGCAATGAATTTCATTGCCTTAATAACAACTTATCAAATATTAGAATTTTAGGGTATTCATACTAATCAAATATGAAATATTCAGTGCTGTATAGGGAGGTGGTTGTGCCTGTTTGCTCAAGTTATATTTACCTCCGCCAGGCCGAAAAGGCCAGGAGGAGGTTATGTTTTTGCCGGGGTTTGTCTGTGTGTCTGTCTGTCTGTCTGTCTGTTTGTCTGTTGGTTAGCAAGATAACTCAAAAAATCTTGGACGGATTTCCATGAAACTTTCAGGTGTTGTTGGAAATGGTACAAGGAAGAACTGATTAAATTTTGGCGGTGATCCGGTTCACCGTCTGGATACAGGAATTTTTTAAAGCATTTTTCATTCAACACTGTGACATACAGCCATTTTCAACATGTGCGCAGGCGCAATGGAGGGCGCTGGTCGTCGTGTCTGCAACACAAACTCTGCGTTCTTCAACGTTTTAGGCACAAAAGGACGCGGAAAACACTGCTGGCCTGGGCCCGCCAGCGTGCCTGTGTTTGCGCGCAACTGCAAAACCTCACACGGGCAGCTGTCCGCCGACGGATTCTTTGGCAGAAATTCCCCGGCCAGCCATAGGAGCTGCGCATTTGGCAGAAATTCACCGGCCAGCCATAGGCGCTGCGCAAAAACGAGCTCTCTGCCGGCGAAGCTTCTAAATTGTCGTTTGCCGCGGAGCGCAACCCCCCAAAAAATAATATTGTAGCGAACTCAATATGAGCACCCTACTTGGCTTGCCAAGTGGGTTGACCCTATTGGCGACACAGGTAGAGTGCGGGACTCCGGAGCGGGAGGCGTGAGTTCGAACCTCCCGGTGGGACGTCGCCATGTCGAGCAGCACGTTGCAATATAATATAAAACCCACGGCAACCTGTCTACCCAATTTGCATCCGTCAGTGGAGGAGATGGACACAACAGCAACACTTCAGTTTATTACCTCCGCCAAGGAGGCAATGCTTTTACTACAGAACCACTAATCCTATCACTATCAGATTGATTGTCATTGATTAATTGTGTGTTTATTGCACTGTCCCTGTCAAATAAACAAACAACCATTGTGAATCCAATTGCTAGTCATATGTTTACATGCTCAAGGAATCTGAAAATGTACACACAAACACTGTATGGGGGGAATTATGGCGCTTGGCGGAGGTCTGCGCTCTCCGAGTGCTTTTCTAGTTTATATAATGTATTCTTCTTTATACGTGCATTTATTAACCCCTTGGTGACCCAAGGAATATTTACCTCCGCCAGGCCGAAAAGGCCAGGAGGAGGTAATGTTTTTGCCAGGGTTTGTCTGTTTGTCTGTCTGTCTGTCTGTCTGTTTGTCTGTTGGTTAGCAAGATAACTCAAAAAGTCTTGGACGGATTTCCATGAAACTTTCAGGCGTTGTTGGAAATGGTACAAGGAAGAACTGATTAAATTTTGGGGATGATCCGGATCACCGTCTGGATACAGGAATTTTTTAAAGCATTCTTTAACACTGTGACATACGGCTATTTTCAACATGTGCGCAGGCGCAATGGAGGGCGCTGGTCATCGTGTCTGACCAACATAAACTCCGCGTTCTTCAACGTTTTAGGCACAAAAGCACGCGGAAAACACTGGTGGGCTGGGCCCGCCACCGTGCCTGTGTTTGCGCGACGCTGCAAAAGCTGAGACGGGCAGCTGTCCGCCGCCGGATTATTTGGCAGAAATTCCCCGGTCAGCCATAGTAGCTCCGCAAAAACGAGCTGCTCGGCAGTGTGCTGTGTGCCTGTGTTTGCGCAACGCTGCAAAAGCTCAGACGGCCAGCTGTCCGCCGCTGGATTATTTGGCAGAAATTCCCCGGTCAGCCATAGTAGCTCCGCAAAAAGAAGCTCTCTGCCGGGGAAGTTTCCAAATCATCTTTGGCCGCGGAGCGCAACCCCAATGAAGATAAAGATTACATGTACCACGAAGGTCGAGTGCAAGCAAGATGTTTGTGTCTGTGAACATTCCGTCTTTTGGCGAGTTGATACGTAACGATGTTTACAGTTTGATGAGAAGGTTGCTGCCATGTAACAATCATCTTATATCAGCAATTGTCAACTCGTCACTCACACTTCAGCATTTGGAAGTGGTGGCGTTCCATTTTATACTGAGTCCAATATTGTATGTTATTGTTGTTACAAGACCGCCGACTGTCTGCTGATCTGTATATACTTTTATTTATTTATTTATTTATTTTCTACTCCTTTTAGTTCTGCATTTAATATGAACCCTGAGTTTGAAATAAACATTTGAATTTTGAATAAAACCCACGCCAACCCGTCTACCTAATTGGCATCCGTCAGTGAAGCCCTCAGTGCTGCTTTCAGTGATCTAAAATGCTCACATAACCCATTGGCCTTTGGGTTGCACGCAGTTGTGTCATGACTTCTTTTGTTTTTTCTTTTGAATTCTTGGATGGAACATGGGTGGCCAATATAAGCTGCGGATTCAGCCATCACATATTTCGGATAACTTATGTTGAACTGTATAATCAGAGGAGCTATTGTCTAATTTGACCTTGTTGGATTTTATTACCCCCTTTGTTATATTATTCACTTTCTTTTAACCTGTACTCTTAATCTATTCGAAATAAAGATTAATTCATCCATTCATTCAATTGCAACGCCCCCAGCCTGGGAGTTTGCAGATGCAGGACATGGACACAACACCAACACTTCAGTTTATTACCTCCGCCAAGGAGATCATGCTTTTACTACTGAACCACTAATCCTATCATTGTGAATCCAATTGCTACTCAGATGTTTTCATGGTCAAGGAATCTGACAACGTACACACAAACACTGTATGGGGGGAACTGTGGCGCTTGGCGGAGGTCTGCGCTCTCCGAGTGCTTTTCTAGTTCTATATATGTAATCCAATTTGACACCTCTGGAATGAAATTATGTTGATCTACTGTTTTTGCAGATGTTATCCACTGTCACTCAACCTTCAAATACTGTGGATTTTTTTTTTGAATTTGATTATTCAGCAATTGTCCTCATTGCAGTCATCCATGTGAGGTAACAAGTCACACTAAAGGCTCTCTGTTGGTGATCAAACAACATTGTCCACATTGTGTTGAGGATCTATCCTGGCACAGCCAGCCGATGATCAGGGACATCCCAGCTGGTAACATACAGCTTTCATCCGCCATTCTCTTCACTGGGGCGTCATATGTCAAGGTCCTCAGAGTTCTAAATGCAGCCGGTATCGTTGGAATTTCCACGACCACTTACAAGGAGCTTTCGATTTCTAATTTTTATTAAATTAATTTTATTTCAGAATATGTGGATGATCTGATGAATACTCTTTTCGACAAAACCTTGGTTGATCCAACCCACTTATTGGAGCAGTGGCACTCTGTACAAGCCAGAGTTCCAGCAACATTGAGTGCCAAATTTCAGCGTCCCATCAAAGCTGATGCTGTTGAGCAACATGTATCTAGATTTTCAAAATCAAACATGTAAAAGTAGAATAAATTTCCAATTAGCAATGAAAGTTCAGCTTTCAATTGTTAGGGAAGCAACATATTTTGCTAAGACAAACAAATATAAGCCTAAGATTTTTGGAGAAATGTGCTTTTAAAAATTGCACACGAATTTTACACCATAAAATGGTAGAAAAATTACTCTAATGTATATGAGATCCGACTTTGATGAATGCTGAAATATTAGAATTATAAAATTGACATGCACATTAATAAACTCAATATATGATTTTAAAAAACTTTATTTAAATAACATTGATCACAAATCTAATCTTGGTAGGCAAAATCCCTTGTAGTGATCAGATGGGAATGTTTCTCTGATGAGGCTCACAGCACAGGCAGGCAATATCACCCTCACTTCTTCACCTTCAATACCTCCTGGCAGCACCGAGATTCAGTTGATGTTGGCATAATGTTGCATTTCTCACAAGTGCACCTGTTAAAAAAAATGGTATAATCAGATGCTTATAATAAACTAATGGCTCGTGGGAGTGCTATATAAATTGGTCTATGAAGTTTGATTAGAAAATATTTAAAACATGTAAAAAATTTTGAGCAGAAAGAGAATGTTTATAAGTCGCCAAGTAAGGCAGCGAGGGAAAAATTGGCAGTTTTATTTTGATAATTAAGTGTGTGACCATGCATATCGCCTAAAAAAAAAAATTTCAAAGCATATTTTACCAATATAAATCGGCGAGCCTCTCGTTCTTGCCTCTCGTCCTCTCGTTCTGCTCCGGTTGCTGTTTCGTCCGTGTCTTACGCCGCACCCTCGGGCTCGAACAAATACGGCTGAATAACCCCATCAGCACCACCCAAAACTACTTCATCATCAGATTCGTCAGTTTCAATATCATCACTTATATTGCGGTCGTCATACTCGATAAAATAATCGCTGTCCGAATCACTCTGCTGTCGTGCAGCCATTTCTGCAGGCAGGTGATCATCCATTTCCTGCAGCCATTTCCTGTTTCTCCCTGACCTGACGTCACTGCTGCACGCCCCTATCGAGAGATGGCGGTACTGCAGCATCACTAAGTGAAATATGGGCTATTAACAAATAAAGTCATTTATGGAGGCTGGTGACACATTTTAAATCACGGGAATGACCAGAATGGAATATTTTCATACAATCAGTTTATTGGTTCAATAAAAAAATGTCACCGTCCGAGGCCTTTAAAAGACTGGTCGCCGCTGATTGGTCAGGTCTTAACGTCCCGTCTTCGTTGAAATCTTTACGACCGCCATTTGCAATCACGGACTAACTCGGTCACGGAGTAAATACGATATTAATACAGACAGCGTTGTAGGTTTTGCGGAACTCTACACCGTGGTCCAACGAAGAGGTGCAGAGTTTTCTCTCCTTGGTGGCAGAGACACAGTGAGGAGTGACCCAGACCCGATGGCTGGCCAGCATACAACCGGGCTATATAGACAAGCTGAAGACGAATGTGAGAGAACCATCGATGGTGAGTGATTTGTAATAATGTGCATCTGTTTGCTTATTTATCCTGTTGGTGGTAAGCTCACTTTTTTGGAGCCATACAGTGCTGTTCTGTGCTGGCTAACGTTTTTAGCTAACGTTTTAGCTAACATTTTTTTTTTTTTGCTAGTGCTAGCTAGTACCAACTGCTGAATCGCACTTGTTTTCTCCTAAATATTCGCTTGTGAGAGCAAAACGATGAAATATGTTAATCCTGGTTAAAGTCCTGGTTTGTGTTTTGTATTGCACTCTGGTCCTGCACATTAAATTGTGTTCAATTTAATGCTAGAATGTGTTTCCACATGCCAGGGTTAGCCTCCCTGTTTATATTGTGGATACTGGTGAAATGGACCACAGGAGCCGAAATCTCGTCATATTAAAATTGCTTTTTCAAACCAGTGATTTATAAAGTCATTCATATAATTTCCTAAAGTGTCAGAATAGACCCACACACCTATTCTGTGGATCCTGCAGTGCTTGTCAGGGAAACGAAGCATTTTTGTCACATCCCACCACTGACTTTCACAGGTGTATTTCCCTAATACAGGTACAGCTCCAAAAATTAGAATGTCATGAAAAACTTCAATATTTTTTGTCACTCATTTCAGAAAGAGAAATCTGTATATTATATAGATTCATTACACAGCCAGTGATATATTTGAAGCGTTTATTTATTTTAATTTTGCTGATTATGGCTTACAGCCCCTGAAAACCCCAAATTCTATTTTGCAAAAAATTGGAATATTACATAAAATTAACTTAAAAAAAATACTTTTTAAATATAAATGTTGGCCGTTGAGGTGTTGGGTAATATGGGCTGTAGCCGTAATCATCAATATTAAAATAAACACTTTCAATATATCACTGTCCCTGTAATGAATCTATATATGGGTTTCACTTTCTGAAATGAGTGACAAAAATATTGATTTTTTTCATGGTATTCTAATTTTTGAGATGTGCCTGTATATGTGTTGAACTTGCTTGAAACTAACCACCATCCATTTCTGTCGTTCGTCTAGGCAAGACGAAATCAGCCGCCCCACAACCTACCTCACCACTGTGGAACGTACTGAAATACTTTGCTTTTATAGGTAAAGTGTCAAAAGCACAATTTCCACTTAATATAAAAGGGACTAAACAGAGATTTATTTGATTGTGTGAATATGGCACATCAACTGTAAAATAAACCGCTTGTTAATGTATTTATTTTTTTGTCAGATCACTTGTGTGATCCTTTGTGAGTTATGTTCAGTCAGTTATGTTTTGGCGAATGTGAGATGTTCAGTCGTCAATATAATTTACTTTATATGTGTAGTTTATAGTCTATCATCAATAAACTCATGAAGTAACAGGACACATTACAAATATTTGAGACCCATTGTAGTGCTTCCTTTTATATTTTAGCAATGCTAGTACAAAACACCGCCCACACATGAAGCCAGTGCAAGAAGAGACACTTTTACAAACAAGACAAACTTTTATTGATAAAAACTTCATATTTTGACTGAGTGACTCCATACTCGGTGATGCACACCATCAGTTAAAGTACTAGATTCCATTCAAGTGAATGTATTAATTCATTCTGATTGCTGAGGCCACAGTAAAAGCAGATGATTTTAAATGTAACCCAGCTCTTGTAAAATCTACTGAAGTGCAGCTACATGAAAATTGTGGTTAAATACAACAACAAAGTACTTTATTGTCACATTCAAATTGTAATCCCTCCTGTTTTGTTTTTCTTTTGAATTCTTGGATGGAATATGGGTGGGCAATATAAGCTGCAGCTTCAGCCATCACCCATTAAAGATAACCTATGTTGAACTGTATAATCAGAGGAGTTATTGTTTAATTTGACCTTGTTAGATTTTTTCCCCTTTGTTATTAAATAGAAATGTTGGCCGCTGAGGTGTTGGTTAATATGGGCTGTAGCCATAATCATCAATATTAAAATAAACACTTTCAATATATCACTGTCCCTGTAATGAATCAATATATGGGTTTCACTTTCTGAAATGAGTGACAAAAATATTGAAATTTTTCACGATATTCTAAATTTTGAGATGTGCCTGTATAAGTGTTGAACTTGCTTGAAACTAACTACCATCCATTTCTGTCATTCGTCTAGGGAGGAGGGAATCAGCCGCTCAACAACGGACGTCACCACTGTGGAAAGTACTGAAATCCTTTGCTTTTATAGGTAAAAGCATACCTGCCAACTACTCCGGTTTTGCCGTAATGGTTCCGGTTTTCAAGACCCCGTTCCGGGTTCCGGTTTTATTATTCAAAATTACGGTTTTTCACTAAAAAATTCAGTCAAAAATTTTAAATCGTAAAAAAAACACGGAAAACACGAAAGCAATTCCAAACACGCTGTCGCTCGGAATCGTATCTAAATTTAGAACAAAGGCAATCGGCACTGCTTCATGTAGGTGTATTGCGCATGTGCGAGAGGTCTGAGCCAATTTTCCATGTGCAATCGCGAGGCAATCAGGTAAGAATTATACGTTTTTATCATGGAGTCTGCCTGAGAAAAATCACTAACGAGCGTGAAACACAAACGAAAATTACAGTCTTTTCATTAGGAATACAGCAAAGCATTTCCGGGAGTTATTATTCGCTCAAGAAGGGGTGAAAATTACGCAAATTGCACTTTGTGTAGACAAGACTTTTTGATCGGACATGGCGGAATCAGCGATGTGAAAGACCACGTAAGAACGAAAAAACACAAGGCCAGTGACGCTAGCGGCAAACTTGAAGAACATGTGCTGTGTAATTGCAAGCCTTGTCATGCTTGGTGTATCATGTAAACACGTAAAATATCAGCGATTTTGCCGTCATTTACGCACGTGTCTGTTAAACAGTGCTAGTATACCCTGCTGATATTTCTAGTCTTCTAGTTACCTCCGCCAAGGAGGTTATGTGATCATCAGCGTTGGTTTGTCTGTCTGTTTCTTTGTTAGCAAGATAACTCAAAAAGTTATGGACGGATTTTCATGAAGTTTTCACAGATTGTCAGAAATGGGGTATCCTACAGATGATTAGATTTTGGTGGTGATCCGGATCACCGTCTGGATCCAGGAATTTTTTAAAGGATTCTTTTTTTTTTTTTATTTAACATTGCGAGATAGGGCCATTTTCAATATTTTATTTATGATGTTAAACACTGTATGAGGGGAACTGTGGCACTTGGCGGAGGTCTGCGCTCTCCGAGTGCTTTTCTAGTATTCATAATACATCACATCTGGCCTATTCAAAGTTCTATGCAGTGTTAAGATAGTCTTTTGAATGCAAATTTAATGAATGAATGAATCTTTATTTCGGATAGATTAAAAGTAAAGATTAAAAAGAAAGAATAATATAACAAAGGGGGAAAGAAAATGCAACAAGGTCAAATTAGACAATAACTCCTCTGATTATACAGTTCAACATAAGTTATCTGAAATGGGTGATGGCTGAAGCCGCAGCTTATATTGCCCACCCATATTCCATCCAAGAATTCAAAAGAAAAACAAAACAAGAGCGATTACAATTCAGAACAAAGCTAAGACAAAATGTGACAAAGAACTAAGCTACAACACAACACAGACTGGATATGACAATCCTGATATGATTTTACATGTCATCTTGTATATATGTTTGGAGTATTTCTTCCTTTAGTTTTTGGTTAAATTGTCCAAGCGTTGTACATGATTTTAATTCAGGTCCAAAATCGTTCCATAATCTGACTCCTTGCACTGAAACACAGTGTTGCTTGCTGGTAGTTCTCACTGAACGTTTTTGAAATATACATGTTCCTCTGAAATGATATTGTTTCTCCCTTATTTGGAACAACTTTTGGATATTTGCGGGCAGTGATAGATTCTTCACTTTAAACATTATTACTGCAGTTTTAAAGTCAACCAGATCTTTCAACTTGAGAGCTTTTAATTTAAGAAAAAGTGGGTTTGTTGGTTCCCTGTAAGCAGCTTTGTTTATTATTCTAATAGCTCTCTTCTGAAGCATAAAGACTGGATATATGTTTGTTTTATATGTATTTCCCCATACTTGCGTACAATATGTCATGTATGGGAGTATTAATGAATGATACAAAGTATATAATGTGGGTTGATTCAGCAAATATTTCGCTCTGTGTAGTATTGCAATTGATTTAGATATTTTACCTTTAATATAATTAATATGTGACTTCTATGTCAAATGCTAATATTTGTTTGACACTGCGGCCCCTGGACCCCGGCTAGCTACTAGGCTTTTCAGGTTTGAAAGTTGAAGAAATATGAGGTTGTTAGCTACATTCTAACTTGATTTAATGCTAATATTTGTTTGGCGTCGGGGGGCTTCGCCCCCAGGACTTTGTCCTGGACCTACCGGGGCCTGCGGCCCCTGGACCCCGGCTAGCTACTAGGCTTTTCAGGTTTGAAAGTTGAAGAAATATGAGGTTGTTAGCTACATTTAACTAGATTTAATGCTAATATTTATTTGGCAAATATTAGCATTATTATTATTAGCATTAGCATTATTAGCATTAGCATCGGCCCCTGAACCCCGGCTAGCTACTAGGCTTTTCAGGTTTGAAAAGTTGGCAGGTATGTATAAGTGTCAGAACCAAAGTAGCACAATTTCCACTTAATATAAAAGGGACTGAACTGAGATTTATTTGATTGTGTGAATATGGCGCATCAACTGTAAAATAAACCGCTTGTTAATGTATTTATTTTTTTGTCAGATCACTTTTGTGATCCTTTGTGAGTTATGTTCATGACTGTATGTTTTGGCAAATGTGAGATGTTCAGTTATCAATATAATTTATTTTATATGTGTAGTTTATAGTCTGTCATCAATAAATTAATGCAGTAACAGGACACATTACAAATATTTGAGACCCATTGTAGTGCTTCCTTTTATATTTTAGCAATGCTAGTACAAAACACGGCCCACACATGACGCCACTGCAAGAAGAGACACTTTTACAGACAAGACAAACTTTTATTGATAAAAACTTCATATTTTGACTGAGTGACTCCATACTCGGTGATGCACACCATCAGTTAAAGTACTAGATTCCATTCAAGTGAATGTATTAATTCATTCTGATTGCTGAGGCCACAGTAAAAACAGATGATTTTAAATGTAACCCAGCTCTTGTAAAATCTACTGAAGTGCAGCTACATGAAAATTGTGGTTAAATACAACAACAATGTACTTTATTGTCACATTCAAATTGTAATCCCTCCTGTTTTGTTTTTCTTTTGACTTCTTGGATGAAATATGGGTGGGCAATATAAGCTGCAGCTTCAGCCATCACCCATTTCAGATAACCTATGTTGAACTGTATAATCAGAGGAGTTATTGTTTAATTTGACCTTGTTAAATTTTTTTCCCCTTTGTTATATTATTCTATTTTCTTTTAATCTTTACTTTTAATCAATCCGAAATAAAGATTCAATCATTAATTCACATTCCACCACTGGCTTTTAGCAACAAGTGTATTTCCCAAATAAGTTTTAAACTTGCTTTAATTAACCACCACCCATTTATCTTTTGTCTAGGCAAGAGGGAAACTGTCACCCCAACTGGACCTTGCCTCACTATTTACAGAGATGCAGGCTGAAGATCTGCTGAACCAGGACCAGTACGGACCGATCCAGTTGCTTCTCAGTGAGGCAGCGTGTGACCATTCCAGTTTTTTTTTTTTTTTTTTTTACAGTTTGAATTTTGCACATTCTGAATAATCTGGAATTTGCTGCTGATTGTAATAAACAATTTAGTGACTGATGTGTTTGCATCATGATTTTCTATCTTGATTTTCTATTTTGTCTGTTAACCTCTTGCGCTCCGTTGTACCGCGGGCGGGCAAGTCTCTGCGTCCTAGGGCGCAGGCGGCGCACTCGTGCATCCTCGTGCGCTCTTGGATGCATGGTCCTGATGGTGGTGATGTAGGTGGTGTTGGCGTCCAAGCGCCACTGAAAAAAAAAACTGCAGACACAGCCGCGAACAGATTAGTTCATCTGATTGACCTCTCATTCGACTAATAAGAGCCTTGAGTTGGGTTTCTGAAACCTTGAAGAACCAATGAATGAAAACCTAGGAAGGAGGACCCGCCTACTGTGAATGCAGGAGCCAATTGAAGCACAGAAGTTCGGGCTGGGTGAAGAGAGATTTACTGTTGCAGCAGATGAAAAAAAGGACGCTGGACGAACCTGCTACAGACCCAGCAGCATGGAGAACACCCACAAGTGGGACCTGCACTCATTCCAGCAGAATAGACGTTTAGGATTCTCTTCCGTCATCATAGACCGACGGAGGCTGACGACAAAGGTCGTAAATCATTCACCAAAACCGCAATAATGGAATTATGTTTTGACCGGGATCCACGAGCGGACCAGCGTCGCGTTCGTCTGACAATGAGGAAGAGAAGTTCGCCAGGACTCTGCTGCTGTGAAGAGGTAAGGTGTTATAAGCTAAATTATTATTTCTCCCTGAAAACTGTAATCCAAAAATGACTTTTGACCGATCGGTAAATTACAATTGTACGGCGTACGAAGTGCGTGCGCCGCGATAAACGGTTCATTTGCCGTGTTCAGACCGTGAACGCCCGCCCCCCCGCTGCAGAAGAGGAGCGGGAGGGGGCGGGGCGTTCATGGTCCGAACGCCCCCGGTCCGCGGGGGGAAGCCGCGCTGACTGCGCAGCGGTCGCCACATAAGCATATGAGTGTATTCCGTCATGTAGCGATGGCCGTCCTCTGTAGCGAGGGGGGGGGGACAACCCCCCCCCCCCCACACACACAGTAGCGAGGGGGGGGGGACGCCGCTGTGACAGCGTTGCTGTGGAAACATGCAACGACTGTAATCCGTCATGTAGCGAGGGCCGAACTCCGTCCTTTGTAGCGGGGGGGGGCAAACCCCCCCCCCCCCACACACACACACACACAGACACAGCCCTGAATGTGACCTTTCATTAGAGCCCAAAATGAAGATTCTACATTGAATTATTCAAAAGTTACAGACGTTTTTCCAAACTGTGCCATTTGGCACAATTTGGCACAATTCAATTCAATTCAATTCAGTTCAATTCAACTTTATTTATATAGTGCCATTTCACAACAACAGTCATCTCATAGCACTATCAACTGTAGGGGGGACCCCCACAGTTGCAGAAAGACCCCAGCAATCAGGCGATCCCCTGTGAGCAAGCACTTGGCGACGGTGGAGAGGAAAAACTCCCTTTTAACAGGAAGAAACCTCCAGCAGAACCAGGCTCAGGGAGGGGCAGTCATCTGCTGCGACTGGCTGGGGGGTGAGGGGATAGAGAAGAAGAAAAGAACAGACATGTAGAGAGCAAACAGCACGATGGGGACTCAATCTATGGGAGAGAACAAACAAATGTTAATGACCAGCAAAAAAAAAATATTTCATAGAGAGTGAGGAAAGGAGTGAGGCCCAGTGCATTACTGGAGGTCCCCCGGCTGACTAAACCTATTAGCAGCATAACTAAGGGAGGGTTCAGAAACACATGATCCCTCCCTAATTGTAGGCTATATCAAAAAGGTAGGTTTTAGCCCTATTCTTAAAAACAGAGATCGAGTCTGACTCCCGAATCCACATTGGCAGCTGATTCCACAGGAGAGGAGCTTGATAACTGAAGGCTCTGCCTCCCTTTGTATTTTTGGAGATTCTAGGTATTACAAGTAATCCTGCATTTTGGGAGCGTAGTGCTCTGTTAGGATGATACGGTAGTATCAGATCTTTTAAATAAAAAGGAGCCTGATTGTTTAGAGCTTTGTAAGTAAGAAGAAGGATTTTAAACTTAATTCTAAACTCTATGGGAAGCCAATGAAGGGAGGCCAGAACCGGAGAGATATGATCTCTCTTTCTAGTACCTGTTAAAACTCTTGCTGCAGCATTTTGGATCAGCTGAAGACTTTTTAAAGATGTTTTAGGACAGCCTGATAATAAAGAATTACAATAATCTAATCTCGAGCTAACAGAAGCGTGGATCAGCTTCTCAGCATCACTCTGAGACAAGATGCTCCTAATCTTGGCAATATTACGCAAATGATAGAAGGCAGTCTTAGAAACAAATTTAATACGTGAATTGAAGGACAAATCCTGATCAAAAATAACTCCAAGGTTCCTCACAGAGCTATTAAGAGAAAGAGTAACTGCATCCAAACTGAAAGTTTGATTTGGAAAGGAATTTCTAAGGTTTTTTGGACCAACAAGAATGACTTCAGTCTTGTCTGAATTTAATAGCAGGAAATTACAAGTCATCCAAGCGCTGGTCCACCCCTGCGCGCAGGGGTGGACCAGCACCTGTCATCATGGATCCTGGACTACCTCACGAACCGGCCTCAGTTTGTGAGAACCCGGGACTGTGTGTCCGACACGATCATCAGTAGCACGGGGGCCCCCCAGGGAACGGTGCTGGCTCCCTTCCTGTTCACTCTTTATACTGCGGACTTCTCACACAACACAACACACTGCCATCTACAGAAGTTCTCTGATGACTCTGCGATCGTTGGCCTCATCTCCAATGGAGATGAAGCTGAGTACAGAGGGCTTATCCAGGACTTCGTGGACTGGTGCCATCGGAACTGCCTCCAGATCAACGCGAGGAAAACTAAGGAGCTGGTGGTGGACTGCCGCAGGCATGGGCAGCCCCTCACAGTACCAGTAAATATACAGGGAACAGACATCGAGATGGTGACATCCTATAAGTACCTGGGTATTCATCTGAACAATAAACTAGACTGGTCACACAATACTGATGCACTCTACAAGAAGGGACAGCGCAGGCTGTTCCTGCTGAGGAGACTCAGGTCTTTTGGTGTACAAGGGGCGCTGCTGAAGTCATTCTATGACACGGTGGTGGCATCAGCCATCACTTTTGGAGTGGTCTGCTGGGGCAGTGGCATTACTGCAGCCGATAGGAAGAGACTGAACAAACTGATTAAGAAAGCTAGCTCTGTCCTGGGGCAGCGCCTTGATCCGATGGAGGAGATAGGAGAGAGAAGGACGGTGGCTAAACTGTCATCTCTGCTGGAGTCCGAGTTCCACCCTATGCAGGACATACTGAATGCACTGAGGAGCTCATTTAGCAGCAGACTACATCATCCCAGGTGCACAACCGAGAGGTTTCGTAGGTCCTTCCTACCAACGGCTGTCAGACTGTACAACCTAAGCAGGGCTGCTCGCAGAGATAGCAAAAAGACGTAACAAACTAATAGTTTTTTGAATGCAAAAGATGCAATAGACTTACACAATGGTCCCCTCCGGCATACAACTAGGAACTTACCGGTCGCTATGGAGGGTGAGAATATGTATGGGCACATAATCATACCATGTAGGATAACTAAGTAGACGGTTATGCTGTTTCATTCCATCTAGCAACAATGCTCTGCACTGTGTGTGTTTATATATTTACATATTTATTCCATCTAGCTACAATGCTCAGCACTGGGTGTGTTTATATATTTATATATCTACATATTATTCCATCTAGCTACATTGCTCCGCACTGTGTGTGTTTATATACTTGCATATTTATTCCACCTAGCTGCAATGCTCCGTACTGTGGGTGTTTATATATTTACATATTTATTCCATCTAGCTACAATGCTCTGCACTGTGTGTTCATATATTCATATATTTATTCCATCCAGCTACAATGCTCTGCACTGTGTGTCTGTGTGTGTGTGTATATATATATATTTTATAGTAATACGTACATATGTATATTAGCTGCTCTTGCTTGCTTGTTGTTTTTTTTTTTTTCTTGCCTTGTGATTGTTGCTCTGAGTGTTGCTATCCCTGTGCTGTTGCAATCCTGGAATTTCCCCGTTGTGGGACTAATAAAGGCTTATCTTATCTTATCTTATCTTATCTTAAGACAGGCTTCTAACTTGGCTAATTGATTAGTATCATCTGGCTTCATTGACAGGTATAATTGTGTGTCATCTGCATAACAATGAAAATGTATACAGTGCTTTCTAATAATGTTGCCTAACGGAAGCATATATAAACTAAAAAGAGTAGGGCCTAGCACAGATCCCTGTGGAACTCCATGACTAAGCTTTGAGCTGAAAGAAAACTCATCATTTACATGAACAAACTGGAACCTATCAGATAAATAAGATCTAAACCACTGCAACGAAGTTCCATTAAGTCCAACATAGTGTTCTAATCTATCAAGTAGAATATTATGATCAATAGTATCAACAGCTGCACTAAGATCTAAAAGGACAAGTACAGAAACTAGTCCATTATCAGATGCAATGAGGAGGTCGTTAGTGACCTTCGCTAAGGCTGTTTCAGTACTATGATGGATTCTAAACCCAGATTGAAACTCTTCAAGTAAACCATTTCCCTGCAGGTGGTCAAATAATTGCGTAGCAACAACTCTTTCTAAGATTTTTGAAATGAAAGGGAGATTAGAGATTGGTCTATAGTTAGCTAAAGCTCCTGGATCTAGCGTTGGCTTTTTGAGTAAGGGTTTAATTACAGCCGTTTTAAAAGCCTGCGGTACATGGCCTAAAGTTAATGAAGAATTGATTATATGAAGAATAAAGCTACCAATAAGTGGGAAGACTTCTTTAAATAACCTGGTAGGAATAGGGTCTAAAAGACAAGTTGAAGGTTTGGATGAGGAAACTATTTTGTCTAACTCACAAAGGTCGATTGGAGTAAACTCATCAAGACAGACATCAATGGAAGGAGTTGTAGTAGTTACAGTATTTAAGTTAACTGTGGGAAGAATCTGATTGATTTTATCTCTGATGGATGAAATTTTATTATTGAAAAAGTTCATAAAGTCCTGACTAGTAAGCTCTAAGGGGATGCTAGGATTGACAGAGTCCTGACTCTTTGTCAACCTGGCTACAGTACTGAAAAGAAACCTGGGATTATTCTTGTTCTCTTCTATTAATGCAGAGTAATAACTCGTTCTAGCTTTTCTAAGAGATTTTTTATAAATTAAAAGATGATTTCTCCAAGCTAAATAGATTTCATCTAAATTAGTAGAGCGCCATTTTCTTTCTAATTGACGAGTCTTCTGTTTTAAGCTACGAGTTTCTGTGTTGAACCAAGGAGTTAGAAATCTCTGATTAGACTTTTTCTTTTTTAAGGGGGCCACCAAGTCTAGAGCCTGATGCAGAGAAGCTGAAACACTATCCACCATGTTATCAATTACAGAAGGAGCAGGCTGTCTATAGCTTATTTCCGTTGTGTTGACACATGGCATAGAGGAAACAATCTGCATAAATTTGGAAACAGCATCATCTGAGAGGCATCTACTGTGATATTTTTCTTTAGGAGCCAAATAGTCAGAAATAGTAAAATCAAAGGTTAACAGACAATGGTCTGACAGTACAGGGTTATGAGGAGACACTACAAGATTTTCTATTTCTATGCCATATGTCAGAACAAGGTCCAATGTATGGTGGAGGTAATGAGTAGAATTTCCTACTTTCTGAGAAAACCCAATCGAGTCTAATATTGAATTAAAAGCCACATTAAGGCAGTCACTATCTACATCCACATGTATATTAAAGTCCCCTACTATAATTATTCTATCAGATTTCAGCACTAAATCAGCTAAGAAATCAGCAAATTCGGATAAAAATTCTGAGTAGGTTGATGGGGGACGATAAACTATGGCAAATAAAATTGGGTTTAACCTAAAATTGCTAAAGTGCCCAATACTGAGGACCAGGCCCTCAAAGGAATTATAACATGTTTTTTGCTTTACATTAACTAGTAATTTGGAATGGTAAATTGTTGCTACTCCTCCTCCACGACCAGAACTTCTGGGATTTTGACAGTTTAAATAACCAGAGGGAGTTGATTCATTTCATAATCCTCTTGTCCTAACCAAGTCTCTGTAAGGGAAATTAAATCAATCTGATGATCAATTAACAGATCATGGACTAACAGAGACTTGGGAGTTAGAGACCTAATATTTAATAAACCACATTTAATTTTTAAATTATGAGGAGGAACAGAGGCCAAATCATTCAATTTAGAGGCTTTATGTTTAATTTGAGTTTTACCAATATTTTGCTTTATCACTTTGGGATGCTTATACATTATATTTTTATTTACTTTGGAGGGAGCAGACAACGATTCTCTGATGGGGAAGACAGGGGCTAAGCTGAGGGGTGGCGGATGAAGAGGAGCTGCAGAGAGGCGTGTAAGACTGCGACTCTGCTTCCTGGTCCCAACTCTGAGTAGTCAGGGTTTTGGAAATTTGGATAAAAAAGATGCCAGATTGTTAGATAAATGAGAAGCACCACCCAAAGTGGGATGAATGCTGTCTCGTCTCCTAAGACCAGGTTTTCCCCAAAAAGAGCTCCAATTGTCAATGTAGCCCACGTCATTTTTAGGACACCACACAGACAGCCAGCGGTTCAAGGATGACGAGCGACTAAACATGTCATCACTGGTCAGATTGGGGAGGGGCCCAGAGAATACTACGGTGGCAGACATCGTTTTTGCAAAGTCACACACCGATTCTATATTAAGTTTCGTGACTTCCGACTGCCGGAGACGGATGTCATTAATGCCGGTGTGAATAACAATTGTGGAGTATTTACAGTTACTTTTAGCCAGCATTTTCAAATTTGACTCGATGTCGCCTGCTCTGGCCCCAGGAATACATTGGACTATGGCCGCTGGAGTCTCTAGGTTCACGTTTCTGACTACAGAGTCGCCAATGATCAGAGTTTTTTCCTCAGCGGGTGTGTCGCTGAGTGGGGAAAAACGATTAGAAACGTGAACAGGTTGGTGGTGAACCGGGGCTTTGCGACTAGGCTTCCTTCTCACCGTCACCCACCCAGTCTCCTCGCTGCTGAGGAGAGCTGGGGAACCGCTGACATTGGGGCCTAAGCTAGCTAGCTCCGCTGCAGCTAATGGGCGTCCGTCGAGATTAACTGGCGCAGACGGTGTCTCAATGCAGCGGAGCCGGGATTCCAAATCAGACAACCTCGCCTCGAGCGCCTCAAAAAGACAACATTTATTACATTTACCGTTATCACTAAAAGAGGCAGAGGTGTAGCTAAACATCTGACAGAGAGAGCACACCAAAGGAGGAGAGGAAAGAGA
This sequence comes from Pholidichthys leucotaenia, assembly GCA_020510985.1. Classification (NCBI taxonomy): domain Eukaryota; kingdom Metazoa; phylum Chordata; class Actinopteri; order Cichliformes; family Pholidichthyidae; genus Pholidichthys; species Pholidichthys leucotaenia. Next base: position 2,775,155 of record CM035836.1, read on the forward strand.
GGTAGTAGCCATAGCTAGTGGCTAGCTAGTGGCTGGAGAGCTGTTCCAAAACGCCTGGGAACAGCCTGAGAACAAAGCTGTGTAAAATATTCATTTTTTGTGGTATTGTTACAAAATTTGGACCTCAGCTGGATAACACTTGGTTCTACATTTCTGTTGCATTTTCCAGCCCGGATCTGAAGCTGTGTGTTATTTGCAAGTATTTGTATCCAAAAAAACACCCAGGCCAAATTTATTTTCTTCAAGTTCACTATGTTTAGATGACTGTAACTCAGTGGCCGGAGCACTTAGAGAGATCATGTTTTTTTTTGCCAAAAAATTCAAAGTGTTTTCTTTTAAATGAGACCAACCCCATGAAGATGCTGCAAAGGGTTGAATAACAGCTTTTGATTTACTTTGGGCACATTATTTTTTGGAAAATTGGCCGGAGTGCAAGGGGTTAAGACACCAGTGGGAAAAGAGTCAACTGTACAAAGGATTAATCGGTGACCTTGAAAATAATGGCTCATTTTTAAGAAAAAAGTAACCAAAACAATTATTTTATTAACTGGAGACTATATTGTTAGAAGACTGTACAGAAGACCCTGCATACTTTAATGACAGTACCAGTATATGGAGAAATTCTGGGTCATATTAGCATCTGCTCTTCATCATAATGGGTTTGGGCAGGGGTGTCTAATCATGTGCCATGGAGGGCCAAGACCCTGCAGGCTTTACCTCCAACCAGCGTCTTCAACAGCAGATTCCACTGAACTTCTTCCACTGACTGATCAGTGAGAACACCTGCTGAAGAGACTGGGTAGAAGAGAGAACCTGCAGGGTCTTGGCCCCGCATGACACCTGATTGGAAGCCCCCGGATTAGGTTTCATGGGATTTAACATTTTAACACAAACTGCTTTATGGTTCATAATTCTGTTGACAGACTTACACCAAACCAAAAGTGATTTCTCAGACTGCTGGATTATTCTTAGCTTTTCCAGTCTTTCAGTATTTAATTTATGCCACATGGTGGTAACCTTCACATATAAAAAAAGAGACATCTGCAAAAACTTCAGAGGTTTATTGTCAGTGAAATTCCCAGTGCAATACGACATGAATGCATGTCTAGTACATTGTTGATGCAGAGAATATATATTTCTACAGTACATCCATCCATCCATCCATCTTCTACCGCTTTTCCGGAGGTCCGGGTCGCGGAGGCAGCAGTTCAAGCAGAGAAGCCCAGACTTCCCTCTCCCCAGCCACCTGCTCCAGCTCTTCAGAGGGGATACCAAGGCGTTCCCAGACCAGCTGGGAGACATAGTCTCTCCACCGAGTCCTGAGTCTGCCCCGGGGTCTCCTCCCAGTGGGACGTACCTGAAACACCTCAAGTGGGAGGCGTCCAGGAGGCATCCTAATCAGATGCCCATACCACCTCAACTGACTCCTTTCAATGTGGAGGAGCAGCGGTTCTACTCTGAGCCTCTCCCGGATGACTGAGCTCCTCACCCTATCTCTGAGGGTGAGTCCAGCAATCCTACGGAGAAAGCTCATTTCAGCCGCTTGTATCCGCGATCTCGTTCTTTCGGTCATTACCCAAAGCTCGTGACCATAGGTGAGAGTAGGAACGTAGATTGACTGGTAAATCGACAGCTTTGCCTTAGAACTAAGCTCCCTCTTCACCACAACAGACCGGTCCAACGTCCGCATCACTGCAGATGCTGCTCCAATCCATCTGTCGATCTCTCGCTCCATTTTCCCCTCACTCGTGAACAAGACCCCAGGATACTTAAACTCCTCCTCTTGGGGCAGGAGCCTGTCCCTAACCCGGAGAGGACAATCCACCTTTTTCCGGCTGAGGACCATGGACTCGGACTTGGAGGTGCTGATTCTCATCCCAGCCGCTTCACACTCAGCGGCAAACTGTCCCAGCAAGAGCTGTAGGTCATTGCTGGATGAAGCCAACAGGACAACATCATCTGCAAACAACAGAGATGAGATCCTGTGGTCACCAAGCATGACACCCTCCATTCCCTGGCTGTGCCTAGAAATCCTGTCCATAAAAATTATGAACAGGATCGGTGACAAAGGGCAGCGCTGGCGGAGTCCAACTCTCACTGGGAGTGACTCCGACCGAGTGTTGGCAATACGAACCAAACTCTCACAACGGTCGTACAGAGACCGAATAGCTCGTAACAACAAGCCCGATACCCCATACTCCCGAAGCACACCCCACAAAAATCCACGAGGGACGCGGTCAAATGCCTTCTCCAAGTCCACAAAACACATGTAAACTGGTTGGGCAAACTCCCACAAACCCTCAAGAATTGTCGAGAGGGTAAAGAGCTGGTCCGATGTGCCACGGCCAGGACGAAAACCACATTGCTCCTCCTGAATCCGAGGTTCGACCAACGGCCGGACTCTCCTCTCCAGTACCTTGGCATAGACCTTCCCAGGGAGGCTGAGGAGTGTGATCCCTCTAAAGTTGGAGCACACCCTCCGGTCCCCTTTTTTGAAGAGAGGAACCACCACCCCGGTTTGCCATGCCAAAGGCACTGCCCCCGACCTCCACGCAATGTTGCAGAGGCGTGTCAACCATGACAACCCAACAACATCCAGGGCCTTGAGGTACTCAGGGCGAATCTCGTCCACCCCCGGGGCCCGGCCACCAAGGAGATTTTTAACCACCTTGGCGACCTCAGCCCCTGTGATAGGCGAGTCATCCCCCTCGTCCCCAAACCCTGCTTCCTCTGTGGAAGCCGTATCAGTGGGATTGAGGAGATCCTCGAAGTATTCCTTCCACCGCCCGACGATATCCCCAGTTGAAGTCAACAGTGTCCCATCCGCACCATACACAGTGTGGACGGGGAGCTGCTTTCCCCTCCTGAGCCGCCGAACAGTTTACCAGAATCTCTTTGAAGCTGACCGAAAGTCTTGTTCCATGGCCTCACCGAACTCCTCCCATACCCGCGTTTTTGCTTCAGCAACCACCCGAGCTGCACTCCGCTTGGCCTGCCGGTACACCTTAGCTGCTTCGGGAGTCCCACAAGCCAACCAAGCTTGATAGGACTCCTTCTTCAACTTAATGGCCCCCCTCACCACTGGTGTCCACCACTTGGGTCGAGGGTTGCCACCACGAGATGCACCGACCACCTTGCGGCCGCAGCTCTGGGCCGCCGCTTCAACAACAGAGGTGGAGAACATGGCCCATTCAGACTCCATGTCTCCAGAATCCCTCGGAATGTGGTTGAAGTTCTTCCAGAGGTGGGAGTTGAAGACCTCCCGGACAGGGGCCTCAGCCAGACGCTCCCAGCACACCCTCACTATACGTTTGGGTCTACCAGGTCTGAATGGCTTCCTCCCCAGCCATCGGATCCAACTCACCACCAGGTGGTGATCAGTTGACAGCTCTGCACCTCTCTTTACTCGGGTGTCCAAGACATACGGTCGCAGGTCTGATGATACGATAACAAAATCGATCATCGACCTACGACCTAGGGCGTCCTGGTGCCAGGTGCACATATGGACACCCTTATGCTTGAACATGGTGTTCGTTATGGACAGACTGTGGTTAGCACAGAAGTCCAATAACTGAACACCACTCGGGTTCAGATCGGGCAGGCCGTTCCTCCCAATCACCCCTCTCCAGGTTTCACTGTCGTTGCCCACGTGCGCATTGAAGTCCCCCAGTAGGACAATGGAGTCTCCAGGAGGAGTACCCTCCAGCACCCCAGTCACAGACTCCAAAAAGGGTGGGTACTCTGAAACATCATTTGGTGCATAGGCACAAATGATGGTCAGGACCCGTTTCCCAACCCGAAGGTGCAGGGAAGCAACCCTTTCGTCCACCGGGGAAAACTCCAATATAGAGGCAGCAAGGTGGGGCGATACAAGAATACCCACCCCTGCTCGTCGCCTCTCGCCCGGGGCAACTCCAGAAAAGGCCAAACTCCAGCCCCTCTCCAGGAGACTGGTTCCGGAACCGGAGCTGTGTGTTGAGGTGAGGCCGACTATATCTAGCCGGTATCGCTCAACCTCGTACACCAGCTCAGGCTCCTTCCCCACCAGAGAGGTGACATTCCACGTACCAAAAGCCAGTTTAGAAAGCTTGGGATCAGTCCGCCAAGGTCTCCGCCTTTGACCGCCACCTAATCCACATAGCACCGGACCCCCATGATCCCTCCCGCAGGTGGTGAACCCACTGGAGGGCGGACCCATTCTACAGTACATGTATCTAGTAAATCAAGTATTTTCCATGTAACCTTGTGACTGCATTATTTTAATTGCTTTTAATCTTAGATCAAGTTTGTTTTGGCCTAAAATGCATGATAACTGTCAAATATATCTTATTATACCTAACTCAGTAAAGTTTACTTTTTGAATATAAATTTTGTGGCTAATATAGTTATTAACATGGCGATCAAGTTGTGTCAGCTGATCATTTTTTTCTATGACACATCTCAGACTCAGTGCAGAAGCAGGTACGTGCATGATGGCTCAAACTGTCTCTCAACAGTCCATGATTTTCAAGCAGATCAGAGCAATTTGTTGCACAGGAAATAAACGTTTCTACATTCTTAAGCTCTATAACCACTGATCGTTTGTGAAGCTGTGCTGACAATAGTGACAGGCTGATGAAATCCGTGACAGGCTGTGCTTAACGCCCAGAGCGAATGAAGCAGTAATTTCCCCACAACAGAGCCATCTGAAACACACACAGCGTACATATTTTAGTACCTAACAGCGATAACTTGCAGACATTAAAGTGTAATACGACGTACTTATAGCAAACTAGCATTAGCAAAATTAGCTTACCGTCATATATGACCTTGTTTGTATCCTCACGCCTTTGGCTCTCCCAGAAGCTGCAGAACTATTTCCAGAGTGTTTCATCTCGCTGCCTGTACCCTTGTCTGGCGGTCCTTTTTGGCATTTATGGTGAAAAAAGCCACAGACCGAGGAGTCGCCTTATACAGCTGTATGTGTTATGTTTTGGTTGGGTCGCGTGTTCTACGTCACGAGAGTGTTGCGCCGCCTCGCTGTTATACAAATCCCACCCACCCGAGCTCAACACGGTTGTGATGGAGACAAAAGCGTACCGAAACGTGTTGAAGTGAATCGAGATGTACCGAAGTGTGCTGGGCTAATGGAAAGGAGGCTTACACGGCCCCTCCAGAATCTCAGACAGAGTTTCAGTCCTCACGTCCTTTTGGCTTCAGTCTCCTCCCATATCTGCTGTAATGGGGAATTACCGCCTCCGCAGCGCTGCTGTACCGGCGGGGGGCTGCTGGGAGTATGTCTGACTGTGGGTGGGCCATGGCGAGGGGGGAGGAAACTCCAATTTGCCCGTGTGGCTGCCCTGATGAATCATTTACCTGGGGAGTTCTCAGTGGGGGTCTTCCATGCCGAGGGGCCCGAGCCAACAGCACTTGCTCGTCCGCCACTACAAAGGTGGGCTTAAGTCTGTCTATGCATATTTTCTTCCGCCGACCCCCCAAGTCTAACAAAAAATGTTTGTCCCCTGTTTCCAGCACTCTGAACGGGCCATCGTAGGGTGGGCGCAATGGAGGGCGGTGGGCATTGTGCCTGACAAACACGAACGCAGCAGTCTTCAAAGTTTTTGGCACAAAAGCTCGTGGAAAACAGTGGTGGGCCGGGCCCGGCAGCGTGCCTGTGTCTGCGCTATGCTGCAAACACTGAGACGGGCAGTTGTCCGGCGCGGGATTGTCTTGTAAAAATTCCCCGGGCAGCTGCAGTGGCTGAGAAAAAACCAGCTCTGCCGGGGAAGCCTCCAAATCCTCTTTTGGTGCAGAACGCAACCCCAATAAAACCCACAGCAACCGGTCTACCCAATTTGCATCCATCAGCAAAGCCCTGAGCGCTGCTTTCAGTGACCTGTGAAAACGCTCACGTAACCCATTGGCCTGTGGGTTGTACGCGGTTGTGCAATGAATTGTAGCACCCAGGCAGCGGGCCATCGCCAACCAGAGGTCGGAAACAAACTGGGGGCCCCTATCAGACGTGATGTCCGACGGGATTCCAAAATGTGCCCCCCATGTTGTCAAAAAAGCGTGTGCCACGTCCGCGGACGTGGTTTCCGCCAGTGGGACTGCTTCTGGCCAGCGTGTGGTGCGGTCCACCACTGTCAGAAGGTGTGTGCAGCCCTGCGATGGCGGAAGGGGGCCCACGAGGTCCACGTGAACATGGTCGAACCTCTTTGCCGGTATACGAAACGGCTCAAAAAGGAGCCTTCATGTGTCTGTGTACCTTGGCTCGTTGGCACGCTATGCAGGCTGCAGCCCACTCTTTTACTTGTTTGTGCATGCCTGGCCACACGAACTTCGCTCCCACCATTTTGACTGACGCGCACAACCCTGGGTGCACCAGAGCGTGAACTGACTCAAACACACAGCGGCACTTCGCGACTGGGACCACCGGGCGCAGGCGTCCCGTGGAGACGTCGCAGATTGGGGAGGCATGCCATCTTGCAGTACTCTGCTCTCCAGTCTTAACCCTGTTGGTCCAGACTGGAGTGCGCACACGTCCGTATCGCTAATCTGCTCTGCGGCCATGGCCGTATAATCTATCCCCACGCAGACCGGGGCCACTACTGTGCGCAAGAGGCAGCCCGCCACCACATTCAGTTTACCCGACACATGCTGAATATCGGTCGTACACTCCGAGATCGCGGCCAGCTGTCTCTGCTGCCGGCCCGACCATGGTTCTGAAACCTTGGCCATTGTGAACGTCAGTGGCTTGTGGTCCATGAACACGGTGAAGCTGCTCCCTTCCAGCCAGAACTGGAAGTGGCATATGGCCAGGTGGAGAGCCAGCAACTCTCTGTCGAATGCGCTGTATTTATGCTCACTGTCGCGTAAAGCCCTGCTGAAAAAAGCGAGCGGCTGCCAAGAACCGGCGACATGTTGCTCCACAACGGCCCCTATGGCCACCTCCGAGGCGTCGGTAGTGAGCGCTATCCGGGCCGCCGGGTCTGGGTGCACCAACAGTGCGGCGTTTGCCAGGGCTGTTTTAACCTCAGAGAACGCCTGCCCCCGCTCCGGAGTCCATTCGACTCTATCCGCGGGTTTCCGTCTCTTGAGCGCGGCGTACAATGGCTACATGAGTTGAGCTGCGCGGGGGAGGAACCGGTTATAAAAGTTAACCATCCCCAAAAATTCTTGCAGCGCCCTGACTGTCTGAGGCCGGGGAAAATTTGCCACAGCGCGCACTTTGTCAGGCAAGGGTATTGCCCCCTCCAGTGAGACGCGGTGCCCCCAAAAATCAATCCCCATCACGCCAAACTGGCATTTCGCCGGGTTGATTATTAACCCGTGCCCCTCCAACCTCCGGAAAACGGTCCTGAGGTGGGTTATACGTTCGTCCTCGGACGCACTGGCTACCAGGATATCATCCAGGTAAACGAACACGAACGGGAGATCGCGCAGCACCACATCCATCATGCGCTGGAACGTCTGTGCCGCTCCTTTTAATCCGAATGGCATGCGCAAAAACTCAAACAAGCCAAACGGAGTTATTACCACTGTTTTGGGTATGTCCTCCGCATGCACTGGGACCTGGTGGTAACCGCGGACCAGGTCTATTTTAGAAAAAATGCGTGCTCCGGTGAGGTGAACGGAAAAATCCTGAATATGGGGAATCGGGTCGCGGTCGTGCACTGTGCGTTATTCAATCTGCAGAAATCACCGCACGGTCACCACGATCCCTCGGCCTTAGGGACCATGTGTAGTGGGGATGCCCATGGGCTGTTTGATCGCCTGATGATGCCCAACCTTTCCAGGTTGGCAAACTCCTCGCGCGCTATGGCCAGTTTAGCTGCATCCAGGCACCGAAGTCGTGCGAAAATGGGCGGCCCGGTGGTGGTGATAAAGTGTTCCACCCCATGTTTAGCGATGGCCGCCGAAAACGTCGGGACCTTGAGTGCTGGAAACTGAGTGAGCAGTGTGTGGAACTTACCGCCGTGAACTGTGATGTTGGCTTGTGTTACTGGCCCGGCTCCTTGAGCTGTACAGGGGAGAGAGTCAAAAGACAGTGCATTAACCAGGCGCCCATTAGCAACATCAACTAGCAACCCGTGTGCACACAGAAAATCCGCTCCCAGGATTGGGAAACTCAGTGCTTCTATGAAAAAAGTCCACTCGTATGAGCGGCCGTGTAGGGATAAAGTCAGTGTTCTCTCACCAAAGGTCTTAATGTCCAAGCCGTTTACTGCCACCAGCCTGGGGCTGCTAGGTCCTGCCAGCCGGTCGGCGGAGGACGGCAGGATGATGCTGTTATGGGCTCCAATGTCTACGAGGAAGCGCCTCCCCAAGCACGAGTCCGTCACATAGAGCAGCTTGTTCTCTTCACCGGCGGTCGCAGCTGCTACCGACTGCCGGCCTTGGCGTTTCCCGAGTGCTTGAATTGGCACGGTGGCGCACATCTGCGTGCGTTTTCTCCAAAGCGGCGGTGGTAGAAGCAGAGCGTGTCTCTCTGGCGCTCTCTGGCCCCCGCTGCCGCTACTGTGGGTGGCTCCTCACCTCCGCTGGTCGTCTCGCTGGGTTCCGACGCCGCCACGTTCACTGTGCGGGCTCAGTCTCTACACCTCTCTACAGGATATATGTTTAACCCCTTGAACTCTGGTCAATTTCCCTAAAAACGTCTAAAAATAACATACCCAAAGTAAATCAAAAGCTGTTCTTCAGCCCTTTGCAGCATCTTCATGGGGTTGGTCTCATTTAAAAGAAACTTTGAATTTTTTGGCAAAATAGTCATAATCTCTCTAAGTGCTCTGGCCACTGAGTAACAGTCATCTAAACATACTGAATTTGAAGAAAATAAAGTTCACCTGGGTGTTTTTTTTAGATACAAATTCTTGCAAATAACACACAGCTGTCAGATACTGGCTGGAAAATGCAACAGAAATGTAGAACCAAGTGTTATCAAGCTCAGGTCAAAATTTTGTAACAATACCACAAAAAATGAATATATTACACAGCTTTTTTCTCAGGTTGTTCCCAGGCGTTTTTGAACTGTGCCAAATTATGCCAAATGGCACAGTTTGGAAAAACATCTAGAACTTTTGAATGCTTCAACATAGAAGCTTCATCTTGGGCTCTAATGAAAGGTGACACTCAGGGCTGTGTGTGTGTGTGTGGGGGGGATTGTTTGTGAACAAACACCCCCCTCCCCGGTACAGAGGAGCTCGGCGCACAAAAAAAAACTTGTGGCCATGACGGACCGTTGTAATTACCGATCAGTCAAAAGTCATTTTTATTACTATTTTCATTGATAAAGAATAATTTAGCTTATAACACTTACTTGTCCACAACAGCAGTGTCATTGGCGAACATCTGTTCCTCATTGTCAGACGAACATGAAGCTGGTCCAGTTGTTATGGACTCGTGGTTCTGGTTACCCGATCCGGTCAAACCATCTCCGCTTCCATGATTGCGGTTTTTGTGAACCATTTTTCAAAACAAATAAGAACAGTAGTAATAATAAAGACTGGCTAACGGCTGAGTAGGGCTGGGAACGATCCCTAATTTTCAGAATCGATTCGATTCCGATTCTTGAGATTCTGAATCGATTCGATTCGATCTGGGGAATTACCATTTTAATAGCCATTTTACTTCCCATGAAACAAAAATCTTTGAGACCTAATGCTGCAAATTGTACCAAGAATCTTCTAACTTTGTTAATACTTACTTTAAATTATCACATATAGAACTGACCCAAAATCAGTTACAATAATGCACTTTTTATTATTTAACTTATCATTTCATAAAGTGCTCACAGGTGCTTTCTTTAGTGCAAAGGGTGTGTCGTGTCAAGTTCACCACCCAGAGTAAGGAAACAAATTCAATGCATGAACCATGCAGACATAATGTCACTGTATTTCAGTCCCTCCAGGATTTTGTCAGCTGTTTTTGTAATTGTTGTGGCCCAAAAAGCCTTAATTTGTGGGAGCTTTTCCAAAAAGTTATGGCACTTTTGGAGTTTTTTTGCACTCAAAGTTGTGTGAGGAAGTACAAATTTTAAAGCAGCTGCTTTTTCCATAGTTTACAGTGATGCTATTCTATGTAACACCACAAGAAAAGCACAGGATTGCCAAAAATTTCCTGTTAAACAGTGATTTATTTAGAATTAAATGCTCAGTAAAATTGTAAAAAAAAAAAATGACCAACATTGTATTCTTGCTGAGAACTTAAAAAAAAAGAAATAAATGAATTTGTCATTACAACAACTAAACTGCATTGAATGCATGTTAGTGTGGAGAAAATGATGGCAGCACCTCCTTGAATCTTGAATTTGAAAACTAAGATCCTGAAAAAGTTGAGGTCTTCTGTGCTGAAAACCACATGAAGCAGGGATGCTCCTCCACTGACGACCTCTGACCTTCAGAAGGTCTCGGTGAGGATGGAGCTTCCAGTCTTCACACATCTGAAGGCAGATAAAAAGAATAGATTTCACAGTAAAATTAACATTCATATTTTTAGATCCCCACACCACAGCAGGGTTTAATAATTTAGGTTTTTTTATTTTTTGTTGTTTATATTTTAACTACAAATTAACTTTCAATGTTTGAAAAGGGCTTCAATTCATTTCCTGGGAAGATTTGTTCATTTCAATTTAGTTCTACTGAGTAAAAATAGCTTGTTGTACTGCAGCCTTTTATTAATTCTACCATCTTAATTTTATTGTGATTTATTCTCCTCACATCTCTTACTTAAGTGGTAGAAGTCCATAATCTCATAAAATATACCTTTACTCAGCATTTATTCACAGTGCTTAACCAACAGTTCTCTCTGTGTCCATAGTTTGTTAAAGAAACCACCATCATGCCGGATAAATTATTAATTGACGACACAAATGTTAAAACAAACAAATGATATTATACTTACAGTCTCAGCAGCTCCAAGTCTCCCTCTGCTTCACGGGTTTCAGTCTCCGTGCATTTTCCCTTTATCAGTCGTCAACTTTATGTTCCAACACAGCGCTGCACGGAGTAAAAGTCTGTTTATCCCCACTTCATGAAAAATATTCAGAAGCTGTTGAGGACAGTCTTTACGGTGACTTTTGTTGCTAAATTAAGAGGCACGCACGTTAATAACTCCGCTCATGTAAACACGAAAGTAAAGACGTGTGCACGCGCCGCAGGGAACTCTTGCTGGATGAGAACCGTTTTAACACCACAGAAGAAGAACTAGCATATCGGTTAGCTTGCTGGCTCAGTTAGCACGTCGGCTGTTTATGGTTCTTGGCCGTTGTTCCTGGCTCACTGACCCGGTTTCGACCTGATTATACTCAGCAGACGTTCGTAAACGCAAAAATATTATATTAAAATATATTAAATATATTAAAAGATCGATCTGCGGATTTTGTGGATCGATATCGGCTCAGTCAAACGTGGATCGATCTATATCGATATATCGATCTTTTGAACCCACCCCTACGGCTGAGAGTGGCTAACGCTACCGTTACACACAGGTCTCAATGTTAGTCACCCAGCGGCTTAGACAAAAAAGATTTTACGCACGGGATGCACGCGTTTCAATCGTCAAACTTCTCTGCTTCAATTAGCTCATCATATTTGCGGCCGTTGGTAGGCAGGTCCTTTTTGCTAGGTTTTCAGTCATTGGTACTTCAAGGTTTCAGAAACCCAATTCAAGGCTCTTATTTGTCGAATGAGTGGTCAATCAAATCATCGGCCTCCGTCGGTCTATGATGACCATGCAATCTAAACCAATCAAAACACTCATTTGGCTTTCTGTTCGCGGCTGTGTCTGTACTGGAAGAACGGAAGTGCAGCTTTTTTTTTTTTCAGTGCGCACTGAGACGCACTATGATGCAGAGATGTGACCGCCCGCGGAATCCTGGAGTTCAGCAGGTTAATATGTGTTTCCCCATACTTCAATACAATATGTCATGTATGGGTATTGGTATCCTCTGAAGAGCTGGAGCAGGTGGCTGGGGAGAGGGAAGTCTGGGCTTCTCTGCTTGAACTGCTGCCTTTGCGACCCGAACCTCCGGAAAAGCGGTAGAAGATGGATGGATGGATGTCATGTATGAGAGTATTAATGAATGATACAAAGTCTATAGTGTAGGTTGATTCAGCAATTATTTCACTCTGTGCTTGATTTGCATATTTTGCCTTTAATATAATTAATGTGACTTTCAACACAGTTTTTTATTGATTATTATGCCAAGGATTTAAATTTTGGATACCCTTTCAATCTCTACACCATTTACACTGAGTTTAGATACTGAGTTGTTGTGATGGTGTGAAATAATGTTATCAATAAAGTTTAGCCACCACTGTGTCGCCCTGCTTTCAAGTGTGGGTGGTGTTTTGTGCTTGTATTGCTAAAATATAAAAGGAAGCACTACAGTGGGTCTCAAATATTTGTAATGTGTTCTTTTACAGCATGAGTTTAAAGATGAAATACTATACACATATAAACTAAATTCTAATGGTGACTGAACATCTCCCATTCCCCAAGGTGCAAGATACACTATTATGACTATAACTCATAAAGGATCACAGAAATGATCTGATAAAAAAAATAAAGAAGCGGTTTACAGTGGCTACTGTTGGATGTGCCATTCATTTTCAATTACTCTGTAATTAATATTCACATAAATAAATCTCAGTTCAGTCCCTTTCATATAAAGTGGAAATTGTGCTACTTTAAATTTGGCACTTTACCTATACTTTAAACCCTTGCACTCCGGGCAATTTTCCTAAAACCCCCCCAAAATAACGTGCCCAAAGTAAATCGAAAGCTGTTCTTCAACCCTTTGCAGCATCTTCATGGGGTTGATCTCATTTAAAAGAAAACACTTTGAATTTTTTGGCAAAAAAAACATAATCTCTCTACGTGCTCCGGCCACTGAGTTACAGTCATCTAAACATACTGAACTTGAAGAAAATAAATTTGGCCACGGTGTTTTTTTTGGATACAAATGCTTGCAAATAACACAGAGCTGTCCGATCCGGCTGGAAAATGCAACAGAAATGTAGAACCAAGTGTTATCCAGCTGAGGTCCAAATTTTGTAACAATACCACAAAAAATGAATATTTTACACAGCTTTGTTCTCAGGCTGTTCCCAGGTGTTTTGGAACTGTGCCAAATTGTGCCAAATGGCACAGTTTGGAAAAACATCTGTAACTTTTGAATAATTCAATGTAGAATCTTCATTTTGGGCTCTAATGAAAGGTCACATTCAGGGCTGTGTGTGTGTGGCGGGGGGGGTTGTCCCCCCCCCCGCTACAAAGGACGGAGTTCGGCCCTCACTACATGACGGATTACACTCGTTGCATGTTTCCACAGCAATGCTGTCACAGCGGCTTCCCCCCTCTCGCTACTGTGTGTGTGTGTGTGGGGGGGGGTTGTCCCCCCCCTCGCTACAGAGGACGGCCATCGCTACATGACGGAATAGACTCATATGGCTATGTGGCGACCGCTGCGCAGTCAGCGCGGCTTCCCCCCGCGGACCGGGGGCGTTCGGACCGTGAACGCCCCCCCCGCTCCTCTTCTGCAGCGGGGGGGGGGGGGCGTTCACGGTCCAAACACGGCAAATGAACCGTTTATCGCGGTGCACGCACTTCGTACTTCATGCGCCCTACAGTTGTAATTTACCGATCGGTCAAGTCATTTTTGGATTACAATTTTCAGGAATAAATAATAACTTAGCTTATAACACCTTACCTCTTCACAGCAGCAGAGTCCTGGCGAACTTCTCTTCCCCATTGTCAGACGAACGCGACGCTGGTCCGCTCGTGGATCCCGGTCAAAACATAATTCCAATATTGCGGTTTTGGTGAATGATTTACGACCTTTGTCGTCGGCCTCTGTCAGTGTATGATGACGAAAGAGAATCCTAAACGTCTATTCTGCTGGAATGAGTGCAGGTCCCACTTGTGGGTGGTCTCCATGCTGCTGGGTCTGTAGCAGGTTCGTCCAACGTCCTTTTTTTCATCTGCCGCAACAGTAAATCTCTCTTCACCTAGCCCGAACTTCTGTGCTTCAGTTGGCTCCTGCATTCACAGTAGGCGGGTCCTCCTTCCTAGGTTTTCATTCATTGGTTCTTCAAGGTTTCAGAAACCCAATTCAAGGCTCTTATTAGTCGAATGAGAGGCCAATCAGATGAACTAATCTGTTCGCGGCTGTGTCTGCAGCTTTTTTTTTCAGTGGCGCTTGGAGGCCACACCACCTACATCACCACCATCAGTATCTCTATCATGCGTCATGCATCCGAGAGCGCGAGTGCGCTCTCGTGCGCCCTAGGACGCAGAGACTTGCTCGCCCGCGGTACAACGGAGTGCAAGAGGTTAACTTAAAAAGCAAAAGATTTGACTATAAATATGATGTGTTGTTTACCTGTCACAATACTGCTGTCAAAACGTCGCCATTCCGAGCAGATCCTTTTTGGACTCTACAATGAAATACACACAAATTAAGTACATACACAGCACGAAAGTGCAACATGTAAAAAAAAAAAAAAAAACACCTTTTTAACCAGGATTACAACAAGCTTATTTAAAAAAAATCTCCAAAACTGACCTGAAAGATTCAATAAACCATGATGCTGCAGTGTCTCCTCTGGCTGAACGACCTTGGCGTGGTCGCAACAAATTTTTCCGGGGGGAGGGGGGGAGTAAACATATAACACAGTTGTTACCAGAGTATGTTAATTTTATACAATTTATTTCTTTTTAAAAATTTTGCACAATAACTTTGCATATGGAACTTACCATTTGAAGTATTGTACAACCGAGGCTTGAATACTGGAATATTGGGCCAGTTGGGGTCCCACCCAGACGTCCTGTGTTTAGACTTTTAGTGGTGCTGTCCTTCTGTCCTTCCTCTCCTCTCACGTCTTCTGGACCGTCTGCCTGAACACTTTCCTCTCCTTGGCTCTTCTCTTCTGTCTCATCTTTCCCTCTCGGAGCTCTGTCTGTTTCAGGTTCTCTGTCTATGGTGGTATAGAAACAGGTTAGAAAATATCAAGTGTCCTGTTTTGTCTTGCAGGATTTTTTTGTCATGGTTTACATCAATGACAAAAATATGTGTATTTTTTGTATTTTTGTTCTAGTGTTTCTTTTTTCCATTGACAACGAGTAGGAAAGGGAAGGGAAAAAACAGTAATTTATTCATGCATACTTAAATTATATGATCAGAGGTGGGTATAGTAGCCAGAAATTCTACTCATGTAAAAGCAGTGCTTTGAAATTAATAATTAAAAGTAGACAACCAAAAATTTCTATTTGAGTTAAGGGTACAAAGAGCAGCCACTTAAAAACTCGAGTAATGACTTCAGTCTTGAATGTTTGAGGTTTTTCTCAAAAAATTATAACATCTGACGGCGGGAGGCGGGGCCGGCTCGGTGGATCTGACAGATCTGCTGAGCTGGCCCCGCCTACGAAAATCAGCTGATAAATGTCACCTGGCAGCAATCAGCTGACTCTTCTGATGAAGGCTGCAGTGCAGTTGAAACATGTAAAGAAGGTAAAGACATCTTTCTATTTTATTTTTGTCTTTCATATGAAGAAAAGATAAATAATTAAAAGAAGACAAAATGAACCTATTTGACGTATTACGTGGAAGTTATGGACAAGTTTGCATTAAAGATTTCCGCCGGCTGGAGAAATTGGAGAAAACACGGGCACGCTTCAGAAACCACCTACGATTCAACCTCTGTTGCAGAGATGAGGATGTCACACCTATAAGCCTCAATATAAGAAATCCAATCCCGACCAAAAACGCAGAAAAAAATCATCAACAAAGCACGGAAAGACCTCATAAAAGAACGTATAAGAATAACGGCAAATAAAGTGGACAAACTCAACAACCAAATCAAGGAGGAAACGGACATGTTCAAGTAACGCTACCCGACTGACCAGAAAACGCAGGAGCAGATAAAAGCACAATTGAAACACGCACACGAACAAGAATTCATTACAACGAAAAACCGCCAATTGAAAAAACTAAAAAAACTCACAGAAAGAAAGAACGGACGAAGACAAACACACACAGAAAAGAACGATAAGTGGGTCAAAAACCTATCACAACGCACACTCATGGACACGGAAAAAACAGTGCTGAACAGAGGACTGAACTTCGCCATCACACCAGCCAGAATCCCCCATGAAGAATACATCGTCGCAACAGAACTGGCATATGAAAAAATCCAGGACCAAGGAGAAAAAGCAGCACTCCGGAACGCAGTCGCAGGAATCCTCAAAACGGCCAAATTACCACAAAGCAACGTTACAAGAAAAGAAGAAAAAGCATTAAACTCACTCAAGACAGATAAAACGATCACAATCCTCCCAGCAGATAAAGGTAGAACAACAGTAATTTTGGATCCGGAAACATACGTAAAACAGATGGAAACCATGTTGGCAGACAGTAGCACATATGAAATCATTAAAACAAACCCGACAGAAGAAAAGAAAAAAATGCTAAAAGCCCTTCTCAAACCTCTATTAGAAAGCAATAAAATCACAAAGGACGCATATGATCACCTGATCCCCACAGCCAGCATCACCCCCCGGATTTATGGAACCCCGAAAATACATAAAAAGGATATCCCACTGCGGCCAATAATAGACAGCATCGGATCAGTCACATACAATTTATCAAAAGCCCTAGCTGAAATCATCAAACCCCTCCTTGGACTATCAGACTTTCACTGTAAAAATTCAAAAGAGCTGGCACAAGAACTCAAAGACATAAAAATAGAATCAAACGAGATCCTCATTTCACATGACGTCATCTCTTTATTCACAAAGACTCCTGTTGACGTCACACTACAAATAGTGCAAGAACGCCTCAACAAGGACAGTACCCTAAAAAGACGCACCAACCTCACAGTCCATGACATATCCAAATTATTACAGTTTGTTGCAAAATCCACTTATTTTCAATTCAGAGGAAACATCTACAGACAAAAAGAAGGATTTGCAATGGGAGACCCACTGTCAGCCATCATGAGCAGCTTTTTTTATGGAGGATCTGGAAAATAAAGCCATCAACACAGCACCCACAATATGCAAACCCACCCTTTGGAAGAGATATGTAGACGACATTCTGGAAAAAATAAGGAAAAGACATACACAAGAACTCACTGACTATCTGAACAGTACAGACAGTACTGGGAACATAAAATTCACACACGAAGAGGAGGAAAATGGCACCATAGCCTTTCTGGACATGAAAATCCACCACAACGAGGACGGCAGCATAAAAATCACAGTCTACAGGAAACCAACCCACACAGATCAATACCTACTATGGACATCGGAACACCCCACAGCACACAAGCTATCAGTCGTCAGGACATTATATGAACGAGCCACCATCATCACGGAACAAGAAGACAGACAGGAAGAGGAAAATCACATAAAACATGCACTTATACGCTGCCAATATCCAGTATGGGCCATAAACAAAGGGAAACAGCAAGTCAAAAACAAAGAAAATAAACAGGACACAAGACATAGAACAAAAGCTGAAATCAAAAACAAGGACACCATAACTATACCATACATACGAGGGATCACGGAACCAATTCAAAGGATCATGAAAAAATACAAAATAAACACAGCAGTCAAACCACACAAAAAATTAAGACAGTTGTTAGTACACCCCAAGGACAGAATAGAACAAGACAATAAATGCAATGTAATATATGAAATATCATGCAGATCATGCAACAAAACCTACATTGGAGAAACCGGAAGATTATTCACCACAAGAAAAAAAGAACACCAGAAGGAATGTGAGAAGGAAACACAAGGACGACTCACAAGATCGCAAAAAGAAAAGGCAGAACAAGAAACATTAAAATCAGCAATATCAGATCACTGCAAAAGAAGTAATCACATCATGGACTGGGAAAACACAAAAATTATTGGATCGGAGAGCAACAGACACAAACGCTGGATCAAGGAGGCCATAGAGATCAGAAAGCGGGGAAAAGACACCATGAACCGAGATGAGGGGGCCTTTATGCTTTCCCACACCTGGGACCACATTCTCCAGAGACCATCTGATGGCGGGAGGCGGGGCCGGCTCGGTGGATCTGACAGATCTGCTGAGCTGGCCCCGCCTACGAAAATCAGCTGATAAATGTCACCTGGCAGCAATCAGCTGACTCTTCTGATGAAGGCTGCAGTGCAGTTGAAACATGTAAAGAAGGTAAAGACATCTTTCTATTTTACTTTTGTCTTTCATATGAAAAAAAGATAAATAATTAAAAGAAGACAAAATGAACCTATTTGATGTAAAAATTATAACAATTTTCTTGTAGTTTTCTACCTTTCTCTGTAAAGTTATCTAAATTTGCAACCATTTTCCTCAAATTTGTAATTTTCTTGTAACATTATGACTTTCCTTGTACATTTGAGACTATTATAAATTTGTGGATTATTTTGTGGCTAATGTTATCTTTTTTTTATCCAATCCAACTTTATTTATAAAGCTCTTTAAAAATGACAGTTGACACAAAGTGCTGTACAGCAACGATAAATAAAATATAAAAACAGTAAAATACAGCTAAAGTTCAAAACAGCACAAACAAAACAAGCGTCATACAATAGAGACAATACGAGCAAATAAAATCAATGTCTCACACTGGGTCAAGAGCCAGAGAATAAAAATAGATTTTAAGAGGAGTTTTAAAACTGGACAGTGAAGAGGCCTGTCTGATGGACAAAGGCTGATTATTATAAAATTGCTTTAAAAAAAAAAAAAATTAAACAAAATGTGGCAATTTTTTTTGCTTTTTTCCTCAGACAATTTAAACTTTTGACCATAATTTTGTGCAGCCAAAACAGAACAATAAGTCTGAATTCAAAGAAATATAATTATTAAAATTTAATGAAATAAATTAACTTAAATGACCAAAAAATAATTAATTTCTTTTATAATATTTCTATGTATTTATCTTTTTCTTTTTTTTTTTATAGAAATCTCCTCACCAGCTAGACAGCATGAAAAACCTCCCTTATTTTGAAATCCAAATGTTGGCGCATTTGGTTTGTCTGAAGGCTGCTGACAGATTAAAGTCATTGATTTCGTGAATTTCGGTCCTCTTCACTTGCCAGGTACATAGTAATGAACATAAATTATTAGTTAATATTGCAGTAGCTGGTAAAGTAAATCCTCAGCGATTCATCAGTCACTCTTGCCTTTTCCTGCAATGAAGCCTAACCAGACCTGTTAGCCAAGCAACTCCTCATTGTTGTTCCGGTTACCAGCAGGTTAAAACCACCAGAAATGCCTCGACTGCTTATCTCTTGTACTTTTTTCTGTGTTTAAAGTACTTAAATAAGCTCATGCTTATTAAACAGCAATGCTAGAGAGACACGCGCTACGTGCATACGTGCAGAAACAGTTACGCAGGCGCTTGGCGCGTGGGGCGCTTCCGCACGGATGACAGTCACATGCGTTTTTCGTGTGGTTGCCTGCGGAGCGTTTCGTTCATATTTAATTTTTCTTAAATTAATGTATTATAGGCACAACATCATACTTCCTGAGGGAGGCGAGCGGCCACACAGAAATGTTACCAGAGGAAACACTGATAATGGAGTTGAATGTCTCGATTACTTTGGAAGATGTGTGTAAAGAGTGACATGGATACAAAAGTCCAGAGAAACCTTCAGCTTTAGACAGAAGAATTTGGTCCAGTAGAGAGAGGTCTCTTGTTAAGCCAGTGATTTAACAATTTCTGTACATCTCTAGTTCTGGGAACAATATTTTAATCAATTCTTTTAGTTGTATCTTTTGTAATTATAATTTCCTCCGCCAAGGAGCTAATGTAATTGGGGTGGTCTTCTTGTTAATATGATTATGCAAAAACTACTGAACAGATTTATATAGAGTGATGATACGATCTTTCAACAAGGAGTGATGATGTAGAGTGAAGTACGTAGTGGTAATGCACCCGTAAGCTGGTTGCCAACTGCCAATCAAATCTAACAGAAGAAGAAGATTTTGATGAAATTTTCACCAGAGGTGGTTCTTGGCCTTGAGAGGAACCCATTACATTTTAGTTATAATCCAAGAATGCATACCTCTGCCAGTGTCATGAATTGCCCCTCAAAGCAGGAATGAAGATCCACACGCTGAACTGTAGTTGTGATATTTATTGAAGGGAACAAAAATTCCAAACAGTGCGCAAAACACAAAAATCCCAATCGTGCACAAAATAACTTACAGGCAGAGAAGGTATCGAAGAAGGTGGGATTATTCAGGAAATTGCACCAGAATGGGGAATGGGTTCTGATGCGCAGTGACAGAAAGCAGAAGCGCCAACATTGAATGACAGAAGCAAGGAACTTAAATAGGACATGGTGTCAATGAACACAACTGGATGTAGGTGTGGATCACATGAGCGGGCAAAGGGTAACAAAGATTACAATAGAGATCAGCTGGGAGTAACAAGAGAAGACAGGACTGACAGCTGACAGGAGCACCGCCCACAACAGAGCAAAAAACCCAGAAGTGCCACTGACAGGAGCAGCCCTGGAGAGGGAGAGAAAAAACACAACAGAATACAATTGTGATATGATGGCAAATAAAGACAAGTACCTGAAATATGTAAGTAACAAAACAATAATGAATGTAAACAGGAAAATAAATCATACTAAGAAACAATACAGAATATGTGAAAATCAACCAAAGATAATACAACAGGAATAAGAAAACAACCCCACCCCGTGGGGAGGAGAGGAACCCAGGCACGAAGGGACCAAAACAAATCAGAAAATCAGAAAAACTCTCAGAACTCGCACCCCAGCAAAATCCAGACTAAGAGGAAACAAAAACAAAAACCCTGCTCAGAATCCACACCCATGCAGAACCAGGGCATTAGACCCCCTTGACCAGAGAGCTAGACAGTTCAGGAGGCTGGCTAAAGTCCCACTCCTGGCAGATGGCGTAATGGTAAGAGTCAGGTGGCCTCCTGGAGAATGTGGGCCACCAATCCAAACGGCACAGTCTGTCAGGTGGTCTACCAGAGTTCGTAAATCACCTGAACAGGAAAGGTGGTTCAGGGGGTGGCTTCCCAACAGGGACAACCAGCAATGAAGAGGAGGGAGGAGCAGAGTAACTCACAACGATGTCAGGCGGAGGAAGAGGAAACACAATAGCCTCGGGCAGAGGAGGGGGAACTACGACGGCTCCAGGCAGAGTAGAGGGGACCACAATGCCCTCAGACTGGCCAAAAGCACCCTCAATGGTCCCGGACTGGGGCATCGCAGCACCTGCGGTGGCTCCTGGCTGGAGCAAGGCGGCACCTGTGGTAGCTCCGGGCTGGCCCACGGCGGCACCCACGGTGGCTCTGGGCTGGGCCACGGCGTAATGCTCACGACGGACCCAAGCTGGAGCACAGCACCCACGTTGGTTTAAGGCTTGGGTGCACCACCCACGACAGCCCCTGACTGGAGCACAACACCCATGGAGACCTGGATTGAGGAGGAGCTTCGCCCACAGAGGTCCCGGGCTGGGATGGAGCACACGTGATGACCTCAACTAGCTGGAAGCAGCACCCTCTGAGGCCCTGGCCTTCAACAGACCACCCACGAAGACCTCGTCTGGAGGGGGAGCAGTACCCACAGATGCCCCCAGCTGGGACAGAGCACCTGCAATGACCTCTGTAGGATGAGCTGGACCCATGAAGACCTCAGGCGGTGAGCCTGAATGCACGGAGACCTCAGGCAAAGTTGGATGAGTCTCGGTGACCCTGGGAAAAGGCTCAGATAAGAGGGACAGAGACACAGGGTCAGGGTCACCGGTGGCAGTGGAGCCCAGCAAGGTGAGCACAGGGGCAGCTCACGACTGCACTTGGCTCTCCCTGCCAAGAGCCAGACAAGACCTCTCCAACATAGAGAAAACGAAAACAAAGGAGATCACTTGCCTAAGTTCAAGCTCCACTCCCATCGATCCAAGCAGCGATGTCTCGGGCCAGTCCCTCTGGAGGTCCAGCTCTGACTCTACTGCGGCAGCCCCAGCAGCAGGCATGGGGGTCGATGCAGTCCCAGGACCCCCCAGTGAAGTGATCCATGTGGGTGGCTCGCCCTGCTAGGTGACAGGAGGTGGGCTCCCTGCTGGCGCTGGATCCTTCTCAGCTGAAGCTTGGTGATTCTCAGTCGTTGGCACAGGCTCCAGATCACTGGCAGCGCTCACCCTCCATCTGGACCATGGCTACGGGACTGGTACCAGGTCCACCAGGGCTGCAGGCCCCTTCAACGTCTGGCAGCTCGGTCCTGGGGTCAGCAGACACTCGGGGCAATAGAGGAGACACAGAGCGAGCAGGTGAAAGGTTTATAGCTGCAGCAGGCGGTGAGGACTCACAGGCTGAGCCTCACCACCGGGAACCAGGCAAGATAATTCATGAGTCAATGATGGAGAATGAAAAAACACCTGACTGTGTTCCTGGGGCATGATGTTTTCTGCTGCAGCTGGTCTAAAGTCATCCCTCTCCGTGGCTACAGTGGTCATGGGCCTCTCAGAGGATCGTGGAGGAGCCACCCCTGTGGACACAGAGCTGCAGAAGAAATGGCCGGACCCTCAGCAGTGGAAGGAATTGCCGAAGAGGAAGGAGAAGAAGCAGCAGCAGAGTAAAAGGCTAATGGGACAGCTGGAGAAGAAAAACTGGATAAAAGGACTGCTGTGGGAGTTTTCAACCTTGGCAAAGGGGAAACTGCTGCTTGAGAAGTGGGGGTATTTCTCCGGCGGTCTGGAGCTTGGTGGCGGCATCTTGGAGCCGATGGAGCAGGATTGGGCAAACTGGAGGGTGGAGCAGGGCATCTGTCACAGAGCGCGTTTCTCTTTTGGCTTCAGGCTCGCTGGAGGCGGCCCCTA
Source organism: Pholidichthys leucotaenia (assembly GCA_020510985.1). Taxonomy (NCBI): domain Eukaryota; kingdom Metazoa; phylum Chordata; class Actinopteri; order Cichliformes; family Pholidichthyidae; genus Pholidichthys; species Pholidichthys leucotaenia. The sequence goes on from CM035836.1 coordinate 2,798,007, forward strand.
CGTCAGCCCGGGGAAAGACTGTTGGATGATGGAGAACGTGGCCAACAACTCGGTGAACTGGGAAAACCTCTACAACCCTGGGTGCACCTTGACAATAACGGTCACCAAATTCACACTCTCCCAGATCTTCTTTGGGCTGTGGGAGGTGAGAGCTTCATCCACAAATCCCTGGATGAACTCGGCAGCCCACTGCTCCTCGACACTCGGGTTCCCCACTGCTGATCTCACATTGCTTGGTGGACGTCAGTGTACTGAGGACATGATGACTCCACAAACAGGTGAGGAAAAAAAAGGAAATACGACAACCTACAGCAGCTGGATCTTCAACTGGTTGGAGCCTTCTGTCATGAATTGCCCCTCAAGGCAGGAACGAAGACCCACACGCTGAACTGTAGTTGTGATATTTATTGAAGGGAACAAAAAATCCTAACAGAATATATGAAAATCAACAAAAGATAAAATAACAGGAATAAGAACTCAAAAATACACCACCATCCATCCATCCATCTATCCGGGAGGGGGGGGGGGGGGCTGGAGCCTATCCCAGCATCTTTTGGGCGAGAAGCAGGGTACAAATATCAAAAAAAAAAAAAAAAAAAAAAGGCATAGAGAAAAAGCATGGCGCAATCTCTCCCCACCCCCCCCATGCTCAGATTGTGATAGCCCAGGCTCTTATCTTCTCACAGTGTGTTAGCACGAATCTTCTAAAACTACTGGATAGACTCTGTTGCACTTTTCACCAGAACTGGCCTGTTTCCTACACATGAACCCATTACATTTTGGAGGTGATCAGTGAGGGACAGAAGGAGCCTTGGTGGTGGTATGCGCTCTCTGAGAACCTTTCTAGTTTTGTGTTGTGAAATCACAATAGGCCTGTTCTGTTAAACTTGTTTACTACACACTGCAGTGATATGATACTGCACTGTTGGTTATATTGCTCAATAATTATGAACCTTGTCAATAAACTATAAGGTAGAAGAGAGGAGGGAAAAAAATCTCCAAAACTGACCTGAAAGATTCAATAAACCATGATGCTGCAGTGTCTCCTCTGGCTGAACGACCTTGGCGTGGTCGAAACATATTTTTCTGGGGGGGAGGGGGGGCAGTAAACATATGACACAATTGTTCTCGGAATATGTTAATTTTATACAATTTATTTCTTTTTAAAAAAATTTGCACAGTAACTTTGCATATGGAACTTACCATTTGAAGTATTGTACAACCAAGGCTTGAATACTGGAATATTGGGCCAGTTGGGGTCCCACCCAGATGTCCTGTGTTTAGACTTTTTAGTGGTGCTGTCCTTCTCTCCTTTCTCTCCTCTCACCTCTCCTGGACCGTCTGCCTGAACACTTTCCTCTCCTTGGCTCCTCTCTTCTCTCATCTTTCCCTCTCGGAGCTCTGTCTACTTCAGGTTCTCTCTCTGTCTATAGTGGTATAGAAACAGGTTAGAAAATATCAAGTGTCCTGTTTTGTCTTGCAGGATTTTTTTGTCATGGTTTACATAAATGACAAAAATATGTGTACTTTTTGTATTTTTATTCTAGTGTTTCTTTTTTCCATTGAAAATGAGTAGGAAAGGGAAGGGAAAAAACAGTAATTTATTCATGCATACTTAAATTATATGATCAGAGGTGGGTATAGTCGCCAGAAATTCTACTCATGTAAAAGCAGTGCTTTGAAATTAATAATTAAAAGTAGACAACCAAAAATTTCTACTTGAGTTAAGGGTACAAAGAGCAGCCACTTAAAAACTCGAGTAATGACTTCAGTCTTGAAGGTCTGAGGTTTTTCTGAAAAAATTATAACAATTTTCTTGTAGTTTTCTACCTTTCTCTGTAAAGTTATCTAAATTTGCAACCATTTTCCTCAAATTTGTAATTCCCTCTTGTAAAATTGACTTTTCTTGTACATTTTAAACTTTTTTATAAATGTGTGGATTATTTTATTGCCTATTTTTGGATATTCTCCTTCAGGATTTTTTGGCAGACAGCAGAATTCATAGGTCTATTTACCACAGCAAGTCTCCTTGGTCCTGAAGCAGCAAAACAGCCCCAGACCATCACACTACCACCACCATATTTTACTGTTGGTATGATGTTCCTTTTCTGAAATGCTGTATTACTTTTACGCCGGATGCAATGGGACACACACCTTCCAAAAAATTGAACTTTTGTCTCATCAGTCCACAGTGTATTTTCCCAAAAGTCTTGGGGATCATCAAGGTGTCCATCCATCCATCTTCTTCCACTTAAGCCTTTTCGGGTCACGGGGGGGCTGAAGCCTATCCCAGCATCTTTGGGCGAGAAGCATGGTACACCCTGGACAGATCGCCAGTCCATTGCAGGGCCAACACAGAGAGACAGACAGCCATTCACTCTCACAGTCATACCTAAGGACAATTTAGAATCCGTTGATGCCAGGTTGATGCCAATTAACCTAACTTGCATGTTTTTTTGGCATGTGGGAGGAAACCGGAGAATTCCCAGAGTAAACCCACGCAGGCACGGGGAAAAAATGCAAACTCCACACAGATCACTGTTGGTCTGGGGCTGGGATCGAACCCAGGATCCCCCGGCCAAGGGTGAGTTGCTGTGCTGCCGCAGTGCTAACCACTCTGCCACCGTGCATTTTCTGGCAAAATTGAGATGAGCCTCTGTTGTTTTTGCTCAGTAGTGGTTTGTGTCTTGGAACTCTTCCATGCAGGTCGTTTTTGCCCACTCTCTTTCCTATGGTGGAGTCATGAACACTAACCTTAACTGAGTCAAGTGAGGCCTGCAGTTGTTTTGATGTTGTTGTGGGGTCTTTTGTGACCTCTTGGATGAGTCATCGCTTCACTCATTGGGTAATTTTGCTGGGCTAGCCATTTCTTCACCATTTGTGCATAACGGCTCTCATTGTGGTTTGCTGGAGTCCCAAAACTTTAGAAATGGCTATATAACCTTTTCCAGACTGATAGATCTCAGTTACTTTGTTCCTCATTTGTTGCTGAATTTATTTGGATTGCAGCATGGTGTCTAGCTTTTGAGGATCTTTTGGTCTCCTTCACTTTATCAGGCAGGTCCTATTTAAGTGATTTCTTGATTGAGAACAAGTATGGCAGTTATCAGGCCTTGATGTGGCGAGAGAAATTGAACTCAGTTTTCCAAAGATGTGATAAACCACAGTTAATTTTTTTTGGGTGAGGGGTAATCACTTTTTCACCCAGGGCCATGTAAGTTTGGATTTTTTTTAAACCTTAATAATAAACACCTTCATTTAAAAACTGCATTTCGTGTTTACTTTTGTTATCATTGTCTAATATTCAAATTTATTTGATGGCAAACATACAAAAAAATGAGAACTGAAGAAGGGGGCAAACACTTTTTCACACCTCTTTAGGTGTGCCATGCTTGTGGCATCATTTTCAAAAAAACTTGAGGCTGTAATTGCTGCCAAAATGCATCAACAAAGTTGTGAGCAAAGGCTGTGAATACTTATGTAGATGTGAGATCTTAGTTTTTCAATTCAGTTCAACTTTATTTATATAGCGCCATTTCACAACAACAGTCATCTCATAGCACTATCAACTGTAGGGGGGAACCCCCACAGTTGCAGAAAGACCCCAGCAATCATGCGATCCCCTGTGAGCAAGCACTTGGCGACGGTGGAAAGGAAAAACTCCCTTTTAACAGGAAGAAACCTCCAGCAGAACCAGGCTCAGGGAGGGGCAGTCATCTGCTGCGACTGGCTGGGGGGTGAGGGGATAGAGAAGAAGAAAAGAACAGACATGTAGAGAGGAAACAGCACGATGGGGACTCAATCTATGGGAGAGAACAAACAAATGTTAATGACCAGCAAAAAAAATATTTCATTGAGAGTGAGGAAAGGAGTGGGGCCCAGTGTATTACTGGAGGTCCCCCCGCTGACTAAACCTATTAGCAGCATAACTAAGGGAGGGTTCAGAAACACATGATCCCTCCCTAATTGTAGGCTATATCAAAAAGGTAGGTTTTAGCCCTATTCTTAACAACAGAGATCGAGTCTGACTCCCGAATCCAGATTGGCAGCTGATTCCACAGGAGAGGAGCTTGATAACTGAAGGCTCTGCCTCCCATTGTACTTTTGGAGATTCTAGGTATTACAAGTAATCCTGCATTTTGGGAGCGTAGTGCTCTGTTAGGATAATATGGTAGTATCAGATCTTTTAAATAAAAAGGAGCCTGATTGTTTAGAGCTTTGTAAGTAAGAAGAAGGATTTTAAACTTAATTCTAAACTCTATGGGAAGCCAATGAAGGGAGGCCAGAACCGGAGAGATATGATCTCTCTTTCTAGTACCTGTTAAAACTCTTTAGGACAGCCTGATAATAAAGAATTACAATAATCTAATCTCGAGCTAACAAAAGCGTGGATCAATTTCTCAGCATCACTGTGAGACAAGATGCTCCTAATCTTGGCAATATTACGCAAATGATAGAAGGCAGTCTTAGAAACAAATTTAATATGTGAATTGAAGGACAAATCCTGATCAAAAATAACTCCAAGGTTCCTCACAGAGCTATTAAGAGAAAGAGTAACTGCATCCAAACTGAAAGTTTGATTTGGAAAGGAATTTCTAAGGTTTTTTGGACCAACAAGAATGACTTCAGTCTTATCTGAATTTAATAGCAGGAAATTACAAGTCATCCAAGCTTTGATTTCCTTAAGACAGGCTTCCAACTTGGCTAATTGATTACTATCATCTGGCTTCATTGACAGGTATAATTGTGTGTCATCTGCATAACAATGAAAATGTATACAGTGCTTTCTAATAATGTTGCCTAACGGAAGCATATATAAACTAAAAAGAGTAGGGCCTAGCACAGATCCCTGTGGAACTCCATGACTAAGCTTTGAGTTGAAAGAAAACTCATTATTTACATGAACAAACTGGAACCTATCAGATAAATAAGATTTAAACCATTGCAACAAAGTTCCATTAAGTCCAACATAGTGTTCTAATCTATCAAGTAGAATATTATGATCGATAGTATCAAAAGCTGCACTAAGGTCTAAAAGGACAAGTACAGAAACTAGTCCATTATCAGATGTAATGAGGAGGTTGTTAGTGACCTTCGCTAAGGCTGTTTCAGTACTATGATGGATTCTAAACCCAGACTGAAACTCTTCAAGTAAACCATTTCCCTGTAGGTGGTCAAATAATTGCGTAGCAACAACTCTAAGATTTTTGAAATGAAAGGGAGATTAGAAATTGGTCTATAGTTAGCTAAAGCTCCTGGATCTAGCGTTGGCTTTTTGAGTAAGGGTTTAATTACAGCCATTTTAAAAGCCTGCGGTACATGGCCTAAAGTTAATGAATAATTGATTATTTGAAGAACAAGGCTACCAATAAGTGGGAAGACTTCTTTAAATAACCTGGTAGGAATAGGGTCTAAAAGACAAGTTGAAGGTTTGGATGAGGAAACTATTGTGTCTAACTCACAAAGGTCGATTGGAGTAAACTCATCAAGACAGACATCAATAGAAGGAGTTGTAGTAGTTACAGTATTTAAGTTAACTGTGGGAAGAATCTGATTGATTTTATCTCTGATGGATGAAATTTTATTATTGAAAAAGTTCATAAAGTCCTGACTAGTAAGCTCTAAGGGAATGCTAGGATTGACAGAGTCCTGACTCTTTGTCAACCTGGCTACAGTACTGAAAAGAAACCTGGGATTATTCTTGTTCTCTTCTATTAATGCAGAGTAATAACTCGTTCTAGCTTTTCTAAGAGATTTTTTATAAATTAAAAGATGATTTCTCCAAGCTAAATAGATTTCATTTAAATTAGCAGAGTACCATTTTCTTTCTAATTGACGAGTCTTCTGTTTTAAGCTACGAGTTTCTGTGTTGAACCAAGGAGTTAGAAATCTCTGATTAGACTTTTTCTTTTTTAAGGGGGCCACCAAGTCTTGAGTCTGATGCAGAGAAGCTGAAACACTATCCACCATGTTATCAATTACAGAAGGAGCAAGCTGTCTATAGCTTATTTCCGTTGTGTTGACACATGGCATAGAGGAAACAATCTGCATAAATTTGGAAACGGCATCATCTGAGAGGCATCTACTGTAATAATATTTTTCTTTAGGAGCCAAATAGTCAGAAATAGTAAAATCAAAGGTTAACAGACAATGGTCTGACAGTACAGGGTTATGAGGAGACACTACAAGATTTTCTATTTCTATGCCATATGTCAGAACAAGGTCCAATGTATGGTGGAGGTAATGAATGGGTTTTCGAGAAAACCCATTCGAGTCTAATATTGAATTAAATGCCACATTAAGGCAGTCACTATCTACATCCACATGTATATTAAAGTCCCCTACTATAATTATTCTATCTAATTTCAGCACTAAATCAGCTAAGAAATCAGCAAATTCGGATAAAAATTCTGAGTAGGTTGATGGGGGACAATAAACTATGGCAAATAAAATTGGGTTTAACCTAAAATTGCTAAAGTGCCCAATACTGAGGACCAGGCCCTCAAAGGAATTATAACATGTTTTTTGCTTTACATTAACTAGTAATTTGGAATGGTAAATTGTTGCTACTCCTCCTCCACGACCAGAATTTCTGGGATTTTGACAGTTTAAATAACCAGAGGGAGTTGATTCATTTAAACCAACATAATCTTCTTGCCCTAACCAAGTCTCTGTAAGGGAAATTAAATCAATCTGATGATCAATTAACAAATCATGGACTAACAGAGACTTGGGAGTTAGAGACCTAATATTTAATAAACCACATTTAATTTTTAAATTATGAGGAGGAACAGAGGCCAAACCATTCAGTTTAGAGGCTTTATGTTTAATTTGAGTTTTACCAATATTTTGCTTTATCACTTTGGGATGCTTATACATTATATTTTTATTTACTTTGGAGGGAGCAGACAACGATTCTCTGATGGGGAAGACGGGGGCTAAGCTGAGGGGTGGCAGATGAAGAGGAGCTGCAGAGAGGCATGTAAGACTGCGACTCTGCTTCCTGGTCCCAACTCTGAGTAGTCAGGGTTTTGGAAATTTGCATAAAAAAGATGCCAGATTGTTAGATAAATGAGAAGCACCATCCAAAGTGGGATGAATGCTGTCTCGTCTCATAAGACCAGGTTTTCCCCAAAAAGAGCTCCAATTGTCAATGTAGCCCACGTCATTTTTAGGACACCACACAGACAGCCAGCGGTTCAAGGATGACGAGCGGCTAAACGTGTCATCACTGGTCAGATTGGGGAGGGGCCCAGAGAATACTACAGTGGCAGACATCGTTTTTGCAAAGTTACACACCGATTCTATATTAAGTTTCGTGACTTCCGACTGCCGGAGACGGATGTCATTAATGCCGGCGTGAATAACAATTGTGGAATATTTACAGTTACTTTTAGCCAGCATTTTCAAATTTGACTCAATGTCGCCTGCTCTGGCCCCAGGAATGCATTTGACTATGGCCGCTGGAGTCTCTAGGTTCACGTTTCTGACTACAGAGTCGCCAATGATCAGAGTTTTTTCCTCAGCGGGGGTGTCGCTGAGCGGGGAAAAACGATTAGAAACGTGAACAGGTTGGTGGTGTACCGGGGCTTTGCGACTAGGCTTCCTTCTCACCGTCACCCACCCAGTCTCCTCGCTGCTGAGGAGAGCCGGGGAACCGCTGACAGGGGGGCCTAAGCTAGCTAGCTCCACTGCAGCTAAGGGGCGTCCGTCGAGATTAACTGGCGCAGACGGTGTTTCAGTGCAGCGGAGCCGGGATTCCAAATCAGACAACCTCGCCTTAAGCGCCTCAAAAAGACAACATTTATTACATTTACCATTATCACTAAAAGAGGCAGAGGTGTAGCTAAACATCTGACAGAGAGAGCACACCAGAGGAGGAGAGGAAAGAGAGCTAGTAGCCATAGCTAGTGGCTAGCTAGTGGCTGGAGAGCAAACCACACAGGCAGACAGCAAAACAGGAAGTGACGATACGTTACCACAAGGAAGTGACGATCCCAGATCCGAGATTTTTTGACAAAAATCTAAAAAAAAAAAACTTTTTTTCACATTGTCATTATTGGGTATTGTGTGTAGTTGATAGACAAGTAGGTTTCCACATCAATGGATGTGTGGAATACTTTTTTGAAATACTTTTTCACAACACTGTATGTTCACAGGCTGTTTTTTCTTTGTCCTCATTGCTACAGGAACATCAAAGGAAAAATAGAGTGAAACCTCAGAAGCTTCAGGAAGATGAAGATCCTCCAACTGCAGCAAACGAAGCAAAATCACACAGTGACAAGAGTAGAAAAAGAATACAGAGAAAATGCCACACTAGGCAGAAAGAATACTTTTGTGAAGAATGTGGGAGAGGTTTCACACTGTTGGGCAGCTTAAAAACACATAAACTGATCCACACTGGAGTTAAGCAATTTGTGTGTGGTCAGTGTGGAAAGGCCTTTACTTGGATGAGTAGCTTAAGAACACATGAACTCATCCACACTGGAGTTAAGCAGTTTGTGTGTGGTCAGTGTGGAAAGGCCTTTTCTCAGATGTGTACCTTAAGAACACATGAACTCATCCACACTGGAGTTAAGCAGGTTGTGTGTGGTCAGTGTGGAAAGGCCTTTACTCAGATGAGTACCTTAAGAACACATGAACTCATCCACACTGGAGTAAAGCAGTTTGTGTGTGGTCAGTGTGGAAAGGCCTATACTCTGATGAGTCACTTAAGAAGACATGAACTCATCCACACTGGAGTTAAGCAGTTTGTGTGTGATCAGTGTGGAAAGGCCTTTACTTACATGAGTACGTTAAGAACACATGAACTCATCCACACTGGAGTAAAGCAGTTTGGGTGTGGTCAGTGTGGAAAGGCCTTTACTCTGATGAGTCACTTAAGAAGACATGAACTCATCCACACTGGAGTAAAGCAGTTTGTGTGTGGTCAGTGTGGAAAGGTCTTTACTTACATGAGTAACTTAAGAACACATGAACTCATCCACACTGGAGTTAAGCAGTTTGTGTGTGGTCAGTGTGGAAAGGCCTTTACTCAGATGAGTACCTTAAGAAGACATGAACTCATCCACACTGGAGTAAAGCAGTTTGTGTGTGGTCAGTGTGGAAAGGTCTTTACTTACATGAGTAACTTAAGAACACATGAACTCATCCACACTGAAGTAAAGCAGTTTGTGTGTGGTCAGTGTGGAAAGGCCTTTACTCAGATGAGTACCTTAAGAAGACATGAACTCATCCACACTGGAGTTTAACATTTTGTATGTGAACAGTGTGAGAAAGCCTTTACATGGACGAGCACTTTTAAGAAAACATGAACTCATCCACAGTGAAGGTGTAATCCATTTGTGTGTGTTCAATGTTTGAAGGCCTTTATGAAGACCATTAACTTGGACAACATCAACTCCCCACAGAAAAGTTAAATAAACCTATGTGCTTAATGTGGAAAGGCTTTTACTGGAGTGAATCTCTTAAAATCACAGGGAATGATCCACAGTAGAGTTAAAAGTGAGACACCTTTCACATCAACTTTGATCTCTTGTGAGACAGGAAGCTCCTCCTGTGGTTACGTACAGGTTCAAGTTGAGAAACCTTGAGACACAGGTTGTGCTAGACTTTATCTGTCATTTTGACAGACATGGTTGTAAATTTCTGTTATGGTCTGTTATCTCATTTTAATTAGATCACCTTCAGTGTAATCTGTCAAATGACAGCTTTCAAATTTTTCTGTCATTGCTGAAAAATATCTGTCAATGAAGGACAATTTTCATTTCATGCAACCTCTGCCCTGAGATCAGGCTGTACTGGATTCAGATCCCTTAAATATCTGAACCAACATTTCATTTAGAAAGCAGAGATGCTCCATGTTTTGATTGTGTGTCTGACTTTTCCTTCTCTGTAGTTGTTGCTCAATCAACTCAGTTTACTTCATTTATTTTCAAACCAGCTTCATTTGCATAGTTCCAGATCACAACCAGGGTTTCCTTGGGTGCTGGAAATCCTTAAAAATGCATGAATTTTAATATTGTATTTTAAGGGTTTTAAAAGTGATTGAATTTTACACAAAGTTCTTGAAAAAACTTGAAATTGTAAGGATGTTTCTTTCTCAATAAATGTCTGTCTGAATAAATAGTTGCCTATAGTTCACTTATTCTATGGAGAAATAAAATAAATTGGAGAAGCTAAAATTCCAGCTGCTCAGCCTGTGCCTTGGTTGGCTTCTGTGTGACTGTGGTCAGTCAGTTTTCAGGTGTGACCTCACCCCCCACAAAGACACACAGGTGTAGTCACTGCACCATCATGGCGTGAACAGTGGCATGGCGTGGCTACATTTGTTTGGGGACACCAAATAAAACAAAGTTGTGTGGGAGTTTCTGAGGTCAGTATCTGTAAAACTGTTTGATTACACCGACATTAAACTGGATAAAATATTGAAGATGACCAAAAAATTCAAAATTCCTGCAGCTCAGTTCCTGATGAAGATACAAGTCAAATCAAATATCAATGATCTACATGTATTTTCTAATATCTAAATGATATGAATAACAAAAACATTGATTCCAAGGTTGTCATAGCCAGGAGCGGCACTGGGGTTAAGCTTCCAGTGCTCATAAAATGCTCCTTATGGCGTGTGTCTCGAAAAGCTTCTGACAACTAAGTCCAACTCCTAGCCTGCCCGTGTGGTTTAGTCTCTAAGCCCGGCGGAACTGCTTTTACTAATAGGAGAAGGGGCGAGGGCGGATCTCTGGCTCCTTAAAACCAGATGCTTCGGGTAGATGGTGGGTTGTCAGCCTGGGAAGGTAGCCCATCTAGGGGAAGGTAAACCCTGATTTCAAACCTCTGCTGCCTTGCGGCACACCCTGTCACGGGAAAGGCTTCAGGAGTCAACCCTGAGGAAAATTCCAGAGTCGGAGCCCCTAAGGCAGTTCTCTGTTGTGCTCAACATCGTTCTGACAGCTCCTTCGATGGCGCTGGTGCCAAACTGTAGCAGCCCTGCTGTTCCTTTGGATTCATCAGTGACGTGGAGAGGGGGGACATGCTGCATGGGCAACATCTTGTCCTCCATATCTTCCTGCCCAGGCTTGAATCCTACCAACGCCCAGCGCTGGAAGGTAGAACCCCGGATCACTGGAGAGGACACTCCAGCTTCGCCTTTGGAGTAGACAGAATACGAGGAATGACAGTTACCGGTTATAAGCAACCGCTCAATTGGCATAGACCGTGGCGCCAGGGGTTGTTCCCGACGGTGGGAGAGATCATCGGATCTCACTGGACAGCTACCGCCAGCCTGAAGCTGGGCAGCCCCCCGCCAATAAGGTGTTGTCCCGCCACAGCTTGCTTTCCTCATTGGGTGCATGGGGATGAGGAGAAGTCCGAACAGCAGGCTGAGATCCTTCGCACCAGGTAAGACAAAAGAACAAGAGAGACCAACTCTAAAACTGGGAACTTGGAACGTCCGCACTATGATGACAGGACTCTCGGCTAACCTCAAGGACATCAACGACACCAGGAAGACTGCCATCATCAATAATGAGCTGAAGAGACTGGGAGTGGATATCGCCACTCTCCAGGAAACACGGTTGGCTGACGCAGGCACACTGAGAGAGAAGGACTACACATTCTACTGGCAGGGAAAGGGCAGTGACGAACACAGGGAACACGGAGTGGGCTTCACAGTGAAGAACACCTTGCTTAAGATGGTGGAACCGGGCAGCAATGGCTCTGCACGACTCCTCACCCTCCGCCTCAACACCACTCAAGGCCCAGTCACCCTCGTCAATGTGTATGCCCCAACACTGACAGCCACACCAGAGGCAAAAGATGAGTTCTACGAGAATCTCGCAACAACTGTCAGGATCATCCCCAACTCTGAACAACTCATTCTCCTTGGAGACTTCAATGCCAGAGTGGGTGCTGACCACGACTCCTGGCCCTCCTGTCGTGGACCATTTGGCGTGGGCAGAATGAACGACAACGGACATCGGCTGCTCGAGTTCTGCACATATCACGATCTGTGCATCACAAACTCGTTCTTCAAGACCAAGCCCCCACACAAGGTTTCCTGGCGACATCCGCGCTCAAAGCACTGGCACCAGCTGGACTTGATCCTGACCAGGCGCACCTCACTGAAGAACGTGCTAATCACCCGTTCGTTCCAGAGTGCAGATTGCAACACAGACCATTCATTGATGTGTTGCAAGGTCACGCTGCAGTTGAAGAAATTCCATCGTGCTCGACAGCCTGGAAAGGCACGGATTGACACCAGCAAGATGGCCCAACCAGAACTTGTTGAGCAGTTTGCCTCCACCTTTGAGAAGGAACTTGGTGTACCACAAGAAGGAGAATCTGCAAAGCAGGTGGGAAGAGCTGTGAAACACCATCCACCGCACAGCCTTGGCTACCTTTGGGAGGAAGACCTCGAAGTCACAGGACTGGTTTGATGCCAAGCTGACCAAGATGACCCCCATCATTGAAGCCAAGCGCTCAGCACTTGCTGAGTACAAGAAGTACCCAAACGAGAAGAATCTCCAGATTCTCAGGGCTGTGAGAAGCAAAGTTCAGCAGACTGCTCGGCGCTGTGCCAACGAGTACTGGACTCAGCTCAGCCAAGACATTCAAACCGCTGCCATAACAGGGAACATCCATGGTACGTACGATGGCATCAAGAAAGCACTTGGTCCGGCTCAGAGCAAGACGGCCCCCCTCAAATCCTCCACTGGGGAGATGATCACAGAGATGAAGAGATGGGTTTAACACTACTCCGACCTCTACTCCAGACAGAACACCGTGGCACCGTCAGCCCTTGATGCCATCAACTGCCTGCCATCTATGGACGAACTTGACACCGAGCCAACCATTGACGAATTCAGCAAGGCCATTGATCGCTTGGCCGCTGGCAAGACACCCGGCAACGACGGCATACCCCCCGACCTGATCAAGCACTGCAAGACCGCCCTACTGCTGCCGTTGCATGACGTCCTCTGCCAGTGCTGGAAGGAAGGTGCCATACCACAGGACATGAGGGATGCCAAGATCATCACCCTTTACAAAAACAAAGGGGAGAGAAGCGACTGCAACAACTACAGGGGCATCTCCCTCCTCAGCGTTGTTGGCAAAGTCTACGCACGAGTTGTTCTCGTTCGTCTACAGAAGCTTGCCAAACGTGTCTACCGCGAGTCTCAGTGTGGCTTCCGCGTTGAGTGATCGACGGTAGACATGCTATTCTCCATCCGCCAACTCCAGGAGAAATGCAGAGAACAGAACATGCCCCTGTACGTCGCCTTCATCAACCTCACCAAAGCGTTCAATCTGGTCAGCAGAGAGGGCCTTTTCAAGATCCTGCCAAAGATGGGATGCCCACCAAAGTTGCAAAGCCTCATCGAATCGTTTCACACCAACATGCAGGGGATAGTGCAGCACGACGGCAACGTCTCAGAGCCATTCAACATACGCAGCGGAGTGAAACAGGGCTGTGTACTTGGGCCAACCCTCTTTGGGATTTTCTTTGCTATGCTCCTGAGGCATGCCTTCAGCACAGCAACAGAGGGAATCTACCTGCACACAAGATCTGACGGCAGGCTTTTCAACCTCGCCCGCCTGAAAGCCAGAACCAAAGTACGCGAGGCTCTAATCAGAGACATGCTGTTCGCAGACGACGCTGCAGTCGCAACCCACACACAGCAGGAGCTTCAGACCCTGATGGACCGCTTCTCCCAGGCATGCAAGGACTTCGGGCTTACCATCAGCCTTAAGAAGACTAATGTCTTGGCGCAAGGCACAGAAGCACCACCAACCATCACCATCGACAACTACGAGCTGGAGGTCGTGAATCAGTTCACGTACCTGGGGTCCACGATCAGCAACAACCTCTCCCTTTTTTATTTATTTTATTTGTTTATTTGTCAGGGACAGTGCAATAAACATAGACAAAAAAGAAAATCTTATGTGTTGCACAGAGTGTATAGCATTAAGCTAGTTTGCAACTCTTGTCCCTGGATGAGCTTTAGAGAAAAGAAACAGATAAAAAGAGAAAAAGATGAAGAAAAAAACGAAATGAAAACAGTATAAACATTATCCACATACATCAATGCAAACAAAATTATAAATACACAATATAAAAACCTGATTCACATTTGCCTGTTACAATAAAATGCCTGTTGCACATTTGCCTTCCCTTCATTCACTCACACCCTGCAGACAATCATTTCATACATGGGTACATTCTTGTTTACTTTTCAGCCAGTTTTTAACCTTTGTAGTAAATGTTTTAAAATCCGTTATTATTTTGATTTCATTTGGCATTGTGTTCCAGATATGACTGCCCTTTATAGAAAAAGCTGTTTGTCCAAATGTGGTTCTGCGGTGGGATATTTTACAGTTATTGTTAACAGAACTCCTGGTGGCTCTGCTGCTGTCCTGTCTTTGGATGAATCCAGCAAGTGGCTCTGGCGCTGATTTATGGAAACATTTGAAAATTAATTTCAGAAAACAAAGGTCAATGAAACTCTCAAAACTCAGTAGATTATATTTTTTTAGAATATAACAATGATGCCACCTAATGGGCTTTTTATCCAGAATTTTTAGAGTTTGATTATATAATGAACCTACAGTATATGTTTTATTGTAGAAGGAGCTGCTTGAGCCCAAACTGTCAGACAGTATGATATATGCGATAAAACCATAGAATGCATATACAGTACGGCTGCTTGGTGTGGTATGTAATGTCTAATTAATTTAATGCAATTCAAAAATTTTTTTTACTGTTTTAGAAATCTTATTTATGTGAAGATTAAATTTGAGTTGAGGATCTTGTACAATGCCAAGGTATTTGAATTGTGTAACTGAACTGATATCTTGATCATGTATATTAACTTTAAAATGTTGCAAGTTACATTTTTTGATTGAAAAGCACATTGAAACTGTTTTCTGAAGGTTCAGCAGTAGATGGTTCTGAATGAACCACTCTTGGACATCAACCATGCTTGAAGACAGGACGTCTGCAGCCTGAGCTGGAGTCTTAGCAGCTGTGTAAATAACTGCATCATCTGCATAAAGTTGACATGTTGCAGCTGAGCAGTGTAATGGTAGGTCATTAATAAAAATGCTGAAAAGTAAAGGACCAAGAATGGACCCTTGTGGGATACCCATACAATTATTTAAAAGGAAGGATTTATCCTGGTGAACTTTTACACACTGTTCTCTGTTCTGAAGATAAGATGCAAACCATTTTTACCTCCGCCAAAAGGGGAGGTTATGTGATCATCGGCGTTGGTTTGTCTGTTTGTTTGTTTGTCTGTCTGTCTGTTTGTTTGTCTGTTAGCAAGATAACTCAAAAAGTTATGGACGGATTTTCATGAAATTTTCACAGATTGTCAGAAATGGGGTATCCTACAGATGATTACATTTTGGTGGTGATCCGGATCACCGTCCACAAGAAAACCGCCATTACGCAAAATGCCATTTTCGTCAATAACTACTGAACCACTAATCCTATCATTGTCAATCCAATTGCTAGTCATATGTTTTCACGGTCAAGGAATCTGAAAACGTACACACAAACACTGTATGGGAGGAACTGTGGCCGCCATTACGGAAAATGCCATTTTCGTGAATAACTACTGAACCACTAATCCTATCATTGCCAATCCCATTGCTAGTCATATGTTTTCATGGTCAAGCAATCTGAAAACGTACACACAAACACTGTATGGGGGGAACTGTGGCCACCATTACGGAAAATGTCATTTTCGTGAATAACTACTGAACCACTAATCCTATCATTGTCAATCCAATTGCTAGTCATATGTTTTCATGGTCAAGGAATCTGAAAACGTACACACAAACACTGTATGGGAGGAACTGTGGCCGCCATTATGGAAAATGCCATTTTCCACAATAACTACTGAACCACTAATCCCATCATTGTCAATCCAATTGCTAGTCATATGTTTTCATGGTCAAGGAATCTGAAAACGTACACACAAACACTGTATGGGGCGAACTGTGGCCGCCATTACGGAAAATGCCATTTTCATCAGTAACTACTGAACCACTGCTTGTCATATGTTTTCATGATCAAGGAATCTGAAGACTGTATGGGGGGAACTGCGGCGCTTGGCGGAGGTCTGCGCTCTCCGAGTGCTTTTCTAGTTTTATAACTGCAACAATCACAATGTCTATAGATAAATTAAATTTACAAAGCAAATTAAAAGTAGACAACAGAAGATTAACCTACCATGGTTAAATAATGAAATAAGAAAACTTATGAAGAGGCGAGACTCTACATTGAAAACATCATTAACCTCTAAACTACAAAATGATCACCTCGGTTACAAAAGTTTAAGAAATAAAGTGGTACAAGAGCTGCATAAATCAAAAGCATCTTATTACAATAAATTGATAGAACATGCAAAGGGTAACAACAGTTCCCTATGGAGGCATTTAAATAACTTAACCAACAAAAAAAATGATCAGAAGGGGGTAAAGGAACTTAGAATTAATGGCAAAACCATCAGTGATAATGCTACATTGGCAAATAAATTTAATTCATATTTTGTGGAGTCAGTGGAAGAATTAACAAAAAACTTTGTGCTGCCAAATGTGCTCAACAATACTAAACCAATACTTTCAACAGTTTCTTTTCACATTAATGAGGTAAATGAAGATTTAATTGCTGGCATTGTTAAAACACTGTCAAACTCAAAAACTAATGATATCTACAATATGAGCACTTCCTTTCTCAAAATGCACAGCAAAATATGAATCAAACCACTGACTCAACTCATTAATCTCTCCATTAGGTCCTGTACATTTCCATCTGGCTGGAAAAAAGCTGTCGTCATACCGGTTTTTAAATCGGGTAGTAAAAATGATATATGTAATTACCGCCCAATCTCTATTTTACCAGTCCTGTCTAAGGTTCTTGAAAAAGTTGTAGCTACACAGCTGATAGACTATCTACAAGATGGTCAACTTCTTCATCCACACCAATTTTGGTTTTAGACCAGGATACTCAACAGAAACAGCAAACTGCTGCCTTATTGAAAATGTCAAACAGTCCTTGGACAGGGGTAATGTGGTGGGAGCTGTTTTTCTGGATCTCAAAAAGGCTTTTGACACTGTAAACCACAGCTTGCTTTTATCTAAAATGGTATCTTTTAACTTTTCTCCCAATACAATACTAGAAAAGCACTCGGAGAGCGCAGACCTCCGCCAAGCGCCGCAGTTCCCCCCATACAGTCTTCAGATTCCTTGATCATGAAAACATATGACAAGCAGTGGTTCAGTAGTTATTGACGAAAATGGCATTTTCTGTAATGGCGGCCACAGTTCGCCCCATACAGTGTTTGTGTGTACGTTTTCAGATTCCTTGACCATGAAAACATATGACTAGCAATTGGATTGACAATGATGGGATTAGTGGTTCAGTAGTTATTGTGGAAAATGGCATTTTCCATAATGGCGGCCACAGTTCCTCCCATACAGTGTTTGTGTGTACGTTTTCAGATTCCTTGACCATGAAAACATATGACTAGCAATTGGATTGACAATGATAGGATTAGTGGTTCAGTAGTTATTCACGAAAATGACATTTTCCGTAATGGCGGCCACAGTTCCCCCCATACAGTGTTTGTGTGTACGTTTTCAGATTGCTTGACCATGAAAACATATGACTAGCAATGGGATTGACAATGATAAGATTAGTGGTTCAGTAGTTATTCACGAAAATGGCATTTTCTGTAATGGCGGCCACAGTTCGCCCCATACAGTGTTTGTGTGTACGTTTTCAGATTCCTTGACCATGAAAACATATGACTAGCAATTGGATTGACAATGATAGGATTAGTGGTTCAGTATTTACTGACGAAAATGGCATTTTGCGTAATGGTCGTTTTCTTGTGGACGGTGATCCGGATCACCACCAAAATGTAATCATCTGTAGGATACCCCATTTCTGACAATCTGTGAAAATTTTATGAAAATCCGTCCATAACTTTTTGAGTTATCTTGCTAACAGACAAACAGACAAACAAACAAACAGACAGACCAACGCCGATGATCACATAACCTCCCCCTTTGGCGGAGGTAATTACAACAATCATCTACTTCATATGTTGACATGAGCTGCTCCCAATTTTGATTCTCTAAGTGATGTTCAAACTCCGCAGTTTTTGATTTGGGAATAATAAAATTTACTTTGATACAGAGATCGACAAGAGGATTGGAAAATCAGCCTTCACACTCGCTCACCTCACCACACGAGTGTGGGAGAATCCCAAACTCTCTGTCAAGACGAAGATGGCAGTGTACAACACCTGCGTCATCAGCACACTGCTCTCTGGGAGTGAGACGTGGACAACATACGCCCGGCAGGAAAAGAGACTGAACTCCTTCCACTTGCGCTGCATTCGCCATATCCTGGACATATCCTGGCAGGACAAAGTGCCCAACACAGAAGTTCTGTCCCGCGCCGGCCTTCCCTCCATGTTCACTCTACTCAGGCAGCGCAGGCTCCGCTGGCTAGGCCACGTTCACCATATGGAGGATGGCAGAATCCCCAAAGACGTCCTCTACGGAGAACTGGCGACTGGCAGGAGAGACGTTGGCCGCCCACAGCTGCGCTTTAGAGACGTCTGCAAGAGAGACATGAAAGAGCGCTGGGAGGACCTTGCAACAGACCGCTCCAAATGGAGAGGCACCCTGACCAGACAGCTCAAGGCAGGTGAAGAGAGACTGACTGCTGCAGCAGATGAAAAAAGGCCCCGCAGAAAGAACCGCCACAGACCCAGCAGCACGGAGACCACCCACAAGTGCGACCTGTGTGACAGGAACTGCCATTCGCGCATCGGCCTGTTCAGCCACAGACGGTGCTGTTCCAGCAGAGTAGACGTTTAGGATTCTCTTCCATGGTCATCATAGACCGACAGAGGCCGACATGTATTTTCTAATATCTAAATGATATGAATAACAAAAACATTGATAAGTTTTTCTTTTGCCAGAATAGAAGAAAATTGACTAACTGAGGGCAGCTCAGCCAGTCAGGGAGCTTTACATTTTCTCCTCTTTATGATGTTTAATAAGAAAAGCAGCTAATAGCCCACTGTGTGGAAGAGTAACGGCTCCCCGGTAGCATTGTTTTTCAATCTTTCTTAACAAGGAAGTGCACACATTCAGGCTTTTGTTGCCCGGGCAACAGCCCATTTTCTTTGTCTGGCTGAGTGGCCCTTCTGAAGGGAAAATAAACATTTAAACAAAAGAACTGTAGTGCCTTGTTACATAATTATTAGTGGTGTTTGAAGATGAAAATTTTTAATCGTGGTTAATGTTTTGGAATGTTGAGTTAATCATGATTACTAATGTTTTAATCATGTGTTTTTCCATACGGATACAGTGTACCTTAAGTTGGTAATTTTTCAAGTTTGTCATAACTGTTATGAACATGGGAGTGGATAAATATGCTTGCTGTCTTCACCTGCAGGTTTATTAAAGCTGTCAACATATCCAAAATGATAAAAACTATCCAGGATATTCTCCAGAAAATTCTCAAAAGTCGACTGCATGTGCACACAATGGAATGCCAGGGCTCAATAATAAAAGAGAATAAAAATAATCCCAGGTTTCTTTTCAACACTGTAGCCAGGCTGACAGAGTCAGCACTCTTGTCAATCCTCGCATCCCCCTAGAGCTTTTTTAGTCAGGACTTTTTGAACTTTTTCAATCATAAAATATAACTATTAGAGATAAGATCAGTCAGATTCTTCCCACACTAAACTTAAGTACAGCAACTACTACAACTCCTACAAGTGATATCTGTTTGGATAAGTTTACTCCAACTGACCTTTAAGAGTTAGATAAAATCATCTCATCCAAGCCTTCAACTTGTCTTTTAGACCTTATTCCTTCCAGGTTATTTAAAATAGTCTTGTGGGAATGTGCAATTGATGAGGCAGGTTTGTCTCAAGGCAGCTTTATTACACATTCACCAACATCAGCCAAGTAGAAAGAGGACATCTCAGAAAAACTCGTTCCATATATACCCCAGTCCCTCACAGTTCACAAGTCACATTCATTCAGATCAAAAGTAACAATGCATTTCCTCTTAAATCCTTTAGCATCCCCCCTCACAGACTTTGGCTCACAAAGGCTCTTCCAAGCAGTCTCTCAGCACACAAAGGATTACGTTTTCACAGCTTCCTGTTATCTCCAAGGGAAACTCTGCACTCTGTTCTATCTAAGATGTGGAGTACACTGTAAGGCATTAAGTAAGACACGTGTGGCTAGTGTGGCTACAGTCTTCCCATTTATTGGTAGCCGTATTCTTCAAATAATCAATTCTTCTTTAACATTAGGTCATATACCGCAGGCTTTTAAAACAGCTGTAATTAAACCCATACTCAAAAAGCCAACGCTCAATCCAGTAGTTTTAGCTAGCTGTCAACCAATCTCTAATCTGCCTTTCATTTAAAAAAAATCTTAGAGTTGTTGCTATGCAATTATTTGACCACTTGCAGGGAAATGGTTTATTTGAAGAGTTTCAATCTGGGTTCAGAATTCATCATAGCACTGAAACAGCCTTAGTGAAGGTCACTAATGACCTTCTTATGGCATCTGAGAATGGACTTGTTTCTTTACTTTTCCTTTTAGATAGATAGATTAGTTTATTTGACAGGGACAGTGCAATAAACATAGACAATTAATCAATGACAATCAATCTGATGTGTTGCACATGGAGTGTATAGCTATTAGCTAATTTGCAACTCTTGTCCCTGGATGGGCTTTAGAAAAGAGAATCAAGTAAAGAAAGAAAAGATCATTTTAGATCTTAGTGCAGCCTTTTGATACTATCGACCATGATATTCTACTTGACAGATTAGAACACGATGTTGGACTAAATGAAACCTCGCTGCAGTGGTTTAGATCTTATTTTCTGATAGACTTCAGTTTGTTAATATCAATGATGAGTTTTCTTCCAACTCTAAGGTCAGTCAAGGAGTTCCACAGGGATCTATGTTAGGCCCTACTCTTTTTAGTTTATATATGCTTCCGTTAGGCAACACCATTAGAAAGCACTGTATACATTTTCATTGTTACGCAGATGACACACAATTATACCTGTCAATGAAGCCTGATGATAAGTCATCAATTAGCCAAGTTAGAGGCCTTTCTTAAGGAAATCAAAGCTTGGATGACTTGTAATTTTTTGCTATTAAACCCAGATAAGACTGAAGTCATTCTTGTTGGTCCAAAAAACCTCAGAAATACCTTTCCAAATCAAATTTAATTTGGATGCGGCTACTCTTTTTCTCTGAATAGTTCTGTGAGGAACCTTGAAGTTATTTGTGATTAAGATCTGTTTTTTAATTCACATGTTAAAGTTGTTTCTAAGACTGCCTGAGCATCTTGTCTCTGAGTGATGCCGAGAAACTTATCCATGCTTTTGTTAGCTCTACTTTAGCAAAGGGGGAGGTTATGTGATCATCGGCGTTGGTTTGTCTGTTTGTTTGTTTGTTTGTCTGTTTGTTTGTTTGTTTGTCTGTTAGCAAGATAACTCAAAAAGTTATGGACGGATTTTCGTGAAATTTTCACACATTGTCAGAAATGGGGTATCCTACAGATGATTACATTTTGGTGGTGATCCGGATCACCATCCACAAGAAAACCGCCATTACGCAAAATGCCATTTTCGTGAATAACTACTAAACCACTAATCCTATCATTGTCAATCCAATTGTTGTGAATCCAATTGCTAGTCATATGTTTTCATGGTCAAGGAATCTGAAAATGTACACACAAACACTGTATAGGGGGAACTGTGGCGCTAAACCGCCATTACGCAAAATGCCATTTTCGTCAATAACTACTCAACCACTAATCCTATCATTGTGAATCCAATTGCTTGTCATATGTTTTCATGGTCAAGGAATCTGAAAACGTACACACAAACACTGTATGGGGGGAACTAGAGTGCTAAACCGCCATTACGGAAAATGCCATTTTCGTCATTAACTACTGAACCACTAATCCTATCATTGTCAATCCAATTGCTTGTCATATGTTTTCATGGTCAAGCAATCTGAAAACGTACACACAAACACAGTATGGGGGGAACTGTGGCGCTAAACCGCCATTACGGAAAATGCCATTTTCGACAATAACTACTGAACCACTAATCCTATCATTGTCAATCCAATTGCTTGTCATATGTTTTCATGGTCAAGCAATCTGAAAACGTACACACAAACACAGTATGGGGGGAACTGTGGCGCTAAACCGCCATTACGGAAAATGCCATTTTCGACAATAACTACTGAACCACTAATCCTGTCATTATCAATCCAATTGCAAGGGGACCATGGGGGTCCGTGAGATGGTGGGTTCAATCCCTGCCCCTGGCCAACAGTGATCTGTGTGGAGTTTGCATGTTCTCCCCGTGTTTGCGTGGGTTTACTCCGGGATTTCTCCGGTTTCCTCCCACATGCCAAAAACATGCAGGTTAGGGAGTTAAGGGGCGCTTGCGCACGCAGCGACCGGCAGCTGGTGGTTTGTCACCAGACTGCAAAACAAATCTACCTACAGGTACAAAATAAGTAATAAAAAAAAAAAAATTGCTAGTCATATGTTTTCATGGTCAAGGAATCTGAAAACGTACACACAAACACTGTATGGGAGGAACTGTGGCCGCCATTACGGAAAATGCCATTTTCGTGAATAACTACTGAACCACTGCTTGTCATATGTTTTCATGACCAAGGAATCTGAACACTGTATGGGGGGAACTGCGGCGCTTGGCGGAGGTCTGCGCTCTCTGAGTGCTTTTCTAGTTGTAACTTGTTATTATCAGGTTGTCCTAAAATATCTTTAAAACATCTTCAGTTGATGCAAAATGCTGCTGCAATAGTTTTAACAGGTACTAGAAAGAGGAATCATATCTCTCCGGTTTTGGCCTCCCTTCATTGGCTTCCCATAGAGTGTAGAATTAAGTTTAAAATCCTTCTTCTCACTTACAAAGCTCTTAATAATCAGGCCCCCTTTTATATAAAAGATCTGATATTACCCTATACTACTAACAGAGCACTACGCTCCCAAAATGCTGGATTACTTGTAATAGCTAGAATCTCCAAAAGTACAATGGGAGGCAGAGCCTTCAGCTATCAAGCTCCTTTCCTGTGGAAAACCAGTTACCAATCTGGGTTCGGGAGTCAGACTCGATCTCTGTTTTTAAGAATAGGGTAAAAACCTTCCTCTTCAGTATAACCTACGATTAGGGCGGGATCTTGTGTCTCTTTATCCTCCCTTTGTTTTGCTGTTAATAGATTTAGACTGCCGGGTGACCTCCAATAATGTACTTGGCTTCTCTCCTTTTATGTTTGCTCTCTTTCTGTCTGTTCTTTTCATCTTCTCTATCCCCTCACCCACCCCCCAGCCAGCCACAGAAAATGACTGCCCCTCCTTGAGCCGGATTCTGTTAGAGGTTTCTTCCTGTTAGAAGGGAGTTTTTCCTCTCCACCATCGCCAAGTGCTTGCTCACAGGGGATCGCCTGATTGCTGGGATTTTTATGCAATTGGGGGGTTTCCCCTACATTTGATAGTGCTATGAGATGACTATTGCTGTGATATGGCACCATATAAATAAAGTTGAATCTCAGTAATATCACTGCAACACAACTCGTCATCCAACCAGCAGCCACAAATGCAGCTTGCTCTTTCTCCCATAGCAAACATCCACAACTTTTAAGCAGATCAACACAAAGCCATGGACTTCATGTGTCACAAAAAACACAATTTCCCTTTTAGCAGAAAAATTGCAAGCATAAATAACTATCTCACCCGTGATGACACCCCACCATGCTGCAAAAATGATGGGGGAGTGAATGAACATTATGAACACAGCCTGAGAATTTTTTTTAGACTAGTACTTGCCAACAGTTGGACCCAAAGCTTTTAGGATGAAAACAGGCAAAATTCTGTCTGTGTCAACTGCTGGAGGTTGGCAATAACCTAGCATGTAGCTACTAGCCAGCTAGCCAGCTTCCACAGAAGAAGAATAACCCAACATCCAGGCGAAGTTTTGCAGGAGGCTGTAACAATTATCCAGGTGAGAGCTCCAACAGATAACGTAAACTTAAACATGACCGCATTTTGGGGATTTCCATTACTGTAATCCAGCTTGTTTGACTTCACAATGTCTGCATGGCGCGCACAGTGTCTGTGGCCAGAGTGGCTTTGGTACGGAGTGCTGCTAGGCCAAAAAGCAATCACAGAATTTGTCGTTGTTAACGGGGGCAAAGTGTTAACGGACGATTAACGTGATAACGACAACACCACTAATATAAAGACAACATACTTTTACTCATGGTTTTACTCATGGTTTTACCCTTGGTTCCAAGGTTGTCATAGCCAGGAGCGGCACTGGGGTTAAGCTCCCAGTGCTCATAAAATGCTCCTTACGGTGTGCGTCTCGAAAAGCCTCTGACAACTAAGTCCAACTCCTAGCCTGCCCGTGTGGTTTAATCTCTAAGCCCGGCGGAACTGCTTTTACTAATAGGAGAAGGGGCGAGGGCGGATCTCTGGCTCCTTAAAACCAGATGCTTCAGGTAGATGGTGGCTCGTCAACCTGGGAAGGTAGCCCATCTAGGGGAAGGTAAACCCTGATTTCAAACCTCCGCTGCCTTGCGGCACACCTGGTCACGGGAAAGGCTTCGGGAGTCAACCCTGAGGAAAAATCCGGAGTCGGAGCCCCTAAGGCAGTTCTCTGTTGTGCTCAACATCGTTCTGGCAGCTCCTGCGACAGCGCTGGTGCCAAACTATAGCAGCCCTGCTGTTCCTTTGGATTCATCAGTGACGTGGAGAGGGGGGACATGCTGCATGGATAACATCTTGTCCTCCATATCTTCCTGCCCAGGCTTGAATCCTACCAACGCCCAACGCTGGAAGGTAGAACACCGATGCGCATCGGCCTGTTCAGCCACAAGCGGTGCTGTTCCAGCAGAGTAGACGTTTAGGATTCTCTTCCATGGTCATCATAGACCGACGGAGGACGACGAACGACTTTTATTCATGTACAGTATAAGTTACTGTACCACTTAAATTAGACAGATTTTTGATTGCAAATGTGCATTTTTTACATTAATTTGGCAGTTCTCATTAACTGGTGACTTTTTCTTTTGATTATTTTTCTTTGTTAAAAATTCAAGGCTTTTTCACACAGTGTTGAAACTATTAAAATTTTTTCCACTTTTCACTCATGAATATACTTTTTTTTTCTTGAATTTGTGACTTATCATAAATTCACATTGTTGTGGACACAATATACCGTGTGTGTGGGATTTTACCCTCACACCCAGAAAGGCAGGAGGAAACACGAGAACAATGGACTGAGGAGGAAGGTCACCGGGAAATTCAGTCTGGACAGTTAGTCTGTACATCTCCCTGGGAGAGGAAAATTAACATGGAACCAACCAGACAAAGATTTGCCTTTTGCCTCCTGCCGCACCAAGCAGGCATGTGAAGACGCAGGGGGTGAATGTATTTTAACTTATGTTTCAAGCTGTTACGATAATGTTTCACACAGTTCTATTGTTCATGCACCAATGCATAATGTCAGCAGCTCCAGTCTCAATGTGTGAGTAATAAAGGTATAAAAGCAGAGAGACTGGGAGAAGTCTTCTTAGCTCCACAGTGGCTGCGTTGGGGTCACAGTTGTACATGTTAGAGGGAAACAAAGATTCTGTGTCATCCCAAGCTCGTGCCTTACCTCGCATTATTTCCTTTCCCTCTACACTGGTGACCCGACGTGAGAATGAACTGTCTACCCCTTTTGCCACGCTGCAGAATCCGGATTACCAGGGACCAGCGTCATCCTTTTCATCCACTCTGGAGCATGCTCATCTATTTCTGTCCCCACACTGGTGACCTCAAGGACCAGGGAGAACGAGCTGCGCTGTGGCCAAGACACCCCATGGACAGTGAGACTAGCAAGCCCACAGAAACAGCCTGGAAGGAGAAGTTCAGCGCCGTCTGGGTTGTTTCAGTCAAGCTCCCTGACCCTGGCTTCATCTCCCGACAGCGGGGTTTCTGCGCATAGAAGCCCCGTGCACACGCCGCAGGATTACAAGGATACCGTGACTTACAGCTACGTGGTCACTGCACTGGACGCGCGCGCCACGCACCAGCGACAAACCGGCTCCAAGAACTTATATATTGTCCTCAGCTGCTACACAGCCCCAGGGAACAGGGCCGATCACCATCACCGGATCTTTTAGGCTTGTGCATCGCACCTAAAGGAGTCGGGCAGCCTCACCCACAGGACTTAAATTTGTTTCTCAGCCGCTGCACATCCACGGGGAATTAGGCCGATTGCTTTCCCTGGATCTTTTAGGGCTGCCCCTGCACCGAAAGCAGATTTGGTAGTTTCCCTGACACAGCTTACGTTTTTTATTTTTCAGCCACTACGCATCCTCGGGGAATTGGGCAGATCGCCTTCCCCAGATCCTTTCAGGATGGAGCTCCGCACCGAGGAGGAGTCGATAGAGCTTGTGTTTTTTGTGGTTTTTTTCCCTCCCATCCTTTCCTTTCCTTCCACATCATTTTTCTTCCTACTTTGCACTTTTGTCTCAATAATTTACCATCTTGTGTATTTACTTATTTTCCAATAGACTTCAGAATTAAGTTTAAAATCCTTCTTCTCACTTACAAAGCTCTTAACAATCAGGCCCCTTTTTATTTAAAAGATCTGATCCTCCCCTATCATCCTAATAGAGCATTACGCTCCCAAAATGCTGGATTACTTGTCATACCCAGAATCTCCAAAAGTACAATGGGAGGCAGAGCCTTCAGTTATCAAGCTCCTTTCCTGTGGAACCAGTTACCAATCTGGATTCGGGAGTCAGACTCAATCTTTATTTTTAAGAATAGGGTAAAACCCTTCCTTTTTGATATAGCCTACAGTTACGAGGGATCATGAGTCTCTAAACCATCCGTTAGCTATGCTGCTAATAGATTTGGACAGCCGGGGGACCTCCAATAATGTACTGGGCTTCTCCCCTTTAATGTTTGCTCTCTACATGTTTGTTCTTCTCATCTTCTCTATCCCCTCACCCCCAGCCAGTCGCAGCAGATGACTGCCCCTCCCTGAGCCTGGTTCTGCTGGAGGTTTCTTCCTGTTATAAGGGAGTTTTTCCTCTCCACCGTCGCCAAGCACTTGCTCACAGGGGATCGCCTGATTGCTGGGGTCTTTCTGCAATTGGGGGGTTTCCCCTACATTTGAAAGTGTTATGAGATAGATGACTGTTGTTGTGAAATGGCGCTATATAAATAAAGTTGAATTTACATCCTTTTGTAATTAAAAATTAGAATTTTTTCCTTGTGAATGTGTTGCTTCTCTCTTGTAATTTTGAGACATTTTCCTCAAGAATGTCTAACCTTTTCGAACAAATGTAGTAAATCTTTATAATTTCCTGTTTTCTGAGACATTTTCAATGACTGTTATTGTTCACATGTGACTATTTTCTCAATAATTTTCAGCTTCTCAGGTGGTGAGCCTGGACCCACAGAGACATCTGGCGACGCTGGAACCTCTTCGGTGACCCTGGGGGAGAGCTCAGACAGGATAGGTAGATAGACAGGGTCAGGGTCACCGGCAGCAGTGGAGCCTGGCGAGATTAGCTCAGGTGCAGCTGACGGCAGGTGCAGCCGACTCTCCTCACCGAGTGTCACGGTGACCCTCGCGAGCCACCAGAAGACGCCAGCAGTCACCGGTGAGTTGCAGTGATGTTTTATTGAAGGGGTGAAGGAACAGAGGATAATACACACGACAGTACGGGTAGGATAATCACAGGATAACTTAAAGGGCAGATGTGACGTTCTGTCAGGAAGTATCACAGGTAGCATAACAGACGGTAGAATAACAGGAGGTATAACAGAGACTGCTGCATCGGGGTGCATTCAGCATCCGCTTTTAACACCGGTCACTAATGACCCCGAATGCAGCACAGCTGTTGACTTTGACAGCAGGGAGCTCCACCGGGCGCTGTCACAATAAGAGCCCGGGGAGCTAGAAGGGACTCGCTGCTGCCAAAGCCTGGAAAGGATAATGTATGACCCGAGTGCCAATGAGACCGGCACTCGGGTGGTAACACTGAGAGCCAGACAAGATCTCTCCAAAACAGATACAATGAAAACAAAAGAGAACACTTGCCAGAGCTTGAGATCCGTCTCCATCCAGGACTACGTCGATCCAAGTGATGGTTCTTCGGGCCCGGTACTGTGAAGGTCCAGCTCTGACTCTGCTGCAGCGGCCCCTGCAGTAGGCATGGTGGCTAATGTAGTCCCAGGACCCCCTAGTGAGGTGTCCCATGCTGGCGGCTCGCCCTGCGTGGTGACAGGAGGTCGTCTTCCTGCATGCACTGAATCCTGTGTAGCTGAGGCCGGAGGACGCTCCATCATTGGTGCAGACGTCAGCTCGGTACCAGCACTCCCCCTTTGTCCAGACTGTCGCTGCGGGGCTGGGGCAAGGTCCTCCAGGACCGCAGGCTCCTCCATTGTCCAACGGCTCAACCCTGGAACCGACAGGCACTCGTGAAAAATAGGAGACATGGAGAGAGCAGGTGAAAAGCTTATAGCTGCAGCAGGCAGTGAGAGCTCAGAGGACTGCATGAGCTGAGCCTCACCACCAGGAATCAGGCAAGATAATTTGTGATTTGGTGAATGAGAATGGAAAAGCACTTGCCTAAATTTCCGGGGCACAATGTTCTCTACTGCAACAGGTGTTGGGTCAACCCTCTCCATGACTTCAGTTGAAGATAGCCTCCCAGGGGAGCGTTGTGGAGCCACCCCTTCAGCCACAGTGATGGGCGGAGCCAAACAGGAAACAGATGGCTTCTTGGCAGCGGGGGAAAATGGCGAGGTGAACCGAGGAACAGCAGCTGCAGGAAAACAAGAAGGTGGTGGAACAGCTGGAGAGGAAAAACAATGGGAATGCACTGCTGCGAGGGTCTGCTGCCATGGCGAAGGGGAAGTTGCTGACTGAGAGGTGGGAATATCCCTCCGGCAGTCTGAAGCTGGATGACGGCACCGTGGAGTGGATGGAGCTGCAGAAACAGGAGCAGGGATGGGCGCACTGGAGGAGACGCAAGGTGTCTTCCGCAGTGTACGCCTCCGGTTCAGCTTCGGGCTCGCTGGAGGCAGCCCCCACATCAGCCCGGGGAAGGACTGCTGCAGGACGGGGAGTGTGGACAGCAGCTCCGTGACCTGGGGACACTTCCTCAACCAAGGATTTGCCTCCACAACTCTCACCACTCCATACATATTCTCCCAGATTTTCTTTCGACTGCGGGAGGCGAGGGCTTCATCCACGTAGCTCTGGACAAACTCCACGGCCCATTCTTCCTCCACACTCGGGGATCCTGCTGCCAATCTCCCCTTGGCTGACGGAGGTGACGCGCTGGGAACATTATTGCTCCACAAAATAGGTGAGCGAGAAAAAACAAAAATCCGCAAATTTACAGCAGCTGGGTCTCTACTAGCTGCTGTTTTCTGTCATGAATTGCCCTACGGGGCAGGAAGGTGAGACCCACATGTTGAACTGTGAGTTTAGGCAAATGATTGAAAAAAGCAACAAACATAAAGTTCAATATGGTGCTCTTAACACAAAACACAAATGAGGGAGAAAACTTACAGATATAGACCATTTGCTGTGACGTCACACGTTTTTTTTACTCCGCCATATTGAACGGCGGAAGCGAGTGGACGGCGCATTCAGCAGCTGTTCAGCGTTGTACCAGATCGCGATATATTTACCTGATTTCAACCTACGTCTTTGTTTTATTTTATGTTGGCATTGAATTAGACTATGTTGTTTCACTGCTGTGCCTTTGGGTGTACAAATCGCCAGAAAAAGGGATCCAACTTGAAGTTTTACCGGCTCCCAGCTGAGGAAGACAGGCGCAGGAGGTGGGTGGCAGCACTAAAGAGGAAAGATTGCATAGCCGCCTTACTCACGGCTACGCAATCAACATTTTATGTGATGCACGCAATGAAATAACCTGAAAATTATATATACCGGTAACAATTAAATTTATTACTTAAGTCATGATATATTTTACATGCAATAGCTAAGCTAGTTGTACAACAAAGAAATATTATATTCTATTTGGTCAATACATTTTATTATTTTTAGTAAACCTCAGGTGATGATACAACCACAATCTACATGCCACACACACTTAGTTCTTCAGATTTTTCTGACTCCTTGAAATTGCTCTACAATCTGGACAGCACCACTTTTTCTTTGGAACATTTTTCAACCTGAGACACTGTACATGGAACTGACCAATTTGACAAAAGCCAGACTCACAGGTTACAATAGATGCATCACCACAGGTTTTTCTGCAGTAGCAAATGACACTAGTATTATCACCTTTTGGGGTTTCTTTTGTCTTACAAGATATATGAAACAAATTTGGATTTTTTGTATACCATTTGGCGAGTAGTTCTGGTAAAATGACAGACCTGTGATATTTACCAACAAGTTGAACTTTCTCATTAAAAAAGAGGTCATCAAACTCAATTCTTTGAACATTACAACCTTTTGCAGTCCAGAGAACAAAGTCACAGTAAGAAAGTTCTGTGACACCCAGTTGAGCTTGGATTTGGTAGAAATATTTATGAGATGGTTTCAGCTTGATGTCGCCATCACTGTTGCTTGCACAAAACTGAGGGTCTTCCACCGCTTCCTCTAAAGCCTGATTCCTCTTACAGAAAGGACATTTCACCTCCACCAGACCCTCCCCACAGCAGCTACAGGAGACAAATCCATCCGGAGAGGCACCCATGAAGGGGAAGCGCTGACTGAGGACTAGTCCAGCATCACACACTAGTAGATCCTGGTGCTGAGAAGACCTGATTTCTTCATACTGATCACGGGCCACTTTCTCATGGTCGCATCCCCATCTGTAAACAAATCGGCAAAATTATTGACAGAGTACCAAAAAAAATGTACCAGTATTCCTTAAAACCAATATAGAACTATTTTGTGAAAGAAATCTGAATATTTTACATAGCACAATGAAATGACAATTTTTTTAGAATTATGTCTTCTTTACAATTTAAATGTAGTCAGTTTCCATGATCAACCAACTTAGGACTCAATGATTCAATACAGCACCAAAAGTAGTTTACAGTAAGTAGCTAAGCATAGCAGGATAAAAAGAGATGATTACCGGTAAAAAAAACAATTCAGGAATTGCATGCAGCCTTGGCGGAGGTTTGCGCTCTCCGAGTGCTTTTCTAGTCTCTTACTTTGTTGCTTTACTGGTAAAACTAACTGGGTAGCATATCTTGTTCAGCAGGCTTCTCGAAGGAGCGTCAAGATGAGTCTGTGCAGCTTCTTTGAAGATGGATGCCGTTATTCTGCCAGCTCGCTGCTGATGCTACAACACACACTTGTTCTGCAATCTGGTAGTTTCTTCAACAAATTTTACCTGCAGAAGAAACAATGTCTGATATAACTAACCTAAATTTTCCTGCATAGATATTATGACGTCCCACATAATGATTATGTAGCATTTAATAGACTGTAAAGCACTTTAAAAGTTGTTATTTTTAGAAATAAATTTTAAAACATTTGCAGAAAAATTACCTGCTCAGGAGTGACTTTCAGAAGTTGTTGTACCTGTTCACATCTATTCAACAGCTGCTCAAAGGTAAGCTGAAGACAATCAGGACTAAAAAGGGTATCCAGAGAAGCAGGACAATCATTGTGGGCCACCTGCAAATATAATTAGATGTTCTTTTCAACTGACATGTGTAGTTATACAGTTGTGGAACACTGCATATTTAGTTCTGTTCATCAGTCTTCATTCATTTTCGATTATACATTAGACATGATGCCATTTTCATTCATCTAAAAAAATCAAGGAAAAAAATTGTACCAAAGCTATTAACCTGTGGAATGTACTCCTGATTATAAGGCTCAACCAGAGATAGTATAGCACACCGTTTGCCTGTCATTCTAGAAGTTTGATGCAGCCTTTGATACAATGCTCGGTGATCATCATCTGATGGAGGGGCAATGGGCTTGCTTTCCCTTTTACGGGGAATATGTTTTTTTTTCTGCATTGACATCCGTTGTTTTGTTTTGGGTTTTGAAAAATCGATATCACGCAATGCAGCAAAAGGAAGCTTCAAGTTTGTTGTTGGTGTATTCCAGGCGCAGGGAACATCAGTGCAAGTCTGGCCTTGGGACAGGTGGACAGCACACTCAACAGCAAACAACACAGCTGCAACATGTGAACAAGTCTCTCCTAACCCTGCCATACAAGTACAGTGTGAAGACAATATGACACCATCTTGATTCATGATCACCCAGGGTTTCAGTGGGGGGTCCGACATCTTCTGGGAGTGATGTACCTGTAGTGGATAAATATTCTTATAATTAAGTTAATGACTTTTTATCTGGATATAAGTCTTTCTTGTATAGACTGAACAATAAAATTTGTAATATATCTAATAGTGTTGGGAGTTGTTTATCGAGTATTCTATTGATAAGACAAGTATTTAAAAATCCTTTTACAGAATATATAGATCTATAAAAATATTTAATTATTTTTTAATTTAAATGAGATACTATATATACAGCTAATAATAATACTAATAATAATTGAATATTTTATAAAATTTTAATAATTTATCACTTAATAGATTCTATATAACATGACAAATCTATACAGTAGGGGAGAGAATAGAGTCTGAATTTTGGAAAAAATAAAGGAAAAATACCTGAGCCGTCACGACATAGTGGACCGTTGAAGTGATGACTGGGGATATCAGCACATTTCTCACAAGCCCAGCAACAAAATAACTATAAGCGTCCAAACTTTTGTAGGCTTTCAGAGACTCTCCAGTGTACCTAGACGGTGTGTTGACCAGGTAGTTGTAGATGTCCATATAGCGTACGTCAGGTTTGGGGCAAAAATCTATGAAACTGGTGAATTTTTCAAGCGACAAGTTGTAAGGGTCCACGCCGATAACACTGATATTTTCCATGTACCGGTCACAATGTTTTTTATCTAGTAGTTGCGCTACATCGGACAAAGCCGGCACATCTGACTGAACGGACGCCATGTTGAAACGCACTCACACAGCTCCCGACTTGCCGTCCGATATGGCGGAATCAACAAAAATCACGTGACGCGGGACGTCACTGGCAAATGGTCAATAGTGAACCAGAGCAGGGATAAGGCTCTGGTGGAGATGATGAGTAGCTTGGAGAGTCAAAACAGCAGCAAATGGAAATGAAAATAACTTCCTTTAATCGGGTCAAAAAACATTTACATAAGTAGTGACAGGTGTGGGTTCACATGAGCGGGCAAAAAGGTAACAATGAATAGTGATTGGGACCAACTGGAAGTAATGAGATGAGAGCACACCAGCTGGCAGCTGACAGGGCTACGCCCACATGGGGCACCAATCAGGAAATGCCCTGACAGCTGTCAACCTCAATAATGAGTAGAATAAATTGTTTACCAGTACAACTGAGAAATAGGTACCAATAAAGAATCAGAATATAGTAGAACTAAGACATAAACAGGAAATTAGAAAACATGCAGGGATAACAAAAACCAAAAGACACAAAAATGCAACAAATATATATAAATACAGAGAAAAGCCACGAGAATGAGCCTGGTGGAACTTCCAGAGCTCAGCTCGTGACAGGTAAAACCACACAAAAAATTAAGATAGTTATTAGTACACTCCAAGGACAAAATAGAACAAAGCAAAAAATGCAATGTAATATATGAAATATCATGCAGAACATGTAACAAAACCTACGTCAGAGAAACAGGAAGATCATTCACCACAAGGAAAAAAGAACACCGGAAGGAATGTGAGAAGGAAACACAAGGACGGCTCTGATCACAAAAAGAAAAGGCAGAACAAGCAATATTAAAATCAGCAATATCAGATCACTGCAAAAGAAATAATCACATCATGGACTGGTACAACGCAGAGATTATTGGATTGGAGAGTAACAGACACAAACGGATGAAGGAGGCCACAGAAATGAGGAAGCGTAGAAAAGACAGCATGACTCAGGATGAGGAGGCATTTATGCTTTCCCACACCTGGGACTACATTCTCCAGAGACCATCGGATGGTGGAAGGTGGGGCCAGCCTGGCGGATCTGACAGTTGTGCTGGACTGGCCCCACCTAGGAAAGCCAGCTGATAAATGACACTTCACAGCAATCAGCACTTCTGATGAAGACTGCAGTGGACAGTCGAAACATGTAAAGGTAAAAACATCTCCTTTCTAGCTTTGTCTTTAATAAGAAAACAAAAGGCTAATGTTTGGCTCTCTGTCCTCTGGTATTAGCACCAAACACAAGAGGAGTGAATGAGACGGTGTGTGTGCAGCTGTCAGTACTGTGGGTTGTGAGCAGCGCTCGCCCACAGAAATCAAAAAGAAATGGTCAGACATCAACGGGGAAGTGAAGCGGAGGATGGCTGCCCATCGCCAAAGCGTGGCCAAAACAGGAGGGAGGCAAGGAGAGGCTGAACTCAGTCTGTCTGAGCAGAGAGTCCCCTGTCTTGTGGGTGACACTGCCCTCACAGGGGAGGTGGCACAGCATGTGGGGGATTCAGCTCTCCCTCAAGGTCAATAAACACTGATTTATAAAACTCAAATGTCCTCATTTTACAGGTGATTTAATAGCCTTCTCACAGCCCTTAAGATTAGTTGACTGTTTTCCTTTATTAGATAGATAGATAGATAGATAGATAGTTTATTTCGAACTAACTAACTACTAACTAACCTGCACTTATATAGCGCTTTTCTAGTCACAAAGACCACTCAAAGCGCTTTCATTAATACTAACCCTCTATTCTAAGGGCCTATAGGAAACAGATATCTAGGGACAATTTAGAACAGCCAATTAACCTAACATGCATGTTTTTGGCATGTGGGAGGAAACCGGAGAAATCCCGGAGTAAACCCACGCAACACGGGGAGAACATGCAAACTCCACACAGATCACTGTTGGTCGGGGGCTGGGATCGAACCCACGATCCCACGATCCCCACAATCCCCCGGCCAAGGGTAAACTGTGCTGCTGCAGTGCTAACCACTGCGCCACCGTGCAGCCAACAAGCAAATGGCAAATACAATAAAGTTACAGTATACACCGTTCGAAAGGGAGAAGGAAGAAGTGAACACTTATTAATTCCAACTCCTCTTTTCCATAGATACACCCATGTGAATTTTATACAAAGTACCACCTTTAAGACCCCAAGTAAACAATTTACTGTATTTTTTACAAATCAACATTAACACCCATCCATTCTAACGTATGGTATTCAGACATTTGGTATTCAGACATAGATATTCAGACAGGTGTGAGATGTTTGATTTAACTTTGACATGTTTTCACTGACGTCTGCAGTCGTCCTCAGAAGTGTCAGCTGATCGCTGTGATTCGTGACCAGCCAGGTGGATCAGCTCGTTGAATAAAGGGAAACACTCATGAAAAAGAAGACAATATGAACCTACTCAGACCTATAAGATTA
This sequence comes from Pholidichthys leucotaenia, assembly GCA_020510985.1. Lineage (NCBI taxonomy): Eukaryota > Metazoa > Chordata > Actinopteri > Cichliformes > Pholidichthyidae > Pholidichthys > Pholidichthys leucotaenia. Next base: position 2,833,565 of record CM035836.1, read on the forward strand.
TGTTTCCTGCCTACATATGACAGGATATTAAAGAGAATATCAAAGAGTCTGATTCATGTTTTAATACATTTATTTCCCCATTAGACAATGAGACACTAGAGAACACCAGAAATCATGTGTCACTGACTCAGGGATTCCTCCACTGTTCCCGGTCCTTTCAGCATCACAAGAGCTTCCAGTGTGCCCCAACTGCTGTCTGCCGATGTCCGTCCCACTGGCCGTGTCCTAACCCGTGCTGTGCTGGACACAGAAGAAGAACTAGTTAGAGGAATCGGCAGGATCAGTGATCGCCTGGACCAACTGATAGGTGTGCTGGCAGACATAAATAAAACATTAAATTTATTGGTTAACAAGTGATTTATGTGTCCTTGCCTCTTTGTATTGTTGAAATAACATGTTTCCGGGCCCTAATGGCCTCCTGGGTGGGATGTACATTGACAGGTGCTGCGTCTGATTCTTCTGGTGGGGGGATGTGCTGCTCTGGCAGTAGAACTGCATGCCCGAGTGCCAAATTGTGAAGGACTCTACACGCATCACAATGCAGCAAACTTTTTCAGGTGTGTAGAGCAGCACACCCCCAGTCCTGTCCAGGCAGTTCCATCGTCCCTTCAGAAGGCCAATTGTTCTCTCGATGGCTGATCAAGTGCGGCTGTGGAGGTCATTATCGTTGCTCTCAATCAGTCTGGGGGTTGGCAAGAGGGGTCATCGGCCATGTATTTAGTGGGTAGCCATGGTCACCTGTCAGTTGAAAGCAGATCATATTAGACTCGACAAGTACATATTTTATGTCCAAAATGCAAATCTCATCTTTTATAGTTGGGTTATTTAGGACAATTACATGAATTTACTCATCAAGAAGCCACCCATCCTGCACAGTCAGTGCCAGCTTGCAGTTTGTTCAATTCAATTCAACTTTATTTATATAGCGCCATTTCACAACAACAGTCATCTCATAGCACTATCAACTGTAGGGGGACCCTCAGTTGCAGAAAGACCCAGCAGTCAGGCGATCCCCTGTGAGCAAGCACTTGGCGACAGTGGAGAGGAAAAACTCCCTTTTAACAGGAAGAAACCTCCAGCAGAACCAGGCTCAGGGAGGGGCAGTCATCTGCTGCGACTGGCTGGGGGGTGAGGGGACAGAGAAGATGAAAAGAACAGACATGTAGAGAGCAAACAGCACGATGGGGACTCGATCTATGGGAGAGAACAAACAGATGTTAATGACCAGCAAAAAAAATAAATAAATATATATATATATATATATATATATATATATATATATATATATATATATATATATATATATATTTCATTGAGATTGAAGAAAGGAGTGAGGCCCAGTGCATTATTGGAGGTCCCCTGGCTGACTAAAATTAAACCTATTAGCAGCATAACTAAGGGAGGGTTCAGAAACACATGATCCTTCCCTAATTGTAGGCTATATCAAAAAGGTAGGTTTTAACCCTATTCTTAAAAATACAGATCGAGTCTGACTCCCGAATCCAGATTAGCAGCTGGTTCCACAGGAGAGAAGCTTGATAACTGAAGGCTCTGCTTCCCATTGTACTTTTGGAGATTCTAGGTATTACAAGTAATCCTGGATTTTGGGAGCATAGTGCTCTGTTAGGATAATACGGTAGTATCAGATCTTTTAAATAAAAAGGAGCCTGATTGTTTAGAGCTTTGTAAGTAAGAAGAAGGATTTTAAACTTAATTCTAAGCTCTATGGGAAGCGAATGAAGGGAGGCCAGAACGGGAGAGATATGATCTCTCTTTCTAGTACCTGTTAAAACTCTTGCTGTAGCATTTTGGATCAGCTGAAGACTTTTTAAAGATGTTTTAGGACAACCTGATAATAAAGAATTACAATAATCTAATCTCGAGCTAACAAAAGCGTGGATCAGTTTCTCAGCATCACTCTGAGACAAGATGCTCCTCTCTGGCATCCGTCAGTCTCAGGAGACTATGGAGTTGCGCTCTGGGTGGTTTTGATGCAGCGTCGGTATCAGGTGTGACTGAAAAGACCGATGCGCAAGTGGCAGTCTTTGCCGCACTGGACACAGGTGAAGTCCGTTGCTGGTCGGTCTGTCTGGCCTCGGGGCTTTCTCCTCTGTCGCTTCACCTCAGCTGTGACTGTTCAAAGCTGGACAGGCCTTTCTGCACAATCTGCCTCCAGGCCGTCTGGTCTGAGGCTACAGCTTCCCACGTGGTGAGGTCGACATCCATGGCCATCAAGTCCCTTATGCAGACATCCTTGTAACGCAGTTGGGGTCTGCCTGACGGATGTTTGGCTTGAGCTAGGACACCGTAGAGGAGATCCTTGGGGATCCTGCCATTGTCCATGCGTATCACATGCCCCAGCCAGTGCATGCGTCTCTGCTTCAGCAGCGTGTACATGCTGGGGATTCTAGCTCTCTCCAGGACGCTCTTGTTTGTGACTTTGTCCTGCCAGGTGATGTGTAGGATGCGACAGAGACAGCGCATGTGAAATGCGTTGAGCTTCTTTTCCTGTCGGGCTTGCAGGATCCAGGACTCGCTGCCATACAGGAGGGTGCTGAGGATGCAAGCTCTGTAGACCTGGATTTTGGTATGCTCTGTCAGCCTTGCCATTGGTCCATGCTCTCTTTGTCAGTCTGGACATGGTCATAGCTGCTTTGCTGATGCGCTTATTGAGCTCCGTGTAGAGAGAGAGGGAGTCATTGATAGTGGATCCCAGGTAGACAAAGTCATGGACAACATCTAGTTCATGATCGAAGATACTGATGCTGGGTGGAGAATCCACACCTTGTCCCATGACCTGTGTTTTCTTCAGGCTGATGATGAGTCCGAAGTTGCGACAAGCCTCGCTAAAATGAGTCATGAGCTGCTGAAGGTCCTCGGCTGAGTGGGCGGTGATTGCTGCATCATCTGCGAAGAGGAAGTCATGCAGACATTTTAGCTGGACCTTGGACTTTGCTCTTAGTCTGGAGAGGTTGAAGAGCTTTCTATCTGATCTGGTTCTAAGGTAGATGCCCTCTTTGGCAGAACCAAAGGGGTGTTTCAGCATGACGGCAAAGAAGATTCCGAACAGAGTCGGTGCGAGAACGCATCCCTGTTTCACTCCGCTTTTAATATCGAAGGCAGATGAAGTTGAGCCGTCAAAGATGACTGTGCCCTTCATGTCATCGTGAAATGATCAGATGATGCTGAGCAGCTTGGGCGGACATCCGATCTTGGAGAGGATTTTGAAGAGGCCATCCCTACTAACAAGGTCGAAAGCCTTCATCAGGTCAATGAAGGCTACGAAGAGTGGCTGCCTCTGTTCCCTGCATTTCTCCTGCAGCTGTCTGAGAGAGAACACCATGTCGATTGTAGACCTGTTGGCTCGGAACCCGCAGTGTGATTTGGGGTAGACTCTCTCTGCCAGAACTTGAAGCCTCTTAACACAAGCGAACAGCTTCCCAATGATGCTGAGGAGTGAGTTGCCACGGTAGTTATTGCAGTCGCTCCTGCCACCTTTGTTCTTATATAGTGTGACGATGTTGGCGTCCCTCATGTCCTGCAGCACTTCGCCTTCTCTCCAGTACAGACAGAGGATTTCATGCAGCTCCATGATCAGTGACCCTTTGCAGCACTTCAGAACCTCGGCAAGGATGCTGTCCTTCCCGAGGGCTTTGCCGGTGCCAAGGGAGTCAAGGGCCTCGCTCAGTTCATCGATGGTTGGTTCTCCATCAAACTCCCCCAGTACAGGCATACACTCGATGGCATTCAGGGCATTGTCAGTGACTATGTTCTCCCTGCCATACAGCTCAGAGTAGTGCTCTACCCAGCGCTCCATCTGTTGTGCCCCGTCCTGGATTACCTCCCCTGTGGCAGACTTTAAGGGAGCGATTTTCTTCTGTATAGGGCCCAAGGCCAGCTTGATTCCATCGTAAATCCCCTTGATGTTGCTCGTGTCTGCAGCCAGCTGTATCTGGGAGCAGAGCTGAAGCCAGTAGTCATTGGCGCATCTCCTGGCACACTGCTGGACTTTGCTACGGGCGGCCCGGAGGACTTGCAGGTTGCGTTCGCTGGGGCAGGCTTTATAAGCTACCAAGGCATTCTGCTTCTCCACGATTACTGGAATCATTTCATCAAAGTGACCCTCGAACCAGTCTGCTGACCTGCTGGTTTTCTTGCCAAAGGTGGTCATGGCAGCCTTGTGCACGGCATCTCTGAAGTGCTGCCACCTTTCTTGGGCACTAGCACCGGAACGGCCTGGGAGAGATTCCTCAAGCACGCGTGCAAATTCCTCCACTTTCTCCTGGTCATGCGTCTTACTTGTATCAATGCAAGGTCTGCCTTCCTTTATCGTGCAGTGCACTTTCTTGGTTTGCAGTTTGACCTTGCTACATACTAGGGAGTGATCTGTATCACAGTCAGCACTCTGGTAGCTTCGTGTGATCTGGATGCTGGGTAGACAGCTGCGTCTGGTGAGAATCAAATCAGGCTGGTGCCAGTGCTTGGATCTTGGATGTCTCCAGGAGACTCTGTGTTGGGCTTTGTGTTAAAGAATGTATTTGTGATGCAGAGACCGTGATGGCAACAGAGTTCCAGAAGGCATCCATTTTTGTTCATCCTTCCTATACCAAACTGGCCCAAACAAGTAGGCCAAGAGTTGTAGTCAGCACCAACTCTAGCGTTAAAGTCGCCGAGGATGAACAATGGCTCCTGTTTTGGGATTTTCTCTATGGCGGTACTGAGGGCATCGTAGAATTTGTCTTTAGCTTCCGCCGTAGACGTCAGTGTTGGTGCATAGGCACTGATTAAACTGACTGTCCCCTCTGAGGAGTGAAGCTGAAGGGACAGAATGCGTTCGCTTCCCTCTGTGGGTGGAATAATGGATCCCAGGAGGGTGTTCCTAACTGCAAATCCAACTTCATGTTCCCTGGTCTTGTCAGGTGGTTTCCCCTGCCAGAAAAAGGAGAAGTCCCTCTCTCTCACAGATCCTGACCCTGCGAGCCTGGTCTCTTGGAGAGTGACGATGTCCATCTGCAGTCTGCTCAGTTCCATGTCGATGACTGCTGTCTTGTGAGCATCGCTGATTTCCTGAAGATTGTCAGAGAAACCTGGTGTCATTGTTCTGACGTTCCATGTGCCCATCTTTAGGGAAGGTGTTTTCTTCTTTCTGTTCTTGTTGCTTGGTGCGAGGTTATCGAACCGCTTGTCAGTTTTCACCCTAGATCCCACGCACCCAGTGAGGTTAACGGTCCGTGGTGAGGCAGCACCTTATTGGCTGGGGGATGCCCAGCTTAAGGCGGGCGATAGCTGCCCAGTGGAGCACGATGGCCCCTCCCACTGTCGGAAGCAGCCCCTGGCGTCAAGCTCTACTCAAATCGAACAAAGACTTATAACCGGTAGATTGCTGCTTCCCATGTTGTATCGACGCTGCATAGCGAAGCTGGAGTGTCCTCTCCATTGCGCAAAGCCTGGGTAAGTTGATATGGAGGAGAAGCTGTTACCCATGCAGCAGGTCCCCCCTCTCCACGTCGCTGAAATGATCCAATGGAAAGGCAAAAGCCAGTACACATGGTTCCAGCGCCATCGCCGGAGCTGCCAGAGCGATATTGTAGACAACGACAAACTGCCTTAGGGGCTCCGACTCTGGATTTTTTCTCAGGGTTGACTCCCGAAGCCTTTCCCGTGAGCAGGTATACCGTAAGGCAGCGGAGGTTTGAAATCAGGGTTTTCTTTCCCCTAGGTGAGCTGCCTTCCCGGCTATCGAGCCCCACCTACCCGAAGCAATCTGGTTTTAAGGCACCAGAAACCCGCCTTCACCCCTTCTCCTGTCAGTAGAAGCAGTCCCGCGACAAGTACACCAGGAGCTGGACTTAGTTGTCAGAGGCTGTAAGAGACGCACGCCATATTGGAGCACTTTATAGATAGTGGGAGCTTATCCCCAATTCCACCCCCGGCTATGACAACCTTGGGACCACACAAATGATAGAAGGCAGTCTTAGAAACAAATTTAATAAGATAAGCCTTTATTAGTCCCACAATGGGGAAATTCCAGGATTGCAACAGCACAGGGATAGCAACACTCAGAGCAACAATCAGAAGGCAAGGGAAAAAAAGCAAAAGCAGCTAATATACATATGTACATATTACTATAAGTATATATATATATATATATATATATATACAGACACACAATGCAGAGCATTGTAGCTGGATGGAATAAATATATAAGTATATAAACACACAGTGCGGAGCATTGTAGCTAGATGGAATAAATATGTAGATATATAAACACCCACAGTACAGAGCATTGCAGCTGCGTGGAATAAATATATGAATATAAACACACACAGTGCGGAGCATTGTAGCTAGATGGAATAATATGTAGATATATAAACACACAGTGTGGAGCATTGTAGCTAGATGGAATAAATATATAGATATATAAACATAAACACACCCAGTGCGGAGCATTGTAGCTAGATGGAATAAATATGTAAATATATAAACACACACAGTGCAGAGCATTGTTGCTAGATGGGATGAAACAGCACAACCGTCTACTTAGTTATCCTACATGGTATGATTATGTGCCCATACATATTCTCACCCTCCATAGTGACTGGTATTTTCCTAGTTGTATGCCGGAGGGGACCATTGTGTAAGTCTATTGCATCTTTTGTATTCAAAACTATTAGGTTGTTACCTCTTTTTGCCATCTCTGCGAGCAGCCCTGCTTAGGTTAAACAGTCTGACAGCCGTTGGTAGGAAGGACCTGCGAAACCTCTTGGTTGTGCACCTGGGATGATGTAGTCTGCTGCTAAATGAGCTCCTCAGTGCATTCAGTATGTCCTGCATAGGGTGGAACTCGGACTCCAGCAGAGATGACAGTTTAGCCACCGTTCTTCTCTCTCCTATCTCCTCCACCGGGTCAAGGCGCTGCCCCAGGACAGAGCTAGCTTTCTTGATCAGTTTGTTCAGTCTCTTCCTATCGGCTGCGGTAATGCCACTGCCCCAGCAGACCACTCCAAAAGTGATGGCTGATGCCACCACCGTGTCATAGAATGTCTTCAGCAGCGCCCCTTGTACACCAAAAGACCTGAGTCTCCTCAGTAGGAACAGCCTGCGCTGTCCCTTCTTGTAGAGTGCGTCAGTATTGTGTGACCAGTCTAGTTTATTGTTCAGATGAACACCCAGGTACTTATAGGATGTCACCATTTTGATGTCTGTTCCCTGCATATTTACTGGTGCTGTGAGGGGTTGTCCATGCCTGCGGCAGTCCACCACCAGCTCCTTAGTTTTCCTCGTGTTGATCTGGAGGCAGTTCCGATGGCACCAGTCCAAGAAGTCCTGGATAAGCCCTCTGTACTCAGCTTCATCTCCATTGGAGATGAGGCCAACGATCGCAGAGTCATCAGAGAACTTCTGTAGATGGCAGTGTGTTGTGTTGTGTGAGAAGTCCGCAGTATAAAGAGTGAACAGGAAGGGAGCCAACACCGTTCCCTGGGGGGGCCCTGTGCTACCGATGATCATGTCGGACACACAGTCCCGGGTTCTCACAAACTGAGGCCGGTTCGTGAGGTAGTCCAGGATCCATGATGACAGGTGCTGGCCCACCCCTGCGCGCAGCAGCTTGTCCTTCAGGATCATCGGTTGGATGGTGTTGAAAGCACTGGAGAAGTCAAAGAACATGATCCTCACCACATTCCCGGGCTTCTCCAGGTGGGACAGAGAACGGTGAAGGAGGAAGATCACCGCATCCTCCACCCCAATGCCATGCTGGTAGGCGAACTGGAGTGGATCCATCGCTGGTCCCACCAGGGGGCCGAGGTGAGCAAGGAGCAGTCTCTCCAGGGTCTTCATCAAGTGGGACGTCAAGGCCACCGGTCTGTAGCTGTTCAGGTCTTTGGGGTGGGAAATTTTTGGTACAGGTACCACACAAGATGTTTTTCACAGCTGTGGTACCCTCCCCAGCTTCAGGCTCAGGTTGAAGATGTATGCCACAATCCCACACAGCTGGTCTGCATAGGACTTGAGGAGCTTTGCGCTGATGCTGTCCGGTCCCGACGCCTTCCTCGCCTTGATCTTCCTCAGCTCCGTCCTCACCTGGGTCTTGGTCAGGGTCACGTTGGGGGGCTGTGTGTTGGGAGTGGGGGGGTGTTGGTGGAGTGGGGAGTGGGCAGCAGGACTTGATGTCTTTAGAGGCAGCAGTGGTTGTTGTGCAGTCAGGGGGGAGGGCGGTTGGTCAAACCTATTGAAAAACAGATTCAGATTCAGATTCAGATAATATGTGAATTGAAGGACAGATCTTGATCAAAAATAATTCCAAGGTTGCTCACAGAGCTATTAAGAGAAAGAGTAACCACATCCAAACTGAAAGTTTGATTTGGAAAGGTATTTCTAAGGTTTTCTGGACCAACAAGAATGACTTCAGTCTTATCAGAATTTAATAGCAGGAAATTACAAGTCATCCAAGCTTTGATTTCCTTAAGGCAGGCTTCCAACTTGGCTAATTGATTACTATCATCTGGCTTCATTGGCAGGTATAATTGTGTATCATCTGCATAACAATGAAAATGTATAAAGTGCTTTCTAATAATGTTGCCCAATGGAAGCATATATAAACTAAAAAGAGTAGGGCCTAGCACAGATCCCTGTGGAACTCCATGACTAAGCTTTGAGTTGAAAGAAAACTCATTATTGACATGAACAAACTGGAACCTATCAGATAAATAAGATCTAAACCACTGTAACGAAGTTCCATAAAGTCCAACATAGTGTTCTAATCTATCAAGTAGAATATTATGATCGATAGTACCAAAAGCTGCACTAAGGTCTAAAAGGACAAGTACAGAAACCAGTCCATTATCAGATGCGATGAGGAGGTCGTTAGTGACCTTCGCTAAGGCTGTTTCAGTACTATGATGGATTCTAAACCCAGATTGAAACGTTTCAAGTAAACCATTTCTCTGCAGGTGGTCAAATAATTGCGTAGCAACAACTCTTTCTAATATTTTTGAAATGAAAGGGAGATTAGAGATTGGTCTATAGTTAGCTAAAGCTCCTGGATCTAGTGTTGGCTTTTTGAGTAAGGGTTTAATTACAGCCGTTTTAAAAGCCTGTGGTACAACAAAAAAAGCCTGTTCCCAACAAAACATTCATTAGAATGAATGAATCATGTGTGTGGTTAGTCACCAATGTGACTAACCACATTGCAGCAATGTTGGTTAGTCACATTTGTGCATCACATATAATTTGTACATTGATAGAATGGAAATGTTTCCTGTTAACATGCACATATTCATTTTGTGAAGGTAATTTTATAGCAATGTGTGTGCAGTCCATAACTTTAATTACATGAGGAAAACAGGCTCTCACTGCAAATTGTGCTTTGATGTTGGCCTGTTCAATGGCATTGAATGGGAATATGATGTACCTGGGTGATCGCTGGATAATGCTGTCCCACACATCTGGCATATCTTGGCTCAGGGTTGACTGTGAAATTCCCGATCGGTCTGCCAGCTCCCACAGGAACCCCAGTGTTGTCAGCACCTGCACTGGGACAGGCAGTGCACGGCTTCTCGTCGTGTCACGCTCCAAGAATGGCTGTAGCATTGAGCACAGTTCCACAAGGAATGCCCATGGAAACCTAAACTGAATGACAAGCCAGTCATCTTCATGAGTCAGAAAATCTTCTCTGTCTCTAAATACCCTTTCTTTTCTCACTGCACTATTTGCAGTATCCTCTAATAATGCTGACGCTGTGGGGGGGCTCATTCATTCATCTTCTTCCGCTTAATCCTTTTTGGGTTGCGGGGGGGGGGGGGGGCTGGAGCCTATCCCAGCATCTTTGAGATGTAAGCCCGCAGGCCGCTAGACAAGGCATTAAAGGTATAAAAGAGAGATGCCCTGCGGCCTTGGAGCTCTTCTTGTCAACTCAACAGTTAGAGAGAAATAAAGTCTGTGCTGATTCAACTCGTCGTCTCGCCTGTTCTATTCTCTCTTCACTGGTGACCCTTGATGTGCAATGGAAGACGAAGCGAACACGCCGCAGACGAGCTGGACAGGAAGTGCCAGCACCACGTGCGCTGTTTCAGTCAAGCTCCTTGACTTTTGGCTGCACGACCCGACAGCATGGTTCCTCCACACAGAGGCCCAGTTTGCTCTCCGCGGGTTAACGGTGGACGACACCAGATATTACAATGTGATTGCCGCGCTGGATGCACGCACAACACAGCAGGTGGCAGGCCTGCTCCAACAGCCACCAGCCCACGGTAAATATGAGGCACTCAAGACCATGCTGACCCAGCACTACATGCTCTCGGATGGTGAAAGAGCAGAAAGGCTCCTGATGTGCTCTGAGTTGGGGGACAGGTCAGCGGTCAAGTTGATGGAGAACATGGCGTTAATGGGCAGAGATGGTGAGTCATTCCTGTTCGCCCACCTGTTCCTCAGAAACCTCCTGACAGCGGCCAGAGCGATCCTCGTCAACTCACCACTGCTGGCGACACAAAACTGCCATGCTCTAGTGCAAGAAGTGGACCGGATCATCCTGGCAACCAGAACTTTTGCCGTGAATGCAGCGGCGCTGGAGCCCAGAGAGACGACCAGCAAGGTCGAGTAGCCGTTGATGGTGGCCAGGGCAGATGCCAAGAAGCACGGGAAGGACGCGATCTGCTTTAATCACCGCCATTTCAGAGCAGACACATGGCGATGCATGCCACCGTGCCATATCAAGCAGTGGGGAAATGCCAGGATTGGCAGTCGGTAGCAGATGCGACCGCTGGTGACAGAGACAAGCTGCTCTATGTTATGGACTCAAGTTCATGGAGATGGTTCCTGGTGGACTCTGACTCCCAGAAGAGCCTCATCCTGCCGTCCAACTCAGACAGGCTGGCTGGAAGTAGCGGTCCCGAGCTGGCAGCCGCCAATGGCTCTGACATTAAAACATTTGGTGAGAGAACACTAACTATATGTTGGCATGGCCATAACTTCCAGTGGACTTTCGTCATAGCAGCATGTAACTCCCCCATTTTGGGTGCAGACTTTCTGTGTGCGCATGTTTTATTCGTTGATGTTGTTAATAGACGCCTGGTTAACACTCTTTCTTTTGATTCTATGCCCTGTACAGCTCGAGGAGCTGGGTCAACAACACTTGCCAACATCGCAGCTCCAGGGGGAGCTGCGTCAACATCGCGCTTTTTTGGCAACTTGGGTGGCATGCTTTGGTGCTCCGTGACACATCACGTCTGACAGTGGCCCTCAGTTCATTTCCGACTTCTTGTCCGCGATGGCCCAGAGCCTGAGGGTCAACATTCACCGCACTACCGCGTACAACCCCCAGGCCAATGGGTTATGTGAGCGTTTCCACAGGTCACTTAATGCAGCGTTCAGGGCTTCACTTACGGACGCAAATTGGGTGGACTGTCTGCCGTGGGTTCTTTTAGGGTTGCATTCCGCACCGAAGGAGGATTTGGCGGCCTCCCCGGCAGAACTGGGTTTTTTTTCTCAACCGCTGTGGCTCCCCGGGGAATTTTTTATTTTTTCCTGTGTTTCCTGCTGCCTGTCAAATTGCCAGTTGCCCCTCTCTCGCCTGTCACCACTGCCAGCCGCTCTCTCTCATTATTATTACCATCTGTGTCCAATTGTTAGTTTTTGCTGTCTTCCCTTACACAGGTCAGCCCACATCTGTCACTCATTGTAATCAGTTGGATCCCTATTTAAAGAAGATTGTTTTTCATTTTCATTTGTTGCTAACTCATCCTCTCTGCAAAGGACTGTTTCTCCCTTGTCTCCACCAGAGTCCAATCTTGCTCTTCTTGGTATGACTGTGAGAGTGAATGGTTGTCTGTCTCTGTGTTGGCCCAGCGATGGACTGGTGATCTGTCCAGGGTGTACCCTGCCTCCCGCCCAAAGATGCTGGGATAGGCTCCAGCCCACTCCCCACCCCCCTGCGACCCAGAAAGGATTAAGCAGAGGAAGATGAATGAATGAATGAACTCACAAACGCACAGTCCAGCGACTGGGTTGTTTTTTAACTCCATGTGCTGTGTAGAAGCGCACATATGACAGTAGACAGCGACCAGGTTTCAACCCAACTTCTGTGAGTTTGTGCATTCTTACACCTTTTTTTTTTGGTTTTTTTCCACCCACCCGAGTCCACAGCACAATGTCCAACTTGGAAGATAAGGAGCTGCGTGCGCTGTATGTCCTGGAGGACATTTTTTCACGGACGCTGGAGCTCTGTCCTCCCGAGATAGTAAGACAGGTTCAGGACGGGGCTGCTGAAATCATGGAGATGTGTCCCTGCCTTTGGGACCACCCAGAGGCAACAGAAATTCTCCTCTCCATATACTCTCCGCCATGTGATGAGCCGATGGAGGAGGTTTTGACGCCTGAGCCATCTCCAGCGAAGAGGAAGCGCTCTCGTTGCAAGAAGCCTTCAGCGTCTCCTGCAGCAGCTCCGTCTCCTCCTGCTGAGCCCTGGCCCACTCCATCAGCCGAGGAGCTGGAGGAACGAAGACAGGTGTTGCTGGTGGAGACAGATCTCCTCCTCAAGGCGAAGCCATGGCTCCTCCTAGAATGGATCCATGAAACGGAGGAGTTTCCCCCGAGGAAGCTAGAAGTGGAGTCGGTGAGCGAGCGTTTCCTGACCTCAACGCCTCTTCTCTGTGATGATCCAACATCTTCTTCTCCCGCTCGTTGCTGCTGAACCCGGAAATTTTGGCAGAGAGACTCCACCACCGCTCACCCAGCAACCCCTCCTTCACGGGGGAGACAGAGCACGACTTTGGGATGGCAGCAGATGTCATCACTTCCCAGGAGTTCAGGTAAGTCCTCTCTCTACAGACCTGTAGCGCTCACCTCTGTAGTCATGAAGTCCTTTGAGCGCCTGGTCCTGTCTCACCTCAAGTCCATCACCACACCCCTCCTAGACCCGCTGCAGTTTGCCTACCGTGCTAAAAGGTCTGTGGATGACGCAGTCAACCTGGCCCTCCACTCCATCCTGCAGCACCTGGACTCCCCGGGAACCTACGCCAGGATTCTGTTTGTGGACTTCAGCTCCGCATTCAACACCATCCGCCCCGATCTGCTCCAGGACAAGCTGTCCCTGCTCAACGTGCCTGACTCCCTCTGCAGGTGGATCACCGACTTCCTGACGGACCGGAGACAGCATGTGCGGCTGGGGAAGTCTGTCTCAGACTCTGTTAGCATCAGCATTGGATCACCCCAGGGCTGTGTACTTTCCCCCCTACTCTTCTCCCTTTATACCAACTCCTGCACCTCCTCCCACCAGTCTGTTAAGCTGATTAAGTTTGCGGACGACACCACCCTCATCGGGCTCATCTCCAACGGTGACGAGTCCGCCTACAGGGAAGAGGTGGCCCAGCTGGTGTCCTGGTGCAGCCACAACAACCTGCAGCTGAATGCTCTGAAGACAGCGGAGATGATTGTGGACTTCAGGAAAGTCACATCCCCCCTGCCCCCCCTCACCATCACAGGCTCTCCCATCACCTTTGCAGATTCCTTCCGCTTCTTGGGCACCACCATCACCCGAGACCTCAAATGGGAGCCGACCATCAGCTCCCTCATCAAAAAGGCCCAGCAGAGGATGTTCTTTCTGCGGCAGCTGAGGAAGCTCAAGCTACCCACCAAGATGTTAGTGCAGTTCTACACGGCCATCATCGAGTCCATCCTCACCTCCTCCATAACTGTGTGGTACGCAGGAGCCACTGCCAGGGACAGACTAAGGCTGCAGCGCGTCGTGCGCACTGCTGAGAAGGTGATAGGCTGCAAGCTCCCATCTCTCCAGGACCTGTACATCTCCAGGACCCGGAGGCGTGCTGGCCGGATCATAGCCGATCCTTCACATCCTGGTCACGTGCTGTTTGCCCCCCTCCCCTCAGGTAGAAGGCTTCGGTCCATTCGGACTAAAACCTCTCGGCACATGAACAGCTTTTTCCCCTCTGCCATCAGACTGCTGAACACTAAATGACTTTTGACTCTCGTGCACTATGTACAGCAGCTCAACCAGACTCATGTCATTCATCACTGTTTTTCTGTTGCATTATTGACTGCACTATGTGGTACTTCACATTATCTGCTACATGCTAATTTTTTAAACTGCCTTGACTAGTACTACTCATTATTACTAGTATTATTATTATTATTACTTATTATTACTTATTTTTCTACACTTATTGCACGTTTCTAGTCCTTTAGTTTTTTAGTTTATCCCTTTTTCTCATTATGTTTTTAATGTTGCAGCATGGCACCGAGACAAATTCCTAGTTTGTGTATCACATGAACAATGGCAATAAACCTGATTCTGATTCTGATTCTGATTCTGATTCTCTCCCCTGAAATTACTTGCTTGATTCCTGATGAGGAGACTCAGATTTTACAGTTCTCTGAGTCTCCGTTATCAGCTGCCGTTACCACTTCTCCACCTATTTCTCCTGTCTCCCCAAAACCTCCGGTGGTCCCGGGAGGAAATGACCTGATGGTGAAGGAGCCCAAGGTCCTAGAGAGGTCTACTCCGCTGGAACAGTGTCATCCTTTACGGGTCCGCCTGAGGAAGCCGTCCCCCTCATCGGCAGCTATCCCCCAGTCGTCGAGTCCGACGATTCCTTCTGCGGCCAAGAGATCTTCCAGGGCTTCCCCGGGTACGTCCACACCAAAGCGGTTCCTCCACATTCCATTGAAGGGCTCAGGCTAAACGTAGACATGGAGAGGGATGGCACACCTCCAGCTGCAGTGGCCAACATCACACACCAGGAGGGAAGGCAAGTGACATTTATTCCTACTCTTTGTGACGATAGTTTGTCTTGCCCGACTCCTAGTAGAGAGACTCAGGGGTTGCAGTCACCTGAGCTTTCCTCACCCGCTGCAACCCATACTTCCCTTTCTGTCCTCTCCGTGTCCCCTCTGCTTTGTTCTGGGTGTCTGCCGGCCCCTGAACGAAGCCACCAGACAAAGGAGGAACTTGTGGTTCATAAATGTTCAGAGCTTCCATCAGGATCTGCTGCCTGGAGAAGCTGTTTTCTGTCACAGTTGGGACCTCAGGAACACCTGGTTCTGGTCCACCATCAGGGCTGATCTCGCTTCTTCCTGATTCATCAACAACTTTGTCTTTTCTGTCCTCTCAGTCTGTCAGGTGGAGGTGGAGTAGGGGGCGGAGTCTGTCCTGCTGCCCTTCAGGACCACACCTGACCTACCTGGAGACACTGAGGTGAAGTGGTATCGCTTTGAACCAGGACCAGAAATGATAGTTCACCTGTATCAGAACGGTTCTGACCAGTCTGATGAACAGAACCAGTTCTACAGAGGTAGAACAGAGATGAATGAAGACCTGCTGAGAACTGGAGACCTCAGTCTGAGACTGAAAACCCCACAGAGACCAACTCTGGAGGATATAGATGTACAGTGGGGAGTAGAGAGATCTGGAGATGGACCACAGTGGTGCTAAAGGTCAAAGGTCAGTCTGTCTCTGTCTGTGTCTGGTTGTGACTTGTGTCTCCTCTGCAGGGACAGTTCCGGTCCAGGGTCCAAGAGAGGACATCAGGACCAGCAGCAGTTCCCCTGATCCGACTCCTCTGCTGGCTGATTCTCCACTTTGATCAGTCTGTGGTTCAGTTCCTGTCAGGAAAAATCAGCAGTGAACAACTGAGAATTGACTCTTCATCATCTGGACCATTAACAGACACTTTGCTTTTTGCTGAAGCAGCAACATCCATAAAATCACCACAGATTTGGTTAAAAAACACATTTATTAAACAGAAAGTTGGAAATTTAGAAGAAAAAGGAGGTGAATTTACAAGAAAAAAAAAAAAAACCTGTTGCACATTTAATGAGAAAAATGTCACAAATTTAGGAGAAAATGTGACAAATTTAGCCGAGATGAGCTGCAGCTTTATAGTTTTAATCTGATGAACTTTGCAAGAAAAAATTGAGAAAGATTCCAGTTCAGCAGGAAAAGGTTCTCATTTAAAAGCCACAAATGGGAAAAATGAAAAAGAAAAACGATTTTAATAAGTCCAGAATTGACCAGAAAATGTTGAGAAATGAAGCATCAAAACTTCAAATTTAGGGAGGGGGGGGTCCAGATTTACAAGGAAATGAGACACATTTACAAGAGAAAAACAGGTGAATTTACATGAAAAATCACATTTAAAGTGAAAAATTCAGCATCAAAATCACAAATTCATAAGACAAAGTTACTAATATGAGAAAAATAAATGACAAATTTGGTGTGAAGTTGTGTGGGAAAGAAGCTGCAAATTTACCAGAAAAAGCCACAAATTTATAACAAATATTTTAAACCGTTCAAAACCAAAAATGAAAAATCATTTATACAGAGGAAACGTCTGAAATCTGTGAGAGAAAATGCAGAAATACAAGAAAATTGTCACAATATTAAAACCACAAATTTATTTTAAAAAATGTCAAAAAATATATATATTTAATTAATTTAAATGTTTATTTCCTGAAAAAGTGACAATGGAAAAAGTTCCACATTTCCAAGGTGGGAAAAGTTGCAAAATTAGAAGAAAAAGCCACAAATTTCAAAAGAAAAAAAAAATCATAAATACATTCAATTCAACTTTATTTGTATAGCACCTCGTCACAACAAAAGTCATCTCAAGGCTCTGTTACATACAGAAGAAAAAAATACATTAGAAAAATATTCTGACAAATTCAACCAATTTTGTTCATTTCACTTTGATGTTCAAACAGGAACTCTATCTGAGTCTCCTGAAAGGCAGATTTAGGGATTAATGATAATTTTAAATCCTAATTAAGGACTTAATGTTGGTCATGACAGACTTTTTAAGAAGCAAAGAAAGTCCAAAATGTGGAACTCATGTGTCCGGTTGAAAGTGCTGGAAGAACGTGTGGCTTCAGAACTGAAGCTACAGATGGGGGTGGACAACATGGAGCAGCTGGTGACTGGATCCAGAAGCAGAAAGAGAATCCTACAGGAACCACTTCTGGTTCTTTAAATACCATGGACATGTCAGCAGATGCAGCTGTTAGCATCTGGATGAAAATGAGCCCAGACTGGAAGAGAAAGAAGGTCCAGAAGAGCTGGACAGTGACACCACAAATCCCATGATCCTCAGCTTCTGATGCCACCATGCTGCCCCATCATCCTGCTGACCACCAGAACCACCATTTACAGTCTGGAGTGTTTGGTGATCCTGCCAGGACTGAGCAGCAGCAAGAAGAAGACGTACTATGATGGACAGAATGTCTCTATGATGTCCTGTCTGCTTCAATAAAGGTTGTTCGAATACCCCACAACATGACCCTAATCACCATAGAAAGGCCGAAAGTGGTCGGCCTTCCCAATCACACCGATATGCCCCCTATGGAAAGAAAATGGGCAATCCTGCTGCAGATCATAATAGATTACAACGGTCCACACAAAGTAGCCAGCAGGAGCCAAGGAGTAATCACAAGGCCCACAACTCAGTCAGGAAGGATGGGAGCAGCAGGCCTCACTGGTGAAACATAGAACTGAATACAAAAGCCATATTGAAAGCATAGGCTATGAAATGTGATATTCTCTGTATAATCAGTGAAGCAAATATATACTCATTGATTAGGAAGTACATGTAATGTATGTAATCACTTGAAATAATGGGTGTAATCAAACTGTATGATTGAATGTACTTTTTACCTGCACAAAGAAGGTTTTAAGTGAAGGCTGATTGTGAAATGTAAGAGAAAACCCTGTTTACTGGAAATGTATGAGAAATGAGGAAGTGAAAGTTGAATGTCCAGCAAGTTGGGGTATTTTTGTGAGGGAAAATGCTGAGATGCTAGCAAGAAAGTCCCGAGATGGGCCATGAGTCATGAGAGCCTGACCAGTCACATGGGTTATGAGAATTGACTAGCTAGAACATGTGCAGAATGAGGTAATTGTTATATAAACTTGAACTTTAAGCCAATCATAAGAGGCCTAGAACCCTAGGGTGAGTTTGGGTCCAATCAGAGAATTCGGGCAAAGGTATATAGACCAAGCCCTTTTTCCCCAAAAATGTTCATTTTCTCGGCGGCCCTCCGGGACCCAAATCGTCCAGAGCAGCAAGCTGAAGAAGAGGATCGCCAGGGGAGAAGTGAACCAGTTTTCATCTAAACTCTTCAGCCTTTAACAGCTTTTACATCTGCTGCTCTTAAGTGCTAAAATAGCAC
Source organism: Pholidichthys leucotaenia (assembly GCA_020510985.1). Lineage (NCBI taxonomy): Eukaryota > Metazoa > Chordata > Actinopteri > Cichliformes > Pholidichthyidae > Pholidichthys > Pholidichthys leucotaenia. The sequence goes on from CM035836.1 coordinate 2,851,739, forward strand.
TTTCTGAAAAGAAGAGGAAGTCAAAACCTCAGCCTGGCTGGGCTCCCAGCCAGGGCTGCTGAGTCACCTTCTACAAGGGGAAGAAGCTGGAAGATCCCTCCGGGCTGGGGACACCGCTCCGAGGGCTCGACTCACCGCTCTTCGCCTGCCATCGGCTTCGTTGAATTCGGATGGAGGAAGAGAAGAGGAGCTTCGGGGGTCAGCTGCTCAGCCTCACCCGTTCTTGCGGAAGAGGAACCTCAGCAGGGAATGCCGGCTGTTAGAATCAGAATCAGAGTCAGAATCAGAATCAGCTTTATTGGCCAAGTATGCACAACACATACAAGGAATTTGACTTTGGCTAAAAACTTGCTCTCGTTGTTCAGGTGAAGGATTTAAATAAGGATTCAATGACAACCACAGTATGTACAGTAAATTACAGTCTGTCCACGTTTCTATAAAAGGATGCAAATATATACAGGAATATATGCAGTTATTTACTCGGACTAACCACACTTTGCAGAAATATATGAAAAAATATACAATCACACAGTATTTCAATGTGGACTCAGATTCAGTGATATAATGTGAATGAAGTAAAAAGCAGTGTGAGAGTTATGTGCAATGTAATAATGGATGAAAAGTCATGAGTACAGCAACAGGTAGGACTAGGTGAATGTTAGGAGTTCATCAGAGTGATGGCTTGAAGAAAGAAACTGTTCCTGTGACGGGTGGTTTTGACCTTCAGTGATCTGTAACGACGACCAGAAGATAGAAGTTCAAACAGTTTGTGGCCGGGGTGTGATGGGTCAGCACAGATGTTTCCCGCCCGTTTCCTGGTTATGGACCGATATAAGTTCTCAATGGAGGGTAGGTCGGTACCAATGATCCTCTCCGCAGACTTAATGATCCGCTGCAGTCTGGTCTTGTCCTGTTTAGTGGCAGATCCAAACCAGACAGTGATGGAAAAGCAGAGGACAGATTGGATGATGGCGGTGTAGAAGACAACCAGCAGCTCCTGAGGCAAATCAAACTTCTTGAGCTGACGCAGAAAAAACAACCTCTGCTGGGCCTTTTTCCGGACAGTGTCTATATGGGAGGACCACTTCAGGTTCCGGGAGATTGTGGTACCCAGAAACTTGAAGGAGTCCACCGTGGACACTGTGCTGTTGAGGATGGTGAGTGGGGGGAATGAAGGGGGGTGTCGCCTGAAATCCACAGTCATCTCCACCGTTTTGGCTGGGTTAAGTTCAAGATGGTTCTGGCTGCACCAGAGGATCAGCTGCTCCACCTCCCGCCTGTATGCAGACTCATCATCATCCCGGATCAAACCGATGACTGTGGTGTCGTCCGCAAACTTCAGGAGCTTCACCGAAGGGTCCTCTGAGGTGCAGTCGTTGGAGTAGAGGGAGAAGAGCAGTGGGGAAAGGACACATCCTTGGGGGGCGCCAGTACTAATTTTTCGGGAGCTGGATGTAAATCTCCCTAGCTTCACCTGTTGCCACCTGTCAGTCAGAAAGCTGGAGATCCACTGGCAGGTGGAGGGGGGCACCTTGAGCTGGAGGAGTTTCTGATGAAGAATGCCTGGGATGATGGTGTTGAACGCTGAGCTGAAGTCGACAAACAGGATCCTGGCGTACGTCCCTGGGGAGTCGAGGTGTTGCAGGATGTAATGTAGTCCCATATTCACTGCATCATCCACTGACCTGTTTGACCGGTAGGCAAACTGCAGTGGGTCCATCAGGGGGCCTGTGATGACCTTCAGGTGGTTCAGCACCAATCTCTCCAAGGATTTCATGACCACAGAGGTCAGGGCAACAGGTCTGTAGTCGTTTAATCCTGTAATAGAGGGTTTCTTGGGAACTGGAATGATGATGGAGCGTTTGAAGCAGGAAGGCACTTCACGCAGCTCCAGTGATCTGTTAAAGATCCGGGTGAAGATGGGGGCCAACTTGTTGGAGCAGACTCTCAGGCAGGACGGAGACACACCATCAGGTCCTGCAGCCTTCTTGATCTTTTGTCTCTGAAAGACCCGGCGCACCTCCTCTTCACAGATCATTAGTGCTGGTGGGAGGTCAGAGTGGAGGAGGGATGGAGTTCCTGGGGCTGCAGATAATCCTTTTGTGTGGGTGGGAGGTGAGAACTGTAGGTTCTTTTCAAACCTGCAGTAAAAGCTGTTTAGGTCATTAGCCAGCTGGAGGTTTTCCGCAGGGTGGGGGGATGGTCTCCTGTAGTTGGTGATATTCCGTAGGCCTCTCCAGACAGAAGCAGAGTTGTTAGCTGAGAAGTTTTTTTGTAACTTCACACTGTAGCTCCTCTTAGCAAGCCTGGTCTCCTTCGTCAGCATGTTTCTGGCCCGCTTGTACAGAGTCCAGTCACCAGTCCTGTAGGCCTCCTCCTTGGTCTGACGTAGCTGCTTCAGTTTAGGAATGAACCAGGGTTTATTGTTGTTGTATATGCAGAAGGTCTTGGTCTGCACACACATGTCCTCGCAGAAACAGGTGTATGATGTCACAGTGTCAGTGAGTTCATTTAAGTTAATGGCTGCAGCTTCAAAAACACTCCAATCTGTGCAGTCAAAGCAGGCTTGTAACTTCAGCTTTGATTCCTCAGTCCATTTCTTCACAGTCCTTACAACAGGCTTGGAAGTTTTTAGTTTCTGTCTGTATGTTGGAATAAGATGGAGCAGGCAGTGGTCAGAAAAACCCAGAGCTGCACGGGGGACGGCATGATAGGCATTTCTTAAAACTGTGTAACAGTGGTCAAGTGTATTTGTGTCCCTGGTGGGACATTTAATATGCTGTCTGTATTTAGGAAGCTCATTTGTGAGATTAGCTCTATTGAAATCACCCAGAATGATAAGCAGAGAGTCTGCATGTTTTTCCTCCACGTCTGCTATCTGGTCAGCGAGGAGCTGCAGTGCCTCCGTTGTACAAGCAGCAGGCGAGATATAAATTCCGACCAGAATAAATGAGGAGAACTCTCGCGGTGAATAAAAGGGTTTACAGTTTATGAACAGTGACTCTAGGTTAGGGCTACAAAACTTCTTCAACACTGTGACATCAGTACACCAACCTTCGTTTATGTAGAAGCAGATTCCACCACCCTTAGTCTTTCCAGAAAATTCTCGGCTGCGATCAGCACGAAACAGCTGGAATCCGTCCAGGCGGACCGCGCTGTCCGGGATGTGTTCACTCAGCCAGGACTCCGTGAAACAAAGGGCGCCAGATCTGCTAAAATCCCGGTTTTTGTGAGTCAGGAGCAGCAGTTCATCCATTTTGTTCGCCAAACTGCGGATATTTGCCAGATGGATCGATGGGAGCGGCGTGCGAAATCCTCGTTTCTTCAGCCTGACTAACGCACCGGCACGTTTACCACGCCGCCTTCGTTTCCGGCCAGCGCCAATAGCCGCTGCTCCCACAGCTAAGATGGACTGAAAAAACTTCAGATCAGCAGCAGTAACTGGCGGAGAAGTTGCATTGGGAGGTAGTCTGAGTGAAAGTAGTTCCTCCCTTGAATAGGTGATTCGGACAGAAGAGCAGAAGTCCAAAAAAACACACAAAATTATCAAAAACATCAGAGAGCAGAAGCCAGTGGCTGCCATCCGCGGCGCCATCTTGGATTTTTTTTTTTTTTTTTTTTTTTAGTCATCTTTTATTCCCCAATCTCACCGTCTAGGTTTCTTAGACATATATCCACAAATTAATTAGATGTTTTTATCAGGTATTATTCAAAGGGTTTGCTTTATTTTGAATTTATTCAAGTTTCATATGTTTTTGGTTGATTTTTCATTTTGATTTTTGGACTGATTGATGATTTTTGAAACTTTTGATTTTTAATCCTTTTGATCAAATGACTGATTTTACAACTTTTGACTTTTGAATCAAGGTTTTGCAATCAGGGTTTTGGATTTGATTTTTATATTCTATTCTTTTGATTTTATTGACTGTTCAATGCAAATATATCCTGGTTTTGGCTGAGCTTTGCTGACTTCAATAAATACCACAGCATACTAAAAGACAGTATGGGACTCTGTGGGTTCATTGATTCAGCGTCCATTTTTCTTGGGTGATTTTTGAAAAGTATTACATTTTTGAGCTTTTTAAAAGGTTATTTATCTCTTTTTAATGGTATTAAAAACAGATCCCCTATAAACCGATTTTTCCTGGTTTTAAACATTTACCCAGATTACCAAGAGCAATGTAAGACCATGAGAGGCTGTCGTTAATATTGGAGGTGTATTCCAGGTGTCTGACTGGACAGGTCACTCAGTCGGAGGTCTGGTATACAGGAATTGGGGATCCTCCAATATATGGAGACAGTGCAGCTGGGTTAACTCTCAAAGTCACCAAGCACACCTACACAGGTAACAGAATTTCCTATGAGGGAAATTCCTCTAGGAACTGCAAGCTGGTGAACCTTAACCTCAATTCCTGAGGTACAAGGTCAAAGGGTCTTTGACACGGTGGCGTCCCTGGGTGGGCCCCGAAGGAGCACCAGGGTCCTCAAGCTGTTGGGTTCGAGACGTCTGAGCAGCTAAGAAGAGTCCAGCAGTCAAGAGTGGCTGCTGTGCTATTGCCTGGTTCTGCTGGAGGTTTCTTCCTGTTAAAAGGGAGTTTTTCCTCTCCACCGTCGCCAAGTGCTTGCTCACAGGGGATCGCCTGATTGCTGGGGTCTTTCTGCAACTGTGGGGGTTCCCCCTACAGTTGATAGTGCTATGAGATGACTGTTGTTTTGAAATGGCACTATATAAATAAAGTTGAATTGAACTGAATTGAATTGTTCAAGAGATCCTGATCTGAGGCACAGGCAGGCGGCGTCCTGCCTGGGTCTTGCTACACTAGTAGCCTACGAGGGAGCACCACAACAGGTACCAACCTATCAAGAGGTTGATAGGCAACGTGGGTGCTTCAGGCTGCAGAGTTCTGTCAAAGAAGCTGACAGGGCTCGGAGCATCGACTCAGCCGGGCCTGATGAGGTCCAGGAGGAGGTGCAGTGACCTGGGTCTCTCCCCTCATCCCTGTGCCCCGATGCGCTAAGGGGAGGCTTTGAAGGGAGGACACAAGGCGACCTACAAGGAAGATGGCAGAAGGGTTCAGCATGCCAGAGGCCAGGGGAGACCCTGACCTCTACACACAGCAAGAAGAGAATGGACAAGACAACGCTCCTGGGAGCTCTGTGCCAGCAGAGCCCTACGGGGGGTCTGGAGGCGAAGAAGGTTCTGAAGCAAGTCAAGAGCCACCGCACCGAGGGGGCACATTGAAGGTAAGCAAAGAATCAGCTGATAGAAGAAGAAGTGGAATTCCAAAAATCCACTTCAAAGTGGGGGTTATGCTGCATACGGGTGACCCGCTCACCTGGAGCAGCAAAGTCCTGCAAGAAATGAGTCAAAACTACAATCAAGCAGGCTTCAACTACACCCCTGAAACATTGGGGGAACACCTCAGTGCTGAGGTGACGAGTCACGGGCAGCGTCTCCTGTTAGCGAATTATCGCAACATCCCGTTGCTGGTGGTGAAGTGCCCTCCAGCTACTGGCCGCAAAAAGGATGTCGGGCAGTGGCTGGAGTGGTGGGTGAAGCAGCTAAGGCAGCTGGAGGAAGATCGGTATGAAGTGGTGAAGCTCTACAGCTCAAGTCAAGATTTTGACCCCCTGGTCAAAATGGTGGCCAAGGCAATGCAAGTATTTTCAAGTCGCATCAAAGATGAAACTCCAGTGGCGAAAAGATACGACGAATATGTTGACCTGCTGCAAGAACTCCAGCGATATGAAGAGATGTGTAAGAAGCGTCAACAGGTACAGCTTCTTCAGAGAGCTGGAGACAGCGATAGTGACAGTACTCACTACACAAGTTCGGCCAGACTGGATCCAGACTACTCCACAATCAACATGAAGAGCTAAGTGAGCAGTCAGGAAGCCAACATTCCTCCTCAGACAACGATGAACAAGAGCAAGTTAAGGCCAGAAAGGTCTCTGAGGAGAAAGAGGGCATAGTAGCCACTTTATCAAGTACAACAGACCAGCTGGCTGCCTCGCTGGATGAATTGCGGAGGCATATGACTCCAGGGCGAAGCCAAATGGACAAAGAAGAAGAAATACGACAAAGAGCAGGAGCAGCCTGGCAGGGGGATCGAGACTCCCCAGCTACAACAGTGAAGAAAAGGCCGGCAGTAGACCCAGTACTGTATGAGAAACTTAGGGTGGTCATGCAGGACAGAGAAGAGCGGCGCCGCCGTACTGTAAGTCCAGTAAGGTATCCGGCAGAGACACCTAGTACACCAGCAACAGTGGTGAGAGGTAAGGAAAGTGCACAAGCACAAGGTGGGGGTCAGTCATCAAGATTCTACGACAAGCCTCACCCCCTTCAAGATCAAGATCCTCTCACCTATAACAGAGCGTCAAGGGGGGTGAGAGAAATCCCCACAGAGCAGTTGCCCCTGTCTTTGAAGATGAGAAGGAATCACTCTCCCCTCTCCCCGAAAAAGCTCAATTATTCCTGTCAAGAGGGAGAATTAGGGCTTTCAGGTTAGTGGCAAGACCTTGGCTGCTGGAGGCAGATGGGTTAGTAGTGTTCACTGACCATGAGCTGAAGATAAGAAATGCCTCCTTTAGAAAAGAGCTGCATTGAAGAATTAGTAGAAAGTATCAAGAAGAGATCCAAGTTGTTAGGAAATACCGGCATGATCAAAGAAAAGAAGAGTCAACAATAGGGGTGGTAAGTGGAGGTGATCTCCCTTACTATATGATCCTGCTGGTGCCTATGCAAGAATACAAGAAAGGAGATACAGTTGGGCTTCATCGATCGCTCATGGCCTCAAACATATTTAATAATCATGGTGGTTTCACCAGAACAAGACACCGAACAGCGACTCAGAGAAGAAGCCACCAAGAAGGTGAGAGAAGAAAAGAGTTCTGGCAGCAAAAAGGTACAACAAACTCAGACTCCAAAAAATGAAGGCATGGGAGCTGAGTGGAAAGGCAGGGCACAGAGTCGACGAAGAAGCTCATCACGTCAAAGAGCTGCCACAAGCTCACAGCAAGAAAAGCCATCAACTTCAAGAGGTAGAGAGCGGCAAAGAACGACAGACAGATCACACCGACAGAGCAAAGTTGGGGTATGGGTAGAGCACAATCCAGAGAACGACTCTGAAGAATCTCAAGCCGGTCCCGACAGGTATTATGAAGGTGAGGCATGTAGAAGGGACTGGAGGCAGAAATATGAAGATTCAGAAGAAGAACCCGACTCCCTGGAAAGGGAGCAAGAACAATTTGAACAACATAATCCTAAAAGCGACACAGAGAGTGCTCTATCTGAAGAGGTACCCCTGTGACAAATGCAACAGCTAAGAATTGGTAGCCGCAGGTGTGACAAGAAAGAAGATCCAAGGGTAGACATTGAAAAAGTCTCAAAGGCCTTAGCCCGCGACTTCAACATAGGCCCAATAGCAACAAAAGACCAGCGCAAGACATACATGCCCAAAGTCGACCAAGCTGATTTTGAAGTTCCAGAAAGTTGGAGCCAGAATCAGAACACCTTTAAAACTCTGCCAGTAACAGCTACTTATGGTGAGTGGGCTAATATGTTAATAATGCCATCCTCTGCTAAAATAGACAAAGCAAAAGATCTGACCAAGCAATTTAAAAAGGCCTTCTTTGAAATAACACATGATGCCATGTTAAGAAGAATGAAGAAAGCTGCAAGAAGACACTCAAAAGAAGTGCTTGCAGAAGAAGAAATCTCTGCCGACGATGAGGAGGACGAGTCCCCTCAAAGGCAAAAAAGACAGGTAAAACAAAAGTTGCAAAGCACAAATCCTACTGTTATGACAGTATCCCATCTGCAAGATGGGGCTTACAAAGACTTCAAGATCTTGAACACACTAGTCCCCCAACCAAAAACCAATCAAGCAGTGGTAGATTACCTTAAAGGTGTTTGGGAGATGGTGGAAGGTAGTACCTCAAATGAATTCACAAAAAAACTCTGGTTAAGCCGTGTCACTAACAGTAGGGTGCCCTTAGATGACTCAGAACCAGCCAAAACTTATTATTTGAGAATGGCGCTAGAAGACGATAAAGATGAAGACAGCATGGTGGTGAAGATGCGGCAACAGCTAGACTCAGGTAGCACCCTTACACATGTCTGGCACCTGGTCAAGAAAGACATACCACCGACGAGATGGGTACTGGTTTTGAGGAAGATCACCGAAGGCAGGAGAGGAGAGGTAACATTCCACAAGCTCCTGGTCTCCACAGTCACAGAGAAACAGCTTGATGAGAAGGTATCACAATGGGACTTGGAAAGCAAGTTCTATGAGAAGAAAAGAAAACATGGTGAACAACAGCAAAAATCCAAAAATAAACCACCTGAAAGAACTCCCCCGCCGCAACAATCCCCCGGGCCAAGGCCCAAGCCGCTGTCTGCGACTGCACAAACCCCCTCAGCTACGAGTTCTAAAGGTGAAGTAAAGAAGAAAAGTAGTTATTTGCCGCCAGAAGAGTATCAAAAATTAACTCCAGAACAGAAGAGGGCCCACCGAGAGGAACATCAGAAGAACCTCTCGGGGGCCAAAAAGTAATGGCAGCTCGGGGGCAGGTCATTTTCAATGATGTCAAGATGAAGAAATGTTTTACACCAACATCAATGGGGTCCACTACTTGGTAGATACAGGAGCAGAGGTGTCAATGACCTGCCAACCCCTACAAATAGAAGGACACCTAACAGTGATGCTCGCAGATGGGCGGACTACAAAAATGCCATATGGGGTATGGAATGACATTGTGTTTCTAAGAGGGCCCCATAATTTGATTTCCTACAGAGACCTAAAGGACCTGCAAGATCCTAAAGGTCGGGAAAAAAGACTCAGAGCAAGAATACAGCACCTGCAATCCATCAAGGTAAAAATAGACTTCAGTAATCTTCTACTGTATTTGAGTAATCTGACAGACAAAAAGTGGTACAAACCAGTAAATGTGCCTGCAGTGGAAAAACAAAAAGTGGAGGAGAGTGACCTCTCCCCGCAAGGTAAAGAAGAACTAAAGCGAATTCTTCAAACTGCAAATGTGGCCTATTTCAAAAATGACTGTGGGGACATGGGTCCAAAATATACCCACACAATAGAAGGGGGGATTCATCCTGCAGTAAAACAATATCCCTTAAACCCTGCAGCTGTCGAAGAGATGGACAAAATAGTGAGAGAATTAAATGCTTTAGGCATAATTAGAAAAGAGTCAAATCCCTCAACCAACAGTCCCATTCATGCAGTAAGAAAACCAGAGTCAGCTGGAGGAGGCTGGCGGCCAGTCATCAACTTCAAAGCCCTCAACAGAAGAACGATAGCTAATAAAGCAAGTTTGATAAACCCACAAGGCACTCTGAAAACTCTACAGGTGAGAAAATACAAATCCTGCATTGATTTGGCGAATGGGTTCTTCTCACTGAGATTGGCTAAAGAGTCACAAGGTAAAACAGCGTTCACCCACAAAGGCCAATCTTATGTATGGCAGTGTCTCCCACAGGGATACAAAAATTCACCAGATGTGTTCCAAGCAGCAGTAATGGATATACTACAAGGTTTAGAGGCCACTATTTACATCGACGATGTGTTCATTGCAGATGACACCGAAGAAGAACATCTGAAAAAACTACAAACAGTCATAGACAGACTCACAACAGCCGGGTTAAAACTTAACCTACCAAAATGTCAGTTTGCTCGCTTCCAAGTAGACTACCTAGGGTTCCAAATCTCATCTGAACTGGGGCTCTCGGGTGGTTACAGAGAGAAGTTGGAGAAAATCAGGCCCCCCACATCAGAGAACGAGTTGCAGAAGATTCTGGGGCTTTGTAACTATGTTAGAGATCATGTTCCTGGCTATCAAAAACATGCTAGGCCTCTCTATGCTAGGCTGAGGAAGACTGACAAATCTCCAAATGCAAAGAAAAAATGGGAATGGTCAGCGTCAGATCAACAGAATCTAGAAGGGTTGAAGAAAGCCGTTCAAAATGCAGTTACCCTAGAGCCCCGAAGCCTCACCGCCCGCTTAGTGGCTGAAGTAAGTTGTGATGAAGATGATGTGATTGTCACTGTGGCTAATGAAAATGGTGGGCTAGTGGCCCTTTGGAGCTACACCCTGTCATCAGTGGAGAAGAAATATCCACTAGAAGAGAAGGAGTTGCCTGTGGTAGTTAAATACTGGAGTCATCTTAAAGAGTTAGCTCAAGGGCAAGGTATCAAGGTAATCACACAAAGTCAGGTGCACAGGTATCTGACAAAAGCCACAGTGGAAAGCACAAAAGCCACAAATGCAAGATGGGGCCGATGGGAAGACCTACTACAAGACCCTGACCTAGAAATAGGTCCTGCTAGACCAGTCCCTAAGAAGGCAGCAAAACCTGACAAAGACAAAGAGCATCTACCAAAATGGACACTCTACACTGATGGGTCTAGGAAAGGACCAGATGACAAAGCATACTGGGGCTTTATCCTAAAAGAGGGTGAGAAAGAGAGATGGAGGAAAAAGGGTAAAGTACCTGGTACAGCACAAACCAGAGAAGTCACAGCAGTCCTGGAAGGACTGTTAGAGTTGGAGAAGAGAAAGGTAAAGAAGGCAACAATAATCACAGACAGTGACTACTGTGCACGAGCATTGCAAGAAGATTTAACCATTTGGCAAGAAAATGGTTTTGAAGGGGCAAAAGGAAAGCCGGTGGCACATCAAGACTTGTGGAAGAAGATTGCAGAAATCAGATTGAATATGTTGCTGGAGGTAGTGCACCAGAAAGCTCACAAGAAGACAGGTCCTCACTGGTAAGGTAACAATGAGGTTGATTGTTGTGTGCAGATGAGGAGAATCATCCTGGTAGGTCAGGAAAGCTGGGAAGATACACCCAAAGGAAGGGTGATCCCAGAAGGTTCCGTGCAGGGAGTAGTGGCTGCAGTGCATGAGTCACTGGGTCACGCAGGTACAATTCCTACACGAAGAGAGCTGGTGAAATTGCAGCTCTGGGTCCCTACACATCGCATCTGTCAAGTCCTCAAGAACTGTGAAGTATGTGGAAGATACAACGCAGGCAGGAGAGGGCAGAGGGTGGATGGGTTGACAATAAAGAGCACTGTGCCATGGGGTTCAGTATGCATGGATGTAGCTGGGCCAATGGGGTAAACGGCAAGAAGGGTGAAAAGTACATCCTAGTCTTAGTCGACTCCATGTCTGGTTACATGATTGCAAAAGCAGTGCGAAAAGCAAATGGCAACAGTGTGGTGACCATGTTGGAAGAAACCTGTAAATGCTTGGGGGTGCCAAAAGAACTGAGAACAGACAATGGCACTCACTTTCGCAATGCACAGGTACAATGGTGTCAGCGGTTCGGGGTAATAAGAGTTTATTCCCCCCCATACACCCCACAGGCAAATGGGGAGGTGGAAAGAACAATAGGGCTGGTGAAGAGTTGGATTGGGAAGAATGAAAACTCCAGAGAATGGAGCACAAAGCTGTTGGAAATGGCTCAACAACTGAATGACAGACACCGCACAGGTAGGCCCTCCCCCTCTCAAGAGCTAAACCAACGCCCCTTCACATCTCAGGAAGTGGGGCGGAGCCCTGAAGATAAAAAGGGGCCACAGCAACCTAAGGTGCCTTTTCAGGTGGGTCAACGAGTGTGGATCAGAACACACCGGCCTACAACAGCAGCAGTCAAGCCAAAATACAACCAAACTGACATCGTTAAGCAGGTTTTGGACAGCAACACTGTCCTTTTGGAAGAAAACGGGATCCAAGGAGTTGAGCAGTTGAAGCCGATCTCTATTTAAGAGAAAACCCGGAAGCTGAAAATATCTGACAACACCTCTACAATACCTCCCTTCATTGAGCTGGCAACAGTGAAGGGCTTGATCATCATGAGAAGAACTTCATATACATTTTGGATGGCCAGAGCCCTAGAATTATTGCAATTTGCTAAAAAAGGTTACTTATCCCCAGAAAAAGAAACCCTAACCTGGACGCCAGGAAGAAATTTGTGTGTGATATGTCTAAAGCCTTCTCATCTTGACGTAATATGGGAAGGCCAAGCCTACAGAAAACCAAAAAAAGTTTCCGTGATAATAGTGATAGGTGATAATAGTGTCCACACTATACTGGCTGGGTTATGAGCCATGGACTCTCACCCATACAAGGGCTCATATGTCTCTATGACATATGGGAATGAATCTGGGAATATATTGAATGAACTTCAGAATATATTGAATGAACTTCCGAATATATTGAATGAAACTGGGAATATATAGAATGAACTTCAGACTATATTGAATGAACTTCCGAATATATTGAATGAACTTCTGAATATATTGAATGAAACTAGGAATATATTGAATGAACTTTGGAATATATTGAATAAACTTCAGAATACAGTGGTGTGAAAAAGTGTTTGCCCCCTTCCTGGTTTCTCATTTTTTTGGTATGTTTGTCACACTTAAATGTTTCAGATCATCAAACAAATTGAAATATTAAACAAAGATTGATTGATTGATTGATTTTATTTGAACATCCAGACCAAAAAAAACAAACCATAAAACAAAAATCAAAGCCAAAAAAATAAAATTACAAAAGAAGAATGCCTTGTTCAAAAGAAGTGGGAAGAAGCCAGCGCTTATATAGTCCCACCCCTTCTCCATACCCAATAAATTACAGTATCATTCTAGTCATTATTCATCGCACAATTACATTCATTATACAATACCATAATATATAATACATCTAATAATTAAATTATGCAATAGAAATGATACACCAATGATAGTTTATATTGACAATAATACCAACATCTAATAATAATTGTAATATTAATAAATACATGCTTCTGGTATGTTTAAAATAATTATACATGATATTATCATCATCATAATCACCATATATACCACCATATACTCCCACATGGCTTACAATATCTAGGCACAATAAGTAACCATAAAATAATAATAACCATAATAATAGGTAGCCATATAGTAGTTACAATAACATAATAATAATAATAATAATAATAATTATTATTATTATTATTATTATTATTATTATTATTATTATTATTATTATTATTATTAATAATAATAATAATAATAATAATAATACCACCTGGCCTATATAATACTTCAAATAATTCCATCCTAACAACAATCCTAATACTATAATGCTGTTGTAATATTCTAGTAATAATATCAATAATAATAGTACTCAGCATATATACAACAATAACAATCTTTCTTCATTGAAGACACATTGTAATATTACTGTCCTTTATTTTTATATTGCTCAAAAATAATTTCTTTATATGTTGATTTAAATATATAAAGGTAACACAATTAAACACAAAATGCAGTTTTTAAATGAAGGTGTTTATTATTAAGAGGAAAAAAAAACAAACCTACATGGCCCTGTGTGAAAAAGTGATTGCCCCCTAAACCAAATAACTGGTTGGACCACCTGTAGCAGCAACAACTGCAATCAAGCATTTGCGATAACTTGCAATGAGTCTTTTACAGCACTGTGGAGAAATTTTTGCCCACTCATCTTTGCAGAATCGTTGTAATTCAGCCACATTAGAGGGTTTTGAGCATGAACCAATTTTTTAAGGTCATGCCACAGCATCTCAAACTGATTTAGGTCTGGTCTTTGAGTAGGCCACTCCAAAGTCTTCATTTTGTTTTTCTTAAGCCATTCAGAACTGGACTGGCTTATGTGTTTTGGATCATTGTCCTGCGGTAGAACCCAAGTGCGGACATGCTCCTTCAGGATTTTTTGGTAGACAGCAGAATTCATGGTTCCATTTACCACAGTAAGTCTTCCAGGTCCTGAAGCAGTAAAACAGCCCCAGACCATTACACTACTACCACTATATTTTACTGTTGGTATGATGTCCCTTTTCTGAAATGCTGTGTTACTTTTACCCGGGATGTAATGGGACACACACACCTTCCAAAAAAGCTCAGCTTTTGTCTCGTCAGTCCACAGAGTATTTTCCTAAAAGTCTTGGGGATCCTCAAGATGTTTTTTGGCAAAACTTAGACGAGCCTTTATGCTCTTTTTGCTCAGCAGTGATTTTTCGTCTTGGAACTCTGCCATGCAGGCCATTTTTGCCCAGTCTCTTTCTTAAGGTGGAGTCATGAACACTGACCTTAACTGAGGCAAATGAGGCCTGCAGTTCTTTGGATGTTGTTATGGGGTCTTTTGTGACCCCTTGAATGAGTTGTTGCTGTGCTCTTGGGGTAATTTTGGTCGGCCAGCCACTCCTGGGAAGGTTCACCACTGTTCCATGTTTTCGCCATTTGTGGATAATGGCTCTCACTGTGGTTCGCTGGAGTCCCAAAGCTTTAGAAATGGCTTTATAACCTCTTCCAGACTAATAGATCTCAATTACTTTGTTTCTCATTTGTTCCTGAATTTCTTTGGATTGTAGCATGATGTTTAGCTTTTGAGGATATTTTGGTCTACTTCACTGTGTCAGGCAGGTCCAATTAAAGTGATTTCTTGATTGAGAACAGGTGTGGCAATAATCAGGCTTGGGTGTGGCTAGAGAAATGTAACTCAGCTTCCCAAAGATGTGATAAACCACAGTTAATTTATGTTTTAATGGGGTGGGAGATCTTTTTTTTTTTTTTAACACAGGGCCATGTGGGTTTGGATTTTTTTTTTTTTTTTTTACCCTTAGTCATAAACACCTTAATTTAAAAACTGGATTTTGTGTTTACTTGTGTTGTCTTTGTCTAATATTTAAATTTGTTTGATGATCTGAAACATTTAAGTGTGACAGCCATAGAAAAAAATGATAAATGAGGATGGGGGCAAACACTTTTTCACACCACTGTAGGTGGGAGATAATGGCACTAGCATGAGACAGCTTGCACTACTTAAGAGATAACAGGGGAGCAGCTACAAACAGAATGGGCAGAGCTGTGCAGAAGGAGGACACTGGAGAACAGAGAGGACAAATAATGCAAACAATAATTATAAATAAACCGAATCCAGGAGAAAACATAACTGAACCAAGAACCCGAGCATAACCCAACAAACTAATGATAACAAAATAAAGGCGCAACAGTTCAGAACCAACAGAAAATGTGGATATGGTTGGAAACTTTGTCCAGATATGACAATGAGCACATCCAGTATTAGAGTAATCTTCAACATGAGAATCGTTCTGGAGACCGAAACCACAGCTGCAGGGAGGACTACTTGGAAATGTCTGCTGATTGGCTAGTGACTTCGTCACCAGCCCCATGCCTTAGCTATTTGATTGGTTGAAAGTGTTAGGACTGCTCTGTGTGCAGCAGATTAATTAGGTCACCTCAGATGCATATCTCATGAAACCAAGATAAAAGATTAAGCCAGGATTTTTAAATAATTTGTGCTTAATCAATACTTGACTTGGTTGTATAAAAGTAGGATAAATTCAGCCCAGTCAAGTTGCTACTGAGATTTATTCTCTACAGCTAGCCTGGTCCAGAGCAGGCTACGTCAGGCTAAAATTAATCCTGGTGATTTATTTGTCAGTGTAGGAGTCAGTCCTATAAGAATTCGGTGCTTTTCTGTGTCAATAAATGGTCTACTGATGTAGTCTGACTAGTAGATGATAGATGATGTGTGAGGTGATTTTGATGAAGCTGCACTTAATACCTGAGAAAGTATTGAATTTTATTTCAAATAAATATTTCCAAAAAATATGAAAACATGTTTTCTACCCAGACTAAATAAGATAAGCCTTTATTAGTCCCACAATGGGGAAATTCCAGGATTGCAACAGCACAGGGATAGCAACACTCAAAGCAACAATCAGAAGGCAAGAGAAAAAAAACAAGAGCAGCAAGTATACATATGTACACACACACACACACACACACACACATATATATATATATATATATATATATATATATATATATATATATATATATATATATATATATATACACTACCATTCAAAAGTTTGGGGTCACTTAGAAATGTCCTTATTTTTCAAAGAAAAGCACTGTTTTTTCAATGAAGATAACTTTAAACTAATCAGACAGATATGTCTGGGAATTTCAGCATCATCAAGGTTATTGCTGTGGAGAACGTGAAATGAAAAGGCTGAATTCTTTCTCAATTCAGGTTTATTCATGATCTCACATCTCCAGCATTCTCTCAACAGCAAAAAGAGACCGAACTCCCCCAAACCCCCACTTTTATACTTAGGACATCAAAGACAGAATCACATTGTCATCACATCCCCCCAAGTCCCTTCGTCCTCTATATGACCCCAGGAGGTCAGGAAGTCCTCTCAGGGTCTTCATCAGCTGCACCTCCACCTTCTGCTGTGATCCTCCGGAAGTCCAGACACATTGTTCCTTCAGAGACGTGAGGTTACAGAATACACATGCAATCCTAAGCATCTCAACCCTGTGCTATGCATATGTAGTCAAAATGTGTTCGCCACATCACCCCCCCCCCCCAAACGTCGAAGAATGAAACAATGCACATAACATGATAAAACCACACATTAGTCCACACACCGTCTGGGCTTCAAGCGTCTCCCAAACTTGCTGTAAGCGAGTTTCGCCGCCCCTGCGGCACCATCTTGCAGTGAATCTGTTAACTGAGGATGAGAACCGTTATTTGATCCCTGCGGGGGCCCCAGGACATGCTTCTTGGGTGGTCTGCCACGTCGAGGGACCCTTGCCACCCGTACAGACTCGTCGTTCATCACAAAAGCAGGCTTTAGTCTGTCTATACTAATTGTTTCCCGTCTGTCCCCCAAATCTAGCACAAAATGCTTATCACCCGTTTCCAGCACTCTATATGGGCCATCGTAAGGTGGGCGCAGGGCCGGACGCAGGGCCTCATGCCTGACAAAAACAAATTCGGCATTTTTTAAAGATTTGGGAACAAAATCGCGCGGAAAAGTGTGATGAACGGGGCCCGGAAGCATGTCCGCTCCCGTGCCGATCTGTTACCACTGAGCAGGGGGACACCCTGGCGCCGGATGATCTGGCAGAAACTTGCCTGGCAGCCGGAGAGGTTGCGCAAAAACCAACTCCGCTGGGGAGGCTTCTAAGTCCTCTTTAGGCGCAGAACGCAACCCCAATAAAACCCATGGAAGTCTGTTTACCCAATTTGCATCCGTAAGCGACGCTCTGAGGGCTGCTTTCAATGATCTATGAAAACGCTCGCATAAACCATTGACCTGGGGGTGGTAAGCGGTAGTGCGGTGAATTGTCGCACCTAAGCTGTGGGCCATCGCTGACCAAAGCTCAGACACAAATTGAGGTCCCCTGTCAGACGTAATATCCGACGGAACCCCGAAACGCGCTACCCAAGCAGTCAAAAATGCGCGGGCCACCTCTGCAGCCGTGGTCGATGCCAGTGGGACCACTTCCGGCCAACGCGTGGTTCGGTCCACCATTGTCAAAAGATGTGTGAACCCTTGCGACGACGGTAGGGGGCCCACGAGGTCGACATGCACATGATCAAACCTCTTGGCCGGAATGTGAAATGGCTCTAAGGGGGCTTTTGTGTGCTTGTGAATTTTGGCCCACTGGCAAGCCATACAGGCTCTTGCCCACTCTTTCACGTGCTTGTGCAGGCTCGGCCAGACGGACTTTTCTGCCACCATTTTCACAGACGCGCGCACCCCCGGGTGTGCCAGGGAGTGAATCGAGTCAAAAACGTGGCGGCGCCAAGCGGCCGGCACCACCGGACGCGGTCGCCCGTTAGAGGCATCGAAGATTAGGGGGGGGCATACCATTTTGTAAGCTCCTGCGCTCCAGCCTTAGCCCTGTTGGTCCAGACTGGAGCACGCACATGTCCGCATCGCTACCCTGATCCGCTGCCATGGCCGCATAATCTATCCGCACGTGCACTGGGGCCGCGTGCGCTTCCGCACTGCTATTTTGCTCTGCAGCTGCGGTAGTATAATCTACCTCTGCGCGGACTGGTGCTGTTACCGCGCGGGAGAGGCAGTCTGCCACTACATTGAGTTTACCCACTACGTGTTGAACATCGGTAGTAAATTCTGAAATTGCGGCCAGCTGCCTCTGCTGCCGGCCCGACCAAGGTTCCGAAATTTTGGCCATCGCAAAAGTAAGCGGCTTGTGGTCGACAAACGCGGTGAAACGCCGACCTTCCAGCCAGAATTGGAAGTGGCGAATGGCTAAGTGGAGCGCTAACAGCTCCCTGTCAAATGCACTGTATTTACGCTCGGCCTCGTGCAAGGACCTGCTGAAAAAGGCCAGCGGTTGCCAAACCCCGTCAACGTGCTGCTCCACAACCGCCCCTATGGCCAAATCTGACGCATCAGTGGTGAGCGCTATGCGGGCCGTTGGGTCTGGATGAGCTAACAACGCAGCGTCTGCAAGTGCTTTTTTTACCTCCACGAATGCGCGCTCCTGTTCCGGGGGCCATTCAACTGCACTGGAGGGTTTTTGCTTTTTAAGCGCGGCATATAGTGGTTGCATGAGCTGCGCTGCGTGGGGGAGGAAATGGTTATAAAAATTCACCATTCCTAAAAACTCCTGTAGAGCCTTGACCTTTTGTGGCCGGGGAAAATCTGCCACTGCGCACACTTTGTCCGGTAGTGGAACTGCCCCTTCTGGGGAGACGCGGTGCCCCAAAAAATCGATCTGCGCCACCCCGAACTGGCATTTAGCTGGATTGATTATTAACCTGTGCTCTCCCAACCTCAACTGTTGTGAGGTGTTTTTCGTGTTCCTCTTCAGATGTGCTGGCGACCAAAATGTCGTCCAGGTAGACGAACACAAAAGGGAGATCGCGTAACACGGCATCCATCATGCGTTGGAAGGTTTGCGCGGTGCCTTTGAGGCTGAATGGCATGCGTAAAAACTCAAAAAGTCCAAACGGGGTTATCACCGCTGTTTTGGGAATGTCCTCAGCGCGTACTGGGACTTGATGATAGCCGCGGACCAAGTCTATTTTAGAAAAAACGCGCGCACCCGCCAGATGTACTGAAAAATCCTGAATATGTGGAATTGGGTAGCGGCCATGCGCCGTAGCATTGTTTTACCTGCGGAAGTCACCGCAAGGTCTCCACAAGCCGTCAGCTTTAGGGACCATATGCAGTGGGGAAGCCCATGGGCTGTTTGAACGACGGATGATGCCCAACCTTTCCAGGTTGGCGAACTCCCCGCGCGCAATGGACAGTTTAGCTGCATCCAAGCGCCGAGCCTTCGCAAAGACGGGTGGGCCAGCTGTGGTGATAAAGTGCTCCACCCCGTGTTTCGCAACTGTTGCCAAAAATGTGGGAACTGTGAGTGCTGGAAACTGGGTGAGGAGTGTGTGAAACTTACCGCCTGCTGTGGCGACATTGGTCTGTGCTGGTGGCGGGGACACTCGAGCTGCACAAGGGATGGAATAAAAGGAGAGTGCATTAACCAGGCGCCTATTGGCAAGATCAACTAACAAACCCACGTGAGCACAGGAAATCAGCACCTAGCATGTTGGAACTCACCGCCGCTATAATAAAAGTCCATTCATACGTGCGGCCGTGCAAGGACAGAAGCAGAGTCCTTTCGCCGAAGGTCTTAACGCTCGAGCCGTTCGCCGCTGTTGCTCCGTCACCACGGGGGCCTGCCAGCCGGTCAGCATAGGTTGGGGTGATGAAACTCACTTGGGCGCCCGTGTCCACGAGGAAGTGCCGCCCAGAGCGCACATCCGTGAGGTAGAGCAGCTTGTTTCGCTCGTCGAGGGCCGATGCTGCTAATGACTCCCGGTCCTTGCGTTTCCCGAGCCCTTGAAGTGGCACGGCAGCATGCACCTGCGCGCCTCCGATGGTAAAAGCAGAGGTCATCTCCTCCGCTGCATCGGGACCTCGCTGCTGCCATTGTTGGTGGGGTCGATTCCGCTGCCTCTGGCCCCCCGCTGCTCCCGGCCGCCGTGCCGAGGTCTGCCGCTGCTACGGTGGCCGCCTGCTCCTCACAGGAGTTAATGAGCCGCTGCGCTTCTTGGGCCAGCACGCGGAAGTCCGGCTGGGTCACGAAATGAGTGCCCGTCAGGGTCACCCTCGTCTGCGATGGAAGGGTTCTCAGGAAGATGTGCTTGAAGAGGAAATCATCATTGTCTGTGCCTCTCAGCTGTAGCATGTCTTCTATCAGGTCGACTGGCCTGTGTCCTCCCAAGTCGTGCAGAGGCAGGAGCCTCCTAGCTCTCTCCGCGGCTGAGGGCGTGAAACACTGGATGAGGGCAGCCTTCAGCTCGCTGTATTTGTCGCCAGCGGGCGGTTGCTGCACCAGGCTCCACACGCATCGAGCTGTGCGGTTGTCGAGCTTGGCGATGACGTGGTAGAACTTTGTGTCATCTGCCGTTATTCCCCCGAGTGCGAACTGGGCTTCGGCCTGGAGGAACCACGAGTCTGGGTTGTCCTGCCAGAACTCTGGTAGCTTGACCGAGACCGCACTTGCTTGAGCGGTCCCTGACGAATCTGGTTCGGGGGAATTGTCTCTAGACATTGCACGTCTTCGGTCACCAATGGGGAGAGCGTGAAATGAAAAGGCTGAATTCTTTCTCAATTCAGGTTTATTCATGATCTCACATCTCCAGCATTCCCTCAACAGCAAAAACAGACCGAACTCCCCCAAACCCCCACTTTTATACTTGGGACATCAAAGACAGAATCACATTGTCATCACATCCCCCCAAGTCCCTTCGTCCTCCATATGACCCCAGGAGGTCAGGAAGTCCTCTCAGGGTCTTCATCAGCTGCACCTCCACCTCCTGCTGTGATCCTCCGGAGGTCCAGACACATTGTTCCTTCAGAGACGTGAGGTTACAGAATACACATGCAATCCTAAGCATCTCAACCCTGTGCTATGCATATGCAGTCAAAATGTGTTCGCCACAAGTGCCACTAAATGCTGCCCAGCCACTAGGGTCTCCTGTTAGTAACTCTTGTTAGTTGGACAAAAAAAAAAATATCATAGGTTAGGGAAATATTTATTAGAAATGATAGTTAAAAACTTCTAAATAACTGAGTGCAGCTTCACCAAAATGACCTCACATATCATTCTTCATCTGATGATCATATATCACCAGCTACAATGCTCCGCACTGTGTGTCTATATACACTACCGTTCAAAAGTTTGGGGTCACCCAGACAATTATTTTGTATTTTCCATGAAAAGTCACACTTATTTACCACCATGAGTTGTAAAATGAATAGAAAAATATAGTCAAGACATTGACAAGGTTAGAAATAATGATTTGTATTTGAAATAATAATTTTTTCCAGATACTCAACCTGCTCAAAGGAAGGTCAGTTATAGCTTCTCTAACCAGCTAAACTGTTTTCAGCTGTGTTAACATGATTACACAAGGGTTTTCTAATCATCCATTAGCCTTCTGACGCAATGAACATACTCATTGTACCATTAGAACACTGGAGTGATATCTTCACTTCCGCTTCTGAGAGAGAGCAGACGCTTTTCTTCCCTCTCCCTCCTAATCCTCTCCCTTCTGATCCCAGCTTGCAATGTCACTCTTCTCCTGGCTGAATCTTAATCCAAATGGAAATTATGGATCTGGAAAGCGGCTTATATGGATTGTCACCACTTTAAAAGAAGAAGATCGGGTCAGGGGGAACCCAAGGGAGACTCATGGCATTGGAATTCATGTGTCTGTGTGATTCGACTGAGACTGAGATTGAACTGATCACAGGATCTTCTGTTTGGCCCCTGGAGTTTTCCTAGTGTATCGAAATTATCTGGGTGAGCTAATCAAATGCGGACCCCGGCGTAGCTCCCTTAACAAATTCAACAATTCGTCCAGCTGGGGGGACCCAGGCGTAGCTCCCTTAACAAATTCAACAATTCGTCCAGCTGGGGGGAGCACTGACTGTCAGCGGCAGGATTAACATGGAATTTACTATCTGGCATGCATTGAAGAGAGAACGAACTCTCTGGACATGTTTTACCTATGTTTCGGTAGGTGGATAACATCTGTGGATCGCTGAGTGCTCTCCAGAGAATGATCTAAAGTATGATTCAAGCCTGTATGAAATTGAAGCACAGAATCGAAGAGAGAGAATTTTTTTTATTCTCTGAGTGCACTGTGCAGATTTGACCTTGTGTTTTGGTGCCCTTGTTTACATTCCTCCTCGATGAAGATAACGCCGGAGAAGTGGCTTATGTCTACCCATACATCAACAATCAGTTGTTGTCGTCAGCGGATTGGTCTCTCAAGGACAATGCCCATGTGCCTTCTGCAAGGAAGAGGAAAAGAGAGATAGACTCTGATCTCTGGACTTGTTTATAAGTCACATGATTATAACATCTATCCACTGCCAGGAGGCGCCCTCTGCTGCTCACTAACAACTGTTACACTCACACTACACAATGACATGCAAATATACACACACTGCTCTCCCTCCCTCTGCTGTGTGATTGTATCTATTGTCTGCTAATGTGCATAGAGGGTTTTTTTCTGTGTAATCAAAATTTGGCTCATGAGCTTATATGAGCTTATACGAGCGTGATTCTGATAACTATGTTTTTTCTCTCTGCCTATTGTGTTCCCCCCCCCCCTTCCCCCCTTTACCCCCACTGCAGACAGGCGCCTTTATGGCTGCCGTGTCATTGGATGCGCCTAACGTGCGCGCCCAATGTCAAGTCAAATTCCTTGTGTGTTTACTTGTAAATATACTTGGCAATAAAGCTGATTCTGATTCTGATTCTGATTCTGAGTGATAGTTGCTGGAAATGGGCCTCTATACACCTATGTAGATATTGCACCAAAAACCAGACATTTGCAGCTAGAATAGTCATTTACCACATTAGCAATGTATATTAGATATTAGAGTGTATTTCTGATTAGTTTAAAGTTATCTTCATTAAAAAAAACAGTGCTTTTCTTTCAAAAATAAGGAAATTTCTAAGTGACCCCAAACTTTTGAATGGTAGTGTATATATATATATACAGAGATAGAGAGATGGGAAAATCTGTGTTGTGGAACATCAGGGAACTTGCTGGTGCTTCTGCAACTGGGGTGTCACGAGTCAAGTGCTGGAGACTCCACCAGACTCAGTCTCATGGCTTTGGGTTTTTTTTTGTAGTTTTGCTCTGCTTGCCGTCTTTTCTCTTTGCGTTAATGTGATATTTCTATTTTGCATGTATTTACATTTATTTGGTATGTTATTTTATTCTTTATATCTTTAGTATTATCAGGTTCAGGTTCAGGTTACTTTATTTGTACCCATAGGTAGTTTTGTTTTGCAGTCTAGTGACATCCATATTTACAAGCCACAAATTACATTCAACATAGACACAAACACAGGCACACATGAAGCTGACTATAAACATGATAAAAATACTCAAGGCTCCATCAATCAGGGTATAGAAAACAAAGGGACAAACAGATGGAAGAAAAACCAGAGGTAAGAGAGAAGGGTCATATAAAAAGTTAAAAACTAGTCGAAGAGGTTAAAACCTCAAAGGTCTAAATCCAATAAAATATTTAGAGTCCAAGTGACATCTTACAAAAATAAGTAAATATAAAATGGAGTTAATAAATAGGTACCTAAATTATGTGCAAAATATTGTTACAGCTTGTTCAACTCTTTGACAGCAGCAGGGACAAAGCTGTTTTTGTGGCGCTGGGTACTACTTTTTGGGACAGCAAACCTCCGTCTTGAGGAAAGAAGCTGAAAGTGGCAGTGCAAAATGGTATCTTTTAACTTCTCTCCAGATACATTAGAATGGTTTGCATCTTATCTCCAGAATAGAGAACAGTGTGTAAAAGTTCACCAGGATAAATCCTTATTTTTAAACAACCGCATGGGTATCCCACAAGGGTCCATTCTTGGTCCTTTACTTTTTAGCATTTTTATTAATGACTTGCCGTTACACTGCTCAGCTGCAACATGTCAACTTTATGCAGATGATGCAGTTATTTACACAGCTGCCAAGACTCCAGCACAGGCTGCAGATGTACTGTCTACAAGTATGGTTGATGTCCAAGAGTGGCTCTTCCAGAACCATCTATTGCTGAACCTTCAGAAAACAGTTTCAATGTGCTTTTCAATCAAAAAATATAACCTGCAACGTTTTAAAGTTAATATACATGATCAAGACATCAGTTTAGTTACAGAATTCAAATACCTTGGCATTGTACTAGATCCTCAATTCAAATTTAATCTTCATATAAAGAAAATTTCTAAAACAGTAAAAAAAAATCTGAACTGCTTTAAATTAATTAGATATTACATACCATACCAAGCAGCTGTACTGTATATGCATTCTATGTTTTTTTCTCATATATCATACTGTTTGACAGTCTGGGCTCAAGCAGCCCCTTCCACAATAAAACATATAGGTTCATTATATAATCAAACTCTAAAAGTCTTGGATAAAAAGCCCATTAGGTGGCATCACTGTTATATTTTAAAAAAAATACAATCTATTGAGTTTTGAGAGTTTCATTGACCTCTGTTTTCTGAAATTAATTTTCAAATGTTTCCATAAATCAGTGCCTGAGCCACTTGCTGGTTTCATCCAAAGACAGGACAGCAGCAGAGCCACCAGGAGTTCTGTTAACAATAACTGTAAAATATTCCACCGCAGAACCACATTTGGACAAACAAATTTCTCTATAAAGGGCAGTCACATCTGGAACACAATGCCAAATGAAATTAAAATAATAACGGACTTTAAAACATTCGCTACAAAGGTTAAAAACCGGCTGAAAAATAAACAAGAATGTACCCATGTATGAAATGATTGTCTGCAGGGTGAGAGTGAATGAAGGGAAGGAATGAATGTGTTTGTTTATAGTGAGTGACGAAGGGAGGGCGGCCTGAAATAGGCAAATGTGAATCAGGTTTTTATATTGTGTATTTATAATCTTTTTTGCGTTCATGTATGTGGTTATTATTTATTCTGTTTTCATTTTTTCTTTTCCTTATCCTTCTGTCTTTTTACTTGTTTCTTCTTTCTAAAGCCCATCCAGGGACAAGAGTTGCAAATTAGCTAATAGCTATACACTCTTTGTGCAACACATTAGATTGATTGTCATTTGATTAATTGTCTATGTTTATTGCACTGTCCCTGTCAAATGAACAAATAAATCTAAAATCAAAGGGTGGGAGTCATCATTTAAAATGGAGGTAGCAATCCTCTGTACTTGTCTGGTGTACAGGGATGTCAGGCTCAGCTGTGGCTCACCAAGCAAACGACTGGACCATCTAACTACCTGATCCAAGGATTTCCTCTGTTTCAGTTTTATCTGACAAAACCATGACACTAAAGAAAAGGATAAAACAGATTCAATAAAAGCCCGATGAAACATTGTCATTATGGTTTGGTCAACTTGGAAGCGTGCAAGTTTTCTCAAGCAATGCAAATGTTGCTGACCCTTTTTGCACACCCTTTCACAGTTCTCTTCAAAGTTTAAATTGCTATCAATAACCATCCCAAGATATTTGTAGGATTGTACACATTCGGTGGTCTGGCCTTTTAGTACGGTGGCTTTGTGCCTGGGATTTTTCCTCCTAAAGTCAATAATCATTTCTTTAGTTTTTGTCGTATTCAGCTGCAGGTAGGAATCCTCACACCAGTGAACAAAATCATCAACTACTGGGCTGTGGCCACTCTCACCATCCTGGAGGAGACTGACAATAACTGAATCATCAGCATACTTTATAATGTATCTGTTGTCATGTCTGCTCCGACACATGTTTGTGTACAGGATGAAGAGTATTGGTGACAACACACACCCCTGAGGAGAGCCAGTAGAAGAGCACTTTAGGTCAGACAAAGTACCATTGACCCTTACTCTCTGCATCCTGTTGGTTAAGAAATCCAGAATCCAACCCACCAGATTATTGCTCAAATCAAATTGCTGTAGGAGCCTTTCAACTAAGATATGAGGTTGGATTGTATTAAAGGCGGAGGAAAAGTCCACAAATAAAAGTCTGGCATGTGTCCCATTAAAATCCAGATGTTTAAAAAGCATGTTAAACAGAGTGACAGTGGCATCTTCCACTCCTCTGTGAGGCCTATAGGCAAACTGCAGAGGATCCAATGCATGTTCAGTCTGCTTTAGGACCTCACATCTGACCAGTTTTTCAAAAATTTTCATTAAAGTTGAAGTCAAAGCAACTGGTCTAAAGTTGTTTACCATTTTAGGACAGCTGGATTTTGGAACGGGAACAACCATGGCTTCTTTCCAGATCTTAGGCACATGTTGTGTTTGTAAGGACTTATTGAAAATGTAATGAAATATAGGACTCAGTTCATGTGCACAGGACTTTACCAAGCGCCCACATATGTTATCAGGGCCCTAACTTTTGTTCACTTTTTCAGCGCAGAACTCCCTTTTAACATCCTGCACCTCAATATTAAAGTGCTGATTGTCTTTAAGTTTCTGTTTCAAATCTTGGGTTTCTGTGCTAAAATCAAAGGAGTCAAAACGACCATAAAAACAATTAAGAGCATTAGCCAGCTCTGCGTCTGAGTTAAAACCATCTAAAAACACACGATTACTGCGCTCTGTGCTCTGAAGGCCTTCAATAGTTTTCATACTGGCCCAGGCTGAACCAAGTTTCTTTGTTGCCATCTTGCTTTCCAACTCTGATTTATAATTCTGTTTTGCTCTTAAAATTTTGGACTTTAGCTCTTTTGTGGCAACCTGTAGCTCAGAAACAGACCCCTGTTTAAAGGCAAGTGTTTTCCTCTGTAAGCAGGATTTAACTGATTTTGTAACCCATGGTTTGTTGTTGGGATATATTTTGACACGTTTACGTGGAACGATCTTATTTTTACAGAAAGCCATGTATGAGCATGTGACGTCCACTAAAGAGTCCAGATCATCCCCGCAGGACATTGTAAACATCTCCCAGTCTGTACAGTCAAAGCATTCCTGGAGGCTGTGCACTGAATCTTCTGACCACACATCAACGTCTCTCGTCTCCACCTTTTTATTTTTTTAATTTTACCTTTATTTAACCAGGAAAAAAAACCCCGTTGAGATTAAAAACCTCTTTTTGAAGGGAGTCCTGGCCAAGAGGCAGCAAAAAAAAAAAAAAAAAAAATCACAAATACACTTACAATGACATACAAATCATATAAAACAGTTACAAATTTGTGAGGCCGTCTCAAGTGTTCTCAATCCGGTTTTAAAGTCGTTCAATGAAACAAGTTCCGTTAGTTTCCAGTCTTTTTGCAACATGTTCCATGTAGAGGGGGCTGAGAACATGAAAGCTCTTTTTCCCAGCTAAGTACAGGCAAATGGAACAGAAAGCAACAAATGATCATTAGAACGCAAACCATAAGAATCAACACTTCTCAGTGTGATCAAATTACAAATGTAAGGGGGCAACAGTCCAAGCGTGGCCTTGTAAACTAGAAAAGCACTCGGAGAGCACAGACCTCCGCCAAGCGCCGCAGTTCCCCCTATACAGTCTTCAGATTCCTTGACCATGAAAACATATGACAAGCAGTGGTTCAGTAGTTATTGACGAAAATGGCATTTTCTGTAATGGCGGCCACAGTTCGTCCCATACAGTGTTTGTGTGTACGTTTTCAGATTCCTTGACCATGAAAACATATGACTAGCAATTGGATTGACAATGATAGGATTAGTGGTTCAGTAGTTATTCACGAAAATGGCATTTTCCGTAATGGCGGCCACAGTTCCCCCCATACAGTGTTTGTGTGTACGTTTTCAGATTGCTTGACCATGAAAACATATGACTAGCAATGGGATTGACAATGATAGGATTAGTGGTTCAGTAGTTATTCACGAAAATGGCATTTTCCGTAATGGCGGCCACAGTTCCCCCCATACAGTGTTTGTGTGTACGTTTTCAGATTCCTTGACCATGAAAACATATGACTAGCAATTGGATTGACAATGATAGGATTAGTGGTTCAGTAGTTATTGACAAAAATGGCATTTTGCGTAATGGCGGTTTTCTTGTGGACGGTGATCCGGATCACCACCAAAATGTAATCATCTGTAGGATACCCCATTTCTGACAATCTGTGAAAATTTCATGAAAATCCGTCCATAACTTTTTGAGTTATCTTGCTAAAAGACAAACAAACAAACAGACAAACAGACAGACAAACAGACAAACAAACAGACAAACCAACGCCGATGATCACATAACCTCGCCCTTTGGTGGAGGTAATAATAAAAAAGTACCAGTGAGTCAACCTCCTGGTGGACAAAGAGGGCCATCCCACTCTAGAATACAGTTCACAGTGATGGGTCAAGGCTCTACAGCAGGGGTGCTCACACTTTTTCAGCATGCGAGCTACTTATAAAACAACCAAGTCAAAATGATCTACCCACTATAAAAATGCAAAACATATAATTATTTTCAAATGTATTAAGGATTCTTTGTATGTACAATGTATGTTGATGTACCTTGCATAACTGAATAAGCCAATATTGCACAACACACATAATAAATAACTATTAACATCCATCTTCATCTTCTATCGCTTTTCCGGAGGTCCGGGTCGCGGAGGCAGCAGTTCAAGCAAAGAAGCCCAGACTTCCCTCTCCCCAGCCACCTGCTCCAGCTCTTCAGAGGGGATACCAAGGCGTTCCCAGACCAGCTGGGAGACATAGTCTCTCCACCGAGTCCTGGGTCTGCCCCGGGGTCTCCTCCCAGTGGGACGTGCCTGAAACACCTCAAGTGGAAGGCGTCCAGGAGGCATCCTAATCAGATGCCCATACCACCTCAACTGACTCCTTTCAATGTGGAGGAGCAGCGGTTCTACTCTGAGCCTCTCCCGGATGACTGAGCTCCTCACCCTATCTCTGAGGGTGAGTCCAGCAATCCTACGGAGAAAGCTCATTTCAGCCGCTTGTATCCGCGATCTCGTTCTTTCGGTCATTACCCAAAGCTCGTGACCATAGGTGAGAGTAGGAACGTAGATTGACTGGTAAATCAACAGCTTTGCCTTAGAACTAAGCTCCCTCTTCACCACAACAGACCGGTACAACGTCCGCATCACTGCAGATGCTGCTCCAATCTGTCTGTCGATCTCTCGCTCCATTTTCCCCTCACTCGTGAACAAAACCCCAAGATACTTAAACTCCTCCACTTGGGGCAGGAGCCTGTCCCCAACCCGGAGAGGACAATCCACCTTTTTCCGGCTGAGGACCATGGACTCGGACTTGGAGGTGCTGATTCTCATCCCAGCCGCTTCACACTCGGTGGCAAACCGTCCCAGCAAGAGCTGTAGGTCATTGCTGGATGAAGCCAACAGGACAACATCATCTGCAAACAACAGAGATGAGATCCTGTGGTCACCAAGCATGACACCCTCCATTCCCTGGCTGCGCCTAGAAATCCTGTCCATAAAAATTATGAACAGGATCGGTGACAAAGGGCAGCCCTGGCGGAGTCCAACTCTCACTGGGAATGACTCCGACTGAGTGTTGGCAATATGAACCAAACTCTCACAACGGTCGTACAGAGACCGAATAGCTCGTAACAACAAGCCCGATACCCCATACTCCCGAAGCACCCCCCACAAAAATCCACAAGGGACGCGGTCAAATGCCTTCTCCAAGTCCACAAAACACATGTAAACTGGTTGGGCAAACTCCCACGAACCCTCAAGAATTCTCGAGAGGGTAAAGAGCTGGTCCGATGTGCCACGGCCAGGACGAAAACCACATTGCTCCTCCTGAATCCGAGGTTCGACCAACGGCCGGACTCTCCTCTCCAGTACCTTGGCATAGACCTTCCCAGGGAGGCTGAGGAGTGTGATCCCTCTAAAGTTGGAGCACACCCTCCGGTCCCCTTTTTAGAAGAGAGAAACCACCACCCCGGTTTGCCATGCCAAAGGCACTGCCCCCGACCTCCACGCAATGTTGCAGAGGCGTGTCAACCATGACAACCCAACAACATCCAGGGCCTTGAGGTACTCAGGGCGAATCTCGTCCGCCCCCGGGGCCCGGCCACCAAGGAGATTTTTAACCACCTTGGCGACCTCAGCCCCTGTGATAGGCGAGTCATCCCCCTCGTCCCCAAACCCTGCTTCCTCTGTGGAAGGCGTATCAGTGGGATTGAGGAGATCCTCAAAGTATTCCTTCCACCGCCCGACGATATCCCCAGTTGAAGTCAACAGTGTCCCATCCGCACCATACACAGTGTGGACGGGGAGCTGCTTTCCACTCCTGAGCCGCCGAACAGTTTGCCAGAATCTCTTTGAAGCCGACCGAAAGTCTTGTTCCATGGCCTCACTGAACTCCTCCCATACCCGGGTTTTTGCTTCAGCAACCACCCGAGCTGCACTCCGCTTGGCCTACCGGTACACCTCAGCTGCTTCGGGAGTCCCACAAGCCAACCAAGCTTGATAGGACTCCTTCTTCAGCTTAATGGCCCCCCTCACCACTGGTGTCCACCACTTGGTTCGGGGGTTGCCACCACGAGATGCACCGACCACCTTGCGGCCGCAGCTCTGGGCCGCTGCTTCAACAACAGAGGTGGAGAACATGGTCCATTCAGACTCCATGTCTCCAGACTCCCTCGGGATGTGGTTGAAGTTCTTCCGGAGGTAGGAGTTGAAGACCTCCCGGACAGGGGCCTCAGCCAGACGCTCCCAGCACACCCTCACTATACGTTTGGGTCTACCAGGTCTGAATGGCTTCCTCCCCTGCCATCGGATCCAACTCACCACCAGGTGGTGATCAGTTGACAGCTCTGCACCTCTCTTTACTCGGGTGTCCAAGACATACAGTCGCAGGTCTGATGATACGATAACAAAATCGATCATCGACCTGCGACCTAACATTTTTTGTAATTACCTGAGTTTACTTTGATGACTTGCACTGAATTGAATCAGCCAGGGATGCATAGTCCAGACAGTAGCTGCTGACAGCCAGCCTCAAGCACATTTCCAAATGTTCATCAGTCATGGTGGAATGGTATTTGGACTTAATGATCTTCATGTAGGAAATGGCTGACTCAGCTTAAGTTCAACTTAGCTCCTCTTTTGCAGTGGGATCACTAAACACCATACGAATGAAAATGCACATCTGGGCTGTGTCACTCACATCTGTAGATTCGTCCAACTGCAGTGAGAAACACTCACAATCTCCGATGTCCTTCCACATTTGCTGGGTTAAATCCTCAGCCATGGCTTCACAGCGCCGTGTAACTGTATGTTTTGACAGCTGCAAAGCTTTGATTGAAGATAATATCTCTGCCTTATTTTTAAAGTCTCGGAACAATGAGTCAGCTGCTTCAACGAATGCTTCTTTTACCATCTCTCCGTCTTGGAAGGACTTATTGTTTTTAACGATGGCGTGACTCACCCGGAACGATGCTTCGGTGGCGGCTTTCGCTTTTGAAGTTTGTTGAGTGAAAAATGACTGCTGTCCGGACAACTGGGAATTTAGTTCCTCCACCTTTCTCTTTCTCAGCTGGCTTTTTGGCAGAAAGTCGATGTCGTATTTTCCATGAACAGTCCGAAAATGCCGCTCCACATTTCCCTTCTTTGGTATTGCGATGGTAGACTGGCAGATGAGGCAAACGCACTTCGAAAATGACATCGTGAAAAAAAAGTCCACTTCCCATTCCATATGAAAGTGATATGTTTTTGCCTTCTTACTTGGTCCAGCTTTCTCACTCATTTTGATCACCATATGTTTTAGCAAGGGCTTAAAATCTGAGGTAATTCGCTGACTAGCTTGTAAGTTTTGCTGCACTTAGCGCCATTGTTTACGCATGAGCGGTGACCTAAAGGTCAAAATTCAGTTGTCATCTGAATGGTTGCCCTGTATGTCAATCAAGTGACAGGATGTTTGCTAGGCTGACAAATATTTTTTTTAATGTCACACTGCGATCGACCAGTACTACCTCCGCGATCGACCAGTAGATCGCGATCGACGTAATGAGCACCCTTGCTCTACAGTTTGTAACAAACCTCAAAACAGCATGATATAGAGTCACTCTTACTCAGACACTGAGCTGAAGCGTTCATATACAAGAGGTCTCCATAATCTAAAATAGATAAAAAAGTGACACTAGATTTAAAAAGTGGAAAGAGAATGGACTGATAAAATATTACGATTTTTTTAAAGGGCAAACTTTAAAAAGTTTTGAAGATTTGAAAAAACAAGGTCTAATAAATCAAGACCTTTACAGGTTTTTTCAGCTTAGACACCACATAAACAAAATACTTAAAAAGGAGGATTTGGAAAGGGCCCAGTCAGGTGTCCTGAAGGTCTTCTTAATGGCATATAAAGGGATCCCAGGGATCAGATACATCTCTAAAATATACCATAGTCTTCAAGATTTAAAAGGAGACAACACATCATATATAAAAGAGAAATGGGGAAAAAAAAAAGAGGGGAATTTCACTTTACAACTGGAATTATGGGAAAAGCTAAATAAACAACAGTGGAAAAGTACCTCATCCCTGCTATGGAGAGAACTTGGATGGAAAAATTTGGTAAGATTTTTCAGAACACCTGCACAAAACAAATTTACTCGTAAAGGGTTGAATTGTTGTCGCCTGTGTGGTGAAAAGACTGCAAATCATTTTCATGTGTTTTGGTCATGCCCAGTTATCCACCAATATTGGACCAATGTACAGACAATATTGGGGAAAATATTCAAAGTAACAGTTCCCTTTTCTTTTGTAACTTTGTATTTGGGTTTACTTCCGGAATGACTGGAAAGACGAGGAGAAAAATACTTATTCAATGTTTTAATATTGGCAAGTAAAAAAGCACTTACAAAACAATGGATGTCGAGAGACTGCCCTGCACTTGAAGACTGGATTAACGTGATTGAAGACATTTATTTGATGGAAAAGCTGACATTTGCACTGAGACAGGACATGGATGGGTTCTTGAACTTTTGGCAACCCTGGAACGCATATGTGTCTTCCATCAGATCTAATCTTTGACAAACACCATTTCAATAATGGCTCCTCTCTTTGTTCCAATGCTACTCAGATGTTCCTTTATTTTTCTTTTTCTTAAATTTTCTTTTATTTCACTTTAAAAAAGGGTGTTGTAATATTTTTTTTCTATCTTGTCAAAAAACAAACAAAAAAAGGAATATGTGATGAAAATGTAAACAATGCAACGCTGTAATGACATGTATACCCTTTACAAAAACTTAAATAAAAAAAAAAATCTAGAAACATTCTACATTTAATAACACTCCCCATGTCATGATTGCCTTTCAGGGCAGGAAAAAGGCTCCACCTGCAGGCTGTGAGTTTGCAAATTTATTGGGGAGAACACAGAATGACAACACAAATGAAAGAAGAAAATACAGGCAAGCAAAAATAGCAACTGCTGGGGTAAGAGGAATCACCAGCTAAACCTAGAGAAAGCTTGGAACACAGATGCGAGGGAAAAGTAAAATGCAAAGAGACACAGTTCATGGAGGAAAGCTGCAAGTAGGGTGCTGCGCCAGACAAAAGTGTGCAGCCCCTAAAATAGGGATCAGAATCTCTCAGCATAATAAACAACAGGTGTGGGTGCCTGAACGGGCAGGAAACAACGAGGATACATAATTGGGATCAAATGAGGTAGTGAGAGGGAGGCGAACCAACAACTGACAACTGACAGGGCATGCCGACATGAAGCTTCACGCCCCTGACAGTTGTCAACAGAGGATAGTACTAGAGGGATGGGCGCATGCGCACATAGTGACCGGCAGCTGGTGAAATAGTCCGTCGTCTGTGTGTCTGTTTTTATGTACTTTTATATGTTTTTACAAAATCCTCTGTGTCATTTCTGCCCTGGAGTGGTTGTGGACTGAATGGCAAAGAGCTCCCTGGTTCCATCAACATGGAATTCCTTCCCTTTTTTGCACTGCTGCTACTTTTCCTCTGGCTCTTTGTCTCTCAGGTAAACGCGTTCGTCATCATGGCGGGCAGAATACATTATTCCAGAGACATGTTGCTGCATTTAAACACGGTTGATGCAGCTGTGATTGAGCCTAAGCCGCAACTGCCGGACTTTATTTTGAAAGACGGACATAGCGATGGAAAAAGAGACGGGAGTGACGGCAGAAGGAAGCGCGGAAGGCGTGGAGGTGTGAAATTGCACCTGAGAAGACGTCAGTTTGGAAACATTCCTCTTCCTTCTATGATTTTTGGGAACGTACAGTCTCTGAGAAACAAGGTGGATGAAATTCAAGGGAATGTACGCTACCAGAAGGACTTTAAGAACTGCTGTGTCATGGCTTATTCAGAGACTTGGCTTAATGCGCATGATCAAGACACAGACCTGTGGATTGACGGCTTTGTAGCCCCACTGCGCTCGGATCAGCAGGAAGAGGTAACGGCGAAGCGTCAGGGGTGAGTTCCCTCGTGAGTTCCCTCAACTTTTCATCACAACTGTGTACATTCACCCGAGGGCAGACGCTGACTCCGCCTGCAGCACTATCTCTGATGTGATCCAGCAGCTGCAGTCAATTTCTCCAGAGGCGCCAAATTTCATTCTTGGGGATTTTAACCATGTTTCTTTAAAGAAGTCACTTAAAAACTTTTATCAGTATGTCTCCTGCCCAACTAGGCGAAAAAAGACATTGGACCTGTGCTATGGATCCGTAGAGAGGGCCTATAAATCACTCCCCCTTCCTCCTTTAGGATCCTCAGATCACAACTGTGTACATTTGCTGCCCACATATAAAACTGCTCTCAAAAGAGGCAAGGTGGCAAATCCAATTTTGTAAAAACAAGATGGCAGCATGTGTATTGTCTGCTCAGTGTCTCTCTGGATTAAGTTGTTTTTAAATGGATTTTATTGCATTTAAATCTCTTTTTATAAGTTGCAGTTGATATTTTTATTGAAAGCCCTTTATATGTTTTAAGTAAATTGTGGACTTTTAATGAGTTTAATGACTTTTAACAAGTTTAAAGAATACTGCTATCACCTTTGAGTGCGGCTAACAGGTCTGGGCCTGTGCCCAGGACGAGTTGGTTGGCTGGGCTTGTGGCATTCACCTGGAGAGGTGACTGGGTGGCTTGTGCTCCTCCTGGGGGCTGAACTGGCTAGCTTAGGCCTGCAACACCTCCCTGGAGACTAGGCTGGGAGGCTGATACTTCTCCTGGAGCTGAGCTAACTAGCTTGGGCCCACAACATCCCCCTGGACATTGGGCTGGGAGGCCTATACTCCTACTGGAGCTGAGCTTACTAGCTTGAGCCTGCAACATCCCCCTGGAGACTGGACTGGGTGGCCGATACCCCTCCTGGAGCTGAGCTAAATAGCTTGGGCCTGCAACACCTCTCTGGAGACTGGGCTGGGAGACCTACATCTCTCCTGGAGCTGAGCTAACTAGCTTGGGTCTGCATCATCTCCCTGGATACTGGGCTGAAAAGCCTGTATTGCTCCTGGAGCTGAGCTAGCCAGCTTGGGTCTGCAACATCTCCCTGGATACTGGGCTGGAAGGCTTATATTCCTCCTGGAGTTGAGTTAACTAGCTTGGGCTTGCAACATCCCACTGGAGACTGGGCTGGGAGGCCTACATCTCTCCTGGAGCTGAGCTTACTAGCTTGGGCCTGTAATATTTTCCTGGATATTGGGTTGGAAGACCTATATTACTCCTGGAGCTGAGATATCTAGCTTGGGCCTGAAACATCTCCTTGCAGTATTTATTTCTTTTAGTATAAGAACTTTTAAGCTGCTGATGTGCAGAAAGTGGAGGACAATGGCATTTTTTATTACTTTAATATGCTTGTTGCCCGCGCAAGGCCCCCGGTCTGGACGGCGTGTCTCCCTCCACCCTGACACACTGTGCGAAAGAGCTGGCTCCTGTCTTCACAGACATTTTTAACACCTCCCTTAAGCTATGCCACATGCTGACCTGCCTCAAATCCTCCACCATCATCCCTGTCCCCAAGAAGCCATGGATCACTGGACTTAACGACTACAGACCTGTAGCGTTCACCTCTGTAGTCATGAAGTCCTTTGAGCGCCTGGTCCTGCCCCACCTCAAGTCCATCACCACTCCCCTCCTGGACCCGCTGCAGTTTGCCTACCGAGCCAACGGGTCTGTAGACGACGCAGTCAACCTGGCCCTCCACTCTATCCTGCAGCACCTGGACTCCCCGGGAACCTACACCAGGATCCTGTTTGTGGACTTCAGTTCTGCATTCAACACCATCCGCCCCGCTCTGCTCCGGGACAAGCTGTCCCTGCTCAACGTGCCTGACTCCCTCTGCAGGTGGATCACCGACTTCCTGACGGACCAGAGGCAGCATGTGCGGCTGGGCAAGACTGTCTCAGATTCTGTTAGCATCAGCACCGGATCACCCCAGGGCTGTGTACTTTCCCCCCTACTCTTCTCCCTTTATACCAACTCCTGCACCTCCAGCCACCAGTCTGTCAAGCTGATCAAGTTTGCGGACGACACCACCCTCATCGGGCTCATCTCCAACGACGACGAGTCCGCCTACAGGAGAGAGGTGGCCCAGCTGGCGTCCTGGTGCAACAACAACAACCTGCAGCTGAACGCTCTGAAAACAGTGGAGATGATTGTGGACTTCAGGAAAGTCACAACCCCTCTGCCCCCCTCACCCTCACAGGCTCTCCCATCACCACTGCAGATTCCTTCCGCTTCCTAGGCACCACCATCACCAGGGACCTCAAGTGGGAGCCGACCATCAGCTCCCTCATCAAAAAGGCCCAGCAGAGGATGTTCTTCCTGCGGCAGCTGAGGAAGCTCAAGCTACCCACCAAGATGTTAGTGCAGTTCTACACAGCCATCATTGAGTCCATCCTCACCACCTCCATAACCGTGTGGTACGCAGGAGCCACTGCCAGGGACAGACTAAGGCTGCAGCGCGTCGTGCGCACTGCTGAGAAGGTGATCGGCTGCAAGCTCCCATCTCTCCAGGATCTGTACATCTCCAGGACCCAGAGGTGTGCTGGCCGGATCATAGCCGATCCTTCTCACCCTGGTCATGTACTGTTTGCCCCCCTCCCCTCAGGTAGAAGACTTCGGTCCATTCAGACTAGAACCTCCCGTCACATGAACAGCTTCTTCCCCTCTGCCATCAGACTGCTGAACACTAAGTGACTTATTGACTCTCGTGCACTATGTACAGCAGCTCAACCAGACTCATGTCAATCATCACTGCTTTCTTTTTGCATTACCAACTGCACTATATGATTCTCTACAATATCTGCTGCTCGCTAATATATTTAAAACTGCTGACTAGTATTACTTATTCTTATTCTACACTTTATTGCATGTATAGTTTATTTCTTTTATTTTATCATGTTTAATGTTGCAGCATTGCACTGAGACAAATTCCTAGTTTGTGTACTACATGAACAATGGCAATGAATCTGATTCTGATTCTGATTGTTGGCAGCCTGGAACACGAGATCAAATAATGTTCCCTGGGTGAGTGCCCATGCCAATGTGTTGTGTTTTTGGGACACTTACTATAGTGGCACTGATTTTAATGTTGTTTATGACAACATTGTTTGTTGTTTGGACAGAGGTACCAAGGGAATTACTTAAACTTCAAAATGTTCTTACTTTATATGACCTCACACTTTTGCTCAATGAAAAGAATCGCCTGGCTTCAATATCAAATCAAATCAAATCAAACTTTATTGTCATATTGCTGTACATACAACTGTAGTGCAGGCAAGATGAAATTGCGTTTCTCTCGGCATCCATATAAGAAGCAGCATGATTTAAGACACATTCCCACATAGCTCCCCACCCCCACCCCCACCCCCACCCCCCTATCCATTCACACATCCCTGAGACATACTTGGGGAAAAAAAAAAAGAATAACTGACTATAATATACAAAATGTCCGTAGGTGCAGTAGTGTGTATGAGAGATTCCGAGTCAACTGTTCAGCATCCTGACAGCTTGTGGAAGGAAGCTGTTGATCAGTCTGGTGGTTCTGCCTCTGATGCTCCGGAATCATTTACCAGATGGAAGAAGTTCAAAGTGTTTATGCAGAGGGTGAGAACAGTCCTTGACAATGTTCAGTGCCCTGCTCCTACAACGGTTCTGAAAAAGTTCTTGGACAGAGGGGAGGGAGACTCCAATTACCCTCTCCGCCCCCTTGACTATCCTCTGCAGGGCTTTTTTGTCTGACATACTGCAGCTGGAGTACCATGTATCAATGCAGTATGTCAGAACACTCTCCACCACACCTCTGTAGAAGGTCCTGAGGATGCAGATGGGGAGAGAGGCCTGTTTGAGTTTCCTCAAGAAGTGCAGTCTCTGCTGAGCCCGCTTCCTGATCTCCAAGGAATTCTTGCTCCAGGTCAGGTCCTGCGAGATCTGCACTCCGAGGAACTTGATGTTCTCTACTCTCTCCACTAAACGTCCGCCGATGCTGAGGGGGGCATGCTCAGGCTGTGACCGCCGGAAGTCGATAATCATCTCCTTCATTTTGTCCATGTTGAGCACCAGATTGTTCTCCCTGCACCAGCCCTCCAGGTCTCTCACTTCTTCCCTGTACATTGATTCCTCATCCCTCTGGATAAGTCCCACCACCGTGGTGTCATCTGCAAACTTAATAATCTGGTTCCCCTCGTGTCTGGATACACAGTCATGTGTTAGAAGTGTAAACAACAGTGGACTGAGTACACAGCCTTGAGGGGATCTGGTACTCAGCGTGACAGACTTGGAGATGTTGTTTCCAACCTGGACAGACTGAGGTCTCTCAGTCAGGAAATCCAGGATCCAGAGACATGTGGCAGTGTTCAGACTGAGAAGGAATCATTTCTCCATCAGTCTCTGGGGAATAATGGTGTTGAATGCTGAACTGAAATCAATGTACAGGAGTCTGGCGTAGGTGTCTTTCTGGTCCAGGTGGGTGATGACAGAGTGTAGGGTGGTGACTATAGCATCCTCCGTGGAGTGGTTTGAACGATATGCAAACTGGAGCGGGTCGTGTGATGCAGGGAGGCAGACTGTAACGTGTGGTTTGACAAGCCGCTCAAAACACTTCATCACAATTGGTGTCAGTGCAACAGGACGATAGTCATTCAAACAGGACACCACTGGTTTCTTTGCTACCGGTACAATGATAGAGGTCTTGAAGCATCTGGGAACAATGGCCTGACTCAGGGAGATGTTATAAATGTCAGTCAGGACATCCGCCAACTCGCTCGCGCAGTCTCGGAGCACACGTCCCGGAATGTTGTCTGGACCTGCAGCTTTGCGTGGGTTGACTCTGGTTAGGGTCCTCCGTGTGTCCGCTGTGTTGATGGTAAAAGCTGGTCCGACCGATGGTGGGGGAGGGCCAGCCCTCCCTCTGATTGTCGAGTTTGATGCTTCAAAACGTGCAAAGAAGTCGTTAAGCCTGTCTGGAAGCGAAGCGTCGTCATCAACGACCCCCTGCCTAGACTTAAAGCCCGTCAGTGTCCGAACTCCCTGCCACATCTGCTTGGTGTTCCTAGTGTCACAGAAGTGTCCCTGGGTTTTCTCCGCATAGGCGTGCTTTGCCGCCTTAATTCCCTTTGAAAGTGCAGACCTGGCTGAGCGGAGGGTGATCCTGTCCTTCGCTCTGAAGGCTGTGAGCAGCGAGCGCACCTCTGCAGACCTGGCTGAGCGGAGGGCGATCCTGTCCTTCGCTCTGAAGGCTGCATCTCTGGCTGTGAGCAGCGAGCGCACCTCTGCAGTCATCCAGGGCTTATGATTATCCTGCATAGTGATGTCATGACTCGCCGCTCATCAGCGGCGCCAGCCGCGCGCACACCTGCTCCTCGTCAGCGGCGAGGTATTTAATCCACTCTGCCCTGGGCTTCGGCCTGAAGCCGTCTCTCAACTTCGGCCCCTTTGCTACTATGGATCTCAAACCGACTAGTGAAGATAACTTGGGTAAGCTCCCCTTACCTCTCTCCTCTAGCCTTCCCCTGTGCACAGGTGGACATTCCCGGCGGTGGACTTCCTCATCTCGCCGTTGGCTCTACGCTGCTGCCACAGGTACTGCAGGTCACTGTCTTCCGGGCCTCGCCCTTGTCGACGCCAGCCACCTGTCATAACCAAGTAAGCCAGCTATTATCATCATTCCCTGTATTGGTGTGGTGCCCGTTACCCTTCTCCCTCTGCTCTCTCCCACAGGGTTGTCCGGCTGTACGGCCTCCTGCCCCCGTGCCTGACGCAGACGCCACCACCAATACATTCTTATTCCACAGACACGCAGCCATACACTTCCTTGTTGCTAATAAAGCTGTTAAATCTATCCTGAGCCTGCGTGTGTGTCTCCCGAGTCATGCATTATGTCAGTACGGCTTCAGCAGAGCGGGTCGGCAGACAGCGGGCTCGCACGCCGTCTTTCCACCCTCGAGGCTAGGGTGGATTTAATAGCCCATCAGCAACAGGTGATATTAAATCAATTGTCATTACTAACCGATTAGACCGCTTGGACCCCCAGCAGCCGTTCCCCTCGGCTCGTCCGGGTGGCGCGGCTCCTGCGGCTCCGGTGGCCGTCCAGCCCGCTCTGGGTGCGCCAACACGGCTCACACCAATCCCCACTCCGGCTCGCTTTAGCGGTAAGCTGGGTGGAGCTGGGTGGAGCTCGGGGTTTTATTATGCAGCGTGAGTCCGTGTTTCTTGGTATCTTGTAACTTGGTATCCCCTCTGAAGAGCTGGAGCAGGTGGCTGGGGAGAGGGAAGTCTGGGCTTCTCTGCTTGAACTGCTGCCTCCGCGACCCGGACCTCCGGAAAAGCGGTAGAAGATGGATGGATGGATGGATGGAGTCCGTGTTTCTCCGCGTTCCCGGAGATTTTCCCTCAGACCATAGCAGAATTGGCTATATATGATCTTGGAGATTGTGAGGATCTTGGAGATCGTCACTTCCTTGTGGTAACGTATCGTCACTTCCTGTTTTGCTGTCTGCCTGTGTGGTTTGCTCTCCAGCTCTCGAGCCACTAGCTATGGCTACTAGCTCTCTTTCCTCTCCTCCTCTGGTGTGCTCTCTCTGTCAGATGTTTAGCTACACCTCTGCCTCTTTTAGTGATAACGGTAAATGTAATAAATGTTGTCTTTTTGAGGCGCTCGAGGCGAGGTTGTCTGATTTGGAATCCCGGCTCCGCTGCATTGAAACACCGTCTGCGCCAGTTAATCTCGACGGACGCCCCTTAGCTGCAGCGGAGCTAGCTAGCTTAGGTCCCCCTGTCACCGGTTCCCCGGCTCTCCTCTGCAGCGAGGAGACTGGGTGGGTGACGGTGAGAAGGAAGCCTAGTCGCAAAGCCCCGGTTCACCACCAACCTGTTCACGTTTCTAATCGTTTTTCCCCGCTCAGCGACACACCCGCTGAGGAAAAAACTCTGATCATTGGCGACTCTGTAGTCAGAAACGTGAACCTAGAGACTCCAGCGGCCATAGTCACATGCATTCCTGGGGCCAGAGCAGGCGACATCGAGTCAAATTTGAAAATGCTGGCTAAAAGTAACTGTAAATATTCCACAATTGTTATTCACGCCGGCATTAATGACATCCGTCTCCGGCAGTCGGAAGTCACGAAACTTAATGTAGAATCGGTGTGTGACTTTGCAAAAACGATGTCTGCCACTGTAGTATTCTCTGGGCCCCTCCCCAATCTGACCAGTGATGACATGTTTAGTCGCTCGTCATCCTTGAACCGCTGGCTGTCTGTGTGGTGTCCTAAAAATGACGTGGGCTACATTGACAATTGGAGCTCTTTTTGGGGAAAACCTGGTCTTATGAGACGAGACAGCATTCATCCCACTTTGGATGGTGCTTCTCATTTATCTAACAATCTGGCATCTTTTTTATCCAAATTTCCAAAACCGTGACTACTCAGAGTTGGGACCAGGAAGCAGAGTCGCAGTCTTACACGCCTCTCTGCAGCTCCTCTTCATCCGCCACCCCTCAGCTTAGCCCCTGTCTTCCCCATCAGAGAATTGTTGTCTGCTCCCTCCAAAGTAAATAAAAATATAATGTATAAGCATCCCAAAGTGATAAAGCAAAATATTGGTAAAACTCAAATTAAACATAAAGCCTCTAAATTGAATGATTTGGCCTCTGTTCCTCCTCATAATTTAAAAATTAAATGTGGTTTATTAAATATTAGGTCTTTAACTCCCAAGTCTCTGTTAGTCCATGATCTGTTAATTGATCATCAGATTGATTTAATTTCCCTTACAGAGACTTGGTTAGGACAAGAGGATTATGTTGGTTTAAATGAATCAACTCCCTCTGGTTATTTAAACTGTCAAAATCCCAGAAGTTCTGGTCGTGGAGGAGGAGTAGCAACAATTTACCATTCCAAATTACTAGTTAATGTAAAGCAAAAAACATGTTATAATTCCTTTGAGGGCCTGGTCCTCAGTATTGGGCACTTTAGCAATTCCAGGTTAAACCCAATTTTATTTGCCATAGTTTATCGTCCCCCATCAACCTATTCAGAATTTTTATCCGAATTTCCTGATTTCTTAGCTGATTTAGTGCTGAAATCTGATAGAATAATTATAGTAGGGGACTTTAATATACATGTGGATGTAGATAGTGACTGCCTTAATGTGGCTTTTAATTCAATATTAGACTCGATTGGGTTTTCTCAGAAAGTAGGAAATTCTACTCATTACCTCCACCATACATTGGACCTTGTTCTGACATATGGCATAGAAATAGAAAATCTGGTAGTGTCTCCTCATAACCCTGTACTGTCAGACCATTGTCTGTTAACCTTTGATTTGACTATTTCTGACTATTTGGCTCCTAAAGAAAAATATTATCACAGTAGATGCCTCT
This sequence comes from Pholidichthys leucotaenia, assembly GCA_020510985.1. Lineage (NCBI taxonomy): Eukaryota > Metazoa > Chordata > Actinopteri > Cichliformes > Pholidichthyidae > Pholidichthys > Pholidichthys leucotaenia. The sequence continues at coordinate 2,894,430 of CM035836.1, forward strand.
CAGATGATGCTGTTTCCAAATTTATGCAGATTGTTTCCTCTATGCCATGTGTCAACACAACGGAAATAAGCTACAGACAGCTTGCTCCTTCTGTAATTGATAACATGGTGGATAGTGTTTCAGCTTCTCTACATCAGGCTCTAGACTTGGTGGCCCCCTTAAAAAAGAAAAAGTCTAATCAGAGATTTTTAACTCCTTGGTTCAACACAGAAACTCGTAGCTTAAAACAGAAGACTCATCAATTAGAAAGAAAATGGTGCTCTACTAATTTAGATGAAATCTATTTAGCTTGGAGAAATCATCTTTTAATTTATAAAAAATCTCTTAGAAAAGCTAGAACGAGTTATTACTCTGCATTAATAGAAGAGAACAAGAATAATCCCAGGTTTCTTTTCAGTACTGTAGCCAGGTTGACAAAGAGTCAGGACTCTGTCAATCCTAGCATCCCCTTAGAGCTTACTAGTCAGGACTTTATGAACTTTTTCAATAATAAAATTTCATCCATCAGAGATAAAATCAATCAGATTCTTCCCACAGTTAACTTAAATACTGTAACTACTACAACTCCTTCTATTGATGTCTGTCTTGATGAGTTTACTCCAATCGACCTTTGTGAGTTAGACAAAATAGTTTCCTCATCCAAACCTTCAACTTGTCTTTTAGACCCTATTCCTACCAGGTTATTTAAAGAAGTCTTCCCACTTATTGGTAGCTTTATTCTTCATATAATCAATTCTTCATTAACTTTAGGCCATGTACCGCAGGCTTTTAAAACGGCTGTAATTAAACCCTTACTCAAAAAGCCAACGCTAGATCCAGGAGCTTTAGCTAACTATAGACCAATCTCTAATCTCCCTTTCATTTCAAAAATCTTAGAAAGAGTTGTTGCTATGCAATTATTTGACCACCTGCAGGGAAATGGTTTATTTGAGGAGTTTCAATCTGGGTTTAGAATCCATCATAGCACTGAAACAGCCTTGGTGAAGGTCACTAACGACCTCCTCATTGCATCTGATAATGGACTAGTTTCTGTACTTGTCCTTTTAGATCTTAGTGCAGCTTTTGATACTATTGATCATAATATTCTACTTGATAGATTAGAACACTATGTTGGACTTAATGGAACTTTGTTGCAGTGGTTTAGATCTTATTTATCTGATAGGTTCCAGTTTGTTCATGTAAATGATGAGTTTTCTCTCAGCTCAAAGCTTAGTCATGGAGTTCCACAGGGATCTGTGCTTGGCCCTACTCTTTTTAGTTTATATATGCTTCCGTTAGGCAACATTATTAGAAAGCACTGTATACATTTTCACTGTTATGCAGATGACACACAATTATACCTGTCAATGAAGCCAGATGATACTAATCAATTAGCCAAGTTAGAAGCCTGTCTTAAGGAAATCAAAGTTTGGATGACTTGTAATTTCCTGCTATTAAATTCAGATAAGACTGAAGTCATTCTTGTTGGTCCAAAAAACCTTAGAAATTCCTTTCCAAATCAAACTTTCAGTTTGGATGCAGTTACTCTTTCTCTTAATAGCTCTGTGAGGAACCTTGGAGTTATTTTTGATCAGGATTTGTCCTTCAATTCACATATTAAATTTGTTTCTAAGACTGCCTTCTATCATTTGCGTAATATTGCCAAGATTAGGAGCATCTTGTCTCAGAGTGATGCTGAGAAGCTGATCCACGCTTTTGTTAGCTCGAGATTAGATTATTGTAATTCTTTATTATCAGGTTGTCCTAAAACATCTTTAAAAAGTCTTCAGCTGATCCAAAATGCTGCAGCAAGAGTTTTAACAGGTACTAGAAAGAGAGATCATATCTCTCCGGTTCTGGCCTCCCTTCATTGGCTTCCCATAGAGTTTAGAATTAAGTTTAAAATCCTTCTTCTTACTTACAAAGCTCTAAACAATCAGGCTCCTTTTTATTTAAAAGATCTGATACTACCGTATCATCCTAACAGAGCACTACGCTCCCAAAATGCAGGTTTACTTGTAATACCTAGAATCTCCAAAAGTACAATGGGAGGCAGAGCCTTCAGTTATCAAGCTCCTCTCCTGTGGAATCAGCTGCCAATCTGGATTCGGGAGTCAGACTCGATCTCTGTTTTTAAGAATAGGGCTAAAACCTACCTTTTTGATATAGCCTACAATTAGGGAGGGATCATGTGTTTTCTGAACCCTCCCTTAGTTATGCTGCTAATAGGTTTAGTCAGCCGGGGGACCTCCAGTAATGCACTGGGCCTCACTCCTTTCCTCACTCTCTATGAAATATTTTTTTTTTTTGCTGGTCATTAACATTTGTTTGTTCTCTCCCATAGATTGAGTCCCCATCGTGCTGTTTGCTCTCTACATGTCTGTTCTTTTCTTCTTCTCTATCCCCTCACCCCCCAGCCAGTCGCAGCAGATGACTGCCCCTCCCTGAGCCTGGTTCTGCTGGAGGTTTCTTCCTGTTAAAAGGGAGTTTTTCCTCTCCACCGTCGCCAAGTGCTTGCTCACAGGGGATCGCCTGATTGCTGGGGTCTTTCTGCAACTGTGGGGGTCCTCCCTACAGTTGATAGTGCTATGAGATGACTGTTGTTGTGAAATGGCGCTATATAAATAAAGTTGAATTGAATTGAATTGAATATAGGTAATCTCCTTGAGGGTCGTGCGCTTACCTGGGCTTACGCCATTATGGTGAAGCCCAGCTACGCCACCCTCACCTATGGCCAGTTCGTGCGACAGTTTCTGGAAGTGTTCGATCATTCGCGTTTGGACAGTGTCCAGGTCGACCGCCTTCTCGGACTCCAACAGGGGAGCCGATCGGCGGCCGATTACGCGATCGACTTCCGGGTTACCGCGGAGGAAGTTGGCTGGGAAGAGCGTGCGCTCTGCGGCATCTTCCTCCGCAGCCTAAATTCGGGTCTGAGGGATGAGCTGGCCGGCCGGGATACCCTGGAGACGCTGGCAGAGCTGATTTCTCTCACCATGAGTTTGGATAACAGGCTGCGTGAGCGCGTCTCCGAGCGGAAGCAGTCTTCTCGCTCGCGGGGCGCCTCTGCACGCCTGCCCCAAGCTCGCCACCTGGCGTTGCCACCGCCGGAGGTCTCCGAGGAGTCGGAACCAATGGTGACGGGCCGGACAAAGCTCCCCCTAGCGGAGAAACAGCACCGTCGTGACCTGGGCCTCTGCATGTATTGCGGAGGTAGCCAGCACACGGTGGAGCATTGTCCGGAGAAGCCAAACGAGGTGGTCCGCGAGTCACTGTAGGGGGCCTCGCGGACGCTAATCGGTTAAATCCCGTCACACATTTGACGCTGCCCATCCGCTTCTGTCACAACCTCACTGGGCACCTCACACATGCACTGGTGGATTCAGGCGCGGAGGGTAGCTTTATTTCACAAAGCCTGGCAACCCGACTGGGCATCCATTGTCACCCCCTCGACACTCCTCTCGCCCTGGTTAATCTCTCCCGAGTGTCCCTGGGAAAAGTAACTCATCAAACATCCCCCGTCCCGGTGATCATCTCTGGAAACCATCGGGAGGATATCTCCTTCTACGTCCTGCCCACCTCAGTAACTCCTGTCATCCTCGGATATCCCTGGCTCCGCCTCCACAACCCCACCTTGGACTGGAAGACTGGGAAGGTGTCAGCGTGGAGCACTTTCTGCATGGGCACCTGCCTCCAATCCGCTGCCTGCGCCCCGTCCTCGCCTCCCACAGCTCAGGACACCGCGCCCCCGGATCTTACCCTTGTGCCCTCAGAGTTCCACGACCTGGGTGCTGTTTTCAGTAAGTCCAAGGCGATGTCTCTGCCTCCTCACCAGCCCTACGACTGCGCCATTAACATCCGCCAGGGGGCGCCCTTACCTTAAGGATGCCTTTATAGCCTGTCAGCGCCAGAGAAGGAGGCTATGAACAGCTATTTGAAGGAGTCGCTCAGTGCCGGGATCATCCGACCATCTTCCTCTCCAGTAGGCGCAGGGTTCTTCTTCGTGGGAAAGAAGGACGGTTCCCTTCGTCCTTGCATTGATTATCGAGCACTCAACGACATCACGGAGAAGGACCGGTATACCCTGCCCCTTATGGATACTGCCTTCCACTCCCTCCAGGGGGCGACCTGGTTTACTAAGCTGGATCTCCGCAGCGCATACCACCTCGTCCGGATCCGGGAGGGAGATGAGTGGAATACAGCCTTCCGCACCCCAAACGGTCATTTTGAATACCTCGTGATGCCGTTTGGGTTGACCAACACTCCAGCCGTCTTTCAGCGCCTCATCAATGACGTCCTCCGGGATTTCATCGGCCTGTTTGTATTCGTCTACCTGGACGACATCCCCATCTTCTCCAGGTCCAGGGATGAACACCGGGTCCACGTGAGGCGGGTCCTACAGAGGCTGCTGGAGAACCGTCTGTATGTCAAGGCGGAAAAATGTGAATTCTACGCCAAAACAACTTCCTTCCTGGGGTTCGTCATCTCCCATGACCAGGTGCTTCCGGACCCAGCGAAGATCAAAGCAGTGGTGGATTGGCCCACACCTACCTCTCGGAAACAGGTTCAGCAATTCATCGGGTTCACCAATTTCTACCGCCGCTTTGTCCCGAATTTTGGAGCCATCGTCGGGCCCCTGACCCGCCTCACCTCTCCTAAGACCCCGTTCCGGTGGACTGAAGAGGCCGCTACGGCCTTCCAGGCGCTGAAGACGAAGTTTTCCTCCTCCCGGGTCCTCAGCCAGGTCGACCCCGTGCTGCAGTGTATTGTGGAGGTGGACGCTTCGGACACGGGGGTGGGAGCGGTGTTGTCCCAGCGGTCCCCAGCCAACGGAGTCAAGCGACCCTGCGCCTTCTTCTCTCGGCGTCTGTCCCCGGCGGAGCGTAATTATGACGTGGGGGACAGAGAGCTTCTTGCCATCAAGCTCGCCCTTCAAGAATGGCGTCACTGGCTGGAGGGGGCAGCCTTGCCTTTTGTGGTCCTAACTGACCACAAGAACCTGGAGTATCTAAGATCTGCCAAGCGTCTGAACGCCCACCAGGTGCGCTGGTCTCTGTTCTTTGCAAGGTTTAAATTCAGCATCACATATAGGCCTGGCTCCAAGAATGGCCTGCCCGACGCCCTCTCCAGGCAATTTGCCCCGGAGGCCACAGAAGACACGGTTCACACCATCCTGCCCAGGTCGTGCGTCGTGGGGGCTGTTTCGTGGGACATAGAAGACAAGATCCGGAGGGTGCAGGAGTCGGAACCGGACCCTGGTGGCGGACCGGAGGGGAGGCTCTTGTGCCATCTGCCGTCCAGGGGGACGTTATACACTGGCTCCACACCTCTAAGCTCACCTGCCATCCTGGAGCTTCATGGACGATTGACCTCCTCCAGCGATCCTTTTGGTGGCCAGGCCTGCGGAAGGATGCCGCCCGTTACGCCCGGGCCTGCCCCGTCTGTGCTACCAGTAAGTCAGGTAACGCTCCTCCAGCGGGTCTGCTCCAGCCCCTGCCCGTCCCTGGCAGGCCCTGGTCGCACATCGCCCTAGACTTCGTCACCGGGCTCCCTGTCTTCAACAACTTTGACACAGTTCTGACCATTGTTGACTGTTTTTCCAAGGCCGCCCACTTTGTGCCCCTACGTGGACTTCCCTCAGCCTTGGAGACGGCGGACCTCCTCATCCAACACATAGTCAGACTGCATGGAATCCCGGTCGACGTGGTCTCCGACCGTGGCCCCCAGTTCTCTCCGGATGTCTGGAGGTCTTTTTGCAACGCCCTGGGAGCCAAGGTAAGCCTCTCCTTCGGCCATCACCCCCAGTCTAACGGGCAGTGTGAACGGACTAACCAGGAGCTGGAGGCTACGCTCCGCTGCGTCACTTCTTCCAAATCGCACGTCCTGGAGTTCTCACCTTGCCTGGGTGGAGTACGCCCACAACACCTCTCGCTCCTCTGCCATCGGGATGTCGCCCTTTAAAGCATCCTTGGGCTATGATCCACCTCTGTTCCCCGCGCAGGAGGGCGAGTTGGCTGTTCACTCTGTCCAGGCACACCTTAGGCGGTGTCGCTCCCTTTGGTCCACGGCGCGCAATGCGCTTTTATGCACAGCGGAGCGCAATAAGTCCACGGCGGACCGACATAGGAGACCTGCACCTGCCTACCAGGTGGGACAGCAAGTTTGGGTATCCACACAGGATGTTAACCTAAAGGGTGAGAGGAGAAAGCTGGCCCAACGGTTCATCGGCCCTTATCCCATAACCAGGATCATCAACCCGGTGGCTGTGCGTGTGGCTATTCCCTCCTCCCTCCGCATCCATCCCACCTTCCACGTCTCCAAAATTAAACCGGTGGTCTCTGACCCCCTCTGCCCTCCACCTGCGGCGCACCCTGCTCCCCGGATGATTGGTGGCCATCCGGCCTGGACCGTCGCTGAGATCTTGGACGCCTGACGCCGGGGTCGCGGATTGCAGTACCTGGTGGATTGGGAGGGCTATGGACCCGAGTGGAGACAGTGGGTGCCTTCCTCGCTGGTGTTGGACCGGTCACTCATCTTTGAGTTTCATCGAGCGCACCCGGAAAAACCATCGCCAGGAGGTGCTGCTAGAGGGGGGAGTACTGTCATGACTCGCCACTCATCAGCGGCGCCAGCCGCGCGCACACCTGCTCCTCGTCAGCGGCGAGGTATTTAATCCACTCTGCCCTGGGCTTCGGCCTGAAGCAGTCTCTCAACTTCGGCCCCTTTGCTACTACGGATCTCAAACTGCCTTGTGAAGATAACTTGGGTAAGCTCCCCTTACCTCTCTCCTCTAGCCTTCCCCTGTGCACAGGTGGACATTCCCGGCGGCGGACTTCCTCATCTCGCCGTTGGCTCTACGCTGCTGCCACAGGTACTGCAGGTCACTGTCTTCCGGGCCTCGCCCTTGTCGACGCCAGCCACCTGTCATAACCAAGTAAGCCAGCTATTATCATCATTCCCTGTATTGGTGTGGTGCCCGTTACCCTTCTCCCTCTGCTCTCTCCCACAGGGTTGTCCGGCTGTACGGCCTCCTGCCCCCGTGCCTGACGCAGACGCCACCACCAATACATTCTTATTCCACAGACACGCAGCCATACACTTCCTTGTTGCTAATAAAGCTGTTAAATCTATCCTGAGCCTGCGTGTGTGTCTCCTGAGCCGTGCATTATGTCAAGTGATGGTCTTCACTGTAGTGAAATCCTCTGTGCACTTCATGATGTAGCTGGTGACCGTATCAGCATACTCCTCCACATCTGTCCTGTCTTCCTGGGAGGCTGCTATTTTGAAGACCTTCCAGTCTGTGTGCTGAAAACAGTCTTTCAGTGCAGGGGTTGCACTTTCTGGGCAAATCCTGATTTGTTTCACTGCTGGCCTGCTGCGCTTCAATAAAGGTTTGTAGGCAGGCAGCAGCATCACGGATATGTGATCAGAACGGCTGAGATGGGGGCAGGGTATCGCTTTATATGCATCTGTGTTTGTGTACACTAAGTCCAGCATATTCTCTCCTCTGGTCTTAAAGTCTACACATTGTTTAAACTTGGGGAGCACAGTCTTTAGGCTGGTGTGGTTAAAATCCCCCGCAACCACCACAAAACTGTCCGGGTGTGAAGTTTGGATTTCACTGATCGCATTGTGCAGTTCCCCGAGTGCCTTCTTAGCATTAGCTTTAGCGTTAGCGCTCGGCGCTATGTAAACACCAACTACAAACACGTTGCTGAATTCGCTAGGCAGATAATAAGGCCGACAATTTACAATAAGGAACTCCGCCAACGGAGAGCAGTGTTTAGACACTAACATGGCATTAACGCACCAGTTCTTGTTAACATAGATGCATAGCCCACCCCCCCGGCTCTTACCGGAGCTCGCCGTTTCCCTGTCGGCACGGATCATCGCCATATCTTCCAGTTGAATGGCCTCGTCAGGAATGTTGCTGTGGAGCCATGTCTCGGTGAAAACAAACACACAGCAGTCCCTCCACTCTCTCCGGGTTTCTCTCAGCAGACGCAGTTTGTCCACCTTGTTTTCGATGGCACGGACGTTTGAGAGAAGAAGCGACGGTACCGCTGGTCTGGAGGGGTTAGCCTTTAGCCTAGCATGGATCCCGGCCCTTTTTCCTCGCTTTTGCTTGCGTTCCCTCCGCTTCCGCTTCCTCCTCTCACGGGTAGCTTCCAGCGGGGACTCCGCCAGAATTCCATGCTGGCGTAGGATGTCCAAATCACAACTGATCGCCGCAATTCTTGCAGCGTGCAGTACCTTGATGTTTAATAAGGTCTCACGGTTGTAAGTTTTACAGAATGTACGTCTGGGATGATCACAACACTCAAAACTCTCACACTCGCTGATGCCAAGAGGGGCCGCTGCGTCCGAGCGTGCTGCCGCCATCTTATTGGAAGATATATACAAAAATTCTGCTTCAAAATGTGATGTGAAGCAAAGATTGATGATTGTCCTACTTTTATTATTATCTGGAAATGTGCAACCAAACCCTGGACCTGATCTGCAATGTATCCAGACTCCTGCTGATTTTAAATCAATGTCTGGTCTCAAAATTATTCATCTTAATGTGCGCAGTTTACTTCCTAAAATGTACATGGTCAAAATTTGGATTAGATCAACCGATCCGGATGTTGTGATCATCTCTGAAACGTGGCTGACAAAAGCTGTCACAGATGATGATATTAGTATAAAAGGATACAATGTCTTCCGTACTGACAGGTCTAACAAAGGTGGTGGTGTAGCCGCCTATGTTAAATCAAGATTTGATGCTTCAATTGTCTTGTCTAAGTCCATTTCTAAGCAGATGGAGTTTCTGGCCTTGAATATGGAAATAGCCAAATCCCTTCCCATAACTGTTGTTGGTTATTATAGACCTCCATCTGCCACCAAGGAGGCATTATCATCTTTAAAGCATCTTTTGTCCAAATTAAACTTCAATGAGCTTTTAATGGCAGGAGACTTTAACTGGGATTGGTTAAACGTAGCTTCTGAAGAATTTAAATCTTTCTGTGACTCTGTAAATTTTAACCAGTTGATTAACTATCCAACTAGGCCAAATATTAAAAGTCCTTAAAAGTCCACTTTGATTGACTTAATTTTAACAAATGCTCCACATAAATTTTCATCTGTGGGTGTTTTCTGCAATGACTTGAGTGATCATTGTGTTGTTGCAGTGTGCAGAGATACAAAAATCCCCAAATGTAAACCGCACATTATTTTCAAGCAGAATTTAAAGAAATTTAATGAACAAGCTTATCATCATGATTTGTCCTTGGTTAATTGGGAACATATAGGCCTGTTGCCAGACGTTGAGTTAGCATGGACTTTCTTTAAAGAAAACTTTGAGAAAATTGTAAATAAACATGCTCCTAGAGGGAAATTCAGAGTAAAGGGGCGTGAAAACCCCTGGTTCTCTCCAGAACTGTCTGATGCCATTTATCAGCATAATGTGGCTTGGGCCAAAGCCAGGAAAACTGATACTGCCAGTGATTGGTCTATTTTTAGACAACTGAGAAATAAATGCACTTTTTTTTATTAAAAAGGCTAAATCTGAATATTATTTATCTGTCAAAACTGAGAGTCTTAATAATCCACAGAAATTTTGGAAAGTGATCAAAGGTTTATCTGTGAACAAAAGCTCGCAGGTTCTTCCTACTTTTGTTTTAAATGGCTCAGTCCCAGTTTATGATAGAACTGAGGTTTTAAATTGCCTCAATAAGCATTTTGTGTCATCTGGTTTTCTGTTTAACTCTACAGGAGCTACATCTGTGCCTCACTGTACTAATTCCCAAATGTTTTTTGGAGAACCTTTTAGACTTGTACCTTTTACTGTACAACAAGTTCATAAGGCTCTCAAAACTTTGAATCACAGAAAACCTCCTGGACCAGACTTGATAGAGCCTTACTTTTTGAAAATGGCTGCCGATTTTATTGCACAGCCTCTTACAGTACTTTTTAATTTATCAATTGAAAACAAAGAGATTCCTGTAGTTTGGAAGTCAGCTTTTGTGGTTCCTCTCTTAAAAGGAGGTGACCCAGCAGTTTAAACTAACTACAGACCAATATCAAATTTGTGTGTCTTGTCCAAGATTCTTGAATCTCTCGTGTGTGATCAACTTAAAGAGTTTTTATACTCAAATGAACTTCTTTCAAAACTGCAATCGGGCTTTAGAAAAAAGCACAGCACTATTACTGCTGCTACAAAAGTGGTCAATGATATACTTGTTGCTCTTGATAAAAAACAGTACTGTGCTGCACTTTTTATTGATCTGTCAAAGGCTTTTGACACTGTGGACCACAGTTTTTAAAGCAAAGATTCATCAGTTTTGGTCTGTCGGAACATGTAGTCTCCTGGTTCGCAAATTATTTGAGTGACAGGACCCAATGTATTAAATATGATGGTTTGTGTTCTGAAATTGTCAGTGTCCACAAGGGGGTGCCACAGGGTTCTGTATTAGGACCCCTCCTATTCATTATGTACATTAATGATCTAAGACAAAATGTGTCTGATGCTAGTTTGCATTTTTATGCCGATAATTATTTACTGCTTTGGCTCTTCCCCTGCTAATGCTGTTGCTTCTCTGCAGAAAGCTTTTAAAGGGGTGCAGCACACACTTCTGCAGCTAAAACTAGTCCTTAATGCTGACAAAACTAAACTGATGTGGCTTTCAAATTTTAGGAAGAGTCCACAAATTTTTCCCACAGTGTCCACTTTTGAGGGAAATGAAATTGAGGTGGTTCACTCGTACAAGTATCTTGGTATCTTGCTTGATGACGCTCTGACTTTTAAGCCCCATGTTGAAAAACTTGTGAAGAAACTTAAACTGAAACTGTTTTTTTTTTATTTCGAAATAAATGTTTTTCTTTTGAGGTTAAAAAGCGTGTGAAATTCCCCTCTTTTTCCCATCTCTCTTTTATATATGATGTGTTGTCTCCTTTTAAGTCTTGAAGACCAAGGTATATTTTAGAAATGTATCTGATCCCTGGGATCCCTTTAAATGCCATTAAGAAGACCTTCAGAACACCTGACTGCGCCCTTTCCAAATCCTCCTTTTTAAGTATTTTGTTCATGTGGTGTCTAAGCTGAAAGAACCTGTAAAGGTCTTGATTTATTAGACCTTGTTTTTTTCAAATCTTCAAAACTTCTTAAAGTTTGCCCTTTAAAAACATCGTAATATTTTATCAGTCCGTTCTCTTTCCACTTTTTAAATCTAGTGTCTGTTTTATTAGGAGTAAAGTCTTGATCATAGGCAATCCATTGCAGTAATCGATAGGGTTCTTTAGTTTGATTCTCTCTGACTATCTTAAACCAAATGTTTAGCCGGGTCTCTATCCATGGGTTAATGTTATTCAAAAGTTTAGGTAAGGCATTGTTCCCTATTATCTCCTGTAGGGGAATGTCACTTGTTATCTGGCATTCCATCTCCTTCCATTGTGCAGTGTATACTGGGTTAAATATCTCAATTAAAGTTTTAATTTGTGGGGCTTTAAAATAGTCCCTGATATTTGGCAGCGCAAGCCTACCTTTGTCTTTGTTTAGCTTTAGGGTTCTATATCTGATTCTAGGTCTCTTGCCCTGCCATATGAATCTTGAGATCCTTCTGTCCAGTTCTTGCCATGTTTTTTTGGGAGGTTCTACCGGTATTGTTTGGAAAAGGTATAGAAGATGTGGAAGTATATTCATTTTGACTGCTTCAATTCTTTGTGCAGTACCCAAGAATGGTATCATATTCCATCTTGCTAGATCAGATTTTATTTTTGCCATCAGTGGATCATAGTTTAGTGTTATAATTTTGTTGAGTTGTTTCGGGATATTGACCCCCAGATATTTCATAGATTCCATCTCCCAGTTAGTTTTGAGTTTGCTTAGTAAATATTGATTTGGGTCATAGTTGAATGTTAAAATTTGAGTTTTGTGCATGTTTAATTCGTACCTTGATAAATCTCCATACTCTGAAAAAACTGAGATTAGTTCTGGAAAAGAGGTGTCCGGCTGCCCCAGGTATATTAAAATGTCATCAGCAAAGAGTGCTCTTTTATGTTCCTTCTGACCAAGTGTAATACCTTGAATTTTTTGATTCTGTCTTAGCCATTGGCTCAGAGATTCTATGAAGATTGCAAAGAGCAGTGGAGACAAGGGGCAGCCCTGATGACATCCTCTTTCCAGTTCAAAAGATGATGATAATTTACCGTTAATCCTTATTTTAGCTGTTGGTTTTTTATATAATGCCTGGACAGTTCTGATGAAGTTGTTATGAAAATTGAAATTGGATAAGATTCTATATAGGAAAAACCAGTCAACCGAATCAAATGCCTTTTCAGCATCTAATCCCAATATGGCTGCATTTAAATTATATTTTTTTATATGATGAATTATGTGTAAAGTGCATCTAATGTTATCTTGTGTCTCTCTTTGTCTTATAAAACCTGTTTGGTCTAAATGAATTAAGTCTATCAGTATATTTTCTAACCTTTTGGCAAGGATAGTGGCAAAAAGCTTATAGTCCTGATTTAACACACTGATTGGTCTGTAGTTGGAGCGGTCTAGTTTATCCTTTTCAGGTTTAGGTATGACTGCAATGACCCCTTCTCTCCAGGAGGGGGGGATTTCCCCTGTGTGGAGGACATAGTTAAATGTTTTCAGGAGGAGAGGAGGTAGTTGCTGTTTAAAGGTTTTGTACCACTCTGCTGTATAACCATCTGCTCCTGGGGCTTTGTTAGCTTTAAGTTTCATAATTGCTTTTTCTAATTCTTTAGGTTGTATTTCTGACAATAGTGTTTTATTTTGTGACTCAGTAAGTTGGGGAAGGTTTAATGTATTTAGGAAGGCTTTGGATGCGTTTTTGTGTTTTTTGAGGGAGTACAAGTTCTTGTAGTAGTTCTCGAAGCTTTTAAGAATTTCCTGAATTCTAAATTTTATTTCCTTTGATACTGGGTCTCTGATTTTGTTGATTGCTCTCTCCGTTTGTTGTTTCCTCAATTTATAGGCTAGTAATTTTGCCGATTTGCTGCCTGTTTCATAGTATTTTTGTTTCAGAAATGTAGGTTTCTTCTGGATTTCTATTGTGTAGATCTCATTTATTTGTTTTTTAATTTCCTTAATTTTGAGCGAGCCATTAGAGTGAGTGTTGTCTTTGTGCTCTTTTTCTAGTTTCTTAAGTTCTGACTCTAATGTGATTAGTTTTTCTTGTCTCAGTTTCTTTTGGATTGCCAGTTTTGCGATAATCTTTCCCCTTATTACTTGCATGCGTCCCACAGTATTAAAGGGGATACTTCTCCATAATCATTTTTTTCCAAATATCTAAGAATATCTGATTCCAATTCATCTTTCAGTGGTCCTTTCAGCACATTTGAATTTAACCTCCAAGAAAATGTATTATTTGTGTATTTTTGGATACTTAAGTCCATATAGAATGGACTGTGGTCAGAGAGATCCATCAGTCCTATTTTACATGTTTTTACTCTTCCAATGTCTCTATTAAACATAAAAAAATAGTCAATCCTTGAGTATGATGAATGTGGTGCTGAGTAAAATGTATAATCTTTTACTCTGGGGTTGAATTCCCTCCACACGTCACAGAATCCCATTTCTTTTAGTAGCATCCGAGTTTTTCTACTTTGAGTGTTATTTTGATGTGGAGAATTACCTGATGCATCCCAGTATGGATTCAGTCTTAGATTGAAGTCTCCACCACATATCACTAAACCTTGGGCTTTAGTTATCATTAGGTCAAATACATTTTTATAAAATTTCCAGTTAGCCCCTGGAGGTGCATATACATTCAGCAGGGTGATATCTTCTCCCTCTAGCCGACCAAGTACCATGCTGAATCTCCCTTCTTTATCTTTGTGTTCTGATTTTTTTTTTTCAAATATAATTTTGGTTGAGATCAATGTCGCTACACCCCTCCTCCTCCCTGACTTATATGAAGATGAAGAGATCATTTTAAACCCTTGTCTATTAAGTTTAGTGTGCTCCACATATGTTAGGTGGGTTTCCTGTAAAAATATTATTCCTTCTTTGTCTTTTTTCATTTTGCCTAGAATCTTGGATCTTTTAACTGGATTCAGGATCCCCTTTACATTATATGAGATTATTTTGGTTACACCCTGTTTCTCCATTGTGTTGTCTTATTTAGTATAACAGTGTGGTGGCCCTCTTTTATGCTACTCAGAAACCGAAAGGACATTAAGAACATAAAAAAACATTAAGAACACAGTATATAAAACTTTAAAACAAAAAACTGACAAAAGATCTTCCTGAGCTGAGGTCTTTTTAGTGATCTTACAAGAGCCTTGATGGTATGTTGGCTCTGAGGGAAATTCCTCAAACTCTGTTACGTGTTGAGGGCCCTCTCTTACCCCTGTAAGTTGTCCCATGTTTTTTAACGTGAATTTCAGATCCCAATCCGAACTTGTAATGATTTTTTTTTTTTATGCCTATACCCTATGAAATTGTGCGCAACCTCCCACCACCATCACAGCAAACAGTCACGTTAATACAGTATTTGTTAGTGTGGAGATATCATGTGGTTCATTGTCACATTTCTATTTTAACAATTTTTTTTAAAGACTTATTTGTTTCTAATATTATGTCTGTTCCATGAAATATTTTACCACTTGCTACTTGCTGATTCTGCATCACCTTTAATGTTTGTTACCTTGTAGGAGGAGGGTTGGATACGCAGATTGACTAAAAATATCATTATTCCCTCCTGAAAACGCTCAGTTTTTCCTTATAGCCCTGGCGCTGGGTTTCCCGCTGCTGGCCCGTGGATTTTGAGGGTCTCTGTTTGCACCACGTTTGAGCCTTGATTCTTTCGATCGGGTCTGCTGCAGGTTTATACACCGTTACCTGGAGCCCTCTACTCGCCATACCCCTGGTTGCTTCTTCCGCCGAGTTGTAGAGACACGTCTCATCCCCGTAAAAAACCTGCAGCTTCGCCGGAAAGGGAGTTTGTAAGCGCAGTTTCTTCTCTCTTAGTACCTTTTTAGCGTTGTTGTATTCCCGACGCTTTTTAAGGACCTCTGGGGCGTAGTCGTGCTCCACAAAAACTTTTCTTCCTTGGTGCATAAATCCTTTTTTCTGCCAAGCCAGTCTCACAACCTCTTCTTTTGTTTTGAAGTTGGAAAACTTCACCACCACCAATCGTGGCGGCGCTTCCGCCGACGGCCTTGGGGCTAATGAACGGTGCGCCCTTTCTATCTTCAAGTCGGTGGATTGGGGAATTTCCAACTTCTCTCTCAGTATGGATTCCACACATGCAGCCATTGTGGTGAAAGCGTCCTCGACTCCTTCTTTCAGACCATGAATTCTTGTTGTCTCTTCTTAGTCTTCCTTCTTGGTCGGTTAGCTTAGCCTCCAGTCTTGTCTGTCGTTTAAGTAAATCCAGCACGGTTTCTTCCAGCCCCTTAATTCTTTCCTCTGCTTCCATGATTCGGTCCTCAGCCTGGTCCACTCTGCTGTTTGTCCTTTTTATTTCGTCTTTAATTTCACGAAATTCGGCCCAACACTCTGGGCGAAATTGTCTTTATTCTTGAAGTACCATTTTTAAGCTAACCGTGTTGCTAGCTTCATTCAGCTCCTCTGTGTCACTACTCACCGCTCATTAGCGGCTTCAGCTGCGCGCACACCTGTGCCTCATCAGCAGCGGGCTATTTAACCCACTCAGCCCAGTGCTGCGGTCTGGAGCCATCTGTTCTCGTCGGTACTTCCAATGCTCGTGATTCTACCTCAGGTAACCAGCAAGATTCAACGACACGTAAGCATCCCTTACCTTGTCTCCCAAGTTCTTCACCCCTGTGCACAGGTGGACTCCCCGGCGGCGGATTTTCCCCGTCATCGCCGACTCATCTCCACCATCCGCGCAAGCCCTGCAGGACGCTGTCTCCCGGGCTCATCACCTGCCGACGCCAGCCACCTGTCCCTGCAAGTAAGCAACACTTTGACTGATTATCCCTGTCTCGGTGTGGTGCCCGTTACCCTTGTCCTCTGCTCTTTCTCCATTGGGTTGTCCGGCTGAACGGCGGGCTGCTCTGCTGCCTGCGCATCGGCGTTCACCCCAGCACATATACATACTGCATACATCCATCAAACACACCTGCTTGTTGAATAAAGCTGTTAAATCTATCCTGAGCCTGCGTGCGTGTTTTCTGGGCCAGACATTATGTCAGTACGGCTCCAGCAAAGCGGACCAGCAGACAGCGGACTCGCATGCCGTCTTTCCACCCTCGAGGTTCAGGTGGATTTAATAGCTCATCAACAGCAGGTGATCCTTAACCAATTGGTTAACATAACTCACCGGTTAGACCGCCTGGACCCCCAGCAGGCGTTCCCCTCGGCTCGCCAGGGTGGGCCAGCTCCTGCCGCTCCGATTCCCCGTCAGTCTACCTCGGGAGCGCCAACCTGACTCACACCTATCCCAACTCCCGCCCGCTTCAGCGGAAAGCTCGGAGGGGCGAGGGGGTTTATAATGCAGTGTGAGTCAGTGTTTCTGTGCGTTCCTGGGGACTTTCCCTCAGACCATAGCCGAATTGGCTACATTGGTAATCTCTTGGAGGGGCGAGCGCTAACCTGGGCTACGCGAACCTCTCCTATAGCCAGTTAGTGCAGAGCTTTCTCGAGGTCTTCGATCACTCCCGGCGCGATAGCGTCCTAACTGACCGGCTCCTTGGTCTCCAACAGGGAAGCCGGTCAGCGGTGGACTATGCTATCGACTTCCGGGTTGCAGCGGAGGAGGTGGGCTGGGACGAGGCTGCTCTCTGTGGCACCTTCCTCCGCAGCCTCAGCTCGGGTCTGAGGGATGAATTGGCCGGTCGGGATCTTCCGGAGACACTGGCGGAGTTAATTTCTACCGCCATTAGTTTGGACAATAGGCTGCGTGAACGGTCCACCGAGCGGAAGTTTAGCAGCTGCTCGCGTGGAGGCTCCGTCCGCACGCCTCAAGACCGCCCCCTGGCGCCACCTCCACCGGAGGCCTCCGAGGGTTCAGAGGCGATGGTGGTAGGCCGGTCAAAGCTCCCCCTAGCGGAGAAACAATGCCGCCGGAAGTTGGGTCTCTGCATGTATTGCGGAGGAGGCCAACATTCCACGGAGCATTGTCCGGAAAAGCCAAACGGGGAGGTCCGGAGTCACTGTAGGGGGCCTCGCGGACTCTCACAAGCCCTCACAAGTCTGTCTTTGCCCATCCGATTTTGTCACAACGCCACGGGGCATCTCACACACGCACTGGTGGACTCAGGAGCAGAGCAGAGCTTCATTTCTAAGAGCCTGGCAACCCAATTGGGCATTCCCTGCCACCCTCTGCCCGCTCCTCTCAGTCTGATCACCCTCTCCCGTGCACCCCTCGGCCAAGTGACTCATCGCACGCAGCCTGTCCCAGTAATAATTTCGGGCAACCACCGAGAGGAACTCACCCTCTACGTCCTATCCTCCTCTGTGACACCTGTTATCCTTGGGTATCCCTGGTTGCGCCTGCACAATCCGGTGCTGGATTGGTGGACAGGAAAGATCGCCACCTGGAGTTCATTCTGTATGGGCACCTGCTTACAGTCCGCAGCCTGCGCCCCGTCTTCTCCTCCCCCGGTCAAGGACGCCGCGCCTCCGGATCTAACCCTGGTGCCCTCAGAATTCGACGATCTGGGCCTCGTCTTCAGCAAATCCAGGGTGATGTCCCTTCCTCCTCATCGGCCCTATGATTGTGCCATCAACCTCCGCCCAGGGGCTCCCCTGCCGTCGGGTCGTCTTTATAGCCTGTCAGCGCTGGAGCGGGAAGCGATGGACAGCTACATTAAGGAGTCTCTCAGCGCAGGTATCATCCGCCCCTCCTCGTCTCCGCTCGGTGCTGGATTCTTCTTCGTGTCGAAGAAGGATGGGTCCCTCCGCCCGTGTATTGACTTCCGGGCATTGAATGACATCACGGAGAAGGACCGGTATACCCTTCCGCTGATGGACACTGCCTTCCACTCCCTGCAGGGGGCGACCTGGTTCACCAAATTGGATCTCTGCAGTGCCTACCATCTCGTCCGGCTCAGGGAGGGGGATGAGTGGAAGACAGCATTTAGAACGCCAAGTGGGCATTTTGAATATCTGGTAATGTCCTTTGGTCTGACCAACGCCCCTGCCATTTTTCAGCACCTTATCAACGACGTCCTGCGTGATTTCCTGGGCCTCTTTGTGTTTGTGTACCTGGATGATATCCTCATCTTCTCCAGGTCACGAGAAGAACATCAGGTGCATGTGAGGCGGGTCCTGCAGCGGCTGCTGGAAAACAGGTTGTGTGTTAAGGCGGAAAAATGTGAGTTCTACGCCAAGACCACCTCCTTTCTAGGCTTTGTGATCTCACACAACCAGGTCCTACCCGACCCCGCTAAGGTTAAAGCGGTGGTGGAATGGCCCACGCCGACCTCCAGGAAGCAGGTCCAGCAATTTCTTGGGTTTGCCAATTTCTACCGCTGTTTTATACCCAACTTCGGTGCCATCGCTGCCCCGCTGACCTGTCTCACGTCACCTAAGAACGCCTTCCGCTGGACTGAAGAGGTTGCTGCGGCGTTTCAGGTGCTGAAGACGGAGTTCTCCTCCTCCCGGGTCCTGACCCAGGTCGACCCCGCGCTGCAGTGTCTGGTGGAGGTCGACAAGTCTGAAACGGGGGTAGGGGCGGTGCTGTCTCAGCGATCATCCACCGATGAGGCCAAACGACCCTGCGCCTTCTTCTCACGGCGCCTGTCCCCGGCCGAGCGAAACTACGACGTCGGGGACAGGGAGCTGCTTGCCATCAAGCTCGCCCTGCAGGAGTGGCGCCACTGGCTGGAGGGGGCAGCTTTACCATTCGTGGTGCTTACGGACCATAAGAACTTGGAGTATCTTCGATCTGCTAGATGCCTGAATGCCCGCCAGGCGTGCTGGTCCCTGTTCTTTGCCCGGTTCCGCTTCACCATAACCTATCGTCCCGGCTCTAAGAACGTCCTACCCGATGCCCTCTCCAGGCCCTCTCTAGGAGCAATTTCCTGGTCCATCAGGGACAAGATTCGGAGGGCGCAGGAGACTGAACCAGACCTTGGCAGTGGACCGGAGGGAAGGATGTTCGTCCCATCTTCTGTCCGGGGGGAGGTCATTCATTGGGTCCACACCTCCAAGTTCGCCTGTCACCCTGGTGTGTCTCGGCTTGTGGATCTTCTTCAGCGTTCCTTCTGGTGGCCGGGTCTGCAGAAGGATGCCGCCAACTACGTCCGGGCATGCCCTGTTTGCGCCACTGCCAAGTCGGGTAACTCTCCTCCCGCGGGTTTGCTCCAGCCTCTGCCGACCCCTGGCAGACCCTGGTCCCATATTGCCCTCGACTTTGTCACTGGTCTCCCCACTTCCAACTCCTACAACACTGTGCTAACCATCGTGGACCGGTTCTCCAAGGCCGCCCACTTCGTGCCACTTCGGGGTCTTCCAACGGCGCAGGAGACAGCGGATCTTTTGGTTCAGCAAGTGGTCAGGCTACACGGGATACCGGTGGATGTCGTCTCGGATCGGGGCCCCCAGTTTGTCTCTGAGGTCTGGAAGAGTTTTTGCAACGCCTTGGGGGCCACAGTCAGCCTCTCCTCCGGTCACCACCCGCAATCCAACGGGCAGTGTGAGCGGGCCAACCAGGAGCTGGAGGCAGCCCTGCGCTGCGTCACTTCGTCTAACCCGTCTTCCTGGAGCACGCACCTGCCTTTGGTAGAGTACGCCCACAACACCGCTCGGTCTTCCGCTACAGGGATGTCTCCCTTCAAGGCATCCCTTGGCTACGATCCACCCTTGTTTCCGGACCAGGAGGCGGAGCTGGCGGTCCCTTCCATCCAGACGCACCTGAGATGTTGTTGGGCTCTATGGTCCAAGACACGGGACGCGCTCTTACGGCAGCACGCAACAGCATCACTGCTAACCGTCGCAGGAGACTGGCCCCTGCCTACCAGGTGGGTCAACAGGTCTGGTTGGCCACTCAGGATTTCCATCTCAAGGGAGAGAAGAGGAAGTTGGCCCCACGCTTTGTTGGTCCCCACACCATTTCTAAGATTGTTAACCCGATGGCTGTGCGTCTGGCCCTCCCCCCCTCCCTTCGCATTTGTCCTACCTTTCATGTTTCCAGAATCAAGCCCTATGTCTTCGACCCCCTCTGCCCCCCGCCCGCAGAACCGCCCGCGCCTATGATGATCGACGGCCACCCGGCCTGGAGAGTCGCCTCCTTCCTGGACTCCCGGCGCCGAGGGCGCGGGCTGCAGTACTTGGTGGACTGGGAGGGATTCGGTCCGGAATTTAGGTCTTGGGTGCCCTCCTCTTGGGTGTTAGACAAGAGCCTCAGCAGGGAGTTCCATCGGGCACATCCGGACAAACCAGCGCCAGGAGGCACTGCTGGGGGGAGGGGGGTACTGTCACGACTTGCCACTCATTAGCGGCTTCAGCTGCGCGCACACCTGCACCTCGTCAGCAGCGGGCTATTTAACCCACTCAGCCCAGTGCTGCGGTCTGGAGCCATCTGTTCTCGTCTGTACTTCCAATGCTCGTGGTTCTACCTCAGGTAACCAGCAAGATTCAATGACACGTAAGCATCCCTTACCTTGTCTCCCAAGTTCTTCACCCCTGTGCACAGGTGAACTCCCCGGCGGCGGATTTTCCCCGTCATCGCCGACTCATCTCCACCATCCGCGCAGGCCCTGCAGGACGCTGTCTCCTGGGCTCATCACCTGCCGACGCCAGCCACCTGTCCCTGCAAGTAAGCAACACTTTGACTGATTATCCCTGTCTCGGTGTGGTGCCAGTTACCCTTGTCCTCTGCTCTTTCTCCATAGGGTTGTCCAGCTGAACGGCGGGCTGCTCTGCTGCCTGCGCATCAGCGTTCACCCCAGCACATATACATACTGCATACATCCATTCAAACACACCTGCTTGTTGAATAAAGCTGTTAAATCTATCCTGAGCCTGCGTGCGTGTTTCCTGGGCCAGACATTATGTCACTCTGCTTCCGAGTGGTTATTGCCCTCCAGGTCAGATTATCCGGCCGATGCGTGTCTTGGCCTGGTAAATGTCGATCTCTTCTGTTTTCCTTTAGGCATAATTACTTTGTCTTTTGAGTTTCACTCTTCCAAAAATCTGTTAAATCTGATTTTCAAGGTATTTTAAACGGACTGGGTCTGGGAGCTTCAGCGTTAAGCTGCTATCAACATGGTGTCCAGACCGGAAGTCCAAGAAGAAGTATTTTAAACTTAATTCTAAACTCTATGGGAAGCCAATGAAGGGAGGCCAGAACCGGAGAGATATGATCTCTCTTTGTACTGTATTTATTAACCATTTTACATTTACTTATTTTTGTAGGATTTTATTTGGGTTCTAAATCTTTTATTGGGTTTTAGACCTTTGAGTTTTTAACCTCTTTGACTAGTCTTTAACTTTTTAATATGACCCTTCTCTTGTATCTCTTGTTTTTCTCTCATCTCTTTGTCTTTTTACCTTGATTGATGGAGCCTTAAGTATTTTTATCATGTTTATAGTCAGCTTCATGTGTGCCTGTGTTTGTGTTTATGTTGAATGTAACTGTGGCTTGTAAATATGGATGTCACCAGACTGCAAAACAAATCTACCTACGGGTACAAATAAAGTAACCTGAACCTGAACCTGATGATTCTCTGATGGGGAAGACAGGGGCTAAGTTGAGGGGTGCCGGATGAAGAGGAGCTGCAGAGAGGCGTGTAAGACTGCGACTCTGCTTCCTGGTCCCAACTCTGAGTAGTCAAGGTTTTGGAAATTTGGATAAAAAAGATGCCAAATTGTTAGATAAATGAGACGCACCATCCAAAGTGGGATGGACGCTGTCTCATCTCATAAGACCAGGTTTTCCCCAAAATGAGCTCCAATTGTCAATGTAGCCCACATTGTTTGCAGGACACCACACAGACAGCCAGTGGTTCAAGGATGACGAGGGGCTAAACATGTCATCACTGGTCAGATTGGGAAGGGGCCCAGAGAATACTACAGAGTCCAACATTGTTTTGGCAAAGTCACACACCGATTCTACATTAAGTTTCGTGACTTCCGACTGCCGGAGACGGATGTCATTAATGCCAGCGTGAATAACAATTGTGGAGTATTTACAGTTACTTTTAGCCAGCATTTTCAAATTTGACTCGATGTCGCCTACTCTGGCCCCAGGAATGCATTTGACTATGGCCGCTGGAGTCTCCAAGTTCACCTTTCTGACTACAGAGTCACCAATGATCAGAGTTTTTTCCTCAGCGGGTGTGTCGCTGAGCGAGGAAAAATGATTAGAAACGTGAACAGGTTGGAGGTGTACCGGGGCTTTGCGACTAGGCTTCCTTCTCACCGTCACCCACCCAGTCTCCTCGCTGCTGAGGAGAACCAGAGACCGCTAACGGGGGGGGGCCTACGCTAGCTAGCTCCGCTGCAACTAAGGGGCGTCCGTCGAGAGTAACTGGCGCAGACGGTGTTTCAATGCAGCGGAGCCGGGATTCCAAATCAGACAACCTCGCCTCGAGCGCCTCAAAAAGACAACATTTATAACATTTACCGTTATCACTAAAAGAGGCAGAGGTGTAGCTAAACATCTGACAGAGAGAGCACACCAGAGGAGGAGAGGAAGGAGAGCTAGTAGCCATAGCTAGTGGCTAACCCAAAGCTCAGGAGAGTGAGGAGAGCAAACCACACGGACAGACAGCAAAACAGGAAGTGACGATACGTTACCACAAGTGACGTTCCCCACCAACTAAGAAGAATAGGGCCTAGCATAGATCCCTGTGGAACTCTGTGGTTGAGCTTTGAGTTAGAAGAAAACATTATTGACATTAACAAACTGGAAACTATCAGATAAATAAGATTTAAACCACTGCAACAAAGTTCCATGAAGTCCAACAAGGTGTTCTAATCTATCAAGTAACATGATCAACAGTGTCAAAAGCTGCAATAAGGTCTAAAAGGACAAGTACAGAAACAAGTCCATTATCAGGTGTGATAAGGAGGTCGTTAGTGACCTTCACTAAAGCTGTTTCAGTATTATGATGATGTAAACCCTGATTGAAACTCTTCAAATAAACCATTTCCATGTAAGGGATCAAACAATTTCATAGCCAAAACACTTTCTAAGATTTTTGAAATAAAAGGCAAATTAGAGACTGGTCTATAGTTAGGTAAAACTCCTAGATTCAGCGTTGGCTTTTTGTAACGGTTCACGTCACAAGTGTAACGGCTCCTCTTTTTTTGTGCACCCTTAAACGGCCGTGATTGGGAACATCAATGCATACGAGTGGGCAGCATAAGGACCACGATGACACCAGACTGCTGTTTCCACAATTTATTCACTGCTGTAGATGAAATAAAACAAACTACATCACGCTCCGTCTGTACCTCAATCCCACACAGGCTCCCCCAGCAAAGCAACGCAATACTGTGTGGAAAAGGAGCTCTAAAATAATTTTACAATACAAAAAAAAAAATAAATCACATTTCAAATAATAACATTTTTCAAAACAAACATACCTGTAGATGAAATAAAACAACCTACATCATGCTCCGTCTGTACCTCGATCCCACACAGGCTCCTACATTTACAAAAATATGAATTACACAACGACACAAGCTGCTGGAGTCACCATAGAGCCTATATTGGTGCGAAACTCTAAAATGGCGCCTAACGGACTCCTAATGTGCGCCGAAACATCCATAAACTCTTATTTACAACACAAATAACAAAAAAAATACACTACAGTGACATGTCAAATTAATAAAGAACAATTACAAACCAAGGTTACAGTTTAAATGATAAGACTAACGAACAATACAATCATTTAGTGCCAGCAGCGCTTTAAACACAACTTACCCCCAGCAAAGCAACGCAATACTGTGGGGAAAAACTGAACTACCGGAGCCTCGGAGGTACAGGAAGAGCGGATGTGAGAAGTGTACCACCAAAATAAAACACTCAAGTAAAATAAAATTCACAACAATATAAAGAAAAGCATAACAGAGAAAAGATAGATAGATTAGTTTATTTGACAGGGACAGTGCAATAAACATAGACAATTAATCAATGACAATCAATCTGATGTGTTGCACATGGAGTGTATAGCTATTAGCTAATTTGCAACTCTTGTCCCTGGATGGGCTTTAGAAAAGAGAATCAAGTAAAGAAAAGAAAAGAAATAAAGAAAATATACAATAACCACATACATCAATGCAAAAAGATTATAAATACACAATTATAAATATTATAAATACTATAAATACACAATTATAAATATTATAAATATTATAAATACACAAATATAACAACCTGACTCACATTTGCCTATTTCAGGCCTCCTTCCCTTCGTCACTCACTATAAACAAACACATTCATTCCTTCCCTTCATTCACTCTCACCTTGTAGACAATCAATTCATACATGAGTACATTCTTGTTTATTTTTCAGCCAGTTTTTAACCTTTTTAGTGAAAGGTTACCACCCAATGGGAAAGTCCGTTATTATCATTTGGCATTGTGTTCCAGATGTGACTGCCCTTTATAGAGAATGCTTAAGGTACATTTTCGACTCCGTTACACCCACCCCACTTAATTTTATCAAACTTGAGCCATAGCTACACAGAACTCACCACAATACACAAAACACCCGGGGTCAGTTAAAGAACACCATCTGACAGAATATCCCACACAAGGATGAAGTGGCATGAGAGCAGCGCTTATCTCTCAACCCAACCACTGGTAATGGAGTGCCTTGTACACCCCACCAAAAACCCCAACTATTAGTGTAGTAAAGGCTCTTGAATAATAAAATAAAATAACTGAACACTAGAATACAAGGTCAAGTCCACAAAAATATAGTCCACACATGTAACATTTAGTCAGTCAGGGTCTGAAACACAGACCTACAAACAGCCTTAACATTGAACTTGTCACGAATCACATCTTGCCTGGACATTGTCTGCACTAGTCTATTTACAGGTTTAATCAGGCGACCAAATCTTGACCTGATTTGAGATTGTGCACTTGGACGGTCACAATGTGTACGTGACGTCTGGTCAACAGTACAGCGAACAAGGGGAGTGTTTGTCTGTCTCTCGGAGTCAGGAACAGAAACTAGTTGACTGTCAAGTGTTTGTCCACCATGAATATCAGTATCAGCTGTAGTCACAGGTCTAGAGTCAGAGGACATGGGATGATCTACACCTTGAGCAACAGGTGCAACTGAAGAGTTCTGGGGGTCAGAGGACACACTTGTCACATCAGAAACGTCTACCTGTGACACAGATGGTTCAGTGAGCTGCGTGACCTACTCAACAGTTCTCCTTTCAGAGTCAACAGGTTCTGGATCAACTAATGGTTCACGTGTTTCTCCACATGAAGACGGATCACCTGTACCAGCCTCACTCTCTCCCTCGAAGAGATCCACAGATGTGTCTCCCTCATCACCAATGTCTGTAGCTAAGGTTTCTGGAAGTAAGGTGGATGAACCATGGTTGGACACATCGCACGCATCCACCACAGGAAGAAAATTTACCAGCATCAACAGATTCCTGTGGGCCACTTTTGTCCGTCCAGTAAGGGTGTCACAAATTCTGTATGTATGGGTCTGTGGGTTCACATCCATTACAGTGTAAACAGTTGATTCCCACTTATCAGCAGTTTTCTTTTTGCCTCTCTCCTTTCTGTTGGCCAAAAGCACCCTGTCACCAATCTCAATCTTGGATCCTGTCACTTTCCTGTTGTAAAGATTAGCATGTCTGTGTTGCTCCTTAGCAGCATGGTCCTGAGCAACCATCATTGCTTCTTTTAGCTCACAGGTGAGAGTTGCCACATACTTGCAGTAACTGGTTACATCAGCATCGCGAAGAACAGAACAAAACATGACATCTACTGGCAAACGGGGCACACGACCATACATGAGGTAAAAAGGAGGAAAGCCAGTCGTCTCATGGGCTGTACAGTTGTACATAAATGTCAAAGTCTGCAACCATCGTGGCCAGTTAGCTTTCACCTCAGGGGACAGTGCTCGAATCATCCCACCCAGTGTCCTGTTAAACCGTTCGACACTCCCATTTCCCATTGGGTGGTAAGGGGTAGTTTGAGATTTCCTGACACCGGACACTTTGAGGAGTTCACTGATTAATTGACTTTCAAAATTAGGACCTTGGTCACTGTGGATTCTTTCTGGGAATCCAAAGACACAAAAGTACTTGTTCCACAGAACATTTGCCACTTGCTTAGCTGTTTGATCCTTACAAGGAAAGGCCTGAGCCATCCTGGTAAAGTGATCTGTTATCACTAGGCCATCAATAGACTTGTTCCTAGAGTCTTCAGTTGACCAAAAGTCAATGCAGACCAGCTCCAGCGGTCTAGATGACAAGATGCTCTCTAAGGGAGCTCGTCCCTCAGGTTCAGCTGACTTGCTGAGGACACAACGCTGGCAGTGTCTGACATGGTGTCTAACATCTCTCTCAAGGGTCAGCCAGAAAAATCTCTGTCTGGATAAACTGAGGGTTCGCGACTGGGCTTGATGACCAGCATCATCATGCATGCCTTTCAACACCTCATCCTTAAGTGAGTCTGGGACAACATACTGAAGCCATTTGGACTTGGTTCTCTGGTCTCTTGAAACTCTGTACAGAACACCATTGCTCACAGATAGCTTATCCCAGTGTTTCAGATATTTAATCACTGAAAATGATTCTTTCACCCTTTCTCTCCTTGAGGGTCTCCGATGTCTTTCAACATAGAACAGGACGCGAGAAAGAGTTCCATCCTCCAACTGTTTGTCACGCAAAGCCTTTTCAGAATAGGCAGGCAACGGGTCTTGACCTGGTGGGACTAACTGGGGCAAGAACTGCAAGGCTTCAATTGCCCGGGCCCTCGGACCAGCATCTCACTCAATGTGTGACTGCATCACAGCAGACACTTCTTCTGAATTCACAATCTGAGTGTGTACCCGGGAGGTATGAGCATTGTCACACATCACATCCACGTGACCACTGGATGAACGAAAAGCATCCTGAACAGAGGCAGTAGACACATTTTTGACTTCACTGAGGAGTTTTACATATGGCTCATTGAACAGTCTGTGACCAATATTTTCCTTGACAAAAGGCACATGGCTTAATGCATCAGCCACAATGTTCTGCCGCCCTGGAACATACTTTATGTCAAAGTCATATGCAGCCGACTTGGCTACCCAGCGTTGCTCACAACAGTCTAACTTGGGCTTTGTCAATATGTGAGTCAAAGGACTGTTGTCAGTCCAAACAGTGAATTTGTGACCCTTTAGCCAATGAATAAACTTGTCAGTGATGGACCATTTCAAAGCCAGAAATTCCAGTCGGTGCGCTGGATAGTTTTTCTGAGACTGTGTCAGTGACTTACTGGCAAAAGCAATAGGTCTGGCATGACTTTCACCTTCCTGGACTTGGGACAGAACGGCACCTATCCCATCCAGAGATGCATCAGTTGAAAGCATGAAGGGACGGTCAAAGTTAGGATGAGCCAAGACCACAGTGTTAACAAGTGCAGATTTGAGACTTTCAAAGGCATGTATGTGCTCTTGGGTCCATCAGAAGCACAAAGCTTTCTGCAAGCCAACTTGGTTTTCTTACATCTGCCTTTAAATTTTCCACCTTTCAACAGGCTGAACAATGGCTTGGCAATGGCAGAATATCTTGGCACAAAATGCTGATAGTAATTAACCATCCCCAAGAAGGATCTAAGTCTTTTTTGGGACAGTGTCACACCGTCAGTGTCCATAAGGTCGGCACAAGTCATTTTTGCGATGTTTTCAACCTTACTAGGGTCAGTTGAAACACCATTCTCATCAATTACATGACCAAGAAACCTCACAGATCTCCTGAGGAAAAAACACTTTTTGGGTGCCAACTTCAAGTTGTGCCTACGCAGCCTGCTGAACACCATCTCAAGGCACTGCAATGCACTCTCCTCATCAGATGCAAAAATCAGCAGATCATCCAAATAGCACAACAAAGTCAAGTAATTCTGGTCACCAAAAATGGCAGTCATCATGCGCATGAAACTAGCAGGACTACTGCATAATCCCTGGGGCAGGTGATTGTACTCATACAAGCCCATCGGAGTGGTGAAAGCAGAATACTTCCTGTCATCCTCATGAAGCGGCATGTTGTAGAAGCCGGACGTTAAATCCACTGTGCTGAAGAGGCAGTTACCTCCCAATGCTGCCAGACAATCTGCCTGGTGAGGGAGAGGGTGAGCGTCTTTCAGAGTCCTCTTATTCAGCCAGTGAAAATCCGTGCAGATGCGGAGGTCGCCATTCTTTTTCTACACAACAACCAAGGGAGATGCATACTCGCTAGTCGATTTCCTGATAATGTCTTTTTCCTCCATTTCATTTAGCACCTGTCTTAATTTCTGATACTGACTAGGGGGTACACGCCTGTATGGGAGTCTGAATGGTTTATCATCAGATAAATGTATGCGGTGTACAAAGCTCTTAACTTCTCCACAGTCTAGGTGGTGGCGTGAAAAGACATCTTCATACTGAAGTACCAAGTCAGCCATTCTCTTTTTGCAGTCCTCTGACACTTGACATGAATTGATGTCTATGTCACAAAGCCCCACTGACTTGAGTTTTTCTTTTACAGACTCCATACCAGCATCACATGCCGTTGTAGACTGTGTGTAGCAGGTCACTGGTACACTAGACTGCTCAGCTGCGTCCATGTCTTCAAGGGCTACACATGTGTAGACGTCGGCTAGCTTTGCACTGCGTCGTAACAACACAGGCTTGTTGGACATGTTGATGAGTTTGAGCGGGACCCACCTGTCACCCCACATAGGAGTTACAATCTTAGCTACTAGGACACCCTTAGGAGCTGAACGAGAAGATGTGGGCTCTGTCATGACTGTACTGCCTGGAGATACAACAGTGTCTTTCGGCAATTTACCCCAAACAAGGTACTCACGCCCAGGTTCAAGGTAGGTGGCTGAGTTACATCTGACAGTACCAACTTTGTCAGGAATGTCATTTCCTTTCCAGGGGTTCAAACCAGTGAGCATAGACAAGAACTGCTCAGCTTCCGGTTCTGCAGTAGGGCAGGGGCCAGACACTGTTTTCCAATAGGACTTGCATTGTTTTGAATGGTGTAGGATGTGCTTTATGACATTGGTACCAATAATCAATTCATCATGCTGACCACAGACAACCAGAGTGGGGACCAGCATTTTACAACCATACACCTCCATCACAATGTCAAAAGCACTCTTTGGCCTGACATGCTGTCCACCACACCCAACCAGCATTACATTCACATCAATCTGTTTCTCATCTGTTATCACTCCAGCAGTTCTCAGTTTCTTCTCTGCATCCTCGTTGATACTGCAGGCCATGGAGCCACTGTCCAGCATGCCATCAATTATCACTGCATCACCAAAAGCTACTGGTGTGTAGAAAAGGCTGGAACTATTGCCAATTATGTGAATGTTCTGATACACAACAACTACATCATCGCATGAGCTTCTCACCGATGCAAAAATCGACTCAGCATCAGATGTGTCACTGCAGTGGGAGCTTGAGGTGAGACCTGCACTGCCTCCCTCCAAGTACAGGTCAGTTAGTTTTCCCTGAGACTGAGAAGGAGGCTGACAGTTGTTGTTGGGACAGGCCAGTCTGGTATGACCAGGGGAAAGACAGGTAAAACACAGTTTCTCAGACATGCAATGTGAAATGGTGGAGTGACGTGTGTCATTACAGACCTTACAAGTTGCTTCTCTGGGGCGTCTCTGACGGGGGGCATGTTTAAATCTGTTGCTCTCAGTCAGGTGAGGAATTGTACACTGCTGCAACTTCTCCATCATTTCCTGAAACATGTTAACCATGCGACCAAGGAGCCTCTCCTCTGACTGTTGGAGATTTTGAACAACAACCAGCACACTAGCACAATCTGAGTTGAGGGGATTTGGGGTAGGGGCAGAGATGGGGAATGGAGAGAGACCCTGACATGTAAACTGTCGGGTTTGAGGAAGTGAAGAGGGAATGACTGGGGTGTGGCACTGTTCTGGCATGGTCATGGCTGAAGCTGGCAACCTGGGTTTGTCAGATGTTACAGTAGCTGTGTGACTCATTAGCTGTGGACCATCAGGCGCTCTGGCACTAGCTCTAACCTCTCTCTGATAATCGTCAATTCTCAACTGAACATCACGTGAGGTCCATTCATGAGGTGGTTTCCACTTCAGGGTGCAAGACAGATCAGGATCAGGACAATTTTTGACGAACATGATAGCAACCTCTTTGCTCATGTCCTCAGTCTGCTTGCCTTGTCTACGCAGGCCCTCGAGAGCCAGGTCTGCTGCTTTGTTCAGCCTTATCCAGTAGTCCACTGGTTTTTCTCTGTGCCTGGGCAGGGTTGCATAAAAATCTGCAAGCGGAAGACAGGAGGAGGCATCACAGAAGTAACAGAGAAGAACATCATAGATTATCTCAGGTTCCTTTTTAGCATCTAGCTCCAGGTCACTACGCTGGATGACTTTCACAACATCTTTGGCTTTGCCCAATAAATGACTCATTATTTCTCCTGTTTGCTCACACAAAGGAATCTCTCTCTTCTTGAGGTCAATCTTAGTCAAGTCAATCCAGTCCCGAACTGAATATTTGTCAGTACCGTCACCTCTAAATGTTCGTATTTCTCTGTCTGACCTAACATGAACAGTCACATGTGGAGGGTCATATTTGGTAACATCCCAATGTGCTGTCCGATCAGTAGGAGAAGTCTGGTTGTCATTGGTCATATTCACAACACCAGCAGACATTAATTTAGTAACTATAGACTCACCAATTTGAGCACCAAGCTGCCCCACCATATCTGCAAATTGTTCAATGGCACCAACACTACTGCAGGGCGTGGAAACATGAGGACCTCCACTCACGAACCCACCAACAGGAATACAACCTGGGCTCCGACCCAACCCTGCATCCCCACCACTGTTCATAAATTTCGAATGTCCCACATCTCTACTATTAGTAATATCGCTGCGCCAAATACCTCTTCCTTTTGGCAAAACCGGTGTTGTATAATTATCCATGTCTCTTTTTTTTTTTGAACTACTTTACACAGTGAAATTTACTTGCGTTGTGACTAACTCCAAAATAAAGTGGCATATATCACAGTACAGAATCACAATTACTACTACTTCAAACACCATAAATGTACTGTGGGTAATCAGTTAAAATATATTTCAATAGTCCTGTATATGTCTGACCACATATACGTCCCAGCGTAGACCTAAGTAGGTGATGCAGCATCCACGGTGACCGGCGTCGAGCTGATCTGAAGATCCAAGGGTCACGGCACCAGTGTAACGGTTCACGTCACAAGTGTAACGGCTCCTCTTTTTTTGGGCACCCTTAAACGGCCGTGATTGGGAACATCAATGCATACGAGTGGGCAGCATAAGGACCACGATGACACCAGACTGCTGTTTACACAATTTATTCACTCCTGTAGATGAAAAAAAACAAACTACATCACGCTCCGTCTGTACCTCGATCCCACACAGGCTCCTACATTTACAAAAACATGAATTACACAATGATACAAGCTGCTGGAGTCACCATAGGGCCTATATTGGTGCGAAACTCTAAAATGGCGCCTAACGGACTCCTAATGTGCGCCGAAACATCCATAAACTCTTATTTACAACACAAATAACAAAAAAAAATACACTACAGTGACATGTCAAATTAATAAAGAACAATTACAAACCAAGGTTACAGTTTAAATGATAAGACTAACGAACAATACAATCATTTAGTGCCAGCAGCGTTTTAAACACAACTTAACCCCAGCAAAGCAACGCGATACTGTGGGGAAAAACTGAACTACCGGAGCCTCGGAGGTACAGGAAGAACGGATGTGAGAAGTGTACCACCAAAATAAAACACTCAAGTAAAATAAAATTCATAACAATATAAAGAAAAGCATAACAGAGAAAAAGAAATGCTTAAGGTACATTTTCGACTCCGTTACATTTTTATGTAACAGTTTAATTTCAGCAGTTTTAAAGCCTGGGGTACATAGCCTAATGTTAATGAAGAATTCAATTCAATTCAACTTTATTTATATAGCGCCATTTCACAACAACAGTCATCTCATAGCACTATCAACTGTAATTGATTATTTGAAGAACAGAACTACCAATAAATAGGAAGACTTATTTAACCTCTTCCACTCTGTTCAATTTCCCTAAAAACGCCTAAAAATAACATGCCCAAAGTAAATTAAAAGCTGTTCTTTAACCCTTTGCAGCATCTTCATGGAGTTGGTCTCATTTAGCCACTCCCACTCTGTGATTCCGCGGACGGGCACGTCTCTGCATCTCAGTGCACAATGAAAATAAAGCTGTATTTCTGGTCTTCCAGTACAGACACAGCCACAAACTGGAGTGTTTGATTGGTTTAGAATGAGATTGACATCTCACTCGACCAATAAGAGCCTTGATTTGGGTTTTTAAACCTTGAATAACCAATGATCGAAAACCTAGCAAGAAGGACCTGCCCATCAATGACCGCGAATACAACGAGCCAATTGAAGCTGAGTAATCTGACGATGGTCGTGTCGTTTAGCCAATCAGTTTCTGACTTCAATGGCATCCTACATGCACTTGTTCCGTGTTTATATTTCCGGTAAAATGCCATGCGTTCCCGTGCGTAAAATCTCTTTTGACTCAGCCGCTGTGTGACGCCGCAGTCCTTTGTGATGCTGTGCAG
The DNA here is from genome assembly GCA_020510985.1 of Pholidichthys leucotaenia. Taxonomy (NCBI): domain Eukaryota; kingdom Metazoa; phylum Chordata; class Actinopteri; order Cichliformes; family Pholidichthyidae; genus Pholidichthys; species Pholidichthys leucotaenia. The sequence continues at coordinate 2,927,159 of CM035836.1, forward strand.
AAGGGTCAGGGTAACATTAGCCATTATTTTACTTGTTTTGAAAAATGGTTCACAAATTAAACCGAAAGGGCATGCATGAAAACGTAGATGGCTTGACCGGGTGGGTGACCGGGACGACGAATCGGTAAAAGAACAATTGGAGGTTGCAACAAAGAATAGCTGACGATCGTCAGATGCCAGCGGACAGTACCAGCGACAGTGCGGTTGTGGACAGATAAGTCTTATAATCTAAATTATTCTTTATCGATAAAAATAGTAATTAAAAATAACTTTTGACCAATCAATAATTACAAGGGTCCCGCATGGTGACAAGTTTTTTGTGTGCGCTGTGTAGGGGGGGAGGGGTTATTTGTTACTGTGTCCATCCATCCATCCATCTTCTTCCACTTTTAGTATTTTTTATTTCACTGTAGGCTATTTTTTTCCGGTAAAAAAAGGAACTGTACTGTGTATGTCTGGGTTATTATTAAACCCATTATTACTGTACATGATTGGTTGTACAGTTGAATGGCAATAAAGGGTGATTTAATTTAATTTAATTTAATTTTAATTTAATTTTTTATGCCTTTGTTTTACTGTGTAAATGTTATCTGGTGAAATGGAGCCCTGACCAAGTGAGCACACCAATGTGTGGACCCCAGGTGGACCTCGGTATTCAATCTGTACATTTTCAATCCAGTGATTTACAAAGTGATTCATAATTTTCTAAAGCCTCATTTGGAACATTATAGTCCCACAGACTGGTTTTCATCTGGAGCAGCATTTATAAATCACTGGATGGAGAATGCACCTGTACATGTACAGACTGGATTCCATGGTCCACTTGGGGTGCTCACTTGGTCAGGGGTCCAGTTGACCTGTATCTGTGTGAACTGGTAAGATAGTGAACTCTCGAAAAATTGGAGGGGGGAGGGTTGTTTTTGTGTATACTTTAGTGAAATGTATTAATTTTTCACATAATTTTTCTTACACTGTAGGCTCCTGTATTCACAGACATTTTTAACACCTCCCTTAAGTTATGCCACGTGCCATCCTGCCTCAAATCCTCCACCATCATCCCTGTCCCCAAGAAGCCACGGATCACTGGACTTAATGACTACAGACCTGTAGCGCTCACCTCTGTAGTCATGAAGTCCTTTGAGCGCCTGGTCCTGTCCCACCTCAAGTCCATCACCACCCCTCTCCTGGACCCGCTGCAGTTTGCCTACCGAGCCAACAGGTCTGTAGACGATGCAGTCAACCTGGCCCTCCACTCCATCCTGCAGCACCTGGACTCCCCGGGAACCTACGCCAGGATCCTGTTTGTGGACTTCAGCTCCGCATTCAACACCATCCGCCCCGCTCTGCTCCGGGACAAGCTGTCCCTGCTCAACGTGCCTGACTCCCTCTGCAGGTGGATCATCGACTTCCTGACGGACCGGAGGCAGCATGTGCGGCTGGGAAAGACTGTCTCAGACTATACTAGCATCAGCACCGGATCACCCCAGGGCTGTGTACTTTCCCCCCTACTCTTCTCCCTTTACACCAACTCCTGCACCTCCAGCCACCAGTCTGTCAAGTTGATCAAGTTTGCGGACGACACCACCCTCATCGGGCTCATCTCCAACGGCGACGAGTCCGCCTACAGGAGAGAGGTGGCCCAGCTGGCGTCCTGGTGCAGCAATAACAACCTGCAGCTGAACGCTCTGAAGACAGTGGAGATGATTGTAGACTTCAGGAAAGTCACTACTCCTCTGCCCCCCCTCACCCTCTCAGGCTCTCCCATCACCACTGCTGATTCCTTCCGCTTCCTAGGCACTACCATCACCAGGGACCTCAAATGGGAGCTGACCATCAGCTCACTCATCAAAAAAGCCCAGCAGAGGATGTTCTTCCTGCGGCAGCTGAGGAAGCTCAAGCTACCCACCAAGATGTTAGTGCAGTTCTACACAGCCATCATCGAGTCCATCCTCACCACCTCCATAACCGTGTGGTACGCAGGAGCCACTGCCAGGGACAGACTAAGGCTGCAGCGCGTCGTGCGCACTGCTGAGAAGGTGATCGGCTGCAAGCTCCCATCTCTCCAGGATCTGTACATCTCCAGGACCCGGAGGCGTGCTGGCCGGATCATAGCCGATCCCTCACACCCTGGTCACGTACTGTTTGCCCCCCTCCCCTCTGGTAGAAGACTTCGGTCCATCCAGACTAAAACCTCCCGTCACATGAACAGCTTCTTCCCCTCTGCCATTAGACTGCTGAACACTAAGTGACTCTCGTGCACCATGTACAGCAGCTCAACCAGACTCATGTCAATCATCACTGTTTTCTTCCTGCATTACCGACTGCACTATATAGTTCTCCACAGTATCTGCTGCTGGCTAATATATATTTTAACTGTTGACCAGTATCACTTAATCTTATCCTACACTTTATTACATGTATAGTTTATTTCTCTTATCTTATCATGTTTAATGTTGCAGCATTGTACCGAGACAAATTCCTAGTTTGTGTACTACATGAACAATGGCAATAAACCTGATTCTGATTCTGATTCTGATTTTTGCCTGTAAAAAAACAGGAACTGTGCTGTGTATGTCTAGGTTATTACCCTTTGGTTTTACTGTGCAAACTGCTGAGATAGTGAACTCTGGAACACAGTTTGGCACAGTTCAAGAACGCCTTGTTACAACCTGAGAAAAAAAGCTGTGTAATATATTCATTTTTTTGTGGTATTGTTACAAAAGTTTGACCTGAGCTTGGAAACACTTGGTTCTACAATTCTGTTGTGTTTTTCAGCCAGTATCTGACAGCTGTATGTTATGCGCAAGCATTTGTATCTAAAAAAACACCCAGGCAAACTTTATTTTCTTCAAATTCAGTATGTTTAGATGATTGTTACTCAGTGGCAGGAGCACTTAGAGAGATTTTGACTCTTTTGCCAAAAAATTCATAGTGTTTTCTTTGAAATAACCTGGGACCTCATGTACAAAGACTTGCGTTAATTTCCTACTGAAAGATGACATACGTTTAAATCAAGAAAATGCCGTAAGCAAAAAAAAAAATCCAGATGTATGAAACAGTGCGTATGCAGGAATCCAAGCATATTTCCTTTGTACATCCCAATCTTCTTGAAACTGAATGCATGTGAGGTAATACCGGACTCCTCCCTTGACACGCCTCCATTTAAAAATGCAATTAGATGCAAATAGATATGCAAATAGATATATACAAGCCCTGCACATTTGATTTTCACGTATCCATTATCAAAAATCATGGCTACATGTGGAAAGAATAGAAATTTCATGGACTGTGAGTTGGAGGCGCTCCTAAATAAGATAGAGGCACGTAAAAATGTTCTGTTTGGCACGCTAGTAGCTCTAGTATGTTCATTTTTTCTTCTTTTAAATTATTAGCCTTTTGTTTTCTTCTTTAAAACAAGGATAGAAAGGAGTTTGTTATGGCACCCGTAGGGCCTGCACCTGTTTCAGCTGTGCGCACACCTGTTGCTGATGATCAGTGGCCTTTAAAAGCCAACCTTGACTGTGACTCAGCACGAAGACGTCTGCCACACTCAGGAAGGCACATTGCCCATCCTCAGTCTCGTCCTGTACCTACAGCCACGGAAGAGCAACACGGCAACGCACTTAAGCGCTCCTCACCTTTACCTTGTCAAGCTTGTCTCCCCTGTGCACAGGATGACCCCCCCAGGCAGCGGACCCTCTCTCCCCTGCGGCAGCTCAGCATCTCCCCTGCGTCAGAGCCACCTCCCCGCTTCACGACACCGAGCAGAACGCTCGCTCCCTGGCAGCCGCCAGTCAGGCAAGCAGAAGCTCTGCATCCCCACCTGCAAAGTAAGCAGCAGCCTCTTGTTACATCTCCCATGCTGGTGCAGCGCTAACACTTCTGCTTTGTGTTCATAGGGTTGCCAGGCGAAGCTAAGACCTGCTCAGCTCCAGCACGAGACCTGCACTACACCACACACTACACATTCACACACTTCCACTGGGCAATAAAAGGTTAATTATATCTCCTCGAGTCTGTCTTCTGTCTCCTGGGTCCAGCAAACATGTCAGTACGTCTCCGTCAAAATGACCCAGCGGACTGTGTGCTTGCACGCAGTCTTAACACCCTAGACGCTCGAGTGGAGCAAGTTATTTACCAGCAAAATGTTATCCTAGCCCAGTTTTTTTTTTTTATCCAAGATGGCGCCCACAGTGGCCGCCATGGTGCTTCGCTGCGCCTTTCTTTGTATGTTTTTGTTTGTCAATTGTGTGTCTGCCTGCTCTTACACCCGTGAAGAGCTACTAAATATCAGGACTTTCACTCCCAAGGACCTACTCCCAGTTTTTTTGGCTCCTGCCGCCAATCTGGTTCACTTTTTAGTCCAAAAAGTGAGACGGCAAAAGAGAGGAAGGCGAGCGGGTGCTCTCGTGCGGCTTCACAGGAGAGGCACGCACACGGCTTTGCCTGGCATATTTCTGTCCAATGTCAATTCTCTCTTTAACAAGGTAGATGAACTGAGACTGCTGATGCGATTTAAGGACCTCTCTACCTCGTCTGCCCTCTGTTTTACTGAGACCTCGCTTAAGGAAGTGACTCTGGACAGTGCGCTCCTCCTCGAGGGATTTCAGCTGTTTCGTGCTGATCGTGACACAGAGCTCTCCGGTAAGTCTACAGGAGGAGGAGTCTGCTTTCACATCAACAGCAGCTGGTGCTCTGATATAACGGTGATCTCCCAACACTGTTCTCCCGCGCTGGAATATTTATTCAATAACTGCAAGCCATTTTATTCCCTGCGTGAATTCACTTCATTCATCCTGGCCGCTGTTTACGTCCTGCCCAACGCAGATGCGTGCGAGGCTCAGCGCGCGCTCGCGGATCACATTCAACATAAGGAGCGGTCTTTCCCAGACTCTCTGGTTATTGTGGTTGGCGACTTTAACCAGAGTAACCTGAGCCACGATCTCCCCAATACAAACAGTTTATTAAATGCCCCACCAGAGGAAAGAACACGCTGGATCACTGTTACACTACAGTGAAGGACGCGTATCGCGCTGTTCCCCACGCTGCGCTCGGACTATCTGATCACGTGATGGTCCACCTCATTCCCACATACAGACAGAGACTGAAGCTCACTAAACCTGTTGTGAGCACTACGAGGAAATTGACCAGTGAAGCTGGGGAGAAGCTGAGCACGTGCATGGAAATAACTGACTGGGGCATGTTTAAAGGAGCCACGCATGATCTGGATGAGTACACGGACACTGTGAACTCATATATCCACTTTTGTGAGGAGAGCATTCTTCCATCGCGCACCAGGGTGAGGTACTCAAATGACAAGCCCTGGTTCACTGCTAAGCTCAGACAGCTCAGGAAGGAGAAGGAAGCAGCGTTGAAAAGTGGAGACAAGGACTGCTACAGGGAGGTCAAATATCGGTTTAGCAGAGAGCTGAGGAGAGCTAAATCTGTGTATTCTGAAAGACTCCAGCAGCAGTTCAATGCTAACAACTCTGCTTCTGTGTGGAGAGGACTGAGGCAAATCACCAACTATCGGCCTCAGGCTTCTAAAGGTCAGGATGACGAAGCCCTTTGTCAAAGACTGACCCAACATTATGCCCGTTTTGACACCTCGTCAGCTGTGTCCATCTCCCCCCTCCCCCCAGCGCCACTGCCTCCACGGTCCCCACTTCATCAAAGGCAGCCCCCCCTCCCCCCTGCCCTTGTCATCAGTGAGCAGGACGTGCACAGACAGTTCTCCAGACTGAACCCGCGCAAGGCCCCCGGTCCGGACGGCGTGTCTCCCTCCACCCTGAGACACTGTGCGAAAGAGCTGACTCCTGTCTTCACAGACATTTTTAACACCTCCCTGAAGTTATGCCACGTGCCGACCTGCCACAAAACCTCCACCATCACCCCTGTCCCCAAGAAGCCACGGATCACTGGACTTAACGACTACAGACCTGTAGCGCTCACCTCTGTAGTCATGAAGTCCTTTGAGCGCCTGGTCCTGCCCCACCTCAAGTCCATCACCACTCCCCTCCTGGACCCGCTGCAGTTTGCCTACCGAGCCAACAGGTCTGTGGACGACGCAGTCAATCTGGCCCTCCACTCTATCCTGCAGCACCTGGACTCCCCGGGAACCTACGCCAGGATCCTGTTTGTGGACTTCAGCTCTGCATTCAACACCATCCGCCCTGCTCTGCTACAGGACAAGCTGTCCCTGCTCAACGTGCCTGACTCCCTCTGCAGGTGGATCACCGACTTCCTGATGGACCGGAGGCAGCATGTGCGGCTGGGAAAGACTGTCTCAGACTCTGTTAGCATCAGCACCGGATCACCCCAGGGTTGTGTACTTTCCCCCTTCTCTTCTCCCTTTATACCAACTCCTGCACCTCCAGCCACCAGTCTGTCAAGCTGATCAAGTTTGCGGACGACACCACCCTCATCGGGCTCATCTCCAATGGTGACGAGTCCGTCTACAGGAGAGAGGTGGCCAAGCTGGCGTCCTGGTGCAGCCACAACAACCTGCAGCTGAATGCTCTGAAGACAGTGGAGATGATCGTGGACTTCAGGAAAGTCACAACCCCTCTGCCCCCCCTCACCCTCACAGGCTCTCCCATCACCACTGCAGATTCCTTCCGCTTTCTGGGCACCACCATTACCCGGGACCTCAAGTGGGAGCCGACCATCAGCTCCCTCATCAAAAAGGCCCAGCAGAGGATGTTCTTCCTGCGGCAGCTGAGGAAGCTCAAGCTACCCACCAAGATGTTAGTGCAGTTCTACACGGCCATCATCGAGTCCATCCTCACCACCTCCATAACCGTGTGGTACGCAGGAGCCACTGACAAGGACAGACTAAGGCTGCAGCGCGTCGTGCGCACTGCTGAGAAGGTGATCGGCTTAAAGCTCCCATCCCTCCAGGACCTGTACATCTCCAGGACCCGAAGGCGTGCAGGCCGGATCATAGCCGATCCTTCACACCCTGGTCACGTACTGTTTGCCCCCCTCCCCTCAGGTAGAGGACTTTGGCCCATTCAGACTGAAACCTCCCGTCATATGAACAGCTTCTTCCCCTCTGCCATCAGACTGCTGAACACTATAGGCCCTTTTCCACTAGCCCCACTTAGCCCTACACCGCACCACTCAGCCCGCTTTAGGCACTTTTCCACTAGCCCCAGCACCAGTTAGCAGGTACTTTTTTCCTACCTGATCCAGGGCAGGGTCTAACCGGGCTGAGTAGGGCTGAGTAGGGCTGTGATATGACTTTAAGAGACTGGTCACCGCTGATTGGTCAGGTCGTAACGTCATGAAAGCGACTTTTTCTGCTGAATTTACTCCACGACCGCCATTTGTAATTGTTCAGCCAGTGAACACAGTGCGCCCCTTTAATACGGTATATTATATTAATATACTGTATAATATTGTAGGATGAATTGCCTATAAAAATATTTGTCATAAGGTACAGGAATTATTTATTTTATTTAATAGTGGGTGTGAAAGGGGGCGGAGCTGAACCATCACTTCTACACCTGCTAAATTAAATAAAAGCACTCGTAAAAGGGGCACCAGTCCTGACGGACAATTATATTAACTTTAATTTTAATTAACTTTGTACCTTAAATTACTTAATGAATCAGTCTCAAAGTTTCAGTGAGTTTTTGTCCTGCCGTGATTAGGAAACATGTATATGCAAAAGGAAAATGCTTTCAACTGCTCTCATTCACTCTTTTATTAAAATCATTCAGGTTACATGGCAGGGCGTTCAAATGATGAATAAACAGATTCAGATGATAACAGCGTAATATATCACATCAACTGATATTGGGTTCCTGAACATAAAATCCAGCATTACACCTCTGCAGAACCACGGAGGAACTAGACTTATGTTTCAACGGTAAATGAGGCTGGAATGTTTTAACAAAACAACGCAATTTTATGTGGAAAATTCATAAGCTAATTATCTAAAAATGACTCCTGAATTAATCTACAAAACTTTAAGGGCAGTTACTTAAAAATGACTAAGAGTTTTCCTTCAGTTTACAGTTCCATCCTGCGGCTGAGAGACTAATTGAGCCCTGAAATACGGGCCATATTCAATTGTAATTTAATTGTTAGGACATCACGTTTTAACCCAGGAGATAGGAGAAATAAGAGTTTCACTCACACAACGGCCGTTTGTCCACGTTTCAGCGGGTCGGTACCGCTGGGTTTTGAAGTTAGGACGTCGGAGGAAGTGGCTGCTGTTCTCACTCACAGCCGTGGAGGTGATAACTCAGCTGGGGGCCCTTCAAGCAGACAGTTGCAGCCGTGGATAGTTTGTCTCAGGGCGGCGTGAAAAGTCCTTTGAAAAAAAAGTCCAAGTTTGGGGTCTCTTGTAGCGGGATCGACCCAAAAACTGAAGGAAAATCTTCTCAGTCTCTGTTCACTTTAAACTAGGCAAATTAAAGGTCCACTTTAATGGCGTGAAAAGTCATGAAAAAAAATGTTAGAAAAACATTTACTAGGATAAGAATGGCTTCTGAGGTGAAGGAAAAAGTTTGAGAATTTGATTCTCTAAAAGGAACGAGCTCTAAAGAAAAATGGTTTCTCCTCAGTGACCAGAATATAACGAAAGACTTGACAAACACACAGAGAATAAAATAAAACTTCACAGGGCCTTGAAACGGTGGAATAAAATCTTCTTCTGAGATCTAGATTACTATTCTGCTTCTTTAATCTTAATTTAGTTCCTAATCTTTCTCAAAACCTCTTTCTTCTTTCTGTGTTTCTAATTCTTACCATTCTCTTACTGTTCTAACCTTCCTGCCTGTTCATTGTCTTTTTTCTACTCTTTCTACTGTGCTGATCTCTGACTAAACTCAAATCTAACTTCTCTTTTAAAGTTACCTCGCCGGGTCGTAAAACTGAATCAGAATCAGAATCAGAAAAAGATTTATTGCCAAGTACATTAACAGATCACTGATAACATACGAGAGAATTTGACTTGACACAGTAATGAACCTGCATTTCCGTGCCGCGGCGCATCTGCAACGCGCCTGTCAGCAGGAGGGTACAGGTCGCATAAAGATGATACAATAGGAAGGAGCAAAAAAATCATTGATTCAAAATACTGGTTACATACTTAATCAATATTAAGAGTTCAAGGGAAAAAAAAGCTCAATGCACATATATTCGCTACACACAGAATTCACAGGACACAAGAGAGCAGTGTTATCTTTATTCAGTTCATGGATCAATGTGTGTGCGGTGTTGAGCAGTGTTGATGATAATAAGAGAGACCCAAGGACCCTTGGCAGAAGATGTTTTGTCTGTCTGGCGCCAGTCTTATCTGGCGCTGCAGCTGGCTGTCCAAGGCCTTGTGCTCATGATTTTGAAAAAACACAGTCTGCAGACAGCCAGGAGGAATTTTCATGGGGAATAATAATGCCAAATAGGACTGATCACAGAGAAGACTTGTATTTCTTCTGTAGATTCAGTACATTAATCCTTCATTGCGCAGCTTTGAATTCGTCGTGGAAAGACCTGAGCGAACCCATGATGTAATCCACCTTACGAGACAGTTCTCCAGTAGTCGCTATCAGGGTCTTCTCCAGTTTTTCAATTTGTTGGATGCACCTCGCCTGGCCAGCATTTTGATAGGTTGAATCCATCTTCAGCAATTTGCGGTAAACCAAGACAATTCCCGTCCCAATCAGAATTATCCCAATCACCAAGATTACGAAGATAAACAAATCTTCAATATCTTCGATAGAGAGATTAGAGAGACACAGCATTCTCCAAATACCTGTGTCTCGTAAATAGCCCGCTGGAGCCGTTCCTGCGGGGCAGACAGCTTCCCCCGGAGCACTTTTCCTTGTTGAAAAAATGTGTCAATTGTGTTCAAAGCCCAGCTTATTAACTCCATAATTTCTTTTCGGCGGTCGCAGTTAGACGCAGACAGACGACAGCAAGCTGGGATCCAGTAGTTAGGAGGGGAGGAAAAGTCAGAGCAGGAGAGGAGAAAAAAGCGTCTACTCTCTTGGGAGGGCGGAAGTGTCTGATGATGTAGTCGCAAGACTGACCAATCGGCTTTTTCAGAAGCAGTTTGAAATGGCTGCTATCCAATGTGAGAACACTTCTTTGTTTGAGAGCAGCCAATCAAATGAAGACACCATCCCATTAAATTTCAGAGGGAAAATCAACACTCAGTCAGTTCTTATGAAATACAAATGCTCAATATAAAATCTAACTAAATTAAATGACTTGGCTAATATATGGTGATCATGCATTTATACCATTACTCCAATAACACTCATGAATATAACATTTCTTATACATAATTATAATACATGCATTCACATTTAGATCAAGATTAGAACAGCAAAACATGCAGCAAACCATGGTTGGTGATAAAAGAGGGATGATTTTCAGTGTCCTTAGGATCCAGAGGATAAGCTGAAAGAAACTTAATGTTTAGAGCAAATTAAAAGTCATCCTACATGCTGAAAACACATTCCGTAGGTATCCGCTGGGAGGTACTGTTGAGCTGTAGATGATTTCCTTTAGTATCTGGGCGAAGGTACCTGGACAGCATCGGCTATAAACCCGTCAGATTAAGTGGTTTGTGACTCTTTTAAGAACATTGGTTTCCTGTGAAAAGGTACATTATCAAATGCAGTGTTCTCGTTGAGAGGTCTGGTCTCCTGAGTTTTATGTTCCTTTGAGCCTTTAAAAGCAAATTCTGATCCTTACAATCTCTGCAAGAGGCAACTGTTTACATTGGGGTCCTGGGAAAGCAAGCATCTTTGGTCAGGCCTGGAAGAAGCCTGCATGAGTCGACTTAAAAGCCAGTGATATTCCTGAAAAGGCAGAAAAGTGATATTCCTGTGTAATGAATAAAATGAAATTCCTGTAAACTGGAGAGAAGTGATCTTCTGTCTTGGTTTGAGGAGGACGATGATGCTACAATATACTTATATAATAATATACTCCTAATATTATATATTAGGAGGTGTGCAATTTTCTTTCTATATTAGGCGACGATCGCATCCAGCGCGAGTTGGACGGATCTTCTTGAAATGCAGGTGTCCGAGCAGATGGCTTCCCAAGGGCACATCCATACTGCCAAACAGTGTCGGGAGAAGCTGAAAAAGCTGAAAAGCGATTACCGAGCAGTGAAGGACCACATTGCTCGAAGTTCAGCGGATCGGAAGGAGTGGAAGTGGTTCGCTGAGAGACATTGGGCTCGACATGTCACTGTCACAGTCACAGTCACGGCCTTGGAAACCGTGGATGGTGAGTGTTTTTTTGATATTGTGCATCTTTTCGCCACTTGATCCTTTCTGTGCCAAGCTCACTGTTTTTAAGAAATAGGAAGGTTGTTAGATTGTGGGTAATGGTTGTTACTGAGACTTGCCTATTGTTTTGCAGCCAACTGCAGATTCACGCTTGCTTTGTGTTAAGTATTAGCGCAAACAAAACGCTGAATTACGCTTATTGTATTCCAGTTAAAAACTTGAGAGTGTTGTGTACATGTTGCACTTTGGTGTTAAGTTTTAAATTGCGTGCATTTTCTTTCTCGAATCGCAGTTCATATCACAGGGGTCCACCTCAGTGGACATGGGCACACCGGACTCTCCTGGCGCTGCGTCTGCGTCTGGCTGAGCGCCAGTTGGATCGACTCCCATGTCAGCCACATCACCAGCTCCATCTGGATCACGTTCAAGTGCCGGTAAGGCACAATAACCATGATTTTTTTTTTTTGGTTGAAACAGGTCCAGCAGCGGAAACCAGGGTCGAAAATCCATCCATCCATCCATCCATCTTCTACCGCTTTATCCTTCACAGGTCGCGGGAGGGCTGGAGCCTAACAAGTTATGTACCAAATTGATTAATGCAATTTCCTGTAGCTGCATATTAATTAATTGAAAATGTCTTTTTAAATGTACAAAAAGGTTATTCTTTGGTCTTCACTTATCGGTGTTCCACAACCATTTTTAGGTGTGGTGATTGACGTGCTGTTGTAACTCCTGTTTTAGACAAACAAAGCACATGAACTGCCGTTGAAATCAACATGCTTCAATGAAATGCTTCGCGTCAGCTGACTGTATTAACCCATTCAGATTTCTGTGGCCACACTACAAGCAACTAGTTTAAACATTACCCATCCATCTATCCATATTCTTAATCTTAATCCTTTTTAGTTTTGCAGGGGGGCTGAAGCCGAAGACAGCACCCTGCGTGCTGCAAAATCTGCTCTACTGAGGGGCAGCAACATGACAGTTCAGCTTATATACAGCAATGAAGCATAATATAATAGTGACATTCCACCACAGACTTTCACCTAATTCCATAATATATGTAGTGATCCAGCTTTAACGACCATGCCTTTCTGTCTTTCCATCTAGGCAAGACGAAAACAGACAACTCCCATCGCTGACCTTACATTAGCGATGGTCAACATGCATGACGAAGAGATGCGGCTCTTGGAACGGCAACATGACCAGCGGCAAGAATCAGGAGTACATGCAGCATTTGCGACAGGTGGCCGCAGATGTGCGGGCAGATGCGCGTGAAGCCCTGGAGCAGGACACTGCGTTACGAAGGGAAGAGCTCGCAGAGATGTCATCGCCCAGTCTGTTTATTTGTTTGTAAATTTTGCTTCTGGAATAAAATTGTATTGTTTGCATCAAAAGTCTGGTTTATCTGTTATGACACCGTATGAGAAAAGCCAATAATTACATACACATTCCATTCTCTGTTCACTCCACATGCTGCTGTTCATCAGGTCAGGTGTATAGCCTTCTAATGGTAATTTAATTTTTAACAACACAACGAAATGTAATGTCTTGGTAGGTTTTTTTTTTTTTAATTTTAAACAAATTTGCAATGCTGAATCCATTTCTCTTGAACGGGTACATTTTTTAGGTTATAAGCAGTTGTACAGGTGTGCTTGAACTTGTAGACACTGCTAAAGGTAAGTACGTGTAAGCTGAATGTTGCATCACCAGTCAAAATTTAATAAATTAAGAAGGAATCTAGCAAAAATTTGGCACTAATAACAGTAGACAAATCGGACAAGGATACACAACTGTGTTTTTGTTGCACAGAACTGTTGTTACCAACAAGTGCAAAATTTATATTCCCTTTTCCCAAAAATTAAAAATCAATTTGTAATTAAAAGTGGGAGACCTTTACATGGGAAAATATGACATGTATCAGCACATGATTTATAGTTCAATTTGCATTTCCACCTAAGCAAAAGTGGCTTGTCGAGCTGGATTTTTGTGAAGATGGCCTGTGCGGTGTTTCTGCATGTAATTACATACCTGTCAAGTGATACGGTTTCGCCGTATTTTAATACGGGGAAAATGCAATTTTAGCAAATACGGGTGTATTGCTATTTCTGTACGCCAAAGAGAAAAATATACGGGAAAAAAAATTGAGAGTGTGGGGAGGAACACGTCGTGTGTGACCCCCACAGCGTACGGGGCTGTCAGAGTGCTCAGCGTGAGCAATTATCACAACAGAAGTGTGGACTCATCATTAGGCTGATGGCTTCGCACCTTCTTAACAGATAAGCGTTATCAGAATCAGAATCAGAATCAGAATCAGGTTTATTGCCATTGTTCATGTAGTACACAAACTAGGAATTTGTCTCGGTACAATGCTGCAACATTAAACATGATAAGATAAGAGAAATAAACTATACATGTAATAAAGTGTAGGATAAGATTAAGTGATACTGGTCAACAGTTAAAATATATATTAGCCAGCAGCAGATACTGTGGAGAACTATATAGTGCAGTCGGTAATGCAGGAAGAAAACAGTGATGATTGACATGAGTCTGGTTGAGCTGCTGTACATGGTGCACGAGAGTCACTTAGTGTTCAGCAGTCTAATGGCAGAGGGGAAGAAGCTGTTCATGTGACGGGAGGTTTTAGTCTGGATGGACCGAAGTCTTCTACCAGAGGGGAGGGGGGCAAACAGTACGTGACCAGGGTGTGAGGGATCGGCTATGATCCGGCCAGCACGCCTCCGGGTCCTGGAGATGTACAGATCCTGGAGAGATGGGAGCTTGCAGCCGATCACCTTCTCAGCAGTGCGCACGACGCGCTGCAGCCTTAGTCTGTCCCTGGCAGTGGCTCCTGCGTACCACACGGTTATGGAGGTGGTGAGGATGGACTCGATGATGGCTGTGTAGAACTGCACTAACATCTTGGTGGGTAGCTTGAGCTTCCTCAGCTGCCGCAGGAAGAACATCCTTTGCTGGGCTTTTTTGATGAGTGAGCTGATGGTCAGCTCCCATTTGAGGTCCCTGGTGATGGTAGTGCCTAGGAAGCGGAAGGAATCAGCAGTGGTGATGGGAGAGCCTGAGAGGGTGAGGGGGGGCAGAGGAGTAGTGACTTTCCTGAAGTCTACAATCATCTCCACTGTCTTCAGAGCGTTCAGCTGCAGGTTGTTATTGCTGCACCAGGACGCCAGCTGGGCCACCTCTCTCCTGTAGGCGGACTCGTCGCCGTTGGAGATGAGCCCGATGAGGGTGGTGTCGTCCGCAAACTTGATCAACTTGACAGACTGGTGGCTGGAGGTGCAGGAGTTGGTGTAAAGGGAGAAGAGTAGGGGGGAAAGTACACAGCCCTGGGGTGATCCGGTGCTGATGCTAGTATAGTCTGAGACAGTCTTTCCCAGCCGCACATGCTGCCTCCGGTCCGTCAGGAAGTCGATGATCCACCTGCAGAGGGAGTCAGGCACGTTGAGCAGGGACAGCTTGTCCCGGAGCAGAGCGGGGCGGATGGTGTTGAATGCGGAGCTGAAGTCCACAAACAGGATCCTGGCGTAGGTTCCCGGGGAGTCCAGGTGCTGCAGGATGGAGTGAAGGGCCAGGTTGACTGCATCGTCTACAGACCTGTTGGCTCGGTAGGCAAACTGCAGCGGGTCCAGGAGAGGGGTGGTGATGGACTTGAGGCGGGACAGGACCAGGTGCTCAAAGGACTTCATGACTACAGAGGTGAGCGCTACAGGTCTGTAGTCATTAAGTCCAGTGATCCGTGGCTTCTTGGGGACAGGGATGATGGTGGAGGATTTGAGGCAGGATGGCACGTGGCATAACTTAAGGGAGGTGTTAAAAATGTCTGTGAATACAGGAGCCAGCTGTCTCGCACAGAGTCTCAGGGTGGAGGGAGACACGCCGTCTGGGCCGGGGGCCTTGCGCGGGTTCAGTCTGGAGAACTGTTTGAGCACATCCTGCTCACTGATGATAAGGGGAGGGGGGGAGGAGGGGGGGGTGCCTTAAATGAAGTAGGGAATGTGGAGGCTGTGGAGCTGGAGGGAGGGGGGGAGTTGGACACAGATGACGAGGTGTCAAAACGGGCATAGTGTTGGGACAGTCTCTGACAAAGGGCTTTGTCATCCTGACCTTTAGGAGCCTGAGGCCGATAGTTGGCGATCTGCCTCAGTCCTCTCCACACGGAAGCCGAATCATTAGCAGTTATGAACAAGAGGACAGGTAGATGGACCATGCACAACATTTTATTTACAAAAAACATTTTTGAAATATGTATGCACATAAATGTGGACAAAATAGACAAGTATTGCATCATATGTTATATTGTAACGTGCAGTTTGACATGGCAACGTCCCACCGGGAAGTTTGAACTCACACCTCCCGCTCCGGAGTCCCGCACTCTACCTGTGTCGCCAATAGGGTCAACCCATTTGGCAAGCCAAGTAGGGTGCTTATATTGAGTTCACTACAATATCACCACCCTGCTCCTCTGCTCTCTGTGCCGCTGCCACCACTGGTTCATCTACTGCATCATCCAATGTAGTGTCAAACGTCTCTCCATGACTCTCACACAGATTGTGCAGAGTACAAGTCAGCACCATAGATTTAACCAGTTTCATGTCACAGTCATTCCTCTCTCCTTCCTTGTCATCAGCCATTTTGTTTGTTGTGGAGGATTCGGTCGCGTGCTTCACGTCACAAGGGTGTGGCACCGCCTGCTGTTCAACAAATCCCACCCACAGCAGGTGTGCCAGCAGGTGCGCCAGCAGTAGTTGAAAAGCAACTGAGGCTGAACGGAACCAAAGTGAGTAGAGCCGGGTTTTCAAATCGGGGCTAGTGGAAAAGGGCCTTAGGTGACTTATTGACTCTCGTGCACTATGTACAGCAGCTCAACCAGACTCATGTCAATCATCACTGTTTTCTTTTTGCATTACCGACTGCATTATGTGGTTCTCCACAATATCTGCTGCTCGCTAATATATTTAAAAATTGCTTTGACTAGTATTACTCATTCATATTCTACATTTTATTGCATGTATAGTTTTTTATTTCTATCTTTTATTTTTATCATGTTTAATGTTGCAGCATTGCACTGAGACAAATTCCTAGTTTGTGTACTACATGAACAATGGCAATAAATCTGATTCTGATTCTGATTCTGAGTTATCTCAAGTTAACAGCCGGTTGGATCGCCTGGAAAGACAGCAGGCTTTTCCACCAGCTTCCGGGGCTCCTCCAGGCTCCGCTAGCTCCTCACTTAGCCAAACGGGCCCAGCCCCGCCGCTCTGTCTCACCCCGGTGCCCATGCCCACTCGCTGCAGTGGGAAGCTTGGGGAGGCCCGGGGATTTATCTTTCAGTGCGAGACGTTTTTTTAGCGGGTCCCGGGGGACTTCCTCACAGACCACAGTAAAATTGGCTATATCGCTAACTTGCTAGAGGGTAGGGCGCTAGCTTGGGCTTACGCTGTTATGGCGAAGCCCAACTACACCACGTTATCTTACCAACAGTTCCTAGTTGATTTTACGGAGGTTTTTGACCACACTGACCGGGACACAGTATTAACTACCCGGCTGCTTAATCTTCGACAGGGCGGGAGGTCCGCTTCAGATTATGCAGTTGACTTTCGGGTTATAGCAGCTGAGGTCGGGTGGGAAGATGCTTCGTTATGCAGCATATTCATCTGTAGCTTAAGCCCTGCTCTGAGGGATGAGTTAGCCACACGGGATAAGCCTGAGAGGTTACATGAGCTTATTTCACTTACCGTCAGCTTAGACAACAGACTGAGGAAACGAGCCGCCGAGCGGAGGGCTTCCAGCCGCTTGGGCGCGCAGTCCTTTCGTGTCCCTCAGTCCTCGCAGCTGGCCCTGCCCTCCCCCCCCCCCCCCCGGAGCAACTTCTGGGGCAAGAGGATATGGTAATAGGGCGCTCAAAGATTCCTCCTGCTTAGAAACAGCGCCATAAGGAGCTAGGAGCTAGGATTATGCTATTACTGCAGTAGCGGCTCACACGAATTGGCTGATTGCACGAATCGGTTAAAAGAGGAGGTCCGTGGGTCACAGTAGGGGGACTCACGGACGTTTCTCAGTCAAAACCTCTCACTTGTTGTCTCGTGTCTATTCGCCTTATCTGCAAGCACACTGAACATTCCACACACGCATTGATCGACTCAGGAGCTGAGCAGAGCTTCATATCAGGAGACCTGGCAACCCAGCTGGGGCTCCCGTGCCAAGCTCTCCAGCCCCCGCTCAAGCTCATTGCCTTATCCAAAGTCCCTCTGACAGCCATCTCCCAACAGACTGTGCCGACGTCAGTGATCGTTTCTGGGAATCATCGGGAGGACCTGCGTTTCCTGGTGCTGTCTTCGTCCACTTCCTCGGTCATCCTGGGTTACCCCTGGTTACGGCTGCACAACCCATCCTTTGACTGGCAGACAGGGAGCATTTCTTCATGGAGTACGTTCTGTCTCAGTGCGTGTCTGCAGTCCGCAGCCTGCACTCCATCTGTGTCTATGGCCCCGCCCACGTCCCCGCCCTCAGATCTGTCCAAGGTACCAGTGGAGTATCATGACCTAGGGACGGTTTTTAGTAAGTCACGGGCACTGTCTCTCTCCCCCCCCCCCCCCCACCGCCCTTACAACTGTGCAATTAATCTCCGGGCTGGTGCTCCGCTCCCGGCGAGCCATTTGTATAGTCTGTTGGCCCCGGAGCAGGAAGCGATGGACACTTACATCAAGGAGTTGCTCAGCTCGGGGATCATCCGTCCATCATCTTCGGCAGTGGGGGCAGGATTCCTCTTCGAAGGAAAGAAGAACGGCTCCCTGTGACCCTGCATCGACTTCAGGGGGCTTAATGACATTACAATTAAAGACAAGTATACTCTACCCCTTATGGACGCAGCATTCGACTCCCTCCAGGGGGCCTCGTGGTTCACCAAACTGGACCTTCGCAACGCATACCATCTCGTGCGGATCAGGGAGGGACATGAGTGGAAGACGGGCTTCCGGACCCCAAGCGGCCACTTTGAATACCTGGCAATGCCGTTTGGGCTGATCAACGACGTTCTCCGGGACTTCCTGGGGGCCTTCGTCTTTGTGTATTTAGATGACATTCTCATCTTCTCCTGTTTGCTTGAGGAGCACTGGTTGCACGTGAGGCGGGTCCTCCAGCGGCTTCTGGAGAATCAACTGTTCGTGAAGGCTGAAAAATGTGAGTTTCACGCCCAGATGACGTCTTTCCTCGGGTTTATAGTCGCTCACAACCAGATTCTCCCCGACCCGGCCAAGGTCAAGGCGGCAGTGGAGTGGCCCACCCCCTCATCCAGGAAGCAAGTGCAGCAATTCTTAGGGTCTGCCAATTTCTACCGCCGCTTCATACCTAAGTACAGCCTGGTGGCCCGCCCGCTGACCGATCTCACGTCCCCGAAGATCCCTTTCCACTGGACAGAGGAGGCTGTGACGGCATTCGACACCCTCAAGAGGAAATTCTTGTCATCTCGCATCCTGTCGCAGGTGGATCCGGCTCTCCAATGTCTGGTCAAGGTGGACACATTGAACATTGGGTGGGAGCAGTACTCTCCCAGCGCTCCCCAACGGATGGGGTGATCTGCCCCTGCGCTTTCTTTTCACGCCGCCTGTCCCCAGCTGAGAGGAATTATAGCATCGGTGACAGGGAGCTGTTGGCAGTGAAGCTTGCGCTGGAGGAGTGGCACCATTGGCTGGAGGGTGCTGCCTAGCCATTTGTGGCTTGGACCGACCTCAAGAACCTGGAATACTTGAGAACAGCGAAATGGTTGAATTCACGTCAGGCCCGCTGGTCTCTCTTCTTCGGTCGGTTCAATTTTACCATCACCTACCGCCCTGGAGGGCAAGAACACCAAACCGGACGCCCTCTCCAGGCAGTTCTCAGGGGAGACCTCTGAGGATCAGGTCCTGTGTCATGGGCGCCCCCCGATGGGACATTCGGGAGAAGGTGGTGTAGGCGCAGGAGGCTGAGCCCAATCCAGGAGACGGCCCCCTGGGTCGATTGTTCATCCCCACATTGGTCCAGGGTGAGGTCATCCACTGGGCTCACGCCTCGAAGTTGGCATGCCACCCAGGGATTTCGGGCACAGTCGGGCTCCTCCAAAGGGCGTTTTGGTGGCCGGGACTGCGGAAGGACATCGGTGACTACGTCCGGGCCTGCGCTCAGTGCGCCACCGGGAAGTCTTCCTCCTCTCCTCCAGCCGGACTGCTCCACCCCCTCCCGGTTCCGGGTCACCCCTGGTCGCACATCGCTCTGGACTTTGTGACAGGCCTTCCACCATCTAACCAGTGCACTACAATCCTAACTGTGGTCGATCGTTTCTCCAAGGCAGCCCATTTTGTCCCTCTACGGGGGTTGCCAACGGTGCATGAGACAGCAGACTTGCTGGTCCAGCACGTCATTCACCTCCATGGAATCCCCGCAGACATCGTCTTGGATCGGGGGCCGCAGTTTGTCTCTCAGGTGTGAAGGGTGTTCTGCCAGGCGTTGGGAACGACGGTGAGCCTATCTTCTGGTTACCACCCGCAAAGTAATGAGCAGTGCGAGCGGACGAACCAGGAGCTGGAAGCTGCCCTGCGGTGCGTCATTTCATCCAGTCCCTCCTCATGGAGTAACCACCTGCCCTGGATTGAATACACCCACAATTGCACGGTCTCATTGGCGATCGGGATGTCCCCCTTCAGGGCGTCTTTGGGGTGTGACCCCCCCTGTTCCCAGAAGAGGAGGGGGAGGTGGCGGTGCCTTCTGTCCTCGCTCATGTCAGGTGCTGCCGCCGGCTCTGGACCATCACCCGCCGGGCCCTTCTCCGGACCACGGAGCGTAATATGAAGACTGCCAATCGTCATAGGAGACCGGCCCCCAGGTACGAGGTGGGTCAGCAGGTATGGTTCTTTACCCGTAATATTAATCTGAAGGGTGAGAAGCGCAAACTGTCCAAGCGCTGGCCGTTTACCATTGACCACATTATTAACCCTGCTGCTGTTCGCCTAGCACTCCCCCCCCTCCGCATCTGTCCCACCTTTCATGTTTCTCAGGTCAAGCCCTTCGTCTCCAGTCCCCTCTGCCCGCCTCACGTGGCTCTCCCCCCCGAGGATGATCGATGGCCACCTGGCGTGGGGAGTCACTGCCATGCTGGATGTCCATCGGCGGAGCCGGGGTCTACAGTACTTGGTGGATTGGGAGGGTTTTGGCCCTGAAGATGGATCCTGGGCATGTCCGTCGCTGATCTTGGATAAACAACTCATCCGCGACTTCCACCGGACGCACCCAGGTAAGATAGGACAGGTGCCAGGAGGCACCTCTAGAGGGAGGAGTACTGTTATGGCACCTGTAGGGCCTGCACCTGTTTCAGCTGTGCGCACACCTGTTGCTGATCATCAGCGGCCTTTAAAAGCCAACCTTGCCTGTGACTCAGCACGGAGACTTCTGCCACACTCAGGAAGGCACATCGCCCGTCCTCAGTCTCGTCCTGTACCTACAGCCACGGAAGAGCAACACAGCAACGCACGTAAGCGCTCCTCACCTTTACCTTGTCAAGCTTGTCTCCCCTGTACACAGGTGGACCCCCCAGGCGGCGGACCCTCTCTCCCCGGCAGCAACTCAGCATCTCCCCGGCGTCAGAGCCACCTCCCCGCTTCACGACACCGAGCAGGATGCTCGCTCCCTGGCAGCCGCCAGTCAGGCAAGCAGAAGCTCTGCATCCCCACCTGCAAAGTAAGCAGCAGCCTCTTGTTACATCTCCCACGCTGGTGCAGCGCTAACACTTCTGCTTTGTGTTCATAGGTTTGCCAGGCGAAGCTAAGACCTGCTCAGCTCCAGCACGAGACCTGCACTACACCACACACTACACATTCACACACTCATACACCTTCCACTGGGCAATAAAAGGTTAATTACATCTCCTCGAGTCTGTCTTCTGTCCCCTGGGTCCAGCAAACATGTCAGAGTTGTTTTTACCTTTATAGTTTCTATGTGGAAGTTACAGACAAAATTGCATCAAAGATTTCTGCCAGCTGGAGAAAATACGAGCATGCTACAGAAACCACCGGAGATTTAGCCTCCGTTGCACAGATGAGGATGTCACACCAGCAAGTCTCAACATAAAAAATCCAATCCCACCCAGAAACACAGAAAATAATCAACAAAGCAAGGAAAGACCTGATAAAAGAACGGGTAAGAGTGACAGCAAACAAAGTTGACAGAATCAACAGCCAGATAAAGGAGAAATGGACATTTTCAAGGAACACTACCCGACTGATCAGGAAATGCGGGTGCAGATAAAAGCACATTTAAAACACGCACACGAACAGGAATTAACTATAATGAAAAAACACCAAATAAAGAAACTAAAAAACTCACAGAAAGGACGAACGGGAGAAGACAAACACACATAGAAATGAATGCAAAATGGGTCAACAACTTAACACAACGCACACTCACGGACACTGGGAAAAAAGTGCTGAGAAGAGGACTACATTTTGCCATTACACCCAAAGATGCAAGGATAGGTTCCAGCCCCCCACCTCCCCCCGCAACCCAAAAAAGATTAAGCAGACGAAGATGGATGGATGGACCAACCAAAATACCCTATGAAGAGTTGACCCTTGCAACAAAACTCACGTGTGAAAAATTCCAGGACCAAGGGGAAAAAGACTATGGGACACAGTCGCAGGAATCCTCAAAATGGCCAAATTACCACAAAGCAACGTCATAAAAGAAGAAGAAAAAGCAATAAACTGACTTCAGAAAGATAAAACAATCACAATCCTCCCATCAGATAAAGGCAGAACCACAGTAGTAATGGACACAGAAACATATGAAAAACAGAAGGAAACCATGTTGGCAGACAGTAGCACATATGAAATCATAAAAACAAACCCCACAGAAGAAAGGAAAAAAATGCTAAAAGCCCTTGTCAAACCCCTGTTAGAAAGCAAAAACAAAAACAACAACAACAAAAAAACAAAGGGCGCATACAAACACCTGACACCCACATCCAGCACCACCCCCACCCCCCGGACTATGGAACCCCAAAAATACACCAGAAAGACAACCCACTGTGACCAATAATAGACATCATTGGGTCAGTCACATACAACTTATCAAAAGCCCTGGTTGAAATCATCAAACCCCTCCTTGGACTATCAGAATACTACTGCAAAAACTCAAAAGAGCTGGCACAAGAACTCAAAAATATGAAAATACAATCAGACGAGATCCTCATTTCACATGATGTCATTTTGCTATTCACAAACACCCCTGTTGATGTCATACTACACATCGTGCAAGAAAGCCTCAAGAATGACAGAACCCGTAAAAGAAACCTCTAGCACACAGGTGTCAAACTCATTCCATGGAGGGCCAAGACCCTGCAGGTTTTACCTCCACCCAGAGTCTTCAACACGTGATTTCACTGAATTTCTTCCCTCTGATTGCTGATCAGTGAAAACACCTGCTGAAGACACTGGGTAGAAGCAAAACATGCAGGGTCTTGGCCCTCCATGGAATGAGTTTGACACCCCTGCTCTAGCAGAACCAGGCTCAGGGAGGGGCAGTCGTCTGCTGTGACTGGCTGGGGATGAGGGGATAGGGAGGATGGAAAGGACAGACATAAAAAACATAAGAGTAAGATGCCAAGTACATTATTGGAGGTCAACCAGCAGTATGGATCAGATAACAACAGAACAACAGTGGGGTTAAGATACACAAAAACCCTCCTTAAACTTAAGCTATATTAAAAAGGAAGGATTTTACCCTGTTCTTAAAAACAGAGACCGAGTCTGACTCCCGGACCCAGAGTGGTAACTGGTTCCAGAGAGAAGGAGCTTGGTAGCAGAAGGCTCTGCCTCCCACTGTACTTTTGGAGATTCTGGGCACCACAAGTAAGCCAGCATTTTGGGAGCGTAATGCTCTATTAGGATGGTAAGGTTATATCAGATCTTTTATATACTGCTCAAAAAAATAAAGGGAACACTTTGAAAACACATCAGTGTTATGACCCAAGCGCCGGTTCTGATCACGCTCGGGCTAAGTTATTTCTCGCTGCCGGCCTTGACAGCTGCGGGCTGTATTCTGGCCTCACCGGGCTCTTATTGTGAAAGTGCTCGGTGGGGCTTCCGCCTGTCAACGGCCGGTCAGCTGATTGTCATTACCGTCGTTAGTGCTTCGCCCTTTTAAGCCCGGCACTGACGACGGTAAGGGGCAGGAGTATTGGTCTACATTCTGTCAACTCCCTGCAAATGGTAAGATAATTGCACAGCAACAACTCTTTCCAAGTTTTTTGAAATGAAAGGCAAATTAGAGATTGGTCGATAATTGGCCAAAACTCCAGGATCAAGCGTCAGTTTTTTTTAGTAAGGGTTTAATTACAGCAGTTTTAAAAGCCAGTGGAACATAACCCAGAGTTAAAGAAGAATTAATGATAAGAAGAAAATGGCTACCAATAATTGGGAAGACAATTTTAAATAACCTGGAAGGAATAGGGTCCAGAAGGCAAGATGAAGGCTTAGATAAGGAAATTATTTTATCCAACTCTAAGAGGTCGATTGGAGTAAACTTATATAAACAGAAATCAATTGAGGGAGTTGCAGTAGTTAATGTACTAGAGTTTACAATCGGAAGAATCTGACTGATTTCATCTCTAATAGATAAAATTTTAAGATTGAAATAGTTCAGAAAGTCCTGACTAGAAAGCTCAGGGGGAATGCGAGGATTGACCGAGTCCTGGCTCTTTGTAAGCCTGGCTATAGTGTTGAAGAGAAACCTGGGGTTATTCTTGTTTGCTTCTATTAATGCAGAATAATAGCTTGATCTAGCTTTTCTAAGAGATTTTTTATAGATTAAGAAATGATTTCTCCACGCTAAGTAGAATTCATCTGAATTAGTTGAACGCCATTTCCTTTCCAATTGACGAGTTTTCTGTTTTAAGCCATGAGTTTCTGAGTTAAACGAAGAGGTTAGAAATCTCTGGTTAGACTTTTTCTTTTTTAAAGGGGCTACCAAATCTAGAGTCCGGTGCGGAGAGGCAGTAACACCATCAACCATGCTATCAATCACGAATGAAGCAGACTCTCCATCATTTATTTCTGGTGTTTCTGTAGTGTTGACCCATGGCATAGAGGAGACAATCTGCAAAATTTAGCAACAACGTCATCAGAAAGACATCTGCTGTAGTAGTATTTTTCTTTAGGAAATATGTGATCAGAGATAATGAAATCAAAAATTAGCAGACAATGGTCAGACAGTACAGGATTATGAGGGGACACTACCAGATATTCGATATCTATACCATAAGTCAAAACAAGGTCCAATGTATGGTGGAAATAATGGGTAGAATTTTTTTTACTTTTTGGGAAAACCCCATTGAGTCTAAAATTAAATTGAATGCCTTATTAAAACAGTCACTCTCAACATCATGTATATTAAAGTCCCCTACAATAATTATTCTATCGGTTTTCAGCACTAAATCAGCTAAAAACTTGGCAAATTCCAATAGAAACTCTGAATAAGCCGTGGGAGGACGATAAACTATAGCAAAGAGACGTCAAACAGGTTCATTTTGTCTTCTTTCAATTATTTATCCTTTTTTTTTTTTTCCTTTGAAAGACAAAAGTAAAATAGAAAGATGTCTTTACCTTCTTTACATGTTTCAACTGCACTGCAGCCTTCATCAGAAGAGTCAGCTGATTGCTGCCAGGTGACATTTATCAGCTGATTTTCGTAGGCGGGGCCAGCTCAGCAGATCTGTCAGATCCGCTGAGCCGGCCCCGCCTCCCGCCTTCAGATGGTCTCTGGAGAATGTGGTCCCAGGTGTGAGAAAGCATAAAGGCCCCCTCATCTCGGTTCATGGTGTCTTTTCCCCGCTTTCTGATCTCTATTGCCTCCTTGATCCAACGTTTGTGTCTGTTGCTCTCCGATCCAATAATTTTTGTGTTGTCCCAGTCCATGATGTGATTATTTCTTTTGCAGTGGTCCGATATAGCTGATTTTAATGTTTCTTGTTCTGCTTTTTCTTTTTGTGATCTTGTGAGTCGTCCTTGCGTTTCCTTCTCACATTCCTTTTGGTGTTCTTTTTTTCTTGTGGTGAATAATCTTCCGGTTTCTCCAATGTAGGTTTTGTTACATGATCTGCATGATATTTCATATAATACATTGCATTTATTGTCTTGTTCTATTCTGTCCTTGGGGTGTACTAATAACTGTCTTAATTTTTTGTGTGGTTTGACTGCTGTGTTTATTTTGTATTTTTTCATGATCCTTTGAATTGGTTCCGTGATCCCTCGTATGTATGGTATAGTTATGGTTTCCTTGTTTTTGATTTCAGCTTTTGTTCTGTGTCTTGTGTCCTGTTTATTTTCTTTGTTTTTGACTTGCTGTTACCCTTTGTTTATGGCCCATACTGGATATTGGCAGCGTATAAGTGCATGTTTTATGTGGTTTTCCTCTTCCTGTCTGTCTTCTTGTTCCGTGATGATGGTGGCTCGTTCATATAATGTCCTGACGACTGATAGCTTGTGTGCTGTGGGATGTTCCGATGTCCAAAGTAGGTATTGATCTGTGTGGGTTGGTTTCCTGTAGACTGTGATTTTTATGCTGCCATCCTCGTTGTGGTGGATTTTCATGTCCAGAAAGGCTATGGTGCCATTTTCCTCCTCTTCGTGTGTGAATTTTGTTCCCTGTACTGTTCAGATGGTCAGTGAGTTCTTGTGTATGTCCTTTCCTTATTTTTTCCAGAATGTCATCTACGTATCTCTTCCAAAGGGTGGGTTTGCATATTGTGGGTGCTGTGTTGATGGCTTTATTTTCAAGATCCTCCATAAAAAAACTGCTCATGATGGCTGATAGTGGGTCTCCCATTGCAAATCCTTCTTTTTGTTTGTAGATTTTTCCTCTGAATTGAAAATAAGTGGATTTTGCAACAAACTGTAGTAATTTGGATATGTCATGGACTGTGAGGTTGGTGCGTCTTTTTAGGGTACTGTCCTTGTTGAGGCGTTCTTGCACTATATGTAGTGTGACGTCAATAGGAGTCTTTGTGAATAAAGAGATGACGTCATGTGAGATGAGGATCTCGTCTGATTCTATTTTTATGTCTTTGAGTTCTTGTGCCAGCTCTTTTGAATTTTTACAGTGAAAGTCTGATAGTCCAAGGAGGGGTTTGATGATTTCAGCTAGGGCTTTTGATAAGTTGTATGTGACTGATCCAATGCTGTCTATTATTGGCCGCAGTGGGATATCCTTTTTATGTATTTTCGGGGTTCCATAAATCCGAGGGGTGATGCTGGCTGTGGGGATCAGGTGATCATATGCGTCCTTTGTGATTTTATTGCTTTCTAATAGAGGTTTGAGAAGGGCTTTTAGCATTTTTTTCTTTTCTTCTGTCGGGTTTGTTTTAATGATTTCGTATGTGTTACTGTCTGCCAACATGGTTTCCATCTGTTTTTCGTATGTTTCCGTGTCCAAAATTACTGTTGTTCTGCCTTTATCTGCTGGGAGTATTGTGATCGTTTTATCTGTCTTGAGTGAGTTTAATGCTTTTTCTTCTTTTCTTGTAACGTTGCTTTGTGGTAATTTGGCCGTTTTGAGGATTCCTGCGACTGCGTTCCGGAGTGCTGCTTTTTCTCCTTGGTCCTGGATTTTTTCATATGCCAGTTCTGTTGCGACGATGTATTCTTCATGGGGGATTCTGGCTGGTGTGATGGCGAAGTTCAGTCCTCTGTTCAGCACTGTTTTTTCCGTGTCCATGAGTGTGCGTTGTGATAGGTTTTTGACCCACTTATCGTTCTTTTCCGTGTGTGTTTGTCTTCGTCCGTTCTTTCTTTCTGTGAGTTTTTTTAATTTTTTCAATTGGCGGTTTTTCGTTGTGATGAATTCTTGTTCGTGTGCGTGTTTCAGTTGTGCTTTTATCTGCTCCTGCGTTTTCTGGTCCGTCGGGTAGCGTTGCTTAAACATGTCCGTTTCCTCTTTGATTTGGTTGTTTATTTTGTCTACTTTATTTGCCGTTATTCTTATACGTTCTTTTATGAGGTCTTTCCGTGCTTTGTTGATGATTTTTTCTGCGTTCTTGGTCGGGATTGGATTTCTTATATTGAGGCTTTGGGGTGTGACCTCCTCATCTCTGCAACGGAGGTTGAATCGTAGGTGGTTTCTGAAGCGTGCCCGTGTTTTCTCCAATTTCTCCAGCCGGCGGAAGTCTTTAATGCAAACTTGTCCATAACTTCCACGTAATACGTCAAACAGGTTCATTTTGTCTTCTTTCAATTATTTATCCTTTTTTTTTTTTCCTTTGAAAGACAAAAGTAAAATAGAAAGATGTCTTTACATGTTTCAACTGCACTGCAGCCTTCATCAGAAGAGTCAGCTGATTGCTGCCAGGTGACATTTATCAGCTGATTTTCGTAGGCGGGGCCAGCTCAGCAGATCTGTCAGATCCGCCGAGCCGGCCCCGCCTCCCGCCGAATAAACAGGACACAAGACACAGAACAAAAGCTGAAATCAAAAACAAGGAAACCATAACTATACCATACATACGAGGGATCACGGAACCAATTCAAAGGATCATGAAAAAATACAAAATAAACACAGCAGTCAAACCACACAAAAAATTAAGACAGTTATTAGTACACCCCAAGGACAGAATAGAACAAGACAATAAATGCAATGTATTATATGAAATATCATGCAGATCATGTAACAAAACCTACATTGGAGAAACCGGAAGATTATTCACCACAAGAAAAAAAGAACACCAAAAGGAATGTGAGAAGGAAACGCAAGGACGACTCACAAGATCACAAAAAGAAAAAGCAGAACAAGAAACATTAAAATCAGCTATATCGGACCACTGCAAAAGAAATAATCACATCATGGACTGGGACAACACAAAAATTATTGGATCGGAGAGCAACAGACGCAAACGTTGGATCAAGGAGGCAATAGAGATCAGAAAGCGGGGAAAAGACACCATGAACCGAGATGAGGGGGCCTTTATGCTTTCTCACACCTGGGACCACATTCTCCAGAGACCATCTGACGGCGGGAGGCGGGGCCGGCTCGGCGGATCTGACAGATCTGCTGAGCTGGCCCCGCCTACGAAAATCAGCTGATAAATGTCACCTGGCAGCAATCAGCTGACTCTTCTGATGAAGGCTGCAGTGCAGTTGAAACATGTAAAGAAGGTAAAGACATCTTTCTATTTTACTTTTGTCTTTCAAAGGAAAAAAAAAAAAAAAAGGATAAATATAGCAAAGAGAATTGGGTTCAAGCCAAGATTGCCAATAGGCCCCAAACTGAGGACCAAACCTTCAAAGGAATTAAAACATAATTTCTGCTTAACATTAACTATTAATTTAGAATGGAAAATTGCCGCCACTCCACTACCATGACCAGAACCTCTGGGGTTATGACAGTTTAAATACCCAGAGGGAGTTGATTCATTCAAACCAACATAATCATCAAGCCCGAGCCAGGTCTCTGTGAGGGATAGTACATCGATCTGGTGATCGATTAATAGATCATGGACCAGAAGAGACTTAGAAGATAGAGACCTAATGTTAAATAAGCCACATTTAATTTTTAAACTTTGGGGAGGAACAGAGGCCAAATTATTAATTTTATTAATTTTAGAGACTTGAGGCTGGATTAGAATTTTACCAATATTTTGTTTAATCAATCTGGGAAGTTTATGCATTCTGTTTTTTTTTTTTTAAACTTTTTTTATTAACTTCAGAGGGAGCAGAAAAAGGTTCTCTAAGGGAGGAGACAGGGTCAAAGTTGAAAGGTGGTGGAAGAGGAGGAGCTGCAGAAGTGCGAGTGTTTTTCAGGTTGTGTTGTATTTCTCCTGGGTTACAATATTTAGGGCAACGGGAGACAGACTCAATCTCTGAAGAATTATAAATCAAAGGCTGATCCAAACGGTAAAGACCACCTGAGTTAATGGGATCGATGCAATACGTGGGAACAGAACCAAAAAAGGGCAGTTTGGCAAACCCAGAAGTTTCAGAGCAGGTAAACACGCCAGGTCCCAGTCATTGTACCAAAAAACACCGAATGGAATAGAATAGATTTTTTGGCATCCATCGATTGTTTGGCATCCACCCAAATAGACTTGGTCTATTTGGGTGGATGCCATCAGGCCTCATAAGTGATGGGCGGTTCCAAAATAAATTAAAATTGTCAACAAAACCAATGTTAAAAATAGGACAAGTAAAACACAGCCAAGAATTAAGACTGAGAGTTCTGCTAAAACGATTACAGCCTCACCTGAGAGGTGCCAAAGGCCCAGAGATGAGCACACGTCTGCCACAGTTCATGAGAGTGGACAGAAGGCTCCTGAAGTCACTCTTTAAAATCTCAGACGCTTCATCTGGGATGTTATTGCATCCCACATGCACAACGACAGTTTGTACGTGAGGGAATTCATTCAGCAGGTCAGGAATAAGAGCCTCAATGTCAGAAACTCTAGCCCCGGGAAAAAAATCGAGTATCACAGTACCTGCTTCTGACATTTCTCACGATCGAGTCACCAATTACCAGTGTCGTCTGGGGGGGTTTTGTCGGTGGATTCTGATGTGGAGAGGAATTGTGAAGAGGGTGATGTTGTTGTTGCGAAGGCGGGGAGATGCGCTGTTTTCTTCTATCTGGAGCTGGTGTGTAATTTGACACACCCTGGGAGGTCTTTATCCGGGGTTTGCGGACATGAGCCGCCGCTGAAGGAAAGGAGGGAGGACGAGGGGCATCCACGGATGGGCGGCCAGCGTCCAGGTGGGGAAAATCCTCCAGGGAAAGGATATCAAATCTGTTATCCAAGGACACGGGAAGAGAAGAGCGCAACCCTTTCTGGTCAATCAACGATGGTTATTAGCTGACCAAACCAAGGTCCAGGGCGCGAATGGAGGATGAGAGGGACCAAGCGAAGCTTTTGGTTTAGCCCCGAGATGAAACCAGTGTTTGTTGCTGAGGTCATGGACGTCTGCGGAGGCTGCAGAGGCTGGAGCAGGTGCTGGAGCAGGTGTGGAGGTAGGTGGAGACGCGCTGAGCTCACCCAAGTAAGTAGCAGTTTCCGCCAGCTGCGAGGCAGTGGCCGGAGCCGATGATCGCCCGAGAACAATGGTGTCGATGTGGTCTTTGGCCTCCTGAATCTTGTAAAGGTTGGAGAGCCTCGTTTCCAGCTCGGAGACCTTATCGAGGAGCGATAAACAGCGGGTACATGACGGAGAAGGAGCCATGGCGTTCCAGGCGCTGAGATGGATAGCCCGCAACTAGCCAAAAACAGCTACTCCTACATCCGAATGGACTTTAGGCGAGGCCAATACCGAGGTAACAGTAAATAAAAACTAATAACAACAAACAGAGATAAAAAAAAATGAAATCAATAAAAACAAACAAAAACGGAGAAAAAAGTACTCTGACGCGATGAGTGTCAGACGCAGTTGTCACACAGCTGTCAAATATATATATATATATATATATATATGAACAGATGAAAACGCCAAGCGGCGTGAACATAAATGGATTTTCTCTCATGTTGGTCATGTGCTTCAGAAGATTTCCCATCGCTTTGCTCTTAAATCTGAAGTGATGGTTTCCGTGTTTTTCTCCCACGTGAATGAACAGCTGAGGAGTTTCCAGATCATCTGATGAGTTTCCAGACAGCGCTGCATATAAAAACAGACTCTATAAAACATCAACTTTTACATCTGTCACATATTTTCTGAGCGTCTCACCGACGGCTCCGTTCAGGTTCTGGAAGATTCGTGAACGATGATCCAGGGTCATGTGGAACTTGGTCTGAAAATAAAAACAAGCATTAAAATAGATGATTTAGTCAGAAGAGAAATGGGATTAAATTAGTAATCATTTTATTTTATTAATAGTTTTTAATAATTAGTTCTCACCACATTTACAACTTTTTTTCTTTAGAAAATGTATAATTTTTTTCAAGTAAATCTGAGTTTTTTGTTCTAATTTTGTGACTTTTTCCAATGTAAATTTAGCACTTTTCTTTGAAAATTTATTGCTTTTTTTGTGCAAAAATTGAAATTTTCAAGTAAATTTACAACAAAAAGTTGCATACTTACGATTGAAAAAAGGAAATTTACAACAAAATGCCAAACTTGGAATGAAAAAGTGGCAAAACTGACTCAGATTTACTTTAATTCTTTTTTCAGAATCAGAATCAGAATCAGCTTTATTGGCCAAGTATGCACAGCACATACAAGGAATTTGACTTTGGCTAAAAACTTGCTCTCGTTGTTCAGGTGGAGGATTTAAATAAGATTTAAATAAGGATTCAATGACAACAGAGTATGTACAGTAAATTACAGTCTGTCCACGTTTCTATAAAAGGATGCAAATATATACAGGAATATATGCAGTTATTTACTCAGACTATCCACACTTTGCAGAAATATATGAAAAAATATACAGTCATACAGTATTTCAATCAGACTGTATGACTGTATATTTTTTCATGTATTTTTGCAAATTTACAACAAAAAAGCCAGAAATTTATGACAGGACCAAATTTCCAAAGAAAAAGTCACAAATTTACAACAAAAGTGAAGCAAATTGAAGAAAAAGAATTTGTACATTTACAACGAAAAATGCCACTAAACTTAAAAATTTATGACAAAAAGTTGTAAATGTATTTTGAAAAAGTCACAAATTGACACAAATTTAATGGAAACAGTCAAATTTACACCAAAAACGCTAAGAGTTTACAATGAAAAAGTTTTGACGTTTTAGTTGTAAACTTCCAAGTTTTCCATTTTAAATGAGACGTTTCTTAAGTTTTAAACGTTCACTCTTTTGCTCATGAATGTCAGACTTTTTCTCAGGCATCTGTCAGCGTTTCAGTTTCACCCTCTGCTCCTTGTCCAGGTAGATTTTGGTGTAGAACAGCTGGTCGTCGCAGTTGTCCTTGTATTTCTGGTGCTGGACGATGGCGCTCACATCTGGGGCGAAGCCGGCGAAGCCTAAAAGTCAAAGAGTGGGTCAGGAACCGCAGGTTTGAAACCCTAAAACACAAACAACCAGGAGTTCTGCTGCTGGGTGGAGGCCAAGATGAAAAGTTTTTAGCAGGAAACACTCACAAATTCTTGAGAAAAAAGTCACAAATTCTTGAGAAAAAAGCCACAGGTTAAAGAGAAAAAGGAAACAAATTTTCTTAAAAAGGGAGCAAAATTTAAGTGAAAAAAAGTCAAATATAAAAGCAGAAAATTGACAATGAAAAAAGTCACAAATGAACACCAATTAAAGTTCATTCCACTCGTTTTACTTTAAGCTTAAAACCAAAAATCAGCAACAACAAATTCACTAAATTTCTCATATGTGGTGTTTTTAAGACCTGAGATTCAGATTTAAGGATTAATTAACACTTTTAGGGAGAATCGAGGTCTTAATTACACATCAATGAGGATTTTTAAGGCTAATTATGGACAGACTGACCTCCTGAGTTGAGGTAGCGTTTCCCAGAATGCACCTCTGGGTATCTGGAGGACAGATGCTGGCCGGGCCAACAGAAACCTTGGGCGGAGAAAACCACACGGTGACCCAGGGGGGAAAATTTGGACAGAAGCTCCTCGGGACCGGATGCAAACACCACGTCATAACTGCAATATTTAGAAACCAAACGCACAATATTAAGAGGAAAAAAGGGCAGAAAATTAGGAGAAAAAGATATAAAATTATGACACAAATGGAACATTTTTATGAGGAAATAAACAGAAATATTATGAGGAAAAAGGGAAAATTAAAATGGAAAAAGGACTGAATTTATTAGAAAACCAAACCACACATTTCCAAGAAAAGAGTCACAAATCAATCAGAAAAAGTCACAGTTTGACAAGTAAAAACATCCCATTTATTATTTTTATTCCTGAGGAAAAAACTTTAAAATTTATGAGGAAAAAGTGGCAAATTTAAAAGAAAAAACAATTGTAAATTTACAAAAATAAAAAAGCCAAAAATTTATAACAAAATGTCACAAATTTATGAGGAAAAAATGTGAATTTATAAGACAAAAAAATATGAGGAAAAAGTCAAATTTACAAGGGAAAAAAAACATTGAGGAAAAAAGTCATAAAATTTCATGGAAAAACTTACATTTAAGTAAGAGAATAAATTTACAATTTTACATGAAAACATCAATCTATGGTTTAAAAAAATCAGATTTAAGAGGAAAAAAACAAGAATTTATTAGAAAAAGCAGCATGTTTATTATGGAAAAGTCACACATTTACAGGGAAGAAAAGTCATAAATTTATGGGGAAAAACAACAAAAATATTAGAGAAAAACCTGAGTAAAAACTAAAAAAAAAAGTCACAGATTTATGAGAATACCTCTAATTTTATGAAAAATATTTTTAAAAACTTAGGAAAAAGCCTCATATTTATCAAAAAAAAAATCACAAGAAAGTCACACATTTATGAGAAAATGTCATAAATTTACATGGAAAAACTTTTACATTTAAGATAATTTATTGAGAAAAACGTAGCAAAATTATTATGAAACACGTCACAAATTTACATGAAAAATTCATAAATTTATAGTTTAAAAAAAAGTCAAATTTAAGAGAAAAAAAGCCTCTAACTTATGAGGGGAAAAAAATACAAATTTATTCAATTCAATTCAATCGTTTATTTCAAACTCAGGGTTCATATTATGAGCAAAACTAAAATGAGTAGAAAATAGGTAAACAAATAAAGTATATACAGATCAGCAGACACTCTGCGCTCTTGTAACAACAATGACATACAATAATGGGCTCAGTATAAAATGGAACACCACCACTTCCAAATGCTGGAATGAAGTGTGAGTGACGAGTTGACAATTGCTGATATAAGATGATTGTTACATGCCAGCAACCTTCTCAAAAAACTGTAAACATTCTTACGTATCAATTCGCCAAAAGACGGAATGTTCACAGACACAAACATCTTGCTTGCACTCGACCTTCGTGGTACATCTAACAATCTTCTTAGGGAGTTATTATATGCAATGCGGATTTTGTTCCTAACAGCAGCATTGCTATTAAACCATAAAGGCGAGCAGTACATTGAGGTACAGAAGGTCTTGAACAACATACATTTGACATCAGGAGAACATCTATGGAAATTTCGCAACAGTAAATTGGTTTGAGCGTACAGTTTCCTGAGATACCTGTTACAATCAACATTGGTCTTATCAGATTCAATCCACACACCTAGGTATTTGACTTTTTCAACAAAGTTCAAGCTGTTACCACAGAGTGGCATAACAGGATTCGACGTATTGACACCCTTTGGTTTGAAAGCCATACACATAGATTTAGTACAGTTGAACAGGATGTCATTTTTTTCACCAAATTTTTCACATACCAAAAGGAGATGTTGCATCGCTGCAGTAGACAAGCTTAACAAACAGAGGTCATCAGCGTAGAAAATGTGATTTAACAGTGCACCGTTAAAGGAGCCGCCCACATTAGTATTGTTCAACAGTATACTGAGATCATCAACATAGACATTAAACAACAAGGGTGATAGTATACCACCTTGTTTAACACCGTTGGTCACATGAAATTTGGATGAGGTGACATTGCCCCATCTAACAACCATAGACTGCCTTCTGTACCAGTATAGCAGGATGCTAACAATGTAAATAGGAATACCTTGATGGATCAGTTTTCTGAACAAACACCAGTGGTTAATCCTGTCAAAAGCTTTGCTAGCATCCAGGAACGTAGCATAGACACTAGTGGAGTGGCTTCTGAAGTAGTCAACAAATTCATGGAGTAGGTAAACAGCCTTGTCAGTTGAAAGAGCTGATTTGAAACCAAACTGATTGTCGTTTGTCCACAGATAATCCTCAATTCTGTTCAGGAATAAACCCTCTAACAGTTTAGATATAACATTTGCAATAGCTATAGGTCTGTAGTTGTTCATATCAGAAAGACTGGCACACTTGTTTTTCACTAGAGGAATAATAACAGAGTCCATCAACATATCTGGCATGTAACCATGAACAAGCATACAGTTAAAACACAATGACAACAGAATACACAAATTGAAATCAGCGTTGATGAGGCATTCACTGGTGAGACAGTCAGGGCCAGCAGATTTGCCTTTTTTGAGAACTTTGATCAGTGAATCAACTTCAACAGGAGTAACAGCAGAGATATCAGAGGCATCAAACATGTCGTTATACAGACGAATATCATGCATAACAGAATCCTTCATTGAAACATTCTTGACTGAGTTGAAAATGGCTTCATAATGACATTTCCACTTTTCAGCAATATTAACGTCACCAGTCACACCATCAATAGTGTTTGATCTGACAGACCGGTGGGAGCTCATAGCCTTCATTTGTTTCCAGAATTCTACCATGTTCAGTTCACTCATGTGATTAGCTAGCTGGTCACATTTGATACTTTCTTCATTGCGCCTGCATGCTCGTAGAGCATATTTGAACCTAGCCCTGCAATTTTTCATGTTTTCAAATATTGGACTAATTTATATAAATTTGTATTTTTTTCCCCTCATAAATTAGAGGCTAGAGAAAATATTGTGGAATGTCACTTCTCTGGTGGGGAAGGAGCCTGAGCTGGTGTACGAGGTTGAGAGATACCAGCTAGATATAGTCGGCCTCACCTCAACACACAGCTCCAGTTCCGGAACCAGTCTCCTGGAGAGGGGCTGGAGCTTGACCTTTTCTGGAGTTGCCCCGGGCGAGAGGCAACGAGCAGGGGTGGGCATTCTTGTATCCCCCCACCTTGCCGCCTCTATATTGGAGTTTTCCCTGGTGGATGAAAGGGTTGCTTCCCTGCACCTTCGGGTTGAGAAATGGGTCCTGACCATCATTTGTGCCTATGCACCAAATGATGTTTCAGAGTACCCACCCTTTTTGGAGTCTGTGACTGGGGTGCTGGAGGGTGCTCCTCTTGGAGACTCCATTATCCTACTGGGGGACTTCAATGCACACGTGGGCAACGTCAGTGAAACCTGGAAGGGGGTGATTGGGAGGAACGGCCTGCCCGATCTGAACCCGAGTGGTGTTCAGTTATTGGACTTCTGTGCTAACCACAGTTTGTCCATAACAAACACCATGTTCAAGCATAAGGGTGTCCATATGTGCACCTGGCACCAGGACGCCCTAGGTTGCAGGTCGATGATCGATTTTGTTATCGTGTCATCAGACCTGTGACCGTATGTCTTGGACACTCGGGTAAAGAGAGGTGCAGAGCTGTCACCTGATCATCACCTGGTGGTGAGTTAGATCCAATGGCAGGGGAGGAAGCCATTAAGACCTGGTAGACCCAAACGTATAGTGAGGGTGTGCTGGGAACGTCAGGCTGAGGCCCCTGTCCGGGAGGTCTTCAACTCCCACCTCCGGAAGAACTTCAACCACATTCTGAGGGAGTCTGGAGACATGGAGTCTGAATGGGGCATGTTCTCCACCTCTGTTGTTGAAGCGGTGGACCAGAGCTGCGGCTGCAAGGTGGGCGGTGCATCTCGTGGTGGCCACCTCCGAACCAAGTGGTGGACACCAGTGGTGAGGGGGCCATTAAGCTGAAGAAGGAGTCCTATCAAGCTTGGTTGGCTTGTGGGACTCCCGAAGCAGCTGAGGTGTACCGGCAGGCCAAGCAGAGTGCAGCTCTGGTGGTTGCTGAAGCAAAAACCCGTGTATGGGAGGAGTTCGGTGAGGCCATGGAACAAGACTTTTGGTTTGCCTCGAAGTGATTCTGGCAAACTGTCCGGCGGATCAGGAGGGGAAAGCAGCTCCCTGTCCACACTGTGTATGGTGCGGATGGGACACTGTTAACTTCGACTGGGGATATCGTCGGGCGGTGGAAGGAATACTTCGAGGATCTCCTCAATCCCACTGATATGCCTTCCACAGAGGAAGCAGGGTCTGTGGACGAGGAAGATGACTTGCCTATCACAGGGGCTGAGGCCGCCAAGGTGGTTAAAAATCTCCTTGGTGGCCTGGCCCCAGGGGTGGACGAGATTCGCCCTGAGTACCTCAAGGCCCTGGATGTTGTTGGGCTGTCATGGTTGACACGCCTCTGCAACATTGTGTGGAGGTTGGGGGCAGTGCCCTTGGAATGGCAAACTGGGGTGGTGGTTACTCTCTTCAAAAAAGGGGACCGGAGGGTGTGCTCAAACTTTAGAGGGATCACACTCCTCAGCCTCCCTGGGAAGGTCTATGCCAAGGTACTGGAGAGGAGAGTCCAGCCGTTGGTCGAACCTCGGATTCAGGAGGAACAATGGGGTTTTCGTCCTGGCCGTGGCACATTGGATCAGCTCTTTACCCTCTCGAGAATTCTTGAGGGTTCGTGGGAGTTTGACCAACCAGTTTACATGTGTTTTGTGGACTTGGAGAGTCGACGAAACTTAATATAGAATCAGTGTGTGACTTTGCAAAAACGATGTCTGCCACTGTAGTATTCTCTGGGCCCCTCCCCAATCTGACCAGTGATGACATGTTTAGCCGCTCGTCATCCTTGAACTGCTGGCTGTCTGTGTGGTGTCCTAAAAATGACGTGGGCTACATTGACAATTGGAGCTCTTTTTGGGGGAAACCTGGTCTTATGAGACGAGACAGCATTCATCCCACTTTGGATGGTGCTTCTCATTTATCTAACAATCTGGCATCTTTTTTATCCAAATTTCCAAAACCATGACTACTCAGAGTTGGGACCAGGAAGCAGAGACGCAGTCTTACACGCCTCTCTGCAGCTCCTCTTCATCCGCCACCCCTCAGCTTAGCCCCTGTCTTCCCCATCAGAGAATCGTTGTCTGCTCCCTCCAAAGTAAATAAAAATATATTGTATAAGCATCCCAAAGTGATAAAGCAAAATATTGGTAAAACTCAAATTAAACATAAAGCCTCTAAATTGAATGATTTGGCCTCTGTTCCTCCTCATAATTTAAAAATTAAATGTGGTTTATTAAATATTAGGTCTCTAACTCCCAAGTCTCTGTTAGTCCATGATTTGTTAATTGATCATCAGATGGATCTAATTTCCCTTACAGAGACTTGGTTAGGGCAAGAGGATTATGTTGGTTTAAATGAATCAACTCCCTCTGGTTATTTAAACTGTCAAAATCCCAGAAGTCCTGGTCGTGGAGGAGGAGTAGCAACAATTTACCATTCCAAATTACTAGTTAATGTAAAGCAAAAAACATGTTATAATTCATTTGAGGGCCTGGTCCTCAGTATTGGGCACTTTAGCAATTTTAGGTTAAACCCAATTTTATTTGCCATAGTTTATCGTCCCCCATCAACCTACTCAGAATTTTTATCCGAATTTGTGGATTTCTTAGCTGATTTAGTGCTGAAATCTGATACCTGAGCCACAATAGAATAATTATAGTAGGGGACTTTAATATACATGTGGATGTAGATAGTGACTGCCTTAATGTGGCATTCAATTCAATATTAGACTCGATTGGGTTTTCTCAGAAAGTAGGAAATTCTACTCATTACCTCCACCATACATTGGACCTTGTTCTGACATATGGCATAGAAATAGAAAATCTTGTAGTGTCTCCTCATAACCCTGTACTGTCAGACCATTGTCTGTTAACCTTTGATTTTACTATTTCTGACTATTTGGCTCCTAAAGAAAAATATTATTACAGTAGATGCCTCTCAGATGATGCTGTTTCCAAATTTATGCAGATTGTTTCCTCTATGCCATGTGTCAACACAATGGAAATAAGCTATAGACAGCTTGCTCCTTCTGTAATTGATAACATGGTGGATAGTGTTTCAGCTTCTCTGCATCAGACTCTAGACTTGGTGGCCCCCTTAAAAAAGAAAGTCTAATCAGAGATTTCTAACTCCTTGGTTCAACACAGAAACTCGTAGCTTAAAACAGAAGACTCGTCAATTAGAAAGAAAATAGCGCTCTACTAATTTCGATAAAATCTATTTAGCTTGGAGAAATCATCTTTTAATTTATAAAAAATCTCTTAGAAAAGCTAGAACGAGTTATTAGAATCACAATCAGAATCAGAATCGGGTTTATTGCCATTGTTCATGTGATACACAAACTAGGAATTTGTCTCGGTGCCATGCTGCAACATTAAAAACATAATGAGAAAAAGGGATAAACTAAAGGACTAGAAACGTGCAATAAGTGTAGAAAAATAAGTAATAATAAGTAATAATAATAATAATAATACTAGTAATAATGAGTAGTACTAGTCAAGGCAGTTTTAAAAAATTAGCATGTAGCAGATAATGTGAAGTACCACATAGTGCAGTCAATAATGCAACAGAAAAACAGTGATGATTGACATGAGTCTGGTTGAGCTGCTGTACATAGTGCACGACAGTCAAAAGTCACTTAGTGTTCAGCAGTCTGATGGCAGAGGGGAAAAAGCTGTTCATGTGCCGGGAGGTTTTAGTCCGAATGGACCGAAGCCTTCTACCTGAGGGGAGGGGGGCAAACAGCACGTGACCAGGATGTGAAGGATCGGCTATGATCCGGCCAGCACGCCTCCGGGTCCTGGAGATGTACAGGTCCTGGAGAGATGGGAGCTTGCAGCCTATCACCTTCTCAGCAGTGCGCACGACGCGCTGCAGCCTTAGTCTGTCCCTGGCAGTGGCTCCTGCGTACCACACAGTTATGGAGGAGGTGAGGATGGACTCGATGATGGCCGTGTAGAACTGCACTAACATCTTGGTGGGTAGCTTGAGCTTCCTCAGCTGCCGCAGAAAGAACATCCTCTGCTGGGCCTTTTTGATGAGGGAGCTGATGGTTGGCTCCCATTTGAGGTCTTGGGTGATGGTGGTGCCCAAGAAGCGGAAGGAGTCTGCAAAGGTGATGGGAGAGCCTGTGATGGTGAGGGGGGGCAGGGGGGATGTGACTTTCCTGAAGTCCACAATCATCTCCGCTGTCTTCAGAGCATTCAGCTGCAGGTTGTTGTGGCTGCACCAGGACACCAGCTGGGCCACCTCTTCCCTGTAGGCGGACTCGTCGCCGTTGGAGATGAGCCCGATGAGGGTGGTGTCGTCCGCAAACTTAATCAGCTTAACAGACTGGTGGGAGGAGGTGCAGGAGTTGGTATAAAGGGAGAAGAGTAGGGGGGAAAGTACACAGCCCTGGGGTGATCCAATGCTGATGCTAACAGAGTCTGAGACAGACTTCCCCAGCCGCACATGCTGTCTCCGGTCCGTCAGGACCGCATTACTCTGCATTAATAGAAGAGAACAAGAATAATCCCAGGTTTCTTTTCAGTACTGTAGCCAGGTTGACAAAGAGTCAGGACTCTGTCAAT
The DNA here is from genome assembly GCA_020510985.1 of Pholidichthys leucotaenia. NCBI lineage: Eukaryota > Metazoa > Chordata > Actinopteri > Cichliformes > Pholidichthyidae > Pholidichthys > Pholidichthys leucotaenia. The sequence goes on from CM035836.1 coordinate 2,967,694, forward strand.
CTTAGCATTCCCTTAGAGCTTACTAGTCAGGACTTTATGAACTTTTTCAATAATAAAATTTCATCCATCAGAGATAAAATCAATCAGATTCTTCCCACAGTTAACTTAAATACTGTAACTACTACAACTCCTTCTATTGATGTCTGTCTTGATGAGTTTACTCCAATCGACCTTTGTGAGTTAGACAAAATAGTTTCCTCATCCAAACCTTCAACTTGTCTTTTAGACCCTATTCCTACCAGGTTATTTAAAGAAGTCTCCCCACTTATTGGTAGCTTTATTCTTCATATAATCAATTCTTCATTAACTTTAGGCCATGTACCGCAGGCTTTTAAAACGGCTGTAATTAAACCCTTACTCAAAAAGCCAACGCTAGATCCAGGAGCTTTAGCTAACTATAGACCAATCTCTAATCTCCCTTTCATTTCAAAAATCTTAGAAAGAGTTGTTGCTACGCAATTATTTGACCCCCTGCAGGGAAATGGTTTACTTGAAGAGTTTCAATCTGGGTTTAGAATCCATCATAGTACTGAAACAGCCTTAGCGAAGGTCACTAACAACCTCCTTATTGCATCTGATAATGGACTAGTTTCTGTACTTGTCCTTTTAGACCTTAGTGCAGCTTTTGATACTATCGATCATAATATTCTACTTGATAGATTAGAACACTATGTTGGACTTAATGGAACTTCGTTGCAATGGTTTAGATCTTATTTATCTGATAGGTTCCAGTTTGTTCATGTAAATAATGAGTTTTCTTTCAACTCAAAGCTTAGTCATGGAGTTCCACAGGGATCCGTGCTAGGCCCTACTCTTTTTAGTTTATATATGCTTCCGTTAGGCAACATTATTAGAAAGCACTGTATACATTTTCATTGTTATGCAGATGACACACAATTATACCTGTCAATGAAGCCTGACGATAAGTCATCAATTGAAGCCAGATGATAGTAATCAATTAGCCAAGTTAGAAGCTTGTCTTAAGGAAATCAAAGCTTGGATGACTTGTAATTTCCTGCTATTAAATTCAGATAAGACTGAAGTCATTCTTGTTGGTCCAAAAAACCTTAGAAATTCCTTTCCAAATCAAACTTTCAGTTTGGATGCAGTTACTCTTTCTCTTAATAGCTCTGTGAGGAACCTTGGAGTTATTTTTGATCAGGATTTGTCCTTCAATTCACATATTAAATTTGTTTCTAAGACTGCCTTCTATCATTTGCGTAATATTGCCAAGATTAGGAGCATCTTGTCTCAGAGTGATGCTGAGAAGCTGATCCACGCTTTTGTTAACTCGAGATTAGATTATTGTAATTCTTTATTATCAGGTTGTCCTAAAACATCTTTAAAAAGTCTTCAGCTGATCCAAAATGCTGCAGCAAGAGTTTTAACAGGTACTAGAAAGAGAGATCATATCTCTCCGGTCCTGGCCTCCCTTCATTGGCTTCCCATAGAGTTTAGAATTAAGTTTAAAATCCTTCTTCTTACTTACAAAGCTCTAAACAATCAGGCTCCTCTTTATTTAAAAGATCTGATACTACCGTATTATCCTAACAGAGCACTACGCTCCCAAAATGCAGGATTACTTGTAATACCTAGAATCTCCAAAAGTACAATGGGAGGCAGAGCCTTCAGTTATCAAGCTCCTCTCCTGTGGAATCAGCTGCCAATCTGGATTCGGGAGTCAGACTCGATCTCTGTTTTTAAGAATAGGGCTAAAACCTACCTTTTTGATATAGCCTACAATTAGGGAGGGATCATGTGTTTCTGTACCCTCCCTTAGTTATGCTGCTAATAGGTTTAGTCAGCCGGGGGACCTCCAGTAATGCACTGGGCCTCACTCCTTTCCTCACTCTCTATGAAATATTTTTTTTGCTGGTCATTAACATCTGTTTGTTCTCTCCCATAGATTGAGTCCCCATCGTGCTGTTTGCTCTCTACATGTCTGTTCTTTTCTTCTTCTCTATCCCCTCACCCCCCAGCCAGTCGCAGCAGATGACTGCCCCTCCCTGAGCCTGGTTCTGCTGGAGGTTTCTTCCTGTTAAAAGGGAGTTTTTCCTCTCCACCGTCGCCAAGTGCTTGCTCACAGGGGATCGCCTGATTGCTGGGGTCTTTCTGCAACTGTGGGGGTTCCCCCCTACAGTTGATAGTGCTATGAGATGACTGTTGTTGTGAAATGGCGCTATATAAATAAAGTTGAATTGAATTGAAAGGCATTTGACCGCGTCCCTTGTGGTTTTTTGTGGGGGGTGCTTCGGGAGTATGGGGTATCGGGCTAGTTGTTACGAGCTATTCGGTCTCTGTACGACTGTTGTGAGAGTACACAACAGTATTGCCAACACTGTTGCCAACACCGAGTGTTTGTATTGCCAACACTCGGTCAGAGTCATTCCCAGTGAGAGTCGGACTCCGCCAGGGCTGCTCTTTGTCACCGATCCTGTTCATAATTTTTATGGACAGGATTTCTAGGTGCAGCCAGGGAATGGAGGGTGTCATGCTTGGTGACCACAGGATCTCACCTCTGTTGTTTGCAGATGATATTGTCCTGTTGGCTTCATCCAGCAATGACCTACAGCTCTTGCTGGGACGGTTTGCCGCTGAGTGTGAATCAGCACCTCCAAGTCCGAGTCCATGGTCCTCTGCCGGAAAAAGGTGGATTGTCCTCTCTGGGTTGGGGACAGGCTCCTGCCCCAAGTGGAGGAGTTTAAGTGTCTTGGGGTCTTTTTCACAAGTGAGGGGAAAATGGAGCGAGAGATTGACAGACGGCTTGGAGCAGCATCTGTAGTGATGTGGACGTTATACCGGTCTGTTGTGGTGAAGAGGGAGCTTAGTTCTCAGGCAAAGCTGTCGATTTAAGATAAGATAAGATAACCCTTTATTAGTCCCACAATGGGGAAATTCCAGGATTGCAACAGCACAGGGATAGCAACACTCAGAGCAACAATCAGAATGCAAGAGAAAAAAAAACAAAAAAAAACAAGAGCAGCAAGTATACATATACTATATATATATATATATATATATATATATATGACACAGTGCGGAGCATTGTAGCTGGATGGAATAAATATGAGTATATAAACACACAGTGTGGAGCATTGTAGCTGGAATAAATATGTAGATATATAAACACACACAGTGCAGAGCATTGTTGCTAGATGGGATGAAACAGCACAACCGTCTACTTAGTTATCCTACATGGTATGATTATGTAACCTGCTCTTCCATGGTCATCATAGACCGACGGAGGCCGACGACATGATTATGTACCCATACATATTCTCACCCTCCATAGAGACCAGTATTTTCCTAGTTGTATGCCGGAGGGGACCATTGTATAAGTCTATTGCGTCTTTTGCATTCAAAACTATTAGGTTGTCACGTCTTTTTGCTATCTCTGCGAGTAGCCCTGCTTAGGTTGTACAGTCTGACAGCCGTAGGTAGGAAGGACCTGTGAAACCTCTCGGTTGTGCACCTAGGTTGATGTAGTCTGCTGCTAAATGAGCTCCTCAGTGCATTCAGTATGTCCTGCATAGGGTGGAACTCGGACTCCAGCAGAGATGACAGTTTAGCCACCATCCTTCTCTCTCCTATCTCCTCCACTGGGTCACGGCGCTGCCCCAGGACAGAGCTAGCTTTCTTGATCAGTTTGTTCAGTCTCTTCCTATCGGCTGCAGTAATGCCACTGCCCCAGCAGACCACTCCAAAAGTGATGGCTGATGCCACCACCGTGTCATAGAATGTCTTCAGCAGCGCCCCTTGGACACCAAAAGACCTGAGTCTCCTCAGTAGGAACAGCCTGCGCTGTCCCTTCTTGTAGAGTGCGTCAGTATTGTGTGACCAGTCTAGTTTATTGTTCAGATGAACACCCAGGTACTTATAGGATGTCACCATCTCGATGTCTGTTCCCTGTATATTTACTGGTGCTGTGAGGGGTTGTCCTTGCCTGCGGCAGTCCACCACCAGCTCCTTAGTTTTCCTCGCGTTGATCTGGAGGCAGTTCCGATGGCACCAGTCCACGAAGTCCTGGATAAGCCCTCTGTACTCAGCTTCATCTCCATTGGAGATGAGGCCAACAATCGCAGAGTCATCAGAGAACTTCTGTAGATGGCAGTGTGTTGTGTTGTGTGAGAAGTCTGCAGTATAAAGGGTGAACAGGAAGGGAGCCAAAACCGTTCCCTGGGGGGCCCCCGTGCTACCGATGATCGTGTTGGACACACAGTCCCGGGTTCTCACAAACTGAGGCCGGTTAGTGAGGTAGTCTAGGATCCATGATGACAGGTGCTGGTCCACCCCTGCGCACAGCAGCTTGTCCTTCAGTATCATTGGTTGGATGGTGTTGAAAGCACTGGAGAAGTCAAAGAACATGATCCTCACCGCATTCCCGGGTTTCTCCAGGTGAGACAGAGAACGGTGAAGGAAGAAGATCACCGCATCCTCCACCCCAATGCCATGCTGGTAGGTGAACTGGAGTGGATCCATTGCTGGTCCCACCAGGGGGCGGAGGTGAGCAAGGAGCAGTCTCTCCAGGGTCTTCATCATGTGCGACGTCAAGGCCACTGGTCTGTAGCTGTTCAGATCTTTGGGGTGGGAGGTCTTTGGTACAGGTACCACACAAGATGTTTTTCACAGCTGTGGTACCCTCCCCAGCTTCAGGCTCAGATTGAAGATGTACTCCACAATCCCACACAGCTGGTCTGCACAGGACTTGAGGAGCTTTGCACTGATGCCGTCCGGTCCCGACGCCTTCCTCGCTCCGTCTTCCTCAGCTCCGTCCTCACCTGGGTCTTAGTCAGGGTCAGGTTGGGGGGCTGTGTGTTGGGAGTGGGGGGTGTTGGTGGAGTGGGGAGTGGGTAGCAGGACTTGATGTCTTTAGAGGCAGCAGTGGTTGTTGTGCAGTCAGGGGGGAGGGCGGTTGGTCAAACCTATTGAAAAACAGATTCAGATTGTTCGCCCACTCCATGCCCCCCGTGGCCTGGGGGGAGGTATTCTGGAGCCCAGAGATGGTTTTAAGGTTTCTCCAGACCCCACTGATGTTGCTCTGTTGCAGCTTGTCCTCCATCTTCTTCCTGAAGCTGTCCTTGCCTTCTCTGATCTTTCTCCTCAGCTCACCTCTGTACGGACTTAAGCATCTCCTTCAACATCATTTACCAGTCACTCTACGTTCCTCCCCTCACCTATGGTCACAAGCTTTGGGTAATGACCGAAAGAACAAGATCGCGGATACAAGCGGCTGAAATGAGCTTTCTCCGTAGGATTGCTGGACTCACCCTCAGAGACAGGGTGAGGAGCTCAGTCATCCGGGAGAGGCTCAGAGTAGAACCGCCGCTCCTCCACATTGAAAGGAGTCAGCTGAGGTGGTATGGGCATCTGATCAGGATGCCTCCTGGACGCCTCCCACTTGAGGTGTTTCAGGCACGTCCCACTGTGAGGAGACCCCGCAGCAGACCCAGGACTCGGTGGAGAGACTATGTCTCCCAGCTGGTCTGGGAACGCCTTGGTATCCTCTCTTAAGAGCTTTAGCAGGTGGCTGGGGAGAGGGAAGTTTGGGCTTCTCTGCTTGAACTGCTGCCTCCGCGACCCGGACCTCCGGAAAAGCGGTAGAAGATGGATAAGGAAAATGTCATCAATTTAGCAGGAAAAGAGGGGAGAAATGTCGTAAACCCTCCTGTGCTCTTTTCCAGTGCGCACAGTGAGGGGTGAAATGAGGATTTAAGTGCAGGGGTGCACCACACACATTATTAACAAACATCCAGGCAGTCCCCAACGGGTGAAAACATGCAAGGCAACAACACACTTACATGGGACGTTCCTGGGCCAGCATCGTCTGGTGAACGCACGAGGAGAAGAGATTAACCACCGGCACTTCCCAGAGCCAGCGTCGCTCGATGGGTGCAAGAACCACAGCTGCAGTGGAGGTGACTAATCCTTTGTGAAGTTTCGGGTTACATATGACTGAACACATCAGTCAGTAAGCTATACGTTAATGACCCAGCAATGCATGACTGGAAGAAGGCTCCTAAAGTACATGCATTGCTGGTGCCACAAATTGGACACACCTCGGCGAGGCGCAGGAATGAGGATTAACGGGGCTGGGAACAGCTGAAGGAAATGAGAGCGAGAGGGGGCGTGGCCGGACCGGCAGACTGTCAGAAGTGTGAGAGAAAATAGGTCACAGTGGTTGTTTAACAGCTGCCGGTCAGGCAGTGGCTATGGATAGGGAAACGGCACAGAATACACAAAATGCATAAACACAGAGGAACCAAAACCCACAGAGAGATCAGGGCCAAGCCGGGGGAGGCCAAACCGGCTCGGCTCCTGACAGAACCCCCTTCTAGGGGGGGGAATCCCAGACACCCAAGGAAACATCAAGACCCCCCCTCCCCCAGTAGGAGCAAAAGCAACATGAACCCGGGTGGGAGGGGGAATTTTGGGATGTATGTGTGTGCCTTGCTGTCAAATGTTCACTCTCTTAGTTGTTGGAGTTGAAGTAAAGTTCTGAACTGGCAGTCTCCGTGTCATCTCATCATTCCTCCACAGGTCAACCAAACAGGAAGACATGGTGCATCAGGACAAGGAATTCATCTATGACACACTAGAAATGATCGGAGGGAGTCCATAGGAAAATGTTAAATTGTCATGTATTTCCCTGACTCACATCATTGCCTAATGTGTATTTATTAGTATTTATTAGTATTAGTATTTTGTCACGAGCCGAGCCGGCTTGGCCTTCCCCGGCTTGGACTCAGTCTCTCTGTGGGTTTTGGTTTCATTGTTTATGTGCATTTTGTGTATTCTTGTACTTATCCAATCACCATAGCCACTGCCTGACTGGCAGCTGTTAATCAGCCTCTGTGATCTTTTTCCCACGCTGCTGACAGTCTGTCAGTCCAACCACGCCCCCTTGCTCTCCTTAATTCCCCAGTAATTATCTTTCCCGCACCTCGCCCAGGTGTTCCCAGTTTGTGTGGCCAGCAGCGTTTGGATTTAAGCAGCTCTTCGCTAGACAAATGCCGCTGGGTCATTGTACGAGTCACTCTTGTTCTCCATGATGTGACGTCATGTCAGGAAGGACTATTGTTTATGCTCGCTGAGAGGACTGGACTTTTTTGGACTGCTCCTGCTCATGAGTAAACTGTTGGGTTTCTCTGTGCAGTCACTGCTACGCTTTACCTGGAGCGTTTCCTCTTGCAGTGAGTCTGCTACGCTTCAGGTGGCCTTTCTTCTTGCAGTGTAACCGCTACACTTAGGCTGTGCCCAGTTTGCGTTCCCCCCGAATCAGTTGACCTTCCCGTAGTCTTCCCTGCTCTCCCGAGCACATCTATGTTGTTTTATAATTTACTTGTTTGTCTTTATCTGTGAACAGTTTGTCAATAAATGTGTGTTTGGTGAAACCCTGCGCTTAAATCCATCCATCGTTCTCCTCCTCCGTGTGCAATGGCAGAGCGCACGGAGAGCTTATGACAGTATTAAGTATTAAAGAGTGTTTATTACCTTTATTAGCATTGATATGTATCTATTACCTTGGCATTTGTTTGGAGAGCAGAGTAAGAATTTCATTGCTCAGGAAATGTTGCATTTCTTAACTGTGCACATGATACAGTAATAAAGTCTTTGAATCTTGAATCATTGTTTTTCTTTGTTTATTGTTAAATATTGATAATGTTCACAAATGATAAAACTATAGTGTATGTATATCAGTGTTTTCATGTCCAGATGACACCAGAAACCGCCCAGCTGTGAGATAGTTTTTTAGACATTTGAACATTTTGTGTTGGCCCTGCGATGGACTGGCGATCTGTTCAGGGTGAACCCTGCCTCTCGCCCAAAGATGCTGGGATGGGCTCCAGCCCCCCGCCCGGCCCGTGCAACCCGAAAAGGATTAAGCAGAAGAAGATGGATGGATGAAAAGACTTCAGACATTCATCAGAATGTCTTGGCTGTGGGAGCAGCGGCTATTGGTGCTGGCTGGAAACGAAGGCGGCGTGGTAAACGTGCCGGTGCACTAGTCAGGTTGAAGAAACGAGGATTTCGCATGCCGCTCCCATTGATCCATCTGGCAAATATCCGCAGTTTGGTGAACAAAATGGATGAACTGCTGCTCCTGACTCACAAAAACCGGGATTTTAGCAGATCTGGCGCCCTTTGTTTCACGGAGTCCTGGCTGAGTGAACACATCCCGGACAGCGCGGTGCGTCTGGACGGATTCCAACTGTTTCGCGCTGATCGCAGCCGAGAATTCTCTGGAAAGACTAAGGGTGGTGGAATCTGCTTCTACATAAACGAAGGTTGGTGTACTGATGTCACAGTGTTGAAGAAGTTTTGTAGCCCTAACCTAGAGTCACTGTTCATAAACTGTAAACCCTTTTATTCACCGCGAGAGTTCTCCTCCTTTATTCTGGTCGGAATTTATATCCCGCCTGCTGCTTGTACAACGGAGGCACTGCAGCACCTCGCTGACCAGATAGCAGACGTGGAGGAAAAACATCCAGACTCTCTGCTTATCATTCTGGGTGATTTCAATAGAGCTAATCTCACAAATGAGCTTCCTAAATACAGACAGCATATTAAATGTCCCACCAGGGACACAAATACACTTGACCACTGTTACACAGTTTTAAGAAACGCCTATCATGCCGTCCCCCGTGCAGCTCTAGGTTTTTCTGACCACTGTCTGCTCCATCTTATTCCAACATACAGACAGAAACTAAAAACTTCCTAGCCTGTTGTAAGGACTGTGAAGAAATGGACTGAGGAATCAAAGCTGAAGTTACAAGCCTGCTTTGACTGTACAGATTGGAGTGTTTTTGAGGCTGCAGCCATTAACCTAAATGAACTCACTGACACTGTGACGTCATACATCTGTTTCTGCGAGGACATGTGTGTGCAGACCAAGACCTTCTGCACATACAACAACAATAAACCCTGGTTCATTCCTAAACTGAAGCAGCTACGTCAGACCAAGGAGGAGGCCTACAGGACTGGTGACTGGACTCTGTACAAGCGGGCCAGAAACATGCTGACGAAGGAGATCAGGCTTGCTAAGAGGAGCTACAGTGTGAAGTTACAAAAAAACTTCTCAGCCAACAACTCTGCTTCTGTCTGGAGAGGCCTACAGAATATCACCAACTACAGGAGACCATCCCCCCACCCTGTGGAAAACCTCCAGCTGGCTAACGACCTAAACAGCTTTTACTGCAGGTTTGAAAAGAACCTACAGTTCTCACCTCCCACCCACACAAAAGGATTATCTGCAGCCCCAGGAACTCCATCCCTCCTCCACTCTGACCTCCCACCAGCACTAATGATCTGTGAAGAGGAGGTGCGCCGGGTCTTTCAGAGACAAAAGATCAAGAAGGCTGCAGGACCTGATGGTGTGTCTCCGTCCTGCCTGAGAGTCTGCTCCAACGAGTTGGCCCCCATCTTCACCCGGATCTTTAACAGATCACTGGAGCTGCGTGAAGTGCCTTCCTGCTTCAAACGCTCCATCATCATTCCAGTTCCCAAGAAACCCTCTATTACAGGATTAAACGACTACAGACCTGTTGCCCTGACCTCTGTGGTCATGAAATCCTTGGAGAGATTGGTGCTGAACCACCTGAAGGTCGTCACAGGCCCCCTGATGGACCCACTGCAGTTTGCCTACCGGTCAAACAGGTCAGTGGATGATGCAATGAATATGGGACTACATTACATCCTGCAACACCTCGACTCCCCAGGGACGTACGCCAGGATCCTGTTTGTCGACTTCAGCTCAGCGTTCAACACCATCATCCCAGGCATTCTTCATCAGAAACTCCTCCAGCTCAAGGTGCCCCCCTCCACCTGCCAGTGGATCTCCAGCTTTCTGACTGACAGGTGGCAACAGGTGAAGCTAGGGAGATTTACATCCAGCTCCCGAAAAATTAGTACTGGCGCCCCCCAAGGATGTGTCCTTTCCCCACTGCTCTTCTCCCTCTACTCCAACGACTGCACCTCAGAGGACCCTTCGGTGAAGCTCCTGAAGTTTGCGGACGACACCACAGTCATCGGTTTGATCCGGGATGATGATGAGTCTGCATACAGGCGGGAGGTGGAGCAGCTGATCCTCTGGTGCAGCCAGAACCATCTTGAACTTAACCCAGCCAAAACGGTGGAGATGACTGTGGATTTCAGGCGACACCCTCCTTCATTCCCCCCACTCACCATCCTCAACAGCACAGTGTCCACTGTGGACTCCTTCAAGTTTCTGGGTACCACAATCTCCCGGAACCTGAAGTGGTCCTCCCATATAGACACTGTCCGGAAAAAGGCCCAGCAGAGGTTGTTTTTTCTGCGTCAGCTCAAGAAGTTTGATTTGCCTCAGGAGCTGCTGGTTGTCTTCTACACTGCCATCATCCAATCTGTCCTCTGCTTTTCCATCACTGTCTGGTTTGGATCTGCCACTAAACAGGACAAGACCAGACTGCAGCGGATCATTAAGTCTGCGGAGAGGATCATTGGTACCGACCTACCCTCCATTGAGAACTTATATCGGTCCATAACCAGGAAACAGGCGGGAAACATCTGTGCTGACCCATCACACCCCGGCCACAAACTGTTTGAACTTCTATCTTCTGGTCGTCGTTACAGATCACTGAAGGTCAAAACCACCCGTCACAGGAACAGTTTCTTTCCTCAAGCCATCACTCTGATGAACTCCTAACATTCACCTAGTCCTACCTGTTGCTGTACTCATGACTTTTCATCCATTATTACATTGCACATAACTCTCACACTGCTTTTTACTTCATTCACATTATATCACTGAATCTGAGTCCACATTGAAATACTGTGTGATTGTATATTTTTTCATATATTTCTGCAAAGTGTGGTTAGTCTGAGTAAATAACTGCATATATTCCTGTATATATTTGCATCCTTTTATAGAAACGTGGACAGACTGTAATTTACTGTACATATTCTGTTGTCATTGAATCCTTATTTAAATCCTCCACCTGAACAACGAGAGCAAGTTTTTAGCCAAAGTCAAATTCCTTGTATGTGTTGTGCATACTTGGCCAATAAAGCTGATTCTGATTCTGATTCTGATTCAGAATATGAACATACTGTAATGTTGAAGTAGCGCCCTCTGGTGGATCTAAAGTCATATTTCAGTCTTGACATCCCCCCCAATCCCCCTTCAAATCACCTACTGCATGTCATCACATCGATCTAGCTATATATAATATTATGTACTTGTAATCAGAGAGCGGGAAGCCAACCACCGACCCTCCGATCAGAGGTAGACCACACTCTTCCCCTGCACCACAACCACAGTGAATGAGAGTTGATCTGAAAAGGTTTTGTTGGATTGGTCAACTCTTCTTTATCTGTAGACCCCTGGCACAGGGCTACAGCTGCCGTACTTATTCATAGTTTTTGATCACGTGACTTCCGGTGGGGTGAAAGGAGATCGGCGGACATGGTGGGGGGATAATTGTAATAACTGTAGAGCGTAATGAAGCAAAAAATGTGAAAACGTCCAAAATTTATTGTCAAACTCTTGATAATGACAGATAGTGGTATGATGACAAATTAGATTTAATTGAGAAGCAGGCTCCCGATCTCATTCCAAAGCAAAATTGGCCAAAAGACACGGAGACGTGGGCTAGCATGACCTATCCAGACATGTACAAAGCTAAATATATTCATCTTCATAACACTTATCATCCATGTTTATTCACATCAACCCATAAATTATTCACAGAGCCCTCAACTTAACTTCTCCTGTTTTTTCTGTTTTTCTCAGTTGTTTTTTTTTTTTTTTTTAACATGTAACCTAATTTGCCTCATCCAATCATGTAGATTAGTTCATGGGCCCAGACCAGATTTTTGGGTTATTGGTACCACTCAAAGGGACAAATTCTAGTGATCCATTTTGGAATGGCCTATATCTGTGGATGATATTTTGCCATGATAGCAATTCCAAAGTAGTAGCTTAGTCATAGCTATCAGGCATTGAATATGATGCCCCATAAATCACAAAATCTGAGGCTGCAAATATTTGGAATGATAATACCAACACATATTTACCCTATTAATGAGCAGTTACTTGTTATTACAGCATATCTGAGATACAAATAAAGCCCAAAAAACAATTTTGACAGTTGGTATTGTAATACTGTGGCATTGCAAAGCACTTCCAATAGAGTACTATAGCGGCTAGTATTAGTCTGTGTCCGAATCATCTACTGCTGCTTCTTCATAATTGCAGAAGTGAATGTTATTAGAGGATATCTGAGATACAAATGAAGCACAGTAAACAGTTTAAACAGTAGATTAATACATAAATATTGTAGGATTACAAAGTAGTCTCCTAGCAAAAGAGTAGTATTCCATTACAGTACTGTAACAGGTAACTAGTAGATCTATTCGTCTGTGTCCGAATCATCTGCTACTTCATAACCTTCATTCGCCATCTTCATCTTCTTCCCTCTGGTTGCTGCAGGTCTGCAGTTTGCACATGTATGTGCATTTCAGCTGGTTCACCAGGCACACACAGTCTGGAAGTTTACAGACGCGGACACATTTGCATGACAGCAACTGCAACACGGCCTCTGGCGCGGGTGATCCACGCATCCACTCAATGGTCAGGTTGCCTTCCTCATCTGTTGTCCACCCACAGCTCTTTGGGTCTGGGACAACAGGTTCCCTCTCAAGGCAGCACCGCCATATTGCAGCCTGGTAGTTGGCCCGAAGCACATGCATGTGTAAACAGTCCTTGCATGGTGGCAGCTGGCTGGACTCCACATCTCCCCGTTTTGCATAGAAGAGGTGGTAGCGGAGATCATTGACATTGCGTATGGTGGGGGAAGATTCATACATGCGGCACACAAACTCCTGCATCTTGTCAAATAGGTCTGTGGACACATCCCATTCTTCACCAAGCTGCTAGAAGGCCTGCTTGTAGGTTGTGTTCTCTCTCAGGAGCTTCAGTGCACCCAGCTTTTCGCGACTGGCAAACGAACTGACACTGTCACAACCTGTGAAGGCATGCAATCCAACAAGATCCTGGCAGACATCTTCACCCAGAGAGCTTGCAAGCTTGCAAACATCGATGTACCGGGTCCGGTTCTGTGTGCCAGACTTCTGGTACAGTGAGCAGGCCAGCTTCTTGCTAAGGCCGACACTAAGGATCAGCACATCTGTGTCTTCAGCTGTGATGACTACGGACCTGTATCCATCCTCGGCAGCATGGCGGGCATGAAGAAGAATTCGTGTGTCGGCCTCTTCCTGTGTTGACCTCAGGGTTTGGATTTCAGCCCACTGGTCCTTGGTCAATAGGTAGCATGCCTCTCCACACATCACGTAGAGCGATTTGTCCTGCAGCGTCTCCCTCTTTGCAGACTGCTTCCACTGGTTGACCAGGAATTTGATGAGGCTCATCTTGTTCTGCGGGGTTCTGAGGAATTTCTTCCACTGCAGAATGTTGTGACCAGGTGCAATGTTCTTCCACTGTGTGCCAGTGTTGGAACCTCTGTTGCATCGCTCTGCATTCTTGATCGACGTTTGCCTGTAGACATCAAACACGACATCAATTCTGGTACTATCAGTGCCTTTGTGCAGAGCTTGTCTCAGTGCAGAATCTGCTAGCTGTGCAAATGTCTTGCCATCCCCCTTGAGCTTGTGGACTAGGTTCATTCCATCAATGATGCATGCTGAAGGCTTCGGAATGTCTTCTGCTGGTGACACATTCTTCTCCAGCTCTCTTGCCAGTGCAGCTTTGTTTGTCTTGCGAAGAGAACCATCACTGTTTGCTAGTGACCATGGGAGTGGTCCTAACGGGTGTGCTAGAACCTCTTTGATGGGTAAGTCTCTGTTCTGAGCAATGATGATCATGTGCCCAAAGAGGTTTCTGTCAGCCTTCAGGATGATCTGCTGCCCTTGGGCCTTGCCAACCTGCTTTCTGTTGATGTTGCCGAAGGTCTTCAGGTTCTGTTTTTTTCATCTTGTCATGGAATTTCACTGTGGGTGGCTCTTTCTCCAAATGATCTTCCTTGAAAGTTTGGTATGCTTCTTCCCCCACTTGGTGAGCTCTCAGCAAGTCACTGGCAACATCTGGTGGGGCCAGGATTCCAGTAGACAAGTTGACCAACTCTGTTTGATCATGGCTCAGTGGATTGACCCAGCTGTTCTCCATCAGTTCCTCAAATGCATGGACATCAGCCTTGTCTTTCTTTATTCTGGGGAGGTGCAGATCGGGATGATTGAAGTGTCGGCAGCTGTTTCTGCCAACCATGTCTCTGAGCTCCCTCAGATATGAGTTTCTGTACTCAGACGTCAGGTGGTACCTGCTGACAGCTCCTGGTTTTAGGCTGAAGCCTTTTGTTCCCCCAGGGGTCTGTGTGTCCTTGTTGACAGTTTCTTCGATTGTCTGGTCAACTGGAATTCTGGCAAAGGGGTTGCTACTTCCAAGTTGCACAGAGAATCCCTGGCCCTGCATGAACTGCTCATGCACATCTCATCCAGACCTGCAATGACACCAGGTATTTGGTAAATTATCTCATGTAATTAATTGCATCAATTGAAATTGGCATTGAAATTACTCATTCTTGTCTATAAAGTTGTACACTATTATTCTGGTTTCGTTTTTAATAAAATGTTGCGATCCTCCAGAACTCCAGTTTCTTTTGGCACACTATAAAAGATAACATTTAATTAATTTTCTTAACTAAGTGATAACCAAAATAAGTCTTAAATAAACATTTATATTGACTTGCCTCGCGGTGCTCCACTGGAATGCGAAAATGTGCTGAAATCAAAAATAAATCGTACCTTCTCCCTCAAAAAAACTGAAAAGTAGAAACTGAATAAAAATTAATATTGGAAACTATCCAAGGTCAATTTCTATTAGCATTTTGTACAGTAAAATGGAGAATAATTCAGAAATACCAGCATGTGATATTAGGCATCATGATAATTTTACTTAAAAAAAGGAGGTGTCGTGTATCATGACTAAGCTACTCATTTGGAAATGCTATCATGCCTTAATACACATATATAGGTCCTACAAACAAAATGGCACCATAGAGGTTTTGTCCCTTTTAGTGGTACCAATATCTAACTCGGCCCATGGACTAGATGCCCTGTAATTTCCCCATTGTGGGACCAATAAAGGAATCTAAATCTAAATCAAAAGGCTGGCTTTATTCATCACATTCACCTGTCCAGGTGCTTTCAGATGAAGTTAGACATCGTTGTCTTGGTGTCTAATTGTTATCCCTCATTGTTAACAATAAGCTGTTGATTTGTCGACTCCTAGCTACTTGTAATCCTCAAAGCCACAGACTGATTAGCCGGTGTTCTGACATTTTTGGCATCAGCACAGCAAACCTCGGGTTACTACTCTGTCATTTTCTTCAGTTGTTCAGAAGAATTAAGACTTCCCAAGTGAGTGACACTCTTGAATGTTGGTGAAGTCTGGATCTCAGCATTGTTCTCAAAAAGCTTTCAGAGCTAAGGTTAGCTTTATCAGCTAGCTTGCTTGTTCCAACACAAACACTGGCTTTGCTGGTTTTCTGCCAGCTGCCTCAAGGATGTAAAGGTGGTGTTTTTTTCTCTTCTTTGGAGACTTCTTTCATTGGAAAGGAAACAGGAGGTGAATGTAGTGTTGTTCGTAGGACATATTATGGTGTAACAAAGATGGTGACATCACCCAGAGTATAAGAGGGCTATTCAGAAGAGGGGCAGTCTCTTTGACCACCTCTATGCCTCTGTATTATTTGTGTCAAAAATAAAGTCCAATCTAGTTCACCATTCAGTCTTGCCATTGGATAACGATTTACATACATAACATTTGGCAACGGGGGTAAAAGAAAGAAGAAACATGGATGCGGGAGTCACTATCATTCGGCCATTTCTGGAGCTTCCCGGCAAGCCATGGGCCTCTTGGGTGAGATGGTTCACCGCATTCCAAAATTACTTGGTGGCTCTGAAACTTGGTGAACTGACAGAAGATAGGGGCTCGGGCAATATTGGTTCATAGTTTGGGTATGGAAGGACAGCGTATCGTTACTACCTTGGGTGCTAGCGAAAGCTTTGAAGACGTTGAGCTAATACCACGACATTGTCACACCCCGGAAAACGTCATCGTCCGGAGGATCCAGTTTCGACAGCGCCGCCAACGGACTGGCGAGTCTGTGCAGCAGTTTGTAACAGACCTACGTCAGCTGGCCAGAGACTGTCAGTTTGGAGTATTGGAGGAAGAGATGGTCTGCGACCAGTTGGCGGAACATGCTGTTTGCCTGGCTACGAGGTCAAAGCTCCTTACATACATGGATGAGCTGACGTTACCCAAGTCCAACGAGATAACTCAGCAGGGTGAAGCAGTGGACAGTCTCTCATGTGACCTTGGTGAGAGAGCTACGCTGCACCGCCCTGAATCACAATCAACAGCGCAGACTGTGGACCCAGACAGCGATGATAGCGAACAGGAGAAGGAGGCTGTGACGATAAGGCCCGCCCCAGAATCGCCCAGGTGTTTGGGTTGTGGGTCCACTAAGCACTGCTATAAGGCTAGAGAGAGAAGACGACACTGTGGCACGTGTGGATATCTTGCATCATTTTGCCAGGGCATGTTACGGGTTCGAGTGAGGAGATCCGAGACACATCCAGGATCTCCCCATTTCGCCTCCCACAGTTGTTTGCAGTTTATCCCCAAGTGTCAACGGCTGTGCTTTCTGTATGGTGGAACTGGATGGAGTGACAGTGCCATTGCTGGTTTACATGGGAGCGGTGAGATCGGTGTTGGATTGGGAAACTGTGTGGAGTTCCTTCTCACAGTCTCAGGTTGGAGAAGAGCAGTCAGGCTGTGGTCTGTGGGACTGGCTGGTTCTGCAATGATGGATGGAGTTGTGTGGGACAAACCTTTGCCTAGTAATCTGGACAATGAGCAGGACCAATTCTACTCAGGGCCATCGCAGGAGGGTTCTGGTGTCAGCGCCCAAGTAACCTTAGCTGAGGGAACTGAGCGACGCGGTGGGACGCTCGTGACGGTAGGTGACTCCAAGTGGCTGACCCACTCTGCTTCCGGAGTTTGGCTGGGTGGTACTGAGAAGCAAGGGGTCGTAACGGCTTTGCCAGCATCTAAAATGAAAGCAAACGGGGCAGGACCAGCTGGCACGGTAAAACAACGTCCCACACAGGGACACTGGAAGCCGAGTCGGGCTCCTCAGTGTGTCGCTGATGTGGCCCGATCCAGGGAGGAGGCCTGGTCGAGAGGAGTTTGTGGCCAGGACAAACAATGGGAAGACCAGGGGCGGCCGCAGGTGGTGGCTGTTGGGGTGGACGGTTACCTTCAGCTGTTTGACGGCTCATGGAGACATTCCAACCAACTGCAGTGTGCCAATGATGAGAAGGAGGTTTTCTGGGTTTTGGCGTGGGTCACCTCCGGGCGTGAAGAGAAGAAGATGCTCTGGACAAGACCCGCCTGACGGGTCTCCGGGGACGTCACCCAGAGTATAAGAGGGCTTTGCGGAAGAGGGACGGTCTCTGACCACCTCTCAGCCTAGCGGGAGCACCTCTGTATTACATGTGAGTCTATAATAAAGTCCTATCTAGTTCACCGCTCAGTCTCATAACTGGGTCACAATTTACATACATAACAGTGAGCAGGATCCAAGTGTGGTCCGTACGGAGACCTAATCAGCCAGAATGATTAGAAGCATTTGCGTCGCTGAGCATGAGACATTTTCTGTCTCGCCTGTGTGAACACAGCTGTGTTCACAGGTAAGAAGTTGGCAAGGAGGGCTAAATAGTAATTTGAATCTTCATATTATCCTGTGGCTTGAAAGTGTGGTACTTAATGTGCACCGTGTCATTATGCACGAGAAGTCATAAATCATGACTCTTTGTTTGCTAGCGGCAAGTCCCGGAAAAAAGTTCTATGAGTGACTGGTGTCATTGGAAAGCTTAGAAATCGTACTTTCTAGCAATATCTATGTTTTTGCGGAAGACACAACTCCCGACTGATCGAACGCAAGTTTTCAACCTAGCCAAAATTGTCTTTTTCTTGGTCAGTTTTTGTGCACTTTGTACAACTTAAATATCATTTTGAAGGTCTTTCAATACAGAATATGGAAATAAAGTTACATCAGTTTTGAATCAGTTTTATATAATTTTCAGCTTTAATGAAATAGAATTCCCTCGGCAGCTTCCTGCCAACATGGCTGTATTTTGTGTTCAAAATTGGGTAAAAGCAAATGCACAGCTGATATAGTTTACAGAGCTTTATTACAATGATAGTTATTTACATAAAGAGGCTTACGGCACTCGCCTGCTTGCCAGGTGACTCCCGCGATGAAAGAGGCAGAGACTCTTCCGCCCACTTCCTTTATACCTCGAGTGGCATCACCACCGGAAACCGGTGAGATTACAAAGAGAGATAACACCCCATGATGTTAACCCCCCCCCCCAGTGGAGACGTGAATGTGGGCTCAGGGCACAACAACAGACTTATAACGGGCTTCCATTTCCACAAACCCCAAAACTGCCAGTCTGTTCCATCCAGAGCCATAACATTCTCTTCCTTGTTGTTTTATTTGTCGGTGGGGAAACAAACTGTTCACGGTCACCAGGTTCAACACTGAGATAACTGCTCCAGTGTCCACCAACAGTGGAACCGCGACACCATCAAGCATGATGTCACACCCGATCCTTCCCGTTGTCTCTGGGGAGACCGTGTGTAGAGGAAAATATGAAATTAATAAATATAATCAGGTATGAATTATTTAATTTATATTGATGTATTGGAATCTGAGATCAAATCTCGTTTCATACACACCAGAAAAGTTAATAACACTCGTAGGGGCACCAGCTTCTATCTTTAAGAAGCAATTTTAATTTTAATTTCACTTTATACCTGTTTAATCACTCAATAAATTAATTAAAAATCAGTCTCAATTTTTTTTTTCGTGAATTTGATACCTGTGCTTGAAACAGACTCAGAATGAAATAAATTCTGAACAACTTCTCTCATTTTCACATATTTATTAAACGAAATGATTAACAGACATTGCAGTAATTTCATTAATCATAAAATCAATCTTGTAAATGATAGATTAACAATGTCAATATTTTTGGAACCAGGGTTAAACTGAGAAACCAATTTCTATCAGTTGGAGATAACAGATTATGAAACAACGCAAATTTATGGAGAAAGTTTACTAATTATATGAAAAGTCCTGGATTAATCTTAAGAAAATAAAAACGGAATTTTAACGAAAAGAAGAGTTATCTAACTAACTAACTAACTAACCTGCACTTATATAGCGCTTTTCTAGTCACAAAGACCACTCAAAGCGCTTTCATTAATACTAACCCTCTATTCTAAGGGCCTATAGGAAACAAATATCTAGGGACAATTTAGAACAGCCAATTAACCTAACATGCATGTTTTTTTGGCATGTGGGAGGAAACCGGAGAAATCCCGGAGTAAACCCACGCAACACGGGGAGAACATGCAAACTCCACACAGATCACTGTTGGTCGGGGGCTGGGATCGAACCCACGATCCCACGATCCCCACAATCCCCCGGCCAAGGGTAAACTGTGCTGCCGCAGTGCTAACCACTGCGCCACCGTGCAGTTATGTTAATGGTGTGGGGGTATAGGTTGTGAACTCTTGTCCCCCACATATGCATGACTCTATATGCATTGGGGGCTTCACGTCTCGGAGAACAAAGGAACACCTGGACCTGCAGGGACCTGCAGGAAGAGGCAAGGAGGTGTGAAGTCAGGCCTTTGTCGAGGAGAAGAGGCCCCAAGGGGAGTCCCGGAACATCGAGGGATTATGGACAATTGGTGAAGATCAAAGAGGCATTGTGATTGAGATTATGTACATAGATCGTATGTTTGCATAAGTATCATGTGACCTAGGTTGTGTGACTTCTGCAGAGTATAAGAACTGTGATGCATAGCTGTGCTGTCTCTTTTCTGTTGAGAGATTGATAGAGGATGCGTTCTTTCAATAAAACTGATCTTGAGAAATAAACTCAGGCTCGTCTCTGAGCGCACCCTCTACACTGGTGACCCACGACTAAAGCATGGCCGGTGACGACCTTCACGCACCGGTCTCCTCAGGAGCCAGCGGAGCTAACGCAGCTACTGCAGTCCAGCTGCCCGATTTCTGGCAGCATAACCCGCGCTCCTGGTTTATCACTGTCGAGGCACAGTTCCATCTTCGGGGAATTTCAGCACATTCAACGAAATTCTACCATGTGGTTGCCAAACTGGACAGCCTCACAGTGCAGTGGGTGGAGAGCTTGACCAACCACCCACCACAAGACGACAAGTATGGCGCACTGAAAGCCGCCCTCATCCGTGCTTTCACCCCCTCGCTGGGAGAACGAGCAGAGAAACTCCTAGCGTTGACAGAGGGTGAAGCAGACAGGCCGGCAGACCTGATGGCGAAGATGATAAATCTGAGGGGCGACGACGATGACGGTTTCATCTTCGCCCACCTTTTTCTCAGAACGCTACCGCCAAAAGTGAGAGTCATCCTGGCCAGCTCACAGCTCCTGACCAACCGAGAGTACCATGAGCTGGGACAGGAGGCACAGCGACTCGTCGACGCCAACAGATGGCATTCAGCCACCACGGCGGCAGCAGTGCTGAGCCCATCACCAAGAGACAGCAGGAGACCAGAGGCTGCAGCATCGGACCCGATGACGTCAGCAGCAGCGGAGACCAGGAGAAGCGGAGCGGATGGCCCCCTCTGCTTCTATCATCAACGTTTCGCCAAGAGGGCACACAAATGCATTCCACTGTGCCGGTTCAAACGCCCGGAAAACGCCAAGACAGGGGGTCGGTAGCAGCTGCGGCCCTCGGTGCGAAGAACAAGCTGCTTTTCATCACCGATGCAAAGTCAGGGAGGCAGTTCCTGGTGGACACAGGCTCCCAACTGAGTTTTATCATGCCTTCCTACGCCAACCGGCTGGCGTCCTCCAGCGGACCTCTGGTGTTAGCAGCGAATGGTTCAACGATCAAGACTTTTGGGGAGAAGACCCTCACCCTGTCTTTTCACGGTCGGACATTTGAGTGGACCTTCATCGTAGCTGCAGTCAGCAACAACATGCTAGGTGCTGATTTTCTGTGCTCTAATAGTTTATTGGTCGATCTTGCTAATAGACGTATGATTAATGCATGTCTTTTCATTCCTTTGCCTGCACAGCTCGGGTGGCCCCGCCGACTGCACATCCCACTGTCACAGCTGCGGGTGGAAAGTTGCAAGCATTACTCACTAAGTTCCCAGCACTCACGGTCCCAACGTTTTCGGCGTCAGTAACTAAGCACGGGGTGGAACATTTCATAACCACTACTGGCCCCCCCGTTTTTGCAAAAGCTCGCCGTTTGGACCCAGCTAAACTGGCCATCGCACGTGAGGAGTTCTCAAATCTGGAAAAACTAGGCATTATCAGGCGCTCGAACAGCCCCTGGTCCTCACCACTGCATATGGTCCCCAAGTCTGATGGCTCGTGGTGGCCTTGCGGTGATTTCCGCAGGTTAAATAATGCTTCAGCACATGACCGCTACCCGATCCCGCACATCCAAGATTTTTCGGCACATTTGGCGGGGGCGCGCATTTTTTCTAAAATAGATTTGGTGCGCGGTTACCACCAAGTCCCAGTCCGCGCTCAAGACATACCCAAAACAGCGGAAATAACTCCTTTTGGACTTTTAGAGTTTTTGCGCATGCCTTTTGGGCTCAAGGGTGCCGCGCAGACGTTCCAACGCATGATGGATGCAGTTTTGCGTGGCCTTTCTTTCGTGTTCGTCTATTTGGATGATATTTTGGTGGCCAGTACATCCGAAGACGAACATGAGAGCCACCTCACAGCCGTTTTTCAGAGGCTAACAGAGCACGGGTTAATAATTAATCCAGCGAAATGCCAGTTCGGGGTGGCGCAAATAGATTTTTTGGGGCACCGGGTCTCTCCAGAAGGAGCGGTCCCACTGCCCGAGAAAGCGCGCGCAATAACGGAGTTTCCCCAACCTCAAACGGTTAAAGCACTGCAAGAATTTTTGGGAATGGTTAATTTTTACAACCACTTCCTTCCAAGCGCGACGCGGCTCATGCAATCGCTGTACGCGGCACTTAAAAAACAAAAGCCTGCAAATAAGATCGAGTGGTCCCCGGACCGGAAGCGCGCTTTCGCCCAGGTCAAAGCAGCCCTAGCGAACGCCGTTTTGCTGGCACACCCAGTGCCAATGGCTCGTATGGCGCTTACCACGGACGCTTCCGATTTAACGATAGGGGCGGTCGTCGAGCAGTTCGTGGCAGGACGCTGGCAACCTCTCGCATTTTTTAACAAAACATTGTGCAATAATGAGCGGAAATACAGCACGTTCGATAGAGAGCTGTTAGCCCTGCATTTGGCCATCCGCCATTTCCAGTTCTGGCTGGAAGGACGCCGCTTCACTGCGTTCATGGACCATAAGCCGTTAACGTTTGCGATGGCCAAGATTTCGGAACCTTGGTCAGCCCGGCAACAAAGACAGCTAGTCGCGATCTCGGAATTCACCACCGATATCCAGCATGTCGCGGGCAAACATAATGTGGCAGATTGTCTCTCACGTGCAGTGGCAACGCCAAACCCCCAGGGGGCAGACTCGGCAGCCGTGGGCGCAGGCCAGGTTTGCGGCGCGGAAGCGCTCGCAGCCCCGGTCTGCGTAGGTTTAGATTATGCAGCCATGGCCGCAGAGCAGGTCGATGACGCAGACGTGCGCGTGCTCCAGTCTGGACCAACAGGGTTAAAGGTGAACTGAAACCACCTTTTTGCGCAAAAAGTAGAATAGCAGATTAATTCCTGATTACCTATTGTATTTTTCAACACATAAAAGAAATTTTTAGGCCGTGCGATGGCCAAGCTATAAGCCGATAAACTTTTGCCTCTGGCTGGCAGTGCCAAACAAACCTGAAGTAGTGCAGACGACGCTGCGTGACGTCACGAGTGTGACCCTTATCAAAACAACAATGGCAGATGATAGCAGTTCCAGCAGTCAAGAACACCAGAGTTTTCAGAGTGAAGAGGCATTCAGGATCGGTGACGAGACAAAGGAGGATGCAGGAGTGTCAAGTGAACAGGAAGAGAGCGAGGGAGGCATCGAACTGTACAGATTCGATCCAGAATTTTCGGGGGATTCCGGCACTGACTCAGAGTCAGACCGCAGCAGTGATGGGGAGGAGAGTCACTTATTGAATACAGAATGGTGAGTCTTTACTTCTCTACTTTGGCATGTTTGGGGTGTCAGGATTAGGAAAATTAACAATAAAAAAGAAAGAAAAAAAAAAAACATCAGCATTTTTCCAACTTATTATTTATACATAGGGTTAGGACTGTACAATAGCCTGGCCATGTACACACTTATATGCACCCGTACTTAGATTTGGTTTGCAGTCTGGTGACAAGCCACAGGCTGCTGGTCGCTGCGTGCGCGAGCTAAACCTACATGTTTTTGGTATGCGGGAGGAAACCGGAGAAATCCCGGAGTAAACCCATGCAACACGGGGAGAACATGCAAACTCCACACAGCTCACTGTTGGTCGGGGGCTGGGATCGAGCCCACGGTCTCATGATCCCCGCGATCCCCTGGCCGAGGGTAAACTGTGCTGCCACAGTGCTAAACCACTGCGCCACCGTGCAGCCCAAAAAAATTGGCATTGAATAGACACATCCGTGGCGTAGGGTTAACACGTGTATTCAGGACAGGTTCCATGACCATGGGCTATGTATTACAATACTTCTACAGACTCTGCATTTGAATGTGCTATTTATAAATAATATCTATATCTAGAAACGCATCGCTTCCCGGTCGCTTTTCCTCCCCCTTTCTTTTCTTTCGTCGCCATGACAGCTTTCCTTGGCCACTGAACAGATCTTCCCAGGTGTTGGAAGTGTTTTGCAGTCGACTATCACGACAAAATGCACCAAAAACAACCAGTGTCGACGTGCTCGCAATGGTAAACATGAGGACTGCGTCCCATTCTTGACGTCACGCGGAACTCCGGCTCTACTTCTGGATAATCAGCGGATTCGTAGGATTTTTCAGGGCGGGAAATTTAAAATCGCGATTTTCTCCAAGATTCCGGGATTGGTGGAGGGGGTGCCAATGATAAATTATCTTTATAATTGTATGTACTATCACCCAGTGCCGTTCAATGCCGTTCACTTCAGTTCACCTTTAAGGCTGGAGCACGGGGTGCAGCAAAATGGTGCGCCCCCTCTAATCTGCGATGTCTCCATGGGGCGCCCGCGCCCCGTAGTTCCAGCCGCATGGCGACGCCGCGTTTTTGACGCAATCCATTCGCTGGTGCACCCGGGAGTGCGCGCATCGATTAAAATGGTGGGGGAAAAGTTTGTTTGGCCGGGGTTGCGTAAACAAGTCAAAGAGTGGGCCGCAGCCTGTGTAGCGTGTCAACGGGCTAAAATTCACAAACATACCAGAGCCCCATTACAGCCGTTTCATATTCCGGCTAAACAGTTTGATCATGTACACGTCGACCTGGTCGGCCCCCTCCCTTTGTCGCAGGGGTTCACACACCTCTTGACGATGGTGGACTGCACCACGCGCTGGCCAGAGGTGGTCCCTCTGGTGTCAACTACAGCAGCAGACGTTGCACGCGCGTTTTTAACAGCTTGGGTTGTGCGTTTTGGAGTCCTGTCGGACATAACGTCTGATAGGGGCCCCCAGTTCGTCTCCGAGCTCTGGTCATCCATGGCTCACAGCCTAGGTGCGAAAATTCACTGCACCACTGCGTATAACCCTCAGGCTAACGGTTTGTGTGAACGTTTCCACAGGTCATTGAAGGCAGCCCTCAGGGCGTCGCTCACAGATACAAATTGGGCAGATAAACTTCCATGAGTTTTATTGGGGTTGCGTTCTGCACCTAAGAAGGATTTGCAAGCCCCCCCAGCCGAACTAGTTTTCGCTCAGCCCCTCCGGCTGCCGGGAGAATTTCTTCCGGACAACCCCGCACCGAATTTCCCCCCCGCTCAGCTGTTGCAGAGCGACACCGGATCAAACACCCTTCCTGGCCCAGTTCATCACAGCTTTCCGCGCGTTTTTGTGCCCAACACTTTAAAAAACGCGGAGTTTGTTTTTGTTAGACACAATGCTCAGAGGCCAGGTTTACGACCGCCTTATGACGGACCGTTCAGAGTGTTGGAAACAGGTGAAAAACATTTTTTGCTTGATTTGGGAGACAGAGAAGACTTGGTCTACATCAACAGACTCAAACCCGCCTTTGTTTTGGCTGACAAACACGTGCAGCCGGCCAGGGCACCCCGCCGGGGCAGGCCGCCAAAAAGGCATTGTCTCAAATCACCACAGGGATGCACTAATGACTCTGATTCACAGATACGAGGAGCTGCTGCTGAGGGAGCAAAACCCACTCACAGCAGATATGGCAGGAGATTTAAGCCCAAACAACTGGGGATGGTGTTATGATAGATTGTGGTATTTTCTGCTTTTTATGACATGTTGTCATGTGTCCTGCTATGCATTTTAGAATATTCTTTGTCCTCAAATAGACGTTTGGGGGGAGTTATGTGGGGGTATAGGTTGTGAACTCTTGTCCCCCACATATGCATGACTCTATATGCATTGGGGCTTCACGTCTCGGAGAACAAAGGAACACCTGGACCTGCAGGGACCTGCAGGAAGAGGCGAGGAGGTGTGAAGTCAGGCTTTTGTGGAGGAGAAGAGGCCCCGAGGGGAGTCCCGGAACATCGAGGGATTATGGACAATTGGTGAAGATCAAAGAGGCATTGTGATTGAGATTATGTACATAGATCGTATGTTTGCATAAGTATCATGTGACCTAGGTTGTGTGACTTCTGCAGAGTATAAGAACTGTGATGCATAGCTGTGCTGTCTCTTTTCTTTTGAGAGATTGATAGAGGATGCGTTCTCTCAATAAAACTGATCTTGAGAAATAAACTCAGTCTCGTCTCTGAGCGCACCCTCTACAATGGCTTCTTAATTTGCATCTGATTAGATACACAAATTATTACCGAACCTCAGACGTTTAATTCAGCAGATGAATTAAAGTTTGCAGCTCACGTGATTCCTCGTTCGGCGTCGTCCTCAGCCCAAGATTTCGTGGATGTTAGGGGAAATATCTGCCCGCAGATATTTCAGGATCCACAGTTCAACCTTTAAAGTCACGCGGTCGAAGTGGCTGGATTTTGGCTGAATGACCCACAGATGAAACTGGGATCGGAGCCAGATGATGACGACGTTTCTTCAGCGTGTGATGAACAGCTGCGCGTTTTCTCCTTCGTAGAAAAGAGGCTCCAGAGGTCTTCGAGAATAATTAGATCTAATCAGATCTCAAATTAGAAAAAAGACTTTCGGACTTTAGATAAAATAATAGCTTCTGGTGTGTGATTGGTCAAGAAAAATATTATAAAAATAAAGTCAAGATTAAAGTTTACATAAAAATTAAACAAACGGTGGTTTTACAGAAAGTTTAACCAAGATAAAGTGATAAATAAAAATTGGAGTTTAACTCCGATTAAGAATTGAGCTCAAAGAAATAGGAATTCCTAGGCATTTAAGAGATAAAAGGAAAAGACATTAAAATACAAAGTTACATAAACAGATTACGAGTTATCTGCTCTGTGTTCAGAAAAGCGACACGTGGTACAAGTCTTTGTTCTTCCTTGAAGTTCTTTCTTGCTGTGTGTAGACAATAGACAATAGACAATAGAGAGAGATGAATGGAGGTGAATCCAAGAGAAAAGAGCGTCGGAAAAAAAAGGGGGGAAAAGAGCCGAAGAGATGAATCAGAGATCGGTGAAAAAAGGGAGAAGCAGGGGCTCTTCCTCCTTTTTATAAGCTCTGTTGATCCTTCGCGGGCTTCCGGGTTGACCGGAATCTCAGCCAATGAGCGTCCTTCGTGGGCGGGCTCGATAAACTTTTAGTCCAATAACAGGCCTCGTCTGTGAGAGACCAATAGGATGAAGAAGCTGGGGTTCCGTGAAGGCTGGTGAAATGTGATATCGGTCCACATGAATACACACAATTTTAAATACATTGGAATATGTTTTTACAGACTTATGTATAACTAAACTAACCTTAGTGTATCTTATAAGCAGTGCTTCTAAATCAACATGCAGGAATAAACATTCATTTAAACATTTTTAACATGCAAATATATAAAATCACAGATTAATGCATTTCACACATATTATTGATTTTCCACATTAAAGACATCAGAGTCCATTTGCTTTTCATAGTCCTGAACAGAAGAGAAGGTTTAGAATTGAGTTTGTAATAATGTACTTTAAAGTTCACTGGTTAAATCCAGCATGTCCCAGAGTTTAAGGAAATTAACTGAGTTGTGGATCTGTGTGGCCAGGTCTCCATGTCTCCATGTTTATGGGGGCAATAAAACCAAAGCTGGACATAGGGGGAATTCCTTAGGCTGGTTTTAACAAAGGAATGGGATTTCAGCTGTGGCCTAAGAGAGAAAATCCATTTTTGACTGTCTTACTCCTGGGTGAAACAAAATGTCTTTAAGCAGAAGAATAATTATCGCTGAGGCAAAGTGAGATGATGCTACACCGTGTGTACTATAGTCGGACTCTTCTGCGCAGCACCTGGTTCCTTCCTATGGCTCCTACATTCGAAGTTCGCACACGCCCTGACAAAGTGGTCCCACAAACCACACTTGCCACAATGCTTTCCTTTCACTGGGCACACACTGGCCTTATAGTGGTGAACAGGGGACCCACAACCGTAACAACGTGCTGTACCTGGGGGGGACCGTATTTTAACAACAGAGGCATACATATCCTCTCCAACATCACCATCACCAGGGTCTCAAAATAGTGCCTCAGCACAAAACTTACCTTCACCCAGAAAGGCCCCTTCAGGAAGGCCTCTCACGATGGTCTCTGCTGCCTCGAACTGTTGGGCGAGCTCGATAGCTGTGGTCAATGCCAACCTTCCTGGATACTCCCAACAATCTGGACTGGACCGCTGTACAGTGAACATGTTCTGCTAGTTGGTCCCAAATCATTTCATCTTCAAGGTGTCCGAAATCACATCCCCTCACCAGGCTTTGGAGATCTTCAATGAACCTCATCACTTGTTCTCCCAACCACTGACAGCGCTGTCGAAACTGGATGTGCTGGACCGTGGCGCTCTCCGGAGTGCGAAAATGGCATGCCATCAACTCCACAACGCCATCAAAGCTATCAGCTCCCCCCAGGCTCTCTAATACTCTCTGCCCCTCAGTACCCAAATTATGGACTAACGCAGCCCTCGCACGAAGGCTCTCATGCTCGCTGAGGTTCAAAGCCACTAGGTACTTGGTAAAAGTAAAGAACCAATAAGGCCACAGCACGGGCGGTCTGCCCGGGGCCTCCAGAAACGGCTGAAACTCAGCAACAGACTTATCCATTCCCGCTTTTACCTCGTCGCAAAATGTTGTGTCCATATTTGGGTAAAAGCAAATGCACAACTGATGTAGTTTAAGGAGCTTTATTACAATGATAGTTATTTACATAAAGAGGCTTACGGCACTCGCCTGCTTGCCAGGTGGCTCCCGCGAGGAAAAAGGCAGAGCCTCTTCCGCCCACTTCCTTTATACCCCGAGTGGCGTCACCACCGGAAACCGGTAGTTAGACACCCCGGTCTAGCCCATGTCCACCCCAGCTGCCATCTTAGTAATACAGCCAATTTACATACACAACACCGCCCATATAGTAACGCAGCAGTGTGATGTCAACTTGAAACTATGAATAGACACTCCCTTCTTTTAATGCTGAGTGTTTTAACTTTTTTTTTAATTTATTTCAATTGCTTTGTGTCTTGTGCATATACAGTCATATTCTAGCTGTAATTTGAAGTGAAATGAAAATGTCTAATAATTTGTGGGGAGATATTTACATTTTCAATAAAAAATTTAAAACAATTGCTTGTAACTGATTTATGTTTTTGTCATAACTTAACTTTAAAAAAAATACTGTTAAAAATGTAACTATGATGGTTTTTCAGTGTTTTCAGTTGTTCTGTATTTTTGTATAGTTCAGTAGGGTACTGTATCTTAAAGATTTACGGCAGAACCTGCTTTACGGTAGTCTCTCACTGCCTCCATGGCGACAGACACTGCTGGGAAAACGGAGCAAGAGGCGATTTGTTGCTGAACTGCTGTCAGGAATCCTGCTCATGTGAGTTCAGATGTTTGTGGATTTAAGGAGGTTTTGAGCTGCAGCTAAACCTTAAAACTGTCTGGATGTGGAGGTAGCAGCTCCTGAAGACCGTTAGCTCGGTGCTAGTTAGCCACGAGGCTAACAGGCTTTTCCACGTTCTGTGAAATTCAAGTGTGTGAGTGTGAGTTGATGAGGAATTGTGTTACTGAAACAGTCCTGCATGACAGCTGCATCGGTGACTGGAGCGCCAACATTAGCGGAGTTTTCCTTTGGTTTCACTGCCTGATGTTCTAGTTAGAGGGGATGCAGATGACGTCATCAATCACAACTTATGACAGTTAAAAAAAATACTGAGTGGCAGCATTAGGGGGTTTGCATTAAAACCCACACAAAACAAACCCAGAGTAGTCAGTCAGAGCAGTATGCAGAGAACCTGCTTCCATGGACCTTTTCACAAATGCATGATGGCAGCTGCTCGTGACGCGTTGGGCAAAGTATCCAGAGGTTGTTTGAGGACAAAGCTGGGCCGCATCAGTGCACTGGCTCTATATTTATATAATTTTAAAAATTTTAATATGTAAATTCTGATGGCAGGTTAAAGATTATTGTATTGTACAGGATGCTAGTATTAGATTGAGGGCCGAGTGGCTCTATCTGCTGTAGTTTCTGAGTTGATCGATCCCCATCCAGGGAGTAGCTGATTTTCACAGATATGCTAACGCATATTTTCCAAAACATGAGTCTGTTTGTTTGCAGGCTAAGCATGTGCATATCTATCTATAAATTCACTAAATCTCTGTCTGTGTGTGTGTCTGTTCCATGCATATCTCTCGAACTGTTTGTCAGACTTGCCTCAGAGTTTAAACGTGGTTTCCTGAGGTTACGAGGGTGTGCATCCCTGAATATGGAGTTGCTCAGTCAAAATATGTAATTTTTATCAATAAATGTTGTAGCCACTGTTCTGCAACTGCTCTCTGTGTCTTCATGTCGTGTGTCTGTGACATCACGACCATGCTGATTGGATGACACACACCATCACAACCTGTCGATCACCACAGTGCTTTACAAACAAAGATTTTATAAGTGTTTTGCTGCTGTGTGCATCCCTGAGTATGGAGTTGCTCTGTCAAAATATACAGTATATCATAATGTTGCTGTGATTGATAATTTGGCATGGAGAACACGGGGGGGGGGGGGGGTGTCATTTGAATTTTCATCTGGGGGGCCAGTGATGATGGAAAAAAGTAAACCAAGCAGAAACCGAGCCAAAACCTTCTCCAGGTCAGCTGATCTTGCATTTGTTTGTGGCCGAAAAAAAATCTTTTTAACACTTTTACAGAAATTCTTCTTCTTCATGGTTTACACTCACTGTTGTGGGCCTTCACTTGATCCAAAATGCTGCAGCTAGAGTTTTAACAGGTACTACAAAGAGAGAGCACATCTCTCCGGTTCTGGTCTTCCTTCATTGGCTTCCCATAGAATCTAGAATTAAGTTTAAAATCCTTCTTCTCATTTACAAAGCTCTAAATAATCAGGCCCCTTGTTATTTGAAAGATCTGATAGTACCTTATCAGGTTCAGGTTCAGGTTACTTTGTTTGTACCCGTAGGTAGATTTGTTTTGCAGTCTGGTGACATCCATATTTACAAGCCACAGTTACATTCAACATAAACACAAACACAGGCACACATGAAGCTGACCATAAACATGATAAAAATACTTAAGGCTCCATCAGTCAGGGTATAGAGACAAAGAGATGAGAGAAAAACCAGAGGTAAGAGAGAAGGGTCATATTAAAAAGTTAAAGACTAGTCAAAGAGGATTAAAAACTCAAAGATCTAAAACCCAATAAAGGATTTAGAACCCAAATAAAATCCTACAAAAATAAATAAATATAAAATGGAGTTAATAATTAGGTACCTAAATTATGTGCAATATATTGTTACAGCTTGTTCAGTTCTTTGACAGCAGCAGGAACAAAGCTGTTTTTGTAGCGCTGGGTTTTGCTTTTTGGGACAGCAAACCTCCGTCTTGAGGGAAGAAGCTGAAAGTTGCAGTGCAAAGGGTGGGAGTCATTTAAAATGGAGGTAGCAATCCTCTGTACTTGTCTGGTGTACAGGGATGTCTGGCTCAGCTGTGACTCACCAAGCAAACGACTGGACCATCTAACTACCTGATCCAAGGATTTCCTCTGTTTCAGTTTTATCTGACCAAACCATGACACTAAAGAAAAGGATAAAACAGATTCAATAAAAGCCCTATAAAACACTGTCATTATGGTTCGGTCAATTTGGAAGCGTGCAAGTTTTCTCAAGCAATGCAAATGTTGCTGACCCTTTTTGCACACCCTTTCACAGTTCTCTTCAAAGTTTAAATTACTATCAATAATCATCTCAACATATTTGTAGGATTGTACACATTTGGTGGTCTGACCTTTTAGTACGGTGACTTTGTGCCTGGGATTTTTCCTCCTAAAGTCAATAATCATATCTTTAGTTTTTGTCGTATTCAGCTGCAGGTAGGAATCTTCACACCAGTGAACAAAATCATCAACTACTGGGCCGTGGCCACTCTCACCATCCTGGAGGAGACTGACAATAACTGAATCATCAGCATACTTTATAATGTGTCTGTTGTCATGTCTGCTCCAACACATGTTTGTGTACAGGATGAAGAGTAGTGGTGACAACACACACCCCTGAGGAGAGCCAGTAGAAGAGCACTTTAGGTCAGACAATGTACCATTGACCCTTACTCTCTGCGTCCTGTTGGTTAAAAAATCCAGAATCTAACCCACCAGATTATTGCTCAAATCAAATTGTTGCAGGAGCCTTTCAACTAAAATATGAGGCTGGATTGTATTAAAGGCGGAGGAAAAGTCCACAAATAAAAGCCTGGCATGTGTCCCATTAAAATCCAGATGTTTAAAAAGCATGTTAAACAGAGTAGCAGTGGCGTCCTCCACTCCTCTGTGAGGCCTATAGGCAAACTGCAGAGGATCCAATGCATGCTCAGTCTGCTTTAGGACCTCACATCTGACCAGTTTTTCAAAAATTTTCATAAAAATTGAAGTCAAAGCAACTGGTCTAAAGTCGTTTACCATTTTAGGACAGCTGGATTTTGGAACGGTGACAACCACAGCATCTTTCCAGATCTTGGGCACATGTTGGGTCTGTAAGGACTTATTGAAAATGTAATGAAATACAGGACTCAGTTCATGTGCACACAGGACTTTACCAAGCGCCCACATATGTTATCAGGGCCCTGACTTTTGTTCACTTTTACAGCGCAGAACTCACTTTTAATATTCTGCACCTCAATATTAAAGTGCTGATTGTCTTTGAGTTTCTGTTTCAAATCTTGGGTTTCTGTGCTAAAATCAAAGGAGTCAAAACGACCATAAAAATAATCAAGAGCATTAGCCAGCTCTGTGTCTGAATTAAAACCATCTAAAAACACACGATTACTGTGCTCTGTGCTCTGAAGGCCTGCAATAGTTTTCATACTGGCCCAGGCTGAACCAAGTTTCTTTGTTGCCATCTTACTTTCCAATTCTGATTTATAATTCTGTTTTGCTCTTAAAATTTCGGACTTCAGCTCCTTAGTGGCAACCTGTAGCTCAGAAACAGACCCCTGTTTAAAGGCAAGTGCTTTCCTCTGTAAGCAGGATTTAACTGATTTTGTAACCCATGGCTTGTTGTTGGGATGTATTTTGACACGTTTACGTGGAACAATCATATTTTTACAGAAAGCCATGTATGAGCATGTGACGTCTACCAAAGAGTCCAAATCATCCCCGCAGGACAGTGTGAACATCTCCAAGTCTGTACGGTTAAAGCATTCCTTGAGGCAATGCACTGAATCCTCTGACCACACCTCTATGTCTCTGGTCTCCACCTTGCCTCTTCTGAGAGCAGTTTTATACGTGGGCAGCAAATGTACACAGTTGTGATCTGAGGATCCTAAAGGAGGAAGGGGGAGTTATTTATAGGCCCTCCCTATGGATCCATAGCACAGGTCCAATGTCTTTTTTCGCCTGGTTGGGCAGGAGACATACTGATAAAAGTTTTTAAGTGTCTTCTTTAAAGAAACATGGTTAAAATCCCCAAGAATAAAGTTTGGAGCCTCTGGGGAAATTGACTGCAGCCGCTGCACCACATCAAAGACGGTGCTGGAGGCAGAGTCAGCGTCTGCCCTCTGGTGAATGTACACAGTTGTGATGAAAAGTTGGGGGAACTCGCGAGGCAGATAGAAGAGGCGTAGCGATATGGACAGAAGCTCCACATCGGGTGTACAGATGCGCTCTGTGACCATGACAGATGTGCAGTACGGTACTGTTTGTTAATGTATAAACATACGCTGCCCCCCTGACGTCTTCCCGTTACCTCTTCCTGCTGATCCGAACGCAGTGGGGCTCCAAAGCCATCAATCCACAGGTCCGCGTCCCGGTCATGCGCAGTAAGCCAAGACTCTGTGTAAGCCATGACACAGCAGTTCTTAAAGTCCTTCTGGTAGCGTACATTCCCTTGAATTTCATCCACCTTGTTCCTCAGAGATTGTACGTTCCCAAAAATCGTGGAAGGAAGAGGAATGTTACCAAACTGACGTTTCCTCAGGCGTAATTTCACGCCTCCACGCTTTCCGCGCCTCCTTCTCTTGTCTCTCTTTTCATCGCTGTGTCCATGAACGTCTCTCAAAATAAAGTCCGGCAGTTGCGGCATGGACTCAATCACAGACGCTGTATCATCCGTGTTTAAATGCAGCAACATGTCTCTGGAATATTGTATTCTTCCCGACATGATCATGATCGCGCTCACCTCAGAGACACTCAGCCGGTGGGAAAAAAGCAGCAGTGCAAAAATGGGGAGGAAATCCATATTGATGGAACCAGGGAGCTCTTCGCCATACAGTCCACAAACATTCCAGGACAGAAACGACACAGAATTTCGTTAAAAACACATTAAAGTGCGTAAAACAGACACACAGACGACTGACTTTTTTCACCAGCTGCCAGTCGCTGCGTGCGCATGCGCCCAGTCATCCTAACAGAGCACTGCGCTCCCAAAATTTAGAATTACTGTAATACATAGAATCTCTAAAAGTACAAAGGGAGGCAGAGCCTTCAGTTATCAGGCTCCTCTCCTTTTGAACCAGCATCCAATCTGGATTTGGGAGTCAGACTCAATCTCTGTTTTTAAGAACAGGGCTAAAACCTTCCTTTTTGATATAGCCTATAGTTAGGATGGGATCAGGTGACCCTGAACCCTCCCTTAGTTATGCTGCTAATAGGTTTAGACAGCCGGGGGACCTCCAACAATGCACCGGGCTTCACTTCTTTCTTCACTCTCAATGAAATATTTTTGCCGGTCATTAACATCTGTTTGGTTTTTCCCACAGATGGAGTCCCCGTTGTGCTGTTTGCTCTCTACATGTCTGTTCTTTTCTTCTTCTTCTCTATCCCCTCACTTCCCAGCCAGTCGCAGCAGATGACTGCCCCTCCCTGAGCCTGGTTCTGCTGGAGGTTTCTTCCTGCTAAAAGGAAGTTTTTCCTCTCCACTGTCTCAAAGTGCTGCTCACAGGGGATCGCCTGATTTCTGCGGTCTTTCTGCAATTGTGAGGTTTTCCCCTGCAGTTTGAAATTGTTATGAGATGACTGTTGTTGTGAATTGTCGTTATATAAATAAAGCTGAATTGAAATGAAAATTGCTTTGTACTACCGCTGCCTACCTGGTTACGCAGAGTTGATATAATTTAATTTAAAAAACGGTTAAAGTACAAAAAATCAAATCAGTTTACAAATGTACAGCAAGGAAAAAAAAAAGCAAAATGTGTTAAAACCAGAGGTATCAAAAGTAAATATAAAAAATGTTTTCAATTTAAAAAAAATCCTAAAATTAATGAGATTTATAGATCTAAACCTACATAAATAGTTTTACAAGAAGAAGCAGAAGCACAATATTAAAATTGTCATCCAGCATAAAACATAAAAGCACAAATTTATGTTTTCCTTCTGATAAACCAGCCGTTATGAGCTCTTTACTCTGTGTAATCTGATTACATGCTGTGGGCCATCAAACTTGCACTTTCTGATCAGGGATGATGTGCTGATCTCCTGTTCCTGGTTTCTCATTTTTTGTATGTTTGTCACACTTAAATGTTTCAGATCATCAAACAAATTTAAATACTAGACAAAGATAACACAAGTAAACACAAAATGCAGTTTTTAAATGAAGGTGTTCATTATTAAGGGTGAAAAAAATCCAAACCTACATGGCCCTGTGTGAAAAAGTGATTGCCCCCTAAACCTAATAACTGGTTTGGCCACCCTTAGCAGCAACAACTGCAATCAAGCATTTGCGATAACTGGCAATGAGTCTTTTACAGCGCTGTGGAGGAATTTTGGCCCACTCATCTTTGCAGAATTGTTGTAATTCAGCCACATTGGAGGGTTTTCGAGCATGAACTGCCTTTTTAAGGTCATGTCACAACATCTCAATCGGATTCAGGTCAGGACTTTAACTAGGCCACTCCAAAGTCTTCATTTTGTTTTTCTTAAGCCATTCAGAGGTGGACTTGCTGGTGTATTTTGGATCATTGCCTTTCTGCAGAACCCAAGTGTGCTTCAGCTTGAGGTCACAAACAGATGGCAAGACATTCTCCTTAAGGATTTATTAGTAGACAGCAGAATTCATGGTTCCATTTACCACAGCAAGTCTTCCAGGTCCTGAAGCAGCAACACAGCCCCAGACCATCACATTACCACCACCATATTTTGCTGTTGGTATGATGTTCCTTTTCTGAAATGCTGTGTTACTTTTATGCTGGATGTAATGGGACACACACCTTCCAAAAAGTTCAACATTTGTCTCGTCAGTCCACAGAGTATTTTCCCAAGAGTCTTGGGGATCATCAAGATTTCTTCTGGCAAGACTAGTTTATTCATCCAACTTGGCTTTTTTTGGAAGGTAGAACTGGTCCAGACCTCTGTCTCATCGACAATAATGATGTTGTTGTGTGTGTGTGTTGATGTCACAGCTGGTGAGTTCAGTGGTGGACGAGACGCATTCAGTGAGGATTTCGTGAAGAAGAAGCATGACTTCACCAGAGGAGGTACCAGTTTAATTCTTAAAGATTTCTCCTCACTAAAATTATCTTGATTCTTCTTTATGATTATTTTGTTTCAGGCTAGGCTAAATTAGATTGATTAAATCTCCTTTTTGGGGATTCTGTTGACCTTATTAAACTGTAATTCTGTAAAATAAATTAAGGTTAAGATGATCATGTCGACATTTTGATCATTGAATATGCTGTCTTCAATGTACAACAGTAAAATGCTGATGAAAAGATCAACTGAAGTTTAGGTTTAAGTTCAATCAAATGAGCTGTGCTCTTTAGGAAAATTTGGGAGAACTCACATGGGCCAAAAAGAAGTCCCGGCCTCAGGAAAGGAACTTCAGTAAAACTGCTGAGTGGGATTTGCAATTGACTCGGTGCTGACTTGAAAGATGTCCGGAGTGGGCTGGTCAGCGCTGCTCGTGCTGGAGTGTTTTTAGCCTTAGCCATTGCTAACAGTGCTGTTGCTGGTTGGCTCTGAGATGAGTGCGGGCCCGCATGCTCTGAATGTTTTTTCTTTTTTCTTTTCATTTCGTATGGCAGTCCGTGTGGGTTTTATGTCATGTCAAAGTCTTTCTTTCCATCTTTGTCATCGAATCCCCTAAAGACCCAACACCTGAGTGAACTTTTTGGCACATCCAACTGCTCCCTAACTTTCACACTTGGCAGCAAATCTTGCTGGACAAGATGTAACTTCACTCGAGAATGGGGGCTTTTGCAACATTTGGCTGCAATTCTCAGCGACAAACTATGACTTCACCTGACTGTGTGCTAACTTTGCACCATCTAGTGGACTGAAAACACAATTGAGACCCTTAAAGATCTGATGACACGTTTTTGACTTCCTCTAATTTTTCAACACATAATACAATATGACAAAATAGGTTGGTCTGTGCAGTTGTTAGTCAAACAGGCTTTGTTTCATGCAAATATCCAACATTTTTGTGAGCGCCACGTCACCAATTACATCAGTGGCTGGAAAACTCCGCTGCCATGTTGTCAAGTCATCGGGAGAACACAGCGCTTGGCTGCTCATTGTACACGCAGGATGGAAGCCGTAGAAAACATCGGCGATAGTTTCAGCACATGTAGTCTGGAATTGGTTTGTGTTGCCCAATCTTCAGACGATTATAGTTCAAAAGAATGGGATGATAATGAAGAATCTGGGGGCATCAGACGTTATAGGTTTGAGCCGTGCCAAGCGGGCATCGTGCCTAGTGAGTCAGACTCAGAGAGTGACGGTGGAGAGGCACACATCCCCGCCGCAGCAGCAGCGACAAACACACGGCAGGGTAACACCAGTGTTATTCTTTTGTTACAGATATTGCAACAAATTATTTGTTCATAAATATAATTTATTGAAACCCAATTTTTTCAATAAAATCATAGCAGTGTTTTCTCTGTGGCTCAGGCATCGGGTTTATTATGGATTATATTTTGAGTTCTTGTTGTTTTTGTTTTGTACATGTGTTTCATGTGCGTTTTGATCCACTTTCAGGTGGGCACTGTCCAAGATTCGCCAGTCCAAACACACGCGCCCTCTCTCTTTGACAGTCAGCTGTTCATGGTTTGTGTGCATCATCTGTTGTGTTGTCAGCCAGCCAATGTTGCCAGCGCTATCATGACGTGTTAGCTACTCCACACAGCCGTGGGTCTGTTGCGCCCCTTGAAGCGATGTCGGCCTTTGGGCGCAACCGTGGTTAACACGTTCTTGTTCGCTGGGCGATGTCGGCCCTGAATGCCAACTGTGGATGTTTTTGTTTATTTTTTATTTTTGTGGGTCGTGACCTTTTTGGGAACTGTTGTTATCATTCTTATGTTCAATACATGTGCTGTGGTGAATTCTGAGCGTAAATCCATTCATCATGACCCTCTGTGCGCTCTTACGCAGGGCAGAGAGAGGGAGGATGAAATAACGAGGATTTGCTTGCAGGGTTCACCACAGCACATTTAATACAGAAAGACAGACAGTTCCCTGAAAGGTGAAGACATACATAAAGCACAGACACACTTACTGATGGTGTTCGGGGGCCGGCATCGCCCTGCAAACGAATGAGAGGAGACGTGTTTGCCACAGGTGTGCCCCAGAGCCGACATTGCTTCAAGGACGCACGAGAGCCACGGCGAACATGGAGTGACTAACACGTCATGAGAGTGCTGAAAATACTGACAGATAAACAGCACAGATGACAATACTGTGGACCAGCAGTGCATGACCGGCAAACCGCCACTAAAGGCACTTTTCCACTTGGGTCAGTTTGGCACGGTTTGGTACGGGATGGGACAGTACAGCTCGGCCCGCTTTGTTTTTCCACTGCACTAGGTCCCATTTGAAGTGGGTGGGAAATAGTTAAAGGGAGGCGGCGCAACCCTCTCCCTCCTGCTACGTAAAACAAGCGTAACGTTACGCAAAACACAAGCTGGCAGGATACGAGGTGTCTGCGTTCTCTGGCTGTTTTTGCCAGAATAAAGGCAAAAACGAAGAACAGAAGGCAAACCCGCAGTACGACACACTCTGGAAAGGTACTGGAACATTTAGAAGCCATGAGGATGCGAACTACATTACGTATGACGGTAAGCTAATGATTGCTAATGCTACTTTGCTTTTAAGTCCGCCGTACAACATTGTAATGTCGGCAAGTGATCGATATTCGGTGTAGAAGAGCTTGAAATGACGAGGCGATTTGATATATAAACCAAAGTTTATTTATCAGCTCTCCTAACAAGTCTCATTCAGTGCAGAGGTGGTAGAAGGAAAAGAGAGCGAATATCTCCGGCTCACTGACTTTATACTTGCACATAACAAAAGACATGCATAACAAAGGCTGACATCCCTCATTATCTTAATCCCCCCATTGTCATGGTAATTCCTCTCCTCGCCCCAGGGGGTGAGGGTAGCTCCTCCGGTCTCCACCGCAGTGTCTGGGAACGTCTTTGTTCTTCACTTGGCGGTTGAGAGCCTTTGTCCTTTCAGAGGTGTGACGTTGCTTTACATATGTAATTACCAAACATTTCCACATGCTTCAACATTTGTAGGTTATGGAATATATGATTAATATAGACCACAGGCCCCCCAAACAACTAAGAAAGGACAATAGAAAGGTTCACAGTCTAAGATAATTACTATGACATACTAAGTGTTACATCTCTTGCCACAGAAGAAACTTTCCAGCAGCCATGCTCCTAAGAGAGTTCAGTGGTAATCATAACAGCATAGTAAAATCATAAGTCAGTCCTAAACTGTTGCAGCACAATTAGTGAACAATTGTGGAGTGGTTTGAATCAGTCCCTGTGCTGTCTGGGTTTTAATCTTCTCCCAAAACTGCTGTAGGTTGGTTTAGGCGTCCTGCTGAGACCTTCTTGTGAGGAATCTGCAGCGTGGAAGGAGAGTGGTTAATTGTTCCCTGCAGGGGGGCTGAGTCTTTTCTCTTGGGGGTCTGCCCCGCCGAGGTGCTCTCGCCAACTGTGCAGGCTCGTCTTTCAACAAGAAGGCAGGCTTAAGTCTGTCAATGCTGACTGTTTCTTTTCTATCCCCAA
This sequence comes from Pholidichthys leucotaenia, assembly GCA_020510985.1. Taxonomy (NCBI): domain Eukaryota; kingdom Metazoa; phylum Chordata; class Actinopteri; order Cichliformes; family Pholidichthyidae; genus Pholidichthys; species Pholidichthys leucotaenia. The sequence goes on from CM035836.1 coordinate 3,007,520, forward strand.
AATCAAGCACAAAGTGTTTATCACCATGTTCCAGCACTCTGAATGGCCCATCGTATGCCGGGCGGAAAGTTGGTTTTAAAGCTTCATGCCTAACAAAAACGAACTCAGCGTTTTTTAAAGCTTGAGGGACAAAAACCCGTGGGAAGGAGTGATGAGCTGGACCGGGGAGAGAGTCCGGTCCGTTGCTGCCTAAAAACCTTGGGACTGGAAGGTGCCCTGGCTCTGGGTTCTCTGGTAAAAATTCACCTGGGAGCCTGAGAGGTTGTGCAAAAACTAGTTCTGCAGGAGAGGCGTCTAGATCCTCTTTAGGTGCAGCACGCAACCCCAATAAAACCCAGGGAAGTTTATTTACCTAATTTGTATCCGTTAGTGAGGCTCTGAGGGCGGCCTTTAAAGACCTGTGAAAACGCTCACATAACCCATTAGCCTGAGGGTGATAAGCGGTGGTGCGATGAATTGTTGCCCCTAAGCTGCTGGACATGGCTGACCAAAGCTCTGAGACAAATTGAGGCCCCCTATCTGACGTGATGTCCGATGGGACGCCGAACCATGCCACCCAGTTTGTCAAAAAGACGCGAGCGACTTCCTCCGCTGTGGTTGCCGCTAGAGGGACTGCCTCTGGCCAGCGTGTGGTGCGGTCTATCATTGTTAACAGGTGTGTGAAACCCTGGGAGGAAGGTAGTGGTCCCATGAGGTCGACATGAACGTGGTCGAACCTTCTAGCAGGGATTGGAAAAGGCTCCAGAGGGGCTTTTGTGTGTCTGTGTATTTTGGCGCGCTGACAAGAAATGCAAGTTTTTGCCCATTCTTTTACGTTTTTGCGCAGGCCTGGCCACACAAACTTTTCGGCGACCATTTTAACCGAGGCGCGCACACCTGGGTGCGCGAGGGAGTGAATTGCGTCGAAAATACGGCGGCGCCATGTAGCTGGTACTAACGGGCGAGGTCGGCCGGTTGAAACATCGCATATTAGGGGGGGCACGCCGTCGCGTAGACCCTTTTTCTCCAGCCTTAATCCTGTTGGTCCAGACAGGAGTGCGCGCATGTCCGCGTCATTGCTTTGTTCCTCTGCCATGGCTGCATAATCTATCCCTGCATGGATAGGTGCTGCGTATGTGTCTGCGTTAGTGGAGAGTTCTGCTGCTGAGGCAGTATAATCTGTCTCCTCGCGCTCTGGTGATGTCACAGCACGAGAGAGGCAGTCTGCTACCACGTTAAGTTTGCCTGCCACGTGTCAAATGTCTGTGGTGAACTCTGAAATCGCAGCCAGCTGTCTTTGTTGCCTGCCTGACCATGGTTCTGAAATTTTAGCCATAGCAAAGGTGAGCGGTTTATGGTCTACAAAAGCCGTGAAACTCCACCCTTCTAACCAGAACTGGAAGTGGCGGATGGATAAATGAAGCGCTAGCAGCTCCCTGTCAAAAGTGCTGTATTTATGCTCAGTTTGGTTTAGCGATTTGCTAAAGAATGCTAAAGGTTGCCAGATCCCGCTGACATGCTGTTCTACAACTGCCCCTATAGCCAGGTCCGAAGCGTCTGTGGTTAGCGCGATGCGGGCTGAGGGATCTGGGTGAACTAACAATGTGGCGTTAGCTAGAGCGCTCTTTACTTCCGCGAAGGCGTGTTCGCGCTCCGGGGTCCATTCGACCGCGTTGGAAGCTTTCTTTTTTTTGAGCGCGTCATATAGTGGCTGCATGAGCTGAGCTGCGTGGGGGAGGAAACGGTTGTAAAAATTAACCATTCCTAAAAATTCTTGTAGCGATTTGACCGTCTGTGGCCGTGGGAAACTTTTTATCGCGTGAACTTTGTCTGGAAGTGGAACTGCCCCCTTCGGAGAGACTTTGTGTCCTAAAAAATCAATTTGTGACACGCCGAATTTGCATTTGGCTGGATTGATTATTAGCCCGTGCTCTTCTAGCCTCTGAAAAACTGTAGTGAGGTGCTGCTCGTGTTCTTCCTCAGACGAGCTGGCTACCAGCATGTCATCGAGGTAGACGAAAACAAAAAGAAGGTCGCGTAATACTGCGTCCATCATTCGTTGAAAAGTTTGAGCAGCGCCTTTGAGGCCGAAAGGCATTCGCAGAAATTCAAAAAGACCGAAAGGGGTTATTACAGCTGTTTTAGGAATGTCCTCCGCTCGGACTGGGACTTGATGATAACCGCGGACTAAGTCTATTTTTGAAAAAATGCGCGCGCCCGCCAGATGTAGTGAAAAATCTTGAATGTGAGGAATTGGGTAGCGGTCATGCGCTGTAGCATTGTTTAATCTGCGGTAATCTCCGCACGGTCTCCAAGAACCGTCGGATTTCGGAACCATGTGAAGTGGCGAGGCCCAAGGGCTCTTCGAGCATCTAACAATGCCCAATTTTTCAAGGGTTGTAAACTCGTCCCGTGCTATGTTGAGCTTGGCCGCGTCTAAGTGGCGAGCTTTGGCAAATACGGGTGGGCCCGTTGTGGGAATAAAGTGTTCAACCCTGTGTTTAGATTAGATTAGATTAGATTCAACTTTATTGTCATTACGCATGTATGAATACAAGGTAACGAAACACAGTTTAGCATCCAATCAGAAGTGCAAAGGACAGCAGTGCAGTATATACGGTAATTAACAGTATGTGCAATTTAAGCAAATATATGCAGCAGTGCAGAAAGTTAAGAGTACTGTTATGTGCAAATAATGTGCAATAAGTTAGATGTAGTTATGTAGTTATGCAGTTATGTACAGGTGAGGATGGTAAAAGATGATTGTAAGAGAGTCAGCGGGGAACTAAGTTCAATAACGTGACAGCTGTTGGAAAGAAACTGTTCCTAAACCTGCTGGTTCTAGTCCGAAGGCTTCTGAAACGTCTTCTGGAGGGGAGAAGCTGGAACAGTCCATGAGCAGGATGGTTGGAGTCCCTAAGAATGCTGCGTGCCCGGCGCAGACATCTTTTCCTGTAGACGTCCTCTATAGCTGGAAGTGGAGTCCCTGTGATGCGTTGGGCGGTTTTCACCACCCGCTGCAGCGCCTTGCGGTCAGCTACAGAGCAGCTCCCATACCAGACTGTGATACAGTTGGTCAGGGTGCTCTCTATCACGCAGTGGTAGAAGTTGCCCAGGATGTCAGTTGACAGATGGTTCTTCTTCAATGTCCTCAAGAAGAAGAGGCGCTGATGGGCCTTCTTGATCAGGCTGGTGGTGTTAACTGACCAGGACAGGTCCTCCGAGATGTGGGTCCTCAGGAATTTGAAGCTGGGGACACGTTCAACAGCTATGCCATTGATATGGATGGGGTCATGTGTCTCTTCCCTCTCCTTCCTGTAGTCCACTATGAGCTCCTTGGTTTTGCTGGTGTTAAGGAGCAGGTTATTGTCAGCGCACCAAGTAGCCAAGTGCTCAACCTCTGCCCTGTAATCTGACTCGTCGTTGTCCCTGATGAGTCCTGTCACCGTGGTGTCATCTGCGAACTTTATGATGGAATTGGATCCATACATAGGCCTGCAGTCATGGGTGTAGAGGGAGTAGAGGAATGGGCTGAGCACACAGCCCTGTGGTACACCAGTGTTGAGTGTGATGACGGAAGAACGGTTGGGGCTTGACCTAACATGCTGGGGTCTGTTGGTCAGAAAATCCATGATCCATGATGTTTAGCCACAGTGGCTGAGAACTTGGGAATTGTGAGTGCTGGAAATTGGGTGAGGAGTTGCTCAAACTTACTTCCTGCCGTGGTGACGTTAGCCTGCACAGGTGGTGGAGAAACTCGAGCTGAGCATGGAATAGAAGCAAAGGACAGTGCATTAACCAAGCACCTATTTGCTAGATCCACTAATAACCCATGTGCACACAAAAAATCTGCGCCTAACAAGTTAAACCTCACCGCAGCTACAACAAATGTCCATCTGTAGTTGCGGCCGTGGATGTGGAGGTGCAGGCTCTTTTCGCCGAAAGTGTCGATGTTAGAGCCGTTGGCTGCCACCGCTCCGTTGCCCCGGGTGCCCATGGCTCGATCTGCGTGGGAGGGCGTGACGAAACTCAGCTGAGCTCCTGTGTCGATGAGGAACTGCTTGCCGGTGTGTCCATCCGTCACATACAACAGTTTATTCTTCTCGCCGAGAACCGCTGCCGTTAACGGCTCTCGGCTTTGGCGTTTAAATTTGCAGGGGGGAACACATTTGTGAGCCTTCTCGGCGAAACGGTGGTGATAATAACAGACATCGCTCCGTCTGTTAAGTTTTGGCCGTGTCGCTGTCACCGCGGGCTGGATCTGCTCAGTGGGTTGTGGCTCTTCGTGGTTCTGGGCGTCAGCGTTGAGGTCTGCGGATGCTGCTGTGGGTGTCAGCTCCTTGCAGGTGTTGACGAGCCGTTGAGCTTCGTTGGCGAGCACGCGGAAGTCTTGCTGGGTGCTGCATCTCGTGTTGGCGAGTGTCCCTCTCATGTGTGGCGGCAGCGTGCTGAGGAATATGAATTGGAGGAGGAAGTTGTCGTTGTCTTCTTCTTTAAGCTGCAGCAAATCCTCCATGAGGGCTTTAGGCTTGCACCCTCTGTGGCCGTAGACCGCCAGGATCTTCTCGGCTCTCTCTTTAGCTGAGGGGACGTAATTTGCCACGATGGTTGCTTTCAGTATTTCATACTTGTCTTGGGCCGGCGGCCGCTGGATCATGCTCCGCACACACCTCGAAGTGGCGGCGTCGAGTTTGGAGACGATATGATAGAATTTCGTATCGTCAGCCGTGATGCCCGCCAGTGCAAACTGAGCTTCAGCTTGCTGAAACCACGAGGCGGGGTCTTCTTGCCAGAAGTCTGGCAGCTTGACAGCGACGGCATTCGTGTATACCATCACTGCTGTGTCCGCAGGGTGAGAATGCCTTGTTTCTGCTCTCACAGCGGTGCTGGTGCTCGGTTGAGCCCTCTCAATCCCTTCTGCCGGGGGGGAAAGACGTCCATCTGTTCCCCTGTCTGCGTGGGCGCTGGCGTCTGCCTGGGTCGCCACGGATGAGTCGATTGCGGGGGAACGCCTCAGGTCCATACTTGCGTCAGGGTCACCAGTGTAGAAGAGCTTGAAATGACGAGGCGATTTGATATATAAACCAAAGTTTATTTATCAGCTCTCCTAACAAGTCTCATTCAGTGCAGAGGTGGTAGAAGGAAAAGAGAGCGAATATCTCCGGCTCACTGACTTTATACTTGCACATAACAAAAGACATGCATAACAAAGGCTGACATCCCTCATTATCTTAATCCCCCCATTGTCTTGGTATTTCCTCTCCTCGCCCCAGGGAGTGAGGGTAGCTCCTCCGGTCTCCACCGCAGTGTCTGGGAACGTCTTTGTTCTTCACTTGGCGGTTGAGAGCCTTTGTCCTTTCAGAGGTGTGAAGTTGCTTTACATATGTAATTACCAAACATTTCCACATGCTTCAACATATGTTGGTTATGGAATATATGATTAATATAGACCACATTCGGTACTAAAATATGTATTCTCTGTGTGTGTGTGTGTGTGTGTGTGTGTGTGTGTGTGTGTGTGTGTGTGTGTGTGTGTGTGTGTGTGTGTGTGTTTCAGATGGCTGTCTTGTGGCAAAAATATTGCTTCAAACGTTGGGGGTTAACGTTCAACACAGTGATGTGACCCCAACTTCACGAACGCAAAGTGGCTATAATGTCTGTAGAAATGTTTAGCGTCTGATTTGTGTCAAAATCATGGAGAGACCGTTGAGACGTCATGGATTTATCTGCTCCAGCCAGTGGTGTCGTGGCAAAACATGGATCAGGTGCCATATGAGCCGTTAAATATATATTTCAACAGGTAAACAGTACTGAGTTAGGCATAAGATATATTTAATAATTATGATGCATTCTAAGCCAAAGCAAATGGATCTAGGATTAAAAGTAATTAAAATAATGCAGTCACAAGGTTACATGGAGAAATACGTAGATTAACTGGAAATATATCATATTGAGTATTGCTGACTACATGTAGATACTGTATAAATATATATTCTCTGCATCAACAGTGAACTATACATGTATTCATGTAGTATAGCCCTGGGAATTTTGACAATAAACCTTTGTACTTTTGCAGATGTCTCTATTTTGTTTTACAGTCTTCAGCAAATAATTGTTTTGGTTACTTTTCTTAAAAAAGAGCCATTATGTTCAAAGTCACTGATAAATGGTTCGTACTGTTGACTCTTTTCCCACCGATGTCTGAACAGACAAAATAGAAAATCATGATGCAAACACATAAATCACTAAATTGTTTATTCCAATCAGCAGCAAATTATAGATTATTTAGAATGTGCAAAATTCAAACTGAAAAAAAAAAAAAAAAACTGGAATGGGTCACACACGCCAGCCACGCTGCCTCACTGAGCAGCAACTGGTCGGCCCCTCGTACTGGTCCTGGTTCTGGTCCTGGTTCAGCAGATCTTCAGCCTGCATCTCTGTAAATAGTGAGGCAAGGTCTGGTTTGGGTGGATCATTTTCCCCTTGCCTAGATGAAAGACAGAAATGGGTGGTGGATAATTAAAGCAAGTTTAAAACATATTGGCAAAATGAATGAATGAATGAATCTTTATTTCGGATAGATTAGATTAAAAGAAAGGAGCAGAATAATAGAACAAAGGGGGAAAAAAATCCAACAAGGTCAAATTAAACAGCAACTCCTCGGAATATACAATTCAATATAACTTATCCAGAATGGGTGATGGCTGAAGCCGCAGCTTATATTGCCCACCCATGTTCCAGCTAAGAATTCAAAAATCAAATAAAATAAGAGTGATTACAATTCAGAACAAAGCCAAGACAAAACGTGACAAAAACTAAGCAACAGCACAACACAGACTGGATATGATAATCCTGATGTGATTTTACTTGTCGTTTTGTATATACAGCCGTGGACAAAATTGTTGACACCCCTCTGTTAATGAAAGAAAAAACCACAATGGTCACAGAAATAACTTGAATCTGACAAAAGTGGTAATGAATAAAAATTCTATGAAAATTAACCAATGAAAATCAGACAATGCTTTTGAATTGTGGTTCAAGAGAATTATTTTAAAAAACAAACTCATGAAACAGGCCTGGACAAAAATGATGGTACCCCTAGAAAAGATTGAAAATAATGTGACCATAGGGACATGTTCAACCAAGACGTGTCCTCTAATTAACATCACAGGTGTCTACAAACTTGTAATCAGTCAGTCGGCCTATTTAAAGGGTGACAAGTAGTCACTGTGGGTTTTTCTTTCATTAACAGAGGGGTACCAACAATTTTGTCCTCGTGTGTATATTTGGAGTATTTCTTCCTTTAATTTTTGTTTAAATTGTCCGAGCGTTGTACATGATTTTAATTCAGGTCCAGAAGTGTTCCACAGTCTGACTCCCTGCACTGAGACACAGTGTTGCTTGGTGGTAGTTCTCACTGAAGGTTGTTAAAATATACATGTTCCTCTGAAATGATATGGTTTCTCCCTTATTTGGAACAACTTTTGGATATTTGCGGGCAGTGGTAGATTCTTAGCTTTGAACATTATTACTGCAGTTTTAAAGGCAACCAGATCTTTCAACTTGAGAGCTTTTACTTTAAGAAAAAGTGGGTTTGTTGGTTCCCTGTGAGCAGCTTTGTTTATTATTCTAATAGCTCTCTTCTGAAGCGTAAAGACTGGATTGTGGAGAGTGTGAATAACGGAAGCAGATTTATGAACAGACGACTTTATTCCACTCTCTCATCAGTCATACACAGAAAAAGCACGTCTCAATCAACCATGGTTTCTCCTTTTATCCCAACCACTCATCTCACATTTGCATGACATTTCACATCATAATACATTCATCCTTTCTCCCCCCAACTCCTTCTTCCTGCTATCTCCCCATGATCTCCCTAGCTATTGTTCTCCTCTGTTTACCCTCTGCATCCAGTCTGAGGTGATTCACCCAGTCTCTACACGGCCCCTCCAGAATCTCAGACAGAGTTTCAGTCCTCACGTCCTTTTGGCTTCAGTCTCCTCCCATATCTGCTGTAACGGGGGTTTACCGCCTCTGCGGCGCTGCTGTGCTGGCGGGGGACTGCTGGGAGTGTGTCTGACTGTGGGTGGGCCATGGCGAGGGGGGAGGAAACTCCGATTTGCCCATGTGACTGCCCTGATGAATCGTTTTCCTGGGGAGTTCTCAGTGGGGGTCTTCCACGCCGAGGGGCCTGAGCCAACAACACTTGCTCGTCCGCCACTACAAAGGCGTGCTTAAGTCTGTCTATGCATATTTTCTCCCGCCGACCCCCCCAAGTCTAACAAAAAATGTTTGTCCCGTTTCCAGCACTCTGAACGGGCCATCATAGGGTGGGCGCAATGGAGGGCGGTGGGCATCGTTCCTGACAAACACGAACGCAGCATTCTTCAAAGTTTTTGGCACAAAAGCGCGTGGAAAACAGTGGTGGGCTGGGCCCGGCAGCGTGCCTGTGTCTGCGCTATGCTGCACACGCTGAGACGGGCAATTGTCCGGCGCAGGATTATCTGGCAAAAATTCCCCGGGCAGCCGCAGTGGCTGAGAAAAAACCAGCTCTGCCGGGGAAGCCTCCAAATCCTCTTTTGGTGCAGAACACAACCCCAATAAAACCCACGGCAACCAGTCTACCCAATTTGCATCTGTCAGCGAAGCCCTGAGCGCTGCTTTCAGTGACCTATGAAAACGCTCGCATAACCCATTGGCCTGTGGGTTGTACGCGGTTGTGCGATGAACTGCAACACCCACGCTGCGGGCCATCGCAGACCAGAGGTCGGAAACAAACTGGGGGCCCCTATCGGACGTGATGTCCGACGGGATTCCAAAATGTGCCCCCCATGTTGTCAAAAAAGCGTGTGCCACATCCGCGGACGTGGTTTCCGCCAGTGGGACTGCTTCTGGCTAGCGTGTGGTGCGGTCCACCACTGTCAGAAGGTGTGTGCACCCCTGCGATGGCAGGAGGGGGCCCACGAGGTCCACGTGAACATGGTCGAACCTCTTCGCCGGTATACGAAACGGCTCCAAAGGAGCCTTCGTGTGTCTGTGTACCTTGGCTTGTTGGCACGCTACGCAGGCTGCAGCCCACTCTTTTACTTGTTTGCGCAGGCCTGGCCACACGAACTTTGCTCCCACCATTTTGACTGAAGCGCGCAACCCTGGGTGCACCAGAGCGTGAACTGACTCAAACATGCAGCGGCGCCACTCGACTGGGACCACCGGGCGCGGGCGTCCCATGGAGACATCGCAGATTAGGGGGGCATGCCGTCTTGCAGTACTCTGCTCTCCAGTCTTAACCCTGTTGGTCCAGACTGGAGTGCGCACACGTCCGTATCACTAATCTGCTCTGCGGCCATGGCCGTATAATCTATCCCCACGCAGACTGGGGCCACTACTGCATGCGAGAGGCAGTCCGCCACCACATTCAGTTTACCCGACACATGCTGAATATTGGTCGTAAACTCCGAGATCGCGGCCAGCTGTCTCTGCTGCCGGCCTGACCATGGTTCTGAAACCTAGGCCATCGCAAACGTCAGTGGCTTGTGGTCCACGAACACAGTGAAGCTGCGTCCTTGCAGCCAGAACTGGAAGTGGCGTATGGCCAGGCGGAGAGCCAGCAACTCTCTGTCAAACGCGCTGTATTTACGCTCACTGTCGCGCAAAGCCCTGCTGAAAAAAGCGAGCGGCTGCCAAGAACCGGCGACATGTTGCTCCACGATGGCCCCTATGGCCACGTCTGAGGCGTCGGTAGTGAGCGCTATCCAGGCCGCCGGGTCTGGGTGCGCCAACAGTGCGGCATTTGCCAGGGCTGTTTTAACCTCAGAGAACGCCTGCTCCCGCTCCGGAGTCCATTCGACTCTATCCACGGGTTTCCGTCTCTTGAGCGCAGCATACAATGGCTGCATGAGTTGAGCTGAGCGGGGGAGGAACCGGTTATAAAAGTTAACCATCCCCCAAAATTCTTGCAGCGCCCTGACCGTCTGAGGCCGGGGAAAATTTGCCACGGCGCGCACTTTGTCAGGCAAGGGTATCGCCCCCTCCGGTGAGACGCGGTGCCCCAAAAAATCAATCCCCGTCACGCCGAACTGGCATTTCGCCGGGTTGATTATTAACCCGTGCTCCTCCAACCTCCAGAAAACGGTCCTGAGGTGGGTTATGTGTTCGTCCTCAGATGCACTGGCTACCAGGATATCATCCAGGTAGACGAACACGAACGGGAGATCGCGCAGCGCCACATCCATCATGCGTTGGAATGTCTGTGCCGCTCCTTTTAATCCGAATGGCATGCGCAAAAACTCAAACAAGCCAAACGGACTTATTACCGCTGTTTTGGGTATGTCCTCCGCACGCACTGGGACCTGGTGGTAACCACGGACCAGGTCTATTTTAGAAAAAATGCGTGCTCCGGCGAGGTGAACGGAAAAATCCTGAATGTGGGGAATTGGGTAGCGGTCGTGCGCTGTGCGTTATTCAATCTGCGGAAATCTCTGCACGGTCACCACGATCCCTCGGCCTTAGGGACCATGTGTAGCAGGGATGCCCATGGGCTGTTCGATCGCCTGATGATGCCCAACCTTTCCAGGTTGGCAAACTCCTCACGCGCTATGGCCAGTTTAGCTGCGTCCAGGCACCAAGGTCGTGCGAAAACGGGCGGCCCGGTGGTGGGGATAAAGTGTTCCACCCCGTGTTTAGCGATGGCCGCCGAAAACGTTGGGACCGTGAGTGCTGGAAACTGAGTGAGCAGTGTGTGGAACTTACCGCCGGGAGCTGTGACGTTGGCTTGTGTTACTGGCCCGGCCCCTCGAGCTGTACAGGGGAGAGAGTCAAAAGACAGTGAATTAACCAGGTGCCTGTTAGCAACATCAACTAGCAACCATGTGCACACAGAAAATCAGCTCCCAGGATTGGGAAACTCAGTGCTTCTATGAAAAAAGTCCACTCGTATGAGCGGCCGTGTAGGGATAAAGTCAGTGTTCTCTCACCAAAGGTCTTAATGTCCGAGCCGTTTACTGCCACCAGCCCGGGGTCGCTAGGTCCTGCCAGCCGGTCGGCGTAGGACGGCAGGATGATGCTCTTATGGGCTCCAGTGTCTACGAGGAAGCGCCTCCCTGAGCACGAGTCCGTCACATAGAGCAGCTTGTTCTCTTCACCAGCGGTCGCAGCTGCTACCGACTGCCGGCCTTGGCGTTTCCCAAGCGCTTGAATTGGCACTGTGGCGCACATCTGCGTGCGTTCTCTCCGAAGCGGCGGTGGTAGAAGCAGAGCGTGTCTCTCTGGCGCTCCCTGGCCCCCGCTGCCGCTACCGTCGGTGGCTCCTCGCCTCCGCTGGTCATCTCGCTGGGTTCCGACGCCGCCTCATTCACTGTGCGGGCTCAGTCTCTACACCTCTCTACAGGATATATGTTTAACCCCGTGAACTCTGGTCAATTTCCCTAAAAACGTCTAAAAATAACATACCCAAAGTAAATCAAAAGCTGTTCTCCAACCCTTTGCAGCATCTTCATGGGGTTGGTCTCATTTAAAAGAAAACACTTTGAATTGTTTTGACAAAACAGTCATAATCTCTCTAAGTGCTCCTGCCACTGAGTAACAGTCATCTAAACATACTGAATTTGAAGAAAATAAAGTTCACCTGGGTGTTTTTTTAGATACAAATTCTTGCAAATAGCACACAGCTGTCAGATACTGGCTGGAAAATGCAACAGAAATGTAGAACCAAGTGTTATCAAGCTGAGGTCAAAATTTTGTAACAATACCACAAAAAATGAATATATTACACAGCTTTTTTCTCAGGTTGTTCCCAGGCGTTTTTGAACTGTGCCAAATTGTGCCAAATGGCACAGTTTGGAAAAACGTCTATAACTTTTGAATGCTTCAACATAGAAGCTTCATCTTGGGCTCTAATGAAAGGTGACACTCAGGGCTGTGTGTGTGTGTGTGCGCCGCTACAGAGGAGCTCGGCGCACAAAAAAACTTGTGGCCATGATGGACCATTGTAATTACCGATCGGTTAAAAGTCATTTTTATTACTATTTTCATTGCTAAAGAATAATTTAGCTTATAGCACTTACTTGTCCACAACAGCAGTGTTGTTGGCAAACATCTGTTCCTCATTGTCAGACGAACATGAAGCTGGTCCGGTTGTTACGGACTCGTGGTTCTGGTCACCCGACCCGGTCAAACCATCTCCGCTTCCATGATTGCAGTTTTTGTGAACCATTTTTCAAAACAAATAAGAACAGTAATCATAAAAAAAAGACTGGCTAACGGCTGAGAGTGGCTAACGCTACCGTTACACACAGGTCTCAATGTTAGTCACCCAGCGGCTTAGACAAAAAAGATTGTACGCACAGGACGCACGCCTTTCAGTCGTCAAACTTCTCTGCTTCAATTGGCTCGTTGTATTCGCGGCCGTTGGTAGGCAGGTCCTTCTTGCTAGGTTTTCAGTCATTGGTTCTTCAAGGTTTCAGAAACCCAATTCAAGGCTCTTATTAGTCGAATGAGAGGTCAGTCAAATCGTCGGCCTCCGTCGGTCTATGATGACCATGGAATCTAAACCAATCAAAACACTCATTTGGCTTTCTGTTCGCGACTTTGTCTGTACTGGAAGAACGGAAATGCAGCTTCTTTTTTTTTCAGTGCGCACTGAGACGCACTATGACGCAGAGACGTGACCGCCCGCGGAATCCCGGAGTTCAACAGGTTAATATGTGTTTCCCCTTACTTCAGTTCAATATGTCATGTATGGGTTTTGGTATCCTCTGAAGAGCTGGAGCAGGTGGCTGGGGAGAGGGAAGTCTGGGCTTCTCTGCTTGAACTGCTGCCTTTGCGACCCGGACCTCCGGAAAAGCGGTAGAAGATGGATGGATGGATGTCATGTATGGGAGTATTAATGAATGATACAAAGTCTATAGTGTAGGTTGATTCAGCAAATATTTCACTCTGTGCAGTATTGCGATTGATTTGCATATTTTGCCTTTAATATAATTAATGTGACTTTCAACACAGTTTTTTATTGATTATTATGCCAAGGATTTTAACTTTGGATACCCTTTCAATCTCTACACCATTTACACTGAGTTTAGATACTGAGTTGTTGTGATGGTGTGAAATAACGTTATCAATAAAAGTTTAGCCACCACTGTGTCGCCCTGGTTTCAAGTGTGGGTGGTGTTTTGTGCTTGTATTGCTAAAATATAAAAGGAAGCACTACAGTGGGTCTCAAATATTTGTAATGTGTTCTTTTAAGATAAGCCTTTATTAGTCCCACAACGGGGAAATTCCAGGATTGCAACAGCACAGGGATAGCAACACTCAGAGCAACAATCAGAAGGCAAGAAAAAAAGCAAGCAAGCAAGAGCACCTAATATACATATGTACATATTACTATAAAATATATATATATACACACACACAGACACACAGTGCAGAGCATTGTAGCTGGATGGAATAAATATATGAATATATAAACACACAGGTCGGAGCATTGTAGCTAGATGGAATAAATATGTAGATATATAAACACCCACAGTACGGAGCATTGCAGCTAGGTGGAATAAATATGTAAATATATAAACACACACAGTGCGGAGCAATGTAGCTAGATGGAATAATATGTAGATATATAAACACACAGTGCGGAGCATTGTAGCTAGATGGAATAAATATATAGATATATAAATATAAACACACCCAGTGCGGAGCATTGTAGCTAGATGGAATATATGTAAATATATAAACACACACAGTGCAGAGCATTGTTGCTAGATGGGATGAAACAGCATAACCGTCTACTTAGTTATCCTACATGGTATGATTATGTGCCCATACATATTCTCACCCTCCATAGCGACCGGTATTTTCCTAGTTGTATGCCGGAGGGGACCATTGTGTAAGTCTATTGCATCTTTTGCATTCAAAAAACTATTAGTTTGTTACGTCTTTTTGCTATCTCTGCGAGCAGCCCTGCTTAGGTTGTACAGTCTGACAGCCATTGGTAGGAAGGACCTGCGAAACCTCTCGGTTGTGCACCTGGGATGATGTAGTCTGCTGCTAAATATGCTCCTCAGTGCATTCAGTATGTCCTGCATAGGGTGGAACTCGGACTCCAGCAGAGATGACAGTTTAGCCACCGTCCTTCTCTCTCCTATCTCCTCCACCGGATCAAGGCGCTGCCCCAGGACAGAGCTAGCTTTCTTGATCAGTTTGTTCAGTCTCTTCCTATCGGCTGCAGTAATGCCACTGCCCCAGCAGACCACTCCAAAAGTGATGGCTGATGCCACCACCTTGTCATAGAATGTCTTCAGCAGCGCCCCTTGTACACCAAAAGACCTGAGTCTCCTCAGCAGGAACAGCCTGCGCTGTCCCTTCTTGTAGAGTGTGTCAGTATTGTGTGACCAGTCTAGTTTATTGTTCAGATGAACACCCAGGTACTTATAGGATGTCACCATCTCGATGTCTATTCCCTGTATGTTTACTGGTGCTGTGAGGGGTTGCCCATGCCTGCGGCAGTCCACCACCAGCTCCTTAGTTTTCCTCGCGTTGATCTGGAGGCAGTTCCGATGGCACCAGTCCACGAAGTCCTGGATAAGCCCTCTGTACTCAGCTTCATCTCCATTGGAGATGAAGCCAACGATCGCAGAGTCATCAGAGAACTTCTGTAGATGGCAGTGTGTTGTGTTGTGTGAGAAGTCCGCAGTATAAAGAGTGAACAGGAAGGGAGCCAGCACTGTTCCCTGGGGGGCCCCCGTGCTACCGATGATGGTGTCGGACACACAGTCCCGGGTTCTCACAAACTGAGGCCGGTTCGTGAGGTAGTCCAGGATCCATAATGACAGGTGCTGGTCCACCCCTACACGCAGCAGCTTGTCCTTCAGGATCATCGGTTGGATGATGTTGAATGCACTGGAGAAGTCAAAGAACATGATCCTCACCATATTCCCGGGCTTCTCCAGGTGGGACAGAGAACGGTGAAGGAGGAAGATCACCGCATCCTCCATTTACTGCATGAGTTTAAAGATGAAATACTATAGACTACACATATAAACTAAATCCTAATGGTGACTGAACATCTCCCATTCCCCAAGGTGCAAGATGCACTATTATGACTATAACTCATAAAAGATCACAGAAATGATCTGATAAAAAAAATAAAGAAAGAAGCGGTTTACAGTGGCTACTGTTGGATGTGCCATTCATTTTCAATTACTCTGTAATTAATATTCACATAAATAAATCTCAGTTCAGTCCCTTTCATATAAAGTGGAAATTGTGCTACTTTAAATTTGGCACTTTACCTATACTTGTGTCTTTCGCTCTTCTTCTGGCTGAATCTTAATCCAAACGGAAATTATATATCTGGAAAAGCGGCTTATATGCGATTGTCACCACTTAAAAGAAGAAGATCGGGTCAGGGGGAACCCAAGGGGAAGACTCATGGAAATTGGAACTCATGTGTCTGTATGATTCGACTGGAGATGCAGAATACATCTACTGGCTATGATCACAGGATTTCTATTTTTGGCTCTGGAGTTTCCTGATGTTTCAGAAATTGAGGAAGGTGGAGAGCTGTTCAAATGCGGACCCAGGCAAGCTCCTTCACCAATTCGACCAGTTGGGGAGTGCACGAGGCGGCATGGTGAACTGAATGGTGATTCAGATGGTGGAATACATCTTGAAGTCGCTAGTGCTCCAGAGAATGTTTTTTTTAAGCCTGTATGGAAATTATGAAGCACAGGATCGCATGTGAGAGGAAAATTTTATTCTCTGAGTGCACTGTGCAGATTTGACATTGTTTTTGGTGCCCTGTTTACATTCCTCCTCGATGAAGATAAGGCTGGAGAAGTGGCTAACCCAAACAATCAACAATTGCTGTTGTTTCAGCAGACCGAGCTCCAAGGACAGCGTTACCATGTGTCTGGACTATAGAACACATGACTGAATAATATCTATCCGTTGCCAGAGGGTGCCCTCTGCTGTTCACTAGCAATGACACACTTACACTACATACTGCATACAACATTACACGACTGATACATGTATACTGACACAAATACACACATACTGTCTCTCTCATCTCCTTGTAATGTGTGATCTATTGTCTGCTAATTGTGAATAGAGGGGTTTTTTTCTGTGTAATCATAATTTGGCTCATTTGAGCTTATATGAGCGTTATTCTGATAACTGTGTTTTTCTCTCTGCCTATTGTATTTTCCCTGACCCTGACCCTTGCCCTCTTAACCCTCCTGTTCGACTGGCGCCTTCGGGCTGCCGCGGCTATGGGATGCGCTTTAGAGCGCGCCCAATGTCAAGTCAAATTTCAATTCTCCTGTATGTATCGCACATATGGTAGTATTGACAATAAACCTTTTCATTCATTCATTCATTCATACTTTAACTTAAAAAGCAAAAGATTTGACTATAAATATGATGTGTTGTTTACCTGTCATAATACTGCTGTCAAAACATCACCATTCCGAGCAGATCCTGTTTGGACTCTACAATGAAATACACACAAATTAAGTACATACACAGCATGAAAGTGCAACATGTAAAAAAAAACAAAAAACAAAAAAACCCCACCTTTTTAACCAGGATTACAACTAGCTTGTTTCATCAGATATTGTCAACACAAAAAAGCAACATACAAGGATGGACGTAGCATTGAGCTAGGTCATCGTTTAAACATGGTTCAGTTTTCGTCTGTACTAAGTGAACTTTCCACTGTTGGAAAAAATAACGTAAAACATGAATATCACATCACTCACTGTCCTGTATATCACAATATCACAGCTTTAACTGCTGAAGTTGAGTGCGTCGCGGCTGTACATTCAATTCAATTTGGGTGGCTGGGTCTAATTCCCGGTGCGTCTCCATCTATTTTCTAGTGCGTCTGCTTGTGCTCCCCACTGCAAGCTCAGTCTGCTTCCCTCTGCATTCTCTCATCAGCCGAAATGCACAGGAAACTCTGCTGGACCGCTGTGTTGATTTCTGCTGATTTATGTTAAGCCATTCTATCGTTGTTGTTTATAATATCACTTGTTTGCGGGCTCACGGACAAAAAATTGCAAATGGCGGCAAGCTATTCTGGAAAGTCAGCGTAACGCACACTCTCATGACGTTACGCCCAGACCAATCAGTGGCCAGCAGTGAATTGACGTAACAGTGCCGGTACCCTTCGGACCTACTCTCGATCTGGGCCGATAAAACTGGCATAGTTAAAAAAAAGCAGAACTGTTAGGACATCGGGTGCTGAATGGAAAAGCGGACAATGGGTGCCGAATTGTACCAAACCGTGCCAAACTGACCCAAGTGGAAAAGGGTCTTAAGTACATGCACTGCTGGTGATGGTGTAATGAGAAGCACCTGGGCAAGGACTGGGAAAGATGATCAGCGGGAGTTTGAATCAGCTGGTGATCATGAGAGAGGGGACATGACCGGACCGGCGAGATGTCAGCAAGGGATCACAGAAAGTAGGTCAAAGCTGCGTGTAAATCTATTAATCCTTCCCCTTTTCCGCTTCTCCTGTGTAAAAGCGCGCGAGGAGGCTTATGACAGTTGGAGCTGAAGCGTGTGATGTAGTCTATCATGGCCTGCTGTTTATCTAAGCCTGCGACTCAACGCGAAGGCATAGCCACAAAACTAAAACAAGAAACCAGAGAAACTGTGAGCTACAAAGCTGCTGTCATTCCAGCCAACAACACTGGTGTCTGTTCTGTTGCTGACGTCATTTCAGCCTCCTCCTTCATTCAGTGGGCGGCACCACAGTCCAGTCAGCGGCTGCGGTTTTTTGATGATAACTAGTTTATGCAGGTGTGGTTGTAAATATTATATTGATCATCAGCAATGACTTTTGGGTTTACACAACATCCTAAAAAAATGTCAAAATTGTGTCATCAGACCCTGAAGTTGTACCTATAGTTCCTTTGGTGGAAACGATTCTAGTTTTGGTAGGCCAGTTTGTTTTTCTAACTCTGCTGTTTTAGCTTCATTTGAAGGCTCAAATATTTTTAGTGGCTCCATACAGATTTTTTTTTTTTTTTTTTTTTTGCCAAAATTGCTCAATTTTTTTTTCTTTCATAGAAGTTGCTGAGTACTGGTCTAGAATCAGAATTATTGTTTCATGCTCCTTTTAAGAGGGTTTTTTTTTTCTGAAATCACATAAAACCAAAGGATTCAAAGTCACAGTTTGAAAAGGTTTTTATCTGCTTTTTTTTTTTTTAAATGTAGAAAGATGAACTATAGAAATTATAGTGCAAAAAACCAGCCACAGGGGGTGTACAAGCCAGTGTACTCCTAGTGCCTGTCCCAAGCCCGTGTAAATGGGGAGGGTTGTGTCAGGAAGGGCATCCAACATAAAACCTTTGCCAAATCTAACATGTAGGTCATGACAAATGAGTTTCATACCGGATCAGTCGAGGCCCGTGTTAACGACTACCACCGCTGCTGTTAATCGACAGGGTGCCAGTGTAAATTGGCCTACTGTTGGTGGAAGCAGGGTTTCCTCTGGTCACATTTCTCGGTGGCGGCCCCCCACGTCAGAAGATTTTCTGAGGCTCTGTCAGGACATGTAAATGCAAGAAAAAATTTATGAAGGAATGACGGTCCACAAGCGCGCACATGAACAACGTGTGTGACCGTGATTCGTGCAGAGAGAAGCGCCCCACCCGCGTGTTCTAGTCACCAGCCAGGCAGAGTGTCTCGCTACTAGTATGACTGTCCGAGAGAAACACAAACTTATTAAAGTACTTTAAACGCAGTAAAAAATCAGAAGAGGTATGTTAGAACTGGAGACATTTATCATGGTTTCTACCCACTGGTAACGGAAGCAATAATGGAAGAGTTGCTTAGCTAACAGGTGTGGTTAAGAGCTCAAGTTGGTTGATTTTGTTTACTTATTGTTTTTTTTGTTTTTCTTATTTCAGTCAAGAATGAAGAGGAGCCGTTTTTAACCTTTACCTTAGTTAATATTAACTAATATACAGTATGTCCATTATTCAGTGTCTCCTCTGGCTGAACGAACTTGGCGTGGTCGCAACATATTTTTCCGGGGGGAGGGGGGGCAGTAAACATATGACACAGTTGTTCCCGGAATATGTCAATTTTATACAATTTATTTCTTTTTTTAAAAAATTCACAGTAACTTTGCAATATGGAACTTACCATTTATTTATTTATTTATTTATTTTTTTTTTTGCTACTTATTTGCACCCGTAGGTAGACTTGGTTTGCAGTCTGGTGACAAGCCACCGGCTGCTGGTCGCTGCGTGCGCGAGCGCCCTAAACCTACATGTTTTTGGTATGCGGGAGGAAACCGGAGAAATCCCACGCAACACGAGGAGAACATGCAAACTCCACACAGCTCACTGTTGGTCGGGGGCTGGGATCGAACCCACAATCTCATGATCCCCGCGATCCCCCGGCCGAGGGTAAAACTGTGCTGCCACAGTGCTAAACCACTGCGCCACCGTGCAGCCCATTTGAAGTATTGTACAACCAAGGCTTGAATACTGGAATATTGGGCCAGTTGGGGTCCCACCCAGACGTCCTGTGTTTAGACTTTTTAGTGGTGCTGTCCTTCTCTCCTTCCTCTCCTCTCACCTCTCCTGGACCGTCTGCCGGAACACTTTCCTCTCCTTGGCTCCTCTCTTCTGTCTCATCTTTCCCTCTCGGAGCTCTGTCTACTTCAGGTTCTCTCTCTCTCTATGGTGGTATAGAAACAGGTTAGAAAATATCAAGTGTCCTGTTTTGTCTTGCAGGATTTTTTTGTCATGGTTTACATCAATAACAAAAATATGTGTATTTTTGGTATTTTTATTCTAGTGTTTCTTTATTCCATTGACAACGAGTAGGAAAGGGAAGGAAAAAAACAGTAATTTATTCATGCATACTTAAATTATATGATCAGAGGTGGGTATAGTCGCCAGAAATTCTACTCATGTAAAAGCAGTGCTTTGAAATTAATAATTAAAAGTAGACAACCAAAAATTTCTACTTGAGTTAAGGGTAAGGCAAAGAGCAGCCACTTAAAAGCTCGAATAATGACTTCATTCTTGAAGGTTTGAGGTTTTTCTGAAAAATTTATAACAATTTTCTTGTAGTTTTCTACATTTCTCTGTAAAGTTATCTAAATTTGCAACCATTTTCCTCAAATTTGTAATTTCCTCTTGTAAAATTGACTTTTCTTGTACATTTTAAACTTTTTTATAAATGTGTGGATTATTTTATTGCATATTTTTTGATATTCTCCTTCAGGATTTTTTGGCAGACAGCAGAATTCATAGGTCTATTTACCACAGCAAGTCTCCCAGGTCCTGAAGCAGCAAAACAGCCCCAGACCATCACACTACCACCACCATATTTTACTGTTGGTATGATGTTCCTTTTCTGAAATGCTGTTACTTTTTCGCCGGATGCAATGGGACACACACCTTCCAAAAAGTTGAACTTTTGTCTCATCAGTCCACAGTGTATTTTCCCAAAAGTCTTGGGGATCATCAAGGTGTCCATCCATCCATCCATCTTCTTCCACTTAATCCTTTTCAGGTCGCGGGGGGGCTGGAGCCTATCCCAGCATCTTTGGGCGAGAGGCAGGGTATACCCTGGACAGATCGCCAGTCCATCGCAGGGCCAACACAGAGAGACAGACAACCATTCACTCTCACAGTCATACCTAAGGACAATTTAGAATCCGTTGATGCCAGGTTGATGCCAGTTTAATGCCAATTAACCTAACTTGCATGGTTTTTTTGGCATGTGGGAGGAAATCGGAGAATCCCAGAGTAAACCTACGCAGGCACGGGGAGAACATGCAAACTCCACACAGATCACTGTTGGTCTGGGGCTGGGATCGAACCCAGGATCCCCCGGCCAAGGGTGAGTTGCTGTGCTGCCGCAGTGCTAACCACTCTGCCACCGTGCGTTTTCTGGCAAAATTGAGATGAGCTTCTGTTGTTTTTGCTCAGTAGTGGTTTGTGTCTTGGAACTCTTCCATGCAGGTCGTTTTTTCCCACTCTCTTTCTTATGGTGGAGTCATGAACACTGACCTTAACTGAGTCAAGTGAGGCCTGCAGTTGTTTGGATGTTGTTGTGGGGTCTTTTGTGACCTCTTGGATGAGTCATCGCTTCACTCATTGGGTAACTTTGCTGGGCTAGCCACTCCTTCACCATTTGTGCATAACGGCTCTCATTGTGGTTTGCTGGAGTCCCAAAACTTTAGAAATGGCTTTATAACCTTTTCCAGACTGATAGATCTCAGTTACTTTGTTCCTCATTCGTTGCTGAATTTATTTGGATTGCAGCATGGTGTCTAGCTTTTGAGGATCTTTTGGTCTCCTTCACTTTATCAAGCAGGTCCTATTTAAGTGATTTCTTGATTGAGAACAAGTATGGCAGTAATCAGGCCTTGATGTGGCGAGAGAAATTGAACTCAGTTTTCCAAAGATGTGATAAACCACAGTTAATTTTTTGGGGGGGTAATCACTTTTTCACCCAGGGCCATGTAAGTTTGGATTTTTTTTAAGCCTTAATAATAAACACCTTCATTTAAAAACTGCATTTCGTGTTTACTTTTGTTATCATTGTCTAATATTCAAATTTATTTGATGACAAACATACGAAAAAATGAGAACTGAAGAAGGGGGCAAACACTTTTTCACACCACTGGAGGTGTGCCATGCTTGTGGCATCATTTTCAAAAAGACTTGAGGCTGTAATTGGTGCCAAAATGCATCAACAAAGTTGTGAGCAAAGGCTGTGAATACTTATGTAGATGTGAGTTCTTAGTTTTTGACAAAAATATTAAAAAAAAAAACAAATTTTTTTTCACATTGTCATTATTGGGTATTGTGTGTAGTTGATAGACAAGTAGGTTTCCACATCAATGAATGTGTGGAATACTTTTTTGAAATACTTTTTCACAGCACTGTATGTTCACAGGCTGTTTTTTCTTTGTCCTTGTTGCTACAGGAACATCAAAGGAAAAATAGAGTGAAACCTCAGCAGCTTCAGGAAGATGAAGATCCTCCAACTGCAGCAAACGAAGCAAAATCACACAGTGACAAGAGTAGAAAAAGAATACAGAGAAAACGCCACACTAGGCAGAAAGAATACTTTTGTGAAGAATGTGGGAGAGGTTTCACACTGTTGGGCAGCTTAAAAACACATAAACTGATCCACACTGGAGTTAAGCCTTTTGTGTGTGGTCAGTGTGGAAAGGCCTTTACTGAAAGGGGTCACTTAAGAAGACATGAACTCATCCACACTGGAGTTAAACAGTTTGTGTGTGGTCAGTGTGGAAAGGCCTTTACTCGGATGAGTACCTTAAGAACACATGAACTCATCCACACTGGAGTTAAGCAGTTTGTGTGTGGTCAGTGTGGAAAGGCCTTTACTCAAAGAGGTCAGTTAAGAACACATGAACTCATCCACACTGGAGTTAAGCAGTTTGTGTGTGGTCAGTGTGGAAAGGCCTTTACTGAAAGGGGTCACTTAAGAAGACATGAACTCTTCCACACCGGAGTTAAGCCGTTTGTGTGTGGTCAGTGTGGAAAGGCCTTTACTCGGATGAGTACCTTAAGAACACATGAACTCATCCACACTGGAGTTAAGCAGTTTGTGTGTGGTCAGTGTGGAAAGGTCTTTACTTACATGAGTAACTTAAGAACACATGAACTCATCCACACTGGAGTTAAGCAGTTTGTGTGTGGTCAGTGTGGAAAGGCCTTTACTCAAAGGGGTAACTTGAGAAGACATGAACTCATCCACACTGAAGTTAAGCAGTTTGTGTGTGGTCAGTGTGGAAAAGCTTTTACGGACAGTGGAAGCTTAAGGAAACATGAACTCATCCACACTGGAGTAAAGCAGTTTGTGTGTGGTCAGTGTGGAAAGGCCTTTACTCAAAGGGGTAACTTGACAACACATGAACTCATCCACACTGGAGTTAAGCAGTTTGTGTGTGGTCAGTGTGGAAAGGCCTTTACTTACATGAGTAACTTAAGAACACATGAACTCATCCACGCTGGAGTTAAGCAGTTTGTGTGTGGTCAGTGTGGAAAAGCCTTTACTCAAAGGGGTAAGTTAAGAACACATGAACTCATCCACACTGGAGTTAAGCAGTTTGTGTGTGGTCAGTGTGGAAAGGCTTTTACGGACAGTGGAAGCTTAAGGAAACATGAACTCATCCACACTGGAGTAAAGCAGTTTGTGTGTGGTCAGTGTGGAAAGGCCTTTACTTACATGAGTAACTTAAAAACACATGAACTCATCCACACTGGAGTTAAGCAGTTTGTGTGTGGTCAGTGTGGAAAGGCCTTTACTTACATGAGTAACTTAAAAACACATGAACTCATCCACACTGGAGTTAAGCAGTTTGTGTGTGGTCAGTGTGGAAAGGCCTTTACTTACATGAGTAACTTAAGAACACATGAACTCATCCACACTGGAGTTTAACATTTTGTATGTCAACAGTGTGAAAAAGCCTTTACTCGGACGAGCACTTTTAAGAAAACATGAACTCATCCACAGTGAAGGTGTAATCCATTTGTGTGTGTTCAATGTTTGAAGGCCTTTATGAAGACCATTAACTTGGACAACATCAATTCCCCACAGAAAAGTTAAATAAACCTATGTGCTTAATGTGGAAAGGCTTTTACTGGTGTGAATCTCTTAAAATCACAGGGAATGATCCACAGTAGAGTTAAAAGTGAGACACCTTTCACATAGACTTTGATCTCTTGTGAGACAGGAAGCTCCTCCTGTGGTTACGTACAGGTTCAAGTTGAGAAACCCTGAGACACAGGTTGTGCTAGACTTTATCTGTCATTTTGACAGACATGGTTGTAAATTTCTGTTATGGTCTGTTATCTCATTTTAATTAGATCACCTTCAGTGTAATCTGTCAAATGACAGCTTTCAAATTTTTCTGTCATTGCTGAAAAATATCTGTCAATGAAGGACAATTTTCATTTCATGCAGCCTCTGCCCTGAGATCAGGCTGTACTGGATTCAGATCCCTTAAATGTCTGAACCAGCATTTCATTTAGAAAGCAGAGATGCTCCATGTTTTGATTTTATGTCTGACTTTTCCTTCTCTGTTGTTGTTGCTCAATCAACTCAGTTTACTTCATTTATTTTCAAACCAGCTTCATTTGCATAGTGCCAGATCACAACCAGGGTTTCCTCGGGTGCTGGAAATCCTTAAAAATGCATGAATTTTAATATTGTATTTTAAGGGTTTTAAAAGTGATTGAATTTTACACAAAGTTCTTGAAAAAACTTGAAATTGTAAGGATGTTTCTTTCTCAATAAATGTCTGTCTGAATAAATAGTTGCCTATAGTTCACTTGTTCTATGGAGAAATAAAATAAATTGGAGAACCTAAAATTCCAGCTGCTCAGCTGTGCCTCGGTTGGCTTCTGTGTGACTGTGGTCAGTCAGTTTTCAGGTGTGACCTCACCCCCCACAAAGACACACAGGTGTAGTCACTGCACCATCATGGCGTGAACGGTGGCATGGCGTGGCTACATTTGTTTGGGGACGCCAAATAAAACAGAGTTGTGTGGGAGTTTCTGAGGTCAGTGTCTGTAAAACTGTTTCATTACACTGACATTAAACTGGATAAAATATTGAAGATGACCAAAAAACTCAAAATTCCTGCAGCTCAGTTCCTGATGAAGTTACAAGTCAAATCAAATATCAATGATCTCCATGTATTTTCTAATATCTAAATGATATGAATAACAAAAACATTGATAAGTTTTTCCTCTGCCTGAATAGAAGAAAATTGACTTTAATTGAGGGCAGTTCAGCCAATCAGGGAGCTTTACATTTTCTCCTCTTTATTCAATTCAATTCAATTCAACTTTATTTATATAGTGCCATTTCACAACAACAGTCATCTCATAGCACTATCAACTGTAGGGGGAACCCCCACAGTTGCAGAAAGACCCCAGCAATCAGGCGATCCCCTGTGAGCAAGCACTTGGCGACGGTGGAGAGGAAAAACTCCCTTTTAACAGGAAGAAACCTCCAGCAGAACCAGGCTCAGGGAGGGACAGTCATCTGCTGCGACTGGCTGGGGGGTGAGGGGATAGAGAAGAAGAAAAGAACAGACATGTAGAGAGCAAACAGCACGATGGGGACTCAATCTATGGGAGAGAACAAACAAATGTTAATGACCAGCAAAAAAAAAATATTTCATTGAGAGTGAGAAAAGGAGTGAGGCCCAGTGCATTACTGGAGGTCCCCCGGCTGACTAAACCTATTAGCAGCATAACTAAGGGAGAGTTCAGAAGCACATGATCCCTCCCTAATTGTAGGCTATATCAAAAAGGTAGGTTTTAGCCCTATTCTTAAAAACAGAGATCGAGTCTGACTCCCGAATCCAGATTGGCAGCTGATTCCACAGGAGAGGAGCTTGATAACTGAAGGCTCTGCCTCCCATTGTACTTTTGGAGATTCTAGGTATTACAAGTAATCCTGCATTTTGGGAGCGTAGTGCTCTGTTAGGATAATACGGTAGTATCAGATCTTTTAAATAAAAAGGAGCCTGATTGTTTAGAGCTTTGTAAGTAAGAAGAAGGATTTTAAACTTAATTCTAAACTCTATGGGAAGCCAATGAAGGGAGGCCAGAACCGGAGAGATATGATCTCTCTTTCTAGTACCTGTTAAAACTCTTGCTGCAGCATTTTGGATCAGCTGAAGACTTTTTAAAGATGTTTTAGGACAACCTGATAATAAAGAATTACAATAATCTAATCTCGAGCTAACAAAAGCGTGGATCAGTTTCTCAGCATCACTCTGAGACAAGATGCTCCTAATCTTGGCAATATTACGCAAATGATAGAAGGCAGTCTTAGAAACAAATTTAATATGTGAATTGAAGGACAAATCCTGATCAAAAATTATTAATTATTTAATTATTAATTAAATTAATTATATAATTAATTATATAATTATATAATTAATTTATGATGTTTAATAAGAAAATAAGCTAATAGCCCACTGTGTGGAAGAGTAACGGCTCCCCGGTAGCATTGTTTTTCAATCTTTCTTAACAAGGAAGTGCACACATTCAGGCTTTTGTTGCCTGGGCAACAGCCCATTTTCTTTGTCTGGCTGAGTGGCCCTTCTGAAGGGAAAATAAACATTTAAACAAAGAACTGTTGTGCCTTGTTACATATTTATTAGTGGTGTTTGAAGATGAAAATTTTTAATCATGATTAATGTTTTGGAATGTTGCGTTAATCATGATTACTAATGTTTTAATCATGTGTTTTTCCATACAGATACAGTGTACCTTAAGTTGGTAATTTTTCTTATATGTCATAACTGTTATGAACATGGGAGTGGATAAATATGCTTGCTGTCTTCACCTGCAGGTTTATTAAAGCTGTCAACATATCCAAAATGACAAAAACTATCCAGGATATTCTCCAGAAAATTCTCAAAAGTAGACTGCATGTGCACACAACGGAATGCCAGGGCTTAATAACAGAAGAGAATAAGAATAATCCCAGGTTTCTTTTCAACACTGTAGCCAGGCTGACAGAGTCAGCACTCTGTCAATCCTCGCATCCCCCTAGAGCTTTTGTAGTCAGGACTTTTTGAACTTTTTCAATCATAAAATTTTGTCTATTAGAGATGAGATCAGTCAGATTCTTCCCACCGTAAACTTAAGTACAGCAACTGCTACAACTCCTTCAAGTGATATCTGTTTGGATATGTTTACTCCAACTGACCTTTTAGAGTTAGATAAAATCATCTCATCCAAGCCTTCTTTAACATTTAGGTCATATACCGCAGGCTTTTAAAATTGCTGTAATTAAACCCTTACTCAAAAAGCCAACGCTCGATCCAGGGGTTTTAGCTGGCTATCAACCAATCTCTAATCTGCCTTTCATTTAAAAAAATCTTAGAGTTGTTGCTATGCAATTATTTGACCACTTGCGGGGAAATGGTTTATTTGAAGAGTTTCAATCTGGGTTCAGAATTCATCATAGCACTGAAACAGCCTTAGTGAAGGTCACTAATGACCTCCTTATGGCATCTGATAATTGACTCGTTTCTGTACTTTTCCTTTTAGATCTTAGTGCAGCCTTTTGATACTATCGACCATGATATTCTACTTGATAGATTAGAACACGATGTTGGACTACATGAAACTTCGCTGCAGTGGTTTAGATCTTATTTTCTGATAGACTTCAGTTTGTTAATATCAATGATGAGTTTTCTTCCAACTCTAAGCTCAGTCAAGGAGTTCCACAGGGATCTATGTTAGGCCCTACTCTTTTTAGTTTATATATGCTTCCGTTAGGCAACATCATTAGAAAGCACTGTATACATTGTCATTGTTACGCAGATGACGCACAATTATACCTGTCAATGAAGCCTGACGATAAGTCATCAATTAGCCAAGTTAGAGGCCTCTCTTAAGGAAATCAAAGCTTGGATGACTTGTAATTTTTTGCTATTAAACACAGATAAGACTGAAGTCATTCTTGTTGGTCCAAAAAACCTCAGAAATACCTTTCCAAATCAAACTTAATTTGGATGCGGCTACTCTTTCACTGAATAGTTCTGTGAGGAACCCTGGAGTTATTTGTGATTAAGATCTGTTTTTTAATTCACATGTTAAATTTGTTTCTAAGACTGCCTGAGCATCTTGTCTCTGAGTGATGCTGAGAAGTTTATCCACGCTTTTGTTAGCTCTACTTTAGATTATTGTAACTTGTTATTATCAGGTTGTCCTAAAATAGCTTTAAAACGTCTTAAGTTGAACCAAAATGCTGCTGCAAGAGTTTTAACAGGTACTAGAAAGAGAAATCATATCTCTCCGGTTTTGGCCTCCCTTCATTGGCTTCCCATAGAGTTTAGAATTAAGTTTAAAATCCTTCTTCTCACTTACAAAGCTCTTAATAATCAGGCCCCCTTTTATATAAAAGATCTGATATTACCCTATCATCCTGACAGAGCACTACGCTCCCAAAATGCTGGATTACTTGTAGTAGCTAGAATCTCCAAAAGTACAATGGGAGGCAGAGCCTTCAGCTATCAAGCTTCTTTCCTGTGGAGCCAGTTACCAATCTGGGTTCGGGAGTCAGACTCGATCTCTGTTTTTAAGAATAGGGCTAAAACCTACCTTTTTGATATAGCCTACAATTAGGGAGGGATCATGTGTTTCTGTACCCTCCCTTAGTTATGCTGCTAATAGGTTTAGTCAGGCGGGGGGCCTCCACTAATGCACTGGGCCTCACTCCTTTCCTCACTCTCTATGAAATATTTTTTTTGCTGGTCATTAACATTTGTTTGTTCTCTCCCATAGATTGAGTCCCCATCGTGCTGTTTGCTCTCCACATGTCTGTTCTTTTCTTCTTCTCTATCCCCTCATTTTTAAGAATAGGGTTAAAACCTTCCTCTTCAATATAACCTACGATTAGGGAGGGATCTTGTGTCTCTTTACCCTCCCTTTGTTTTGCTGTTAATAGATTTAGACTGCCGGGTGACCTCCAATAATGTACTTGGCTTCTCTCCTTTTATGTTTACTCTCTTTCTGTCTGTTCTTTTAATCTTCTCTATCCCCTCACAACCCCCCCCCCCCCCAGCCAGTCACAGAAAATGACTGCCCCTCCTTGAGCTGGGTTCTGTTAGAGGTTTCTTCCTGTTAAAAGGGAGTTTTTCCTCTCCAACATCGCCAAGTGCTTGCTCACAGGGGATCGCCTGATTGCTGGGGGTTTTATGCAATTGGGGGGGGGGGGGGGTTCCCCTACATTTGATAGTGCTATGAGATGACTATTGCTGTGATATGGCACCATATAAATAAAGTTGAATCTCAGTAATATCACTGCAACACAACTCGTCATCCAACCAGCAGCCACAAATGCAGCTTGCTCTTTCTCCCGTAGCAAACATCCACAACTTTTAAGCAGATCAACACAAAGCCATGGACCTCATGTGTCACAAAAAACACAATTTCCCTTTTAGCAGAAAAATTGCAAGCATAAATAACTATCTCACCCGTGATGACACCCCACCATGCTGCAAAAATGGCAGAGGAGTGAATGAACATTACGAACACAGCCTGAGAATTTTTTTTAGACTGGTACTAGCCAACAGTTGGACCCAAAGCTTTAAGGATGAAAACAGGCAAAATTCTGTCTGTGTCAACTGCTGGAGGTTGGCAATAACCTAGCATGTAGCTACTAGCCAGCTAGCCAGCTTCCACAGAAGAAGAATAACCCAAAATCCAGGCGAAGTTTTGCAGGAGGCTGTAACAATTATCCAGGTGAGAGCTCCAACAGATAACGTAAACTAAACATGACAGCATTTTGGGGATTTCCATAACTGTAATCCAGCTTGTTTGACTTCACAATGTCTGCATTGCGCACACAGTGTCACATCAGAGTGGCTTTTGGTACGGAGTGCTGCTAGGCCAAAAAGCAATCACAAAATTTGTCGTCGTTAACGGGGGCAAAGTGTTAATGGACGATTAACGTGATAACGCCAACACCACTAATATAAAGATTGTCGAGCTGTACAATAATATTACTAGTAAGAAAATGGTAGTAATTTGTGGAGATTTCAATATTGATTTACTAAATCCACATCAACAAAATGTAATTACAGAGTTCATGAACTCTATGTACAGCATGAGTCTATATCCCACAATAACACATCCCAGTAGAATCACAGTTCACACTGCTACACTTATTGACAACCTGTTTGTTAATATTATTGATAAGAAAATAGAAAGTGGATTATTGATAAATGATATAAGTGACCACTTGCCAACCTTTGCACTTATCCATGGCCACACGGGGGCCAATACAGAAAAAATTTTAAAATTGTTCAGATACAAATCACCAAATGCAATCAGTTCTTTTAAAGAGGACTTGCTAAAGAAAGACTGGACAGAAGTCTATGTATCAGATGTAAATGAAGCTTATGACGCTTTTATAAACATTGTAACCACTCTTTATGAAAAAAAAATGTCCATTAGTAAAGAAAAAGCTTAAACATAAATTTGCCGATAAGCCATGGTTAACCAAAGGATTACAAAAGGCGTGTAAAAAGAAAAAAAATATTATATAAAGCTTTCCTAAAGAAAAGGACAAAAGAAGCAGAGCAGCGGTATAAAACATACAAAAATAAGTTAACATATATAATAAGATGTAGTAAGAGAGACTATTACAGTAAAGAACTGGAGAAAAACAGAGACAATATTAAAAATACATGGACGATACTTAACAGTATTCTTGGAAATAAAAGCAGAAATACAAGCTACCCAACCGATTTTTCAAAAAATAATAAAACGACTCAGAGTGTGAATGCAGCTTCACCTGCAGATGAATTTAATAACTTTTTTGTTAACATTGGTCCTAATTTGGCTCGAGAAATACCCATTACGGTGCCTACAGATAAAACAATAAGCAGTAACACTGCTATAAAAGACTCCATTTTCATAAAGAACACAGACGAGAGAGAGGTCATTAAAATTGTTATATCGTTTAAAAGTAAAACATCTACGGACTGTGATGGTATTGACATGCTCTTAGTCAAAACTGTTATTGAATGCTTAGTGAAACCACTGACGTATATCTGTAACTGTTATGACCCGAGCGCCGGTTCTGATCGCGCTCGGGTTAAAGTTATGTCCCGCTGCCAGCCTTGACAGCTGCGGGCTGTACTCTGGCCTCACCGGGCTCTTATTATGAAGGTGCTCGGTGGGGTTTCCGCCTGTCAATGGTCGGCCAGCTGAGCGTCATTACCGTCGTTAGTTCGCCATATAAGCCCAGCATTGGCGACGGTATGACGCAGCAGTGTAAGTCGCTATACGTCTGTGCTATGGACGACTTGGATCATCTACCTTGTCTGCTTGTGGTTGACCGTCATTTCTCCGGCACCAGTAAGTGAGCTTTTAGCCTTACCCCTTCCGGTGAAAATAGACCTTTGTGTGTCTTTGCTTCAGCAGCCCTGTGTAGCCAATTATCAAATCAACATTTGCCTGTGTATGACTGTCTCCTCCTTTGGACTCGTAAGTGAGCTGTCTAGCCTTACGCCTACTGAAGTGTGGAGACTCATGTGTCATTGCCCCTGCATCTTGTGTTGTTAACTTTTCACCATAAATAAAACTCACTGTAAACTCCCTGGTGACTGTGTGCGTCTCTAGCTGGCTCGCGAGGGCCAGTGCATGACAGTACACTGCTGCCAAAACAGCGTTACGGTGACGCCAACCCGAGACGCTATTCACCAGTGAGTTTGAGTTTTTTGGACATTTGCTTTTTCCTGTCTGGGTGCCGTGTATGTGAAGAATGCCGTCGCGGAGGAACCGTGTGTGGAGTCCGAGCCACGGGCTGACTGATGTGCTGGAAGTGGTGGATGAGCTTCTCATCTCCGCTTCTCTGCTAGACTTTGACCACGGCATACACTGGTACCTGGACGCGGCCGAGGATATACTTTGTCATCTCTCTCCCCGCTACGCTGACCACCCGGAAGTCGATGCGAGGAGGGAGGACATCGCTGCGCAACGCGAAATCTACCTGATGATGGAGGAGGAACGCGGCATGAAGCAGGAGAAGAGGCACTCCTGCTCTTTGCTCATGGATCCTGATCCTTTCCTCGATCCGTTCCGGGAGTTCGCACCGTCTGGGGGCCGGCGAAGGCGTCGGCGCCGCGGCCGGGCGCATCCTCGGCAAGCTCCTACTCCGGATCCAGTTCCGGGCCGCCGGGATGACCCCCTCAACCAGCTGGCTGCTGTGAGTGAGCTGAGTCCTGTGCCGGTGGGTTCCGTCCATGGGTCCGTTTCCACCATCCAGCGAGCGAGGGAAGGAGCGATGTCCGCTACAGCTGATACCATCCTCCCCCCGGGAGACAGGCAAGTTCAAGTTCACTTACCTATCGATCATAGTGATCTGTCTTGTCTGACTCCTGGGGGTGAAGCTCGGGGTTTGCAGCTCCCTGAGTTTCTTTCCCCAGCTGTAGCCATTGTTATTAAACCTGCTGCCTCTGTGTCTCCTCCTGTGGAGCGGTCCTCGGCGTCAGTCCCACGCCATCGAACGAGGGGGAGGCCTGCAGCTCTGGGAGATATCCCAGCCCTGCAGCCTAACATTGGACAGAGAAGAACGGACTGCAGTGAGGAGCCAGAGCCGACAAGAGAGCGTCCCCAGGGTTCCTCAGGGATGCAGCCCGAGTCAGCAGGTCAAGGGTCCTCTCCCTCCATGCCATGCGGGTTATTGGCGTGGACGCCAGCGCGTGAGGAACCAGCTGCAGAGACCATCAGGCCGCCTGTGGAACCCGACGCAGCCGAGTGGGAGCCCGACGACGAGCTGCTTCTTGAACCTGGATTGGCGAAGTCCTGGACGGCTCCAGAGCCCAAGTGCAGGCTAGTGCTCTTTCTTGTTTTTCTGTATGGTGTGTTAGAGCATTTTTGCCTGCCTCATGGGGAGGCGAGTGAGGGGCAGCCGGCCGCTGCACCCGAGCTCGTCTCGCTGGGCTCTGGCGCTGCCGGTGGAACTGATCCCGGTTCTCCCTTGTGTTCTGAGCACCTCCACAGCGTTACCGGTCCGGAGCCAGTCAAGGTCACGGGACCGGGGGTTCCAGGTTTGGAGATGGAGGTCATCGCCGGAGCAGTCCCGACCCGGTCGGGGTCTGACGCGTGGGCCGAGGAGACCCGGTCGGGGTCCAATGTGGGTGCAGCGGTGACCCAATCTGGGCTCATCCTGACCCAGTCGGGGTCCGACGCATGGGCCGAGGTGACCCAGTCGGGGTCCAACGTGGGTGCAGCGGTGACCCAATCGGGGCCCGTCCTGACCCAGTCGGGGTCCAACGCATGGGCTGAGGTGACCCAGTCGGGGTCCAACGTGGGTGCAGCGGTGACCCAATCTGGGCTCGTCCTGATCCAGTCGGGGTCCGACGCATGGACTGAGGTGATCCAATCGGGGTCCGACGAGGTCCAGTGGGGGTCCAGCGCAGGTGCGGCTGCGACCCAATCAGGATTCGAGGGGGCCCAAGGTTTTGGTTGTTCCCCTCTCAGGAGCCACCAGCTGGGGTCCGTGAGAGGGCTCTGTTTGATGGTCTGGCGCTCCCCTGTCTTGTTCTGTTCAGGTGAGCGGCTGCATGCAATCCCTCCACGGTCCTGGTGGTTGTGGGATACGGGTCGGCCACCTGAGGAACTGCTTGGAGCATTCGGCGTCTTGGGTTGGCCACCCAATAAACTGTGTGTGTTACGGGGTGACCTGGTTCGGCCACCAGAGGACTTGTTTCTGGGGGCATGGGACTGGGGCAGGCCACCTGATTATCATGCACTGTGTGACTATCTGTGGGCCCATATGGGGCCTGGTCATGTGAAGTTTGTCTTGAGATTTTTTTTTGTTGTTGTTGTTTCTTGTAGCCAAAGTCATAGTCTTAGTCAAGTCTGAGCAATTTTTTAGATTGCCTCTTGTTTTCTTGTAAGCCAAAGTCATAGTCTTAGTCAGGTCTGAGCAATTTTTTAGATTGCCTCTTGTTTTTTTTTTTGTAAGCCTAAGTCACAGTCTTAGTCACAGTCTAGTCTGAGCAATTTTAGATTGCCTCTTGTTTTCTTGTTTCCCAAAGTCATAGTCTTAGTCAGGTCTGAGCAATTTTTTAGATTGCCTCTTGGGGTTTTTTTTGTAAGCCAAAGTCACAGTCTTAGTCACAGTCTAGTCTGAGCAATTTTAGATTGCCTCTTGTTTTTCTTTGTAAACCATAGTCATAGCCAAAGCAATTTTAGATTGCTCCCTGTGTGTTGGTGTGTATTTTTTTTTTGTTTTGTTTTGTTCGTGTTTTGAAAACCAGAGTCAGGTAAAGCAATCTATATTGCCTTTTGTGTTTTGTATTCTTAGTTTGGTCAAGTCTTGTCTTTGATTTGTTCTCCCCTCCTTTTTTGAGGGGCTATTGTATGAGGATTTTGTTTTTCCAGGTATTTTCATGTATTTATTTTTGATTTTTTGGTCTGGTCATGGTCTTGTTCAGGGGTTGGTTTCTCTCCCTCCGCACCTGTCCTCCCACCTCCCACCCTGGGGGGGCAGGGTGGTTCCTTGAGGCGTTCAGAGTCCGCCCGTGGAGGGAGGGTACTGTTATGACCCGAGCGCCGGTTCTGATCGCGCTCGGGTTAAAGTTATGTCCCGCTGCCGGCCTTGACAGCTGCGGGCTGTATTCTGGCCTCACCGGGCTCTTATTATGAAGGTGCTCGGTGGAGTTTCCACCTGTCAATGGTTGGCCAGCTGAGCGTCATTACCGTCGTTAGTTCGCCATATAAGCCCAGCATTGGCGACGGTATGACGCAGCAGTGTAAGTCGCTATACGTCTGTGCTACGGACAACTTGGATCATCTACCTTGTCTGCTTGTGGCTGACCGTCATTTCTCCGGCACCAGTAAGTGAGCTTTTAGCCTTACCCCTTCCGGTGAAAATAGACCTTTGTGTGTCTTTGCTTCAGCAACCCTGTGTAGCCAATTATCAAATCAACATTTGCCTGTGTATGACTGTCTCCTCCTTTGGACTCGTAAGTGAGCTGTCTAGCCTTATGCCTACTGAAGTGTGGAGACTCATGTGTCATTGCCCCTGCATCTTGTGTTGTTAACTTTTCACCGTAAATAAAACTCACTGTAAACTCACTGGTGACTCTGTGCGTCTCTAGCTGGCTCACGAGGGCCAGTGCATGACAGTAACCCACCTCTCCAAACAGGTATATTTCCCAATGCAATGAAAATAGCTAAAGTAATTCCGATATACAAGACGGGTGACAGAGGGGAATTCTCAAACTATAGACCAATTTCACTATTGCCGCAATTTTCCAAGATACTTGAAAAAATATTCTATGAGAGAATTGGCAAGTTCATACTGAAGAATAATTTATTGTGTGAGCAGCAATATGGGTTCAGACACAAGAGGACAACTGCATTTGCTCCATACCTGCCAACTACTCCGGTTTTGCCGCAATGGTTACGGTTTTCGAGACCCCATTCCGGGTTACGGCTTTATTAATCAAAATTACAGTTTTTCACTAAAAATTCAGTCAAAAATTTTAAATCATAAAAAAAGCACGAAAGCAATTCCAAACACGAGATCGCTAGGAATCGAATCTAAATTTACCTGAAGCGTTTGCTAAGCTAATGCTATCGCTATAGCTAACGTCATAGCTAGTTGTAGCACCTAATGCCAATACAAAGAAGTGACTCTGTCCCCGGTGATTGGGGCTCGCCGGAGGAACCAACTGAGGCAACAGCTGGACGGAAGCCGGATCGGAGCTCAACTACAGCGGCGGTGGGCGGCGGGACTCGGTAGAGGAGCTGCCAATACCCCAGCTGGACAGGAGCTCAATTGCAGCGGCGGTAAGCAGCGGGACTAGCAGTGGAGGGGGCTAGCTGAGGCCCAGCTGGATTCGAGGTTGGTCGGATCGAATATCGGCGTCACAGCAGAGCTTGTTTTACTATCAACAGGTCAGTAAAAATGCCACCAAAGAAGGAGGAAATAAGATCAGATAAGCCTTTATTGGTCCCACAATGGGGAAATTCCAGGATTGCAACAGCACAGGGATAGCAACACTCAGAGCAACAATCAGAAGGCAAGAGAAAAAAAAAAGAAACAAGAGCAACAAGTATACATATGTACATATAAATATAAATATAGACACAGTGCGGAGCATTGTAGCTGGATGGAATAAATATGAGTATATAAACACACAGTGCGGAGCATTGTATCTAGATGGAATAAATATGTAAATATATAAACACACAGTGCGGAGCATTGTAGCTAGATGGAATAATATGTGGAATAAATATGTAGATATATAAACACACCCAGTGCGGAGCATTGTAGCTAGATGGAATAAATATGTAAATATATAAACACACACAGTGCAGAGCGTTGTTGCTAGATGGGATGAAACAGCACAACTGTCTACTTAGTTATCCTACATGGTATTAAAATCCTTAGTAGAAAAAAACCATCTAAGTCTACTCTTTAAAAGCTTGTCTATGTGTGTAGATGGTTTACCCAGATTCGTTTTTCAAGGAAGAGATTGAGTTTACTTGGAACATGTATTTATTAAGTAAGCAAGTTGAATATAGTAGGTTACAGCGCCGGGTCAAACATTCTCTCCCTGACAGCAACAGATCGTGTCAGTTCATGAAGTCTGACTGGCTATGCTAGCCCTGACCCGGAATATTTGTACACACATGAACAAAGAACAAAGCATGCATTTAATGAGTGGACAGTCCAGGTGTCTGATTCAGGGAGGATCGTTCCTGGCGCCGAATGTCTCCACATGAAGGTCACTTCACCTCCCAGGTCAGCGTAGGCCAGGCTCAGCCATTCCTTATCGCAACTGTGCCTCCTTCCCATAAATCCCAGGCGTTTGTTATTCTCTCTCATGAGACAAAGGTCCACTATTTTGCAGAGAGTGAACCACACACTTGGCAATATATTTTCCATTATGGTATATTGGTCATTTTACCTAGATATAAGCAGAATACAAACATTTTGAGTCACACAAATAACTGTTATATGCTTATATTGAACACACATATATTTTGAAGCACACAACTAACTATCCATCCATCCATCCATCCATCTTCTACCGCTTTTCCGGAGGTCCGGGTCGCGGAGGCAGCAGTTCAAGCAGAGAAGCCCAGACTTCCCTCTCCCCAGCCACCTGCTCCAGCTCTTCAGAGAGGATACCAAGGCGTTCCCAGACCAGCTGGGAGACATAGTCTCTCCACCGAGTCCTGGGTCTGCCCCGGGGTCTCCTCCCAGTGGGACGTGCCTGAAACATCTCAAGTGGGAGACATCCAGGAGGCATCCTAATCAGATGCCCATACCACCTCAACTGACTCCTTTCAATGTGGAGGAGCAGCAGTTCTACTCTGAGCCTCTCCTGGATGACTGAGCTCCTCACCCTATCTCTGAGGGTGAGTCCAGCAATCCTACGGAGAAAGCTCATTTCAGCCGCTTGTATCCGCGATCTCGTTCTTTCGGTCATTACCCAAAGCTCGTGACCATAGGTGAGAGTAGGAACGTAGATTGACTGATAAATCGACAGCTTTGCCTTAGAACTAACTTAGTTCTTAGAACTTAGAACTTAGTTGTCTGTTGTTCTAAGACAACTAACTACTATGTGGTTATATTGATCACACACATATTTTAAATCACACAGATAACTGTTATATGGTTATTTTAATCACTTTATCCCATCAATTTCCCCCTTTTGGTCTCATCCAAAATGAGACCAATAACTCAAACCCTTTAAGCCTTCAGAGCCACGTCATAATCCTCCTCATCATCATCTTTGTCTGATTCCAAGTGCAATTGATCCATCAGGTTTTAATAGTGGCATTTGATATGGAGGAGGTTGTTTGCCTTCCACTGCTGTAGTGATGACCCTAATGCAAAAAGATCTGATAGAAGATACACAACAGCATCCACAAAAAACAAAAATAGCAATAACACTTACAATGGATCTAATGATAGAAACAATCACATTTTTCCATTTTCCAAGCATTCTCTCCAGTCATCCATCCAGGAGATTATTAATGCCAGAGGCCATTCACCATACAGTCACACAGTTATGCAATTACACAATTCACTAATTACTGATGATATGATGATTGATACTTATTAGCAAACGAATGACAAAACCTTTAAGCAATAAAAAACTACAGAACACTTTTATTATATAAAAAGTCACTGGTTACTGTCCTTTAAGTCCTTTCTGATGTTATCCAGTGTACGTCCTGGTTCCTCAGCAGCTGCACACATACTCCAGTGATACCATGTGTCGCCTTTACCTTTTAACCTCACTGCGTGTGAAGTTCTTTCCACTACTTGGAATGGTCCTGTCCACCTTGGTTCTGACCACTTCCTTTTTATGCACTTCAGGAGAACCCACTCTGTTGTGATTGGTTCCGTGGGTTTTAAATCACTTCCTGGTTTCTTCTTTTCCTGTACCTGTTGTGAGAAAGCTGACACAAGAGCTCTTAGCTGGTCATAGAATGGTTTATAGCCCATCTTGGGCTCTCCTTCCTCACACAACTGCAATTGTGCTCCCGGTCCCGGGAACTGACGACCTGTTAAAAGTTCATAAGGAGTAAAACCTGTTAAGTTGTTAACAGAACTTCTAACCGTCAATAGGGCAATAGGCAAAGCATCCAACCAGTTCATTCCTGTCTGGCTACAGATCTTAGCAAGCTTCACCTTAATGTTTTGATTCATCCTCTCAACCTTACCCTGAGATTGAGGGTGATAAACTGTTCCAAATGAATGTTTTAGACCTAACATTTTTCCACTTTTTGTAGGTCTTGATTTTTGAAATGTGTTCCGTTATCTGATCTAATTCTCCTAGGAAATCTGTAAGTAGGGATATATTGATTTATCAAAAATTTGATCACTGTTTTGGATTGTAAGAAACACAAATGGCACGACTTTTTACAAAATTTTGTATCATATCAGGGAGAAAGGGATGCCACCAGTGACTCAAATGTCTGTTCATTTGTTTAGCTCCTACATGTGCTAACCCGTGAGCTTCATGTAACACATTTTCTCTGATTCCTGGGGGTAACACTGGTCTACCATCCTGTGCTCTCCACAACCCTTCTTTTTCTGTAGCGCCTCTCTGTTTCCACACTGTTTTTTCTTCAGGAGACGCTTTTCTCTGTTCATCTATTAACATATTTACATCAATCTGTGGCAAAATGTCCTGAACCTCCTTGCCTGTTTGTGTCAACATTAACGATGGCTGATATCCTGCTGCCTTTCTTGCTGCTTTGTCTGCCTCATGATTACCTCTGGCCACATCTGTTTCTGTTTTGTTGTCATGACCTTTGCACTTAACCACTGCTAGCTGTCGTGGTAAGATTAGCACTTCTGCTAATTTCTTCATTTCTGTCCCATGTTTTATAGGAGTCTGAGATGCTGTCAAAAAACCTTGTCTAATCCATTGTGCTAATTCTGTGTGAATTGACCCAACAACATAAGCTGAATCTGTATAAATGGTGACCTTTTTTCCATTGGGTCTAATATTATGCTGACATAGAGGAGTATCTTTCTTTCTCCCCCTTTTTTCTGAAACAGGACACCATTTACTGTGTGTTCTGCTTCAGAAACATCCAAGTAGAAACGTTTGTTGTAATCAGGTATTGCCAAATCAGCTGCATGTGAGAGTTCATTTTTCAAAGCAATGAATGCTTCCTCAGCTTCCTGTGTCCACAATAACTGTGCAGCAAGATTTCTCATACCTTGTTCATTAACCAGTGCATGCAATGGTTTTGTCCTTTCGCTGTACTGTGGTATATAATGTCTACCGAATCCTGTTAGACCCAAAAATGATAACATTTGTTTTACCGTGCATGGTTTGGGGTGATGAAGGATGGAATCCCTGTGTGACGCAGAAAGGCCAGAACCTGTGGGTGTAATAACACGGCCCAAAAAGGACACATAACATCTTGCACACTGTAATTTTTGTCTGGACACTTTAAATCCACATTCCAACAATCTCAACAACACACTCTTTGTAGCTTCCAGACAACTGTCAGGATTTGGTGCTGCTATCAATATGTCATCTACATACTGTATCAGAATGACGCCTGGAGGAAGAGGACAACCTTGTAGTTGTTCCTTCAAAACCTGATTGAAAATACCTGGTGACAAAATGAACCCCTGTGGTAGCCGGGTGTAGCGCAGCTGTGTGCCCTTGTAGGTGAATGAGAAGAAATCCCTGCACAACTCTGCTAAAGGAAGACAGAAAAATGCATTAGCCAAATCAATACATGTAAACCATGAATGTTGTGATGTGAGTGCAGATAAAGCAGTGTATGGGTTAGGCACGGGTACTGTGGGGGTGGAAATCCGTGAATTGACACGCCTCAAATCCTGGGCCATTCGATATTTACTGGTATGTTGCTTTTCAACTGGGAGAATAGGAGTGTTCCAGGCAGAGTGAGAATTTTCTAATACCCCTGCCTGAAGCAGCCCTTCAATGGTATCAGCAATGCCCTCCTGTGCCACAGGCTTATGCGCATACTGATTTTGCCAAATGGGTTGACCTTGTAGTACCTGAAGTGAGATGGGAGAGATATTAACACATTTACCAACGTCTGTGGGTCCCTGTGACCATAAATTTTGTGGCAGTGAATTCAACATATCTGCTGCTGATTCATGATCAGTGCGTTCCCTACCATGCTCTCTCTCAATTTGTCTGTGTTCAAACAAAAGCTCATCAGTTGTGTCAATTTGAATCCGATAGGCCTGATGGTTTGCAGAGTATTCAACATTTGGGATCTGTGTCACCTGCCAATCAATGGCTTCAGCCAGTGTTTTAACCATAGGCCCTAACTCTTTAGCTTGATGATTAGCATGTATGAGCAAGGTAATGTGTGGAGCTGATTCCTCTGACATTTCATACCACTGTAATTGCTCTGCACTTAATACAGCATCTGCGGCGACACCCTCTTGTCCTACATACAAAAACCTAGATTTGATGGTCCAAGTTTGACCATCCAGTTGGGAGAAAAATCTGTCATGATAAACATCATCTGAATTTCTGTCATAATACAGAGTGACATGTAGGGGATCAATGGGAGGTGTGTGGGGTGCCAGAAGAGCAATCCACGGCTTCCAGGCCATGAACACTGACAACACGCCAGTCTGTGAGGGCGAGTCAGGCGATAACAGGCCCCAGTAAATGTCAGCCCAGGTATTTGGCACTTGTGGTGTCACATCAGGTTTCAACAGCATTTGTCCATGCACAGAAAGTCCTTGCACTGAACAGTTCATAGCAACACCATTAGGGAATGACAAGATGACTCCATCGGCCGAGCACAGCACCGATGCCCCCAGTTTAATAAGCAGGTCTCTCCCCATCAAGTTTGTGGGAGAGTTTTTTGAGCAGGCATAACGTTGTTTCACAGTTTGACCAACAACACAAGTGTCCAAAGGTTTTGTCACAGGCAGTCTTTCAGGAACCCCAGAGAAACCAATAACCTCCCCAGCTTTAGCCGATAACAGTGTAGGCTCAATGTCACAGTTCAAAGTGGAATAGGTTGCCCCCGTATCAACCAGAAAAGGCGGGTCACAGTCCATAACCTTTAGTGTGACCATGGGATCTGCCATTCCCACGTCACTTTTTCTGTGTGGGCCCCGTCATTGTTCCTCATATTGTGTGAGGTACACTTCCCCCGCAGTTGAAGTGTATGCTGGATATTGGCCAGCAGGTGGAGCTGCCACTGCATAAGGTGCTTGATGTCCTGCACTTGCTTGTGCCACTGGTGGTGGGTAAGGATTAGTTGGACAATCCTTCCTCCAATGACCATTTTGACCACAGCCATGACATGCATTCAGGCCCATGACCTTTCGACCCTGAAAGCTTCTCACACCCCGCCTTCCACGAGATGCCCCCCGATAATAATTAAAACCACGTGGTACACCCTGAAAATATTGTATTTGGGGTGTCCAACCAGTGAGTGCCGGGTACACAGGGGCAGGTAAAGCTGCCATGCCCGGTGTGGGCGTTGGCCCTGAGGGTGTTTCCGGAGTCTGCTGTACCAACTGCTTAGCTGGTTTGTTTGTCTTTTTAACCTCAGCCATTTCTTGTTTAGCCTTTTGTAACTGCAATTTTAACAGTTGCAGTTCTTGATTATCTCTATCAACCTTTTGTTGTTCTACTTTTTCTTGCTCTTTGCGCATCTGATGTATGAAGTGCCTTTCCCACAATTCCACAGAGCTACTGGGAATATCAGGGTTACTGTCCATGGCTTCTCTTACTGCCTGAGGCACTCCTTTTCCTGCCTAAATATGTCCCTTTGAAAATCAGATGTATTAGAATGAGAGCCAGCAG
Organism: Pholidichthys leucotaenia; assembly: GCA_020510985.1. Classification (NCBI taxonomy): domain Eukaryota; kingdom Metazoa; phylum Chordata; class Actinopteri; order Cichliformes; family Pholidichthyidae; genus Pholidichthys; species Pholidichthys leucotaenia. The sequence goes on from CM035836.1 coordinate 3,049,335, forward strand.
CCGCTGTCCACTCCATTTTACATCTACTGATAAATGCCATAGGAGACTCATTCTCCTTAATTGAAAAAGTTAAAGCTCTTAAAGCTCCTGGTGGAATTGGAAATTTGTGCCTCATTGCTGTGCCTAAGGCTGATGCTACAGGGGTGAAAGGTGCTGAATCTGAAACTGTTTGGGTTCCTGCCAACTGTTCAATTTGAGAGACTTCCACAACACTTAATTGTCTTCCCAAGCAAAGCTCTAAAATCTCCCATTGCCACTGTAACTCCTTGAGTTAACTGATCAAATTTTGTCATCCACTGACCTCCACCCTCACAGGGCGGGGGCATTTTTTCTGAAATGTCATTTATGTCTGTCCATGAGAATGGCTGATATGTTCTGCCTCTGCTTTTCATTACCAGTGGTGCCTGTGTGTGTATGCGGTGCTCTGTGGCCTGTTGTGTGTTTCTGCGTGCAGCTGAATTAAGACGGCAGCCTGTATAAGGGTCACATTCATCATCATCCCAAACTCTTCGACATAGATCTCTATTTCTGAAACTGTAAGGCCTGCCTCGCACGTGCTGTTCTTGATCTCCTAATTCTCCTTTTCCTTGATGCGCCAATCTCACTTGTCCCATCAATTGATAAAATCTATTCTCTTCCAATGGCCTGCTTTCATGTTTTTGTGCATTATTTATTTTTGTAAGAGCTGCAGTCATAGCATCTGAACTTTCTCTCCTCTGCCTGCTCTTAAAATCATCTTGACCATAAGGAGTAGATGAAGCAAATACTTTAGCGGAAAGGAGATGTATTTCCTCACTGTCTGCGTGTTCACTCCACTGACCACAGTCATCCTTATAACCCCTGTCACTTATCTGTTGATCGACTGTACCTTCATCATCTGCTACACCAGATTCCACACTGCCAGTATTAGACCATAAACTATACTGAGAATCCTGTGTTTGGCTTTGCAAATTAGTTACACCAGCTTCAACATTCTGCAGCCGTTCTCCCACAGTTTTTTCCAACCTTAATCTTTCAAGCTCTTCCTGCAACCTGTCCATCTCCCGTCTGTCTGCCTGCATCTTCTGTTTCTGAGTTTCCAGCCAACCTTTCAACTGTTCACCTTGTTCCTGTGATGTCACCTCCTCAACTTCCACTAATCCGTCTTTTAACTTCACCAAAGGCATCTGATTAACACAATATGGTGGTGGGGGCAATTCCCCTTTCAAATCTTCCAAATTAGGGTAGAGGGACAACACCTCTCCCTTCTGTTTGTCCAGCTTCTTATCAACCAGTAAATCTTTATTCTTCTCTGTCTCACTCACACACCTCACTGGGTCAACAGCTGCTGACTCCTGCATCAAACCACTGTCTATCTCCCTCTTCATCATGTGCTGATCCTGCTCCTTCTTAGACACCTATGCTTTCATCACTTTCACACCATTCATTGCAGCAGAGCATGTAGCCAAATTATGAATCAGCCTGCGCTCACGTTCACACTCCTCAATATGATGCTTATGTTTTCTTTTCACCAAAAACCCTGTAACATCCATATCTTTCATAGATTGTATATCATCTAGTCTTCTTTGTTCCAAATCCATTAAAAACTGGGTCAAACTGTCCTCTTTATTTAAATTTAGAATGTCATCTTCCCTCAGTTTCTGATACAATTTATCACATTCTACTTTAACCCCCTTTCTGTCTTTGGGTAATGTACCACTGAGCATTTGAGTCACTGTTGAATCCCATTGTTTTTTCATATTTCCTTTATACAACTCAGCATCTCCCAAGCCTTGTGAGGCACACAGCCCCGCCTCTTGCATTCTTCAATTGAGCTGAGCAAAAATTCACACTTCTGTTTTTTCTAGAGGCCAAATCTGCCCCTCCCCCGCCCCTGAGGCAAAAGGAGAGAGAGAAAGAGAGAGAGAGAGAGAGAGAGAGAGAGAGAGCACTATCCCTCGCCCGCCCCCTTTGGGAGAGCGAGGAACAGAGAGAGAGAGAGAGCTAGAGAGAGCACTATCCCTCGCCCGCCCCCTTTGGGAGAGCGAGGAACAGAGAGAGAGAGAGAGAGAGAGAGAGAGAGAGAGAGCTGCTCACCCCTCCCCTTGGTGATGGGAGAGAGAACAGCCGCTCGCGCCTCTGTTGCCCTTTTTTTTTTTTTTTTTAAACTTTTACCTTCTCACTTACAGCGTTCCCAATATAACACAAATAGCAATACCTTACCAATATAAACCAAATAGCACTTGCAGCAGTGATTAAATAGTATTCTGGGTGCACTACGTCCAGGGAATTTCACCGGTTCTTGATTAACGTCTTAATCAACGTGCAAGGGAACTGTTTGAGGGCGCCACTTCCCCGGGGCGTTACCCCAATTCTCGTCTTCCCGTCGGACTGCGAAGGATTGTCTCCTTGGCGCTGGACTTTTTCGGGTACTAAACCGAGGGCGTCACTTTTATATGACCCAGGTTTTTTAGCCTTTGTCAAGGCTAAGGGAGTCCAACCCAGTTCCTGTCCTCACAAGTCACGGACCAATTTGCTCAGTCCGTGAACCTGTAGTCAGGCCGGATGACCATGAATAAATATGCAGCGATATCATCCAGGCCGGGGGGCCTTTCACCTCCCCGGTCTTGGCCGTTAATGTCCCAAGCGATCACAATCTAATCAATCAATATAAAATCAATGTCAAATCGTGATTGGTTGGTCAAAATCGGGTCCTGCACCCGAGCCGGGGGCCTTTCACCACTCTCTCGGTCTTACGGTCTTTTTAAGCAAGCAAAGCATACATCTTTCTTTACCAAAGCATCTTTTTTAACCAAGCATCTTTCTTAACCAAGCATGTATTCATCAAAATTTTTTTTACCATATTCAACTGCTTTTTTAACCTAGGACACACATCAAACCGTTTGACAACACAGAACTTAACTTTGGTTATGGCCAATGTAGCAGAACTTTTTATATAAAAGGCGTCTGCTTACCTCTTTTTCAGTGAGGCCGCTCGTGTTGTCAGTCGGTGATGCAGGTCCGTTGTCCAGACAATCAAAGATCCAAATCAGATGATAATCTCCCCCTTTCACTGGACGAAGCCCCCAAATTGTTAGGATTAAAATCCTTAGTAGAAAAAAACCATCTAAGTCTAATCTTTAAAAGCTTGTCTATGTGTGTAGATGGTTTACCCAGATTCGTTTTTCAAGGAAGAGATTGAGTTTACTTGGAACATGTATTTATTAAGTAAGCAAGTTGAATATAGTAGGTTACAGCGCCGGGTCAAACATTCTCTCCCTGACAGCAACAGATCGTGTCAGTTCATGAAGTCTGACTGACTATGCTAGCCCTGACCCGGAATATTTGTACACACATGAACAAAGAACAAAGCATGCATTTAATGAGTGGACAGTCCAGGTGTCTGATTCAAGGAGGATCGTTCCTGGCGCCGAATGTCTCCACATGAAGGTCACTTCACCTCCCAGGTCAGCGTAGGCCAGGCTCAGCCATTCCTTATCGCAACTGTGCCTCCTTCCCATAAATCCCAGGCGTTTGTTATTCTCTCTCATGAGACAAAGGTCCACTATTTTGCAGAGAGTGAACCACACACTTGGCAATATATTTTCCATTATGGTATATTGGTCATTTTACCTAGATATAAGCAGAATACAAACATTTTGAGTCACACAAATAACTGTTATATGATTATATTGAACACACATATATTTTGAAGCACACAACTAACTACTATGTGGTTATATTGATCACACACATATTTTAAATCACACAGATAACTGTTATATGGTTATTTTAATCACTTTATCCCATCAGTACCCATACATATTCTCACCCTCCATAGCGACCGGTATTTTCCTAGTTGTATGCCAGAGGGGACCATTGTGTAAGTCTATTGCGTCTTTTGCATTCAAAACTATTAGGTTGTCACGTCTTTTTGCTATCTCTGCGAGCAGCCCTGCGTAGGTTGTACAGTCTGACAGCCGTTGGTAGGAAGGACCTGCGAAACCTCTCGGTTGTGCACCTAGGATGATGTAGTCTGCTGCTAAATGAGCTCCTCAGTGCATTCAGTATGTCCTGCATAGGGTGGGACTCGGACTCCAGTAGAGATGACAGTTTAGCCACCGTCCTTCTCTCTCCTATCTCCTGCACTGGGTCAAGGCGCTGCCCCAGGACAGAGCTAGCTTTCTTGATCAGTTTGTTCAGTCTCTTCCTATCAGCTGCTGTAATGCCACTGCCCCAGCAGACCACTCCAAAAGTGATGGCTGATGCCACCACCGTGTCATAGAATGCCTTCAGCAGCGCCCCTTGTACACCAAAAGACCTGAGTCTCCTCAGCAGGAACAGCCTGCGCTGTCCCTTCTTGTAGAGTGAAATGGAAGAGATCAAAATATCTCTGAACTAAGTTAAGAGATTTTATCTTCTTGGAACATAAGTCAATATTATACAGTAATAAGTGGCATTCAGCTGTTTGTTTTATGTCATTTAAGCACAGTTCTGGTACTTAAAAATCATAAAATCCCAGGAGCTTCGGGGGGCTTTGCCCCCCTTGCCCCCCCAATGTACTTTTTAAACAATAATTATATATTAAATGTTTGGTTGATTGTGAAATGTTTCCCCTTTGTGTTTTTTTTTTAAAAATTTTTACACCTTTGTCATTTGCTGAGGGAAAAGGTCAAGAGAAATGTCATTTATCAACATTCGTTAAATACATGATTGTGTACTAAAAGAACATTACCATAGAGTTTGTCCTTGATCTTTTCCATCAGCATATCTGCATTGACAATTTAAGGAAAACAGAAACATGATTGTTGAAGAAATATGAGGTTGTTAGCCACATTTTAACTTGATTTAATGCTAATATTTGTTTGGCGTTGGGGGGCTTCGCCCCCCCTGAGCCCCCCACCAGGACTTTGTCCTGGACCTACCGGGGCATGCGGCCCCTGGACCCCGACTAGCTACTAGGCTTTTCAGGTTTGAAAAGTTGGCAGGTATGCGTCCATATTTACAAACCACAATTACATTCAACATGAACACAAACACAGGCACACATGAAGCTGACTATGAACATGATAAAAATACTCGAGGCTCCATCAATCAGGATATAAAGACAAAGAGATGAGAGAAAAACCAGAGATAAGAGAGAAGGGTCATATTAAAAAGTCTGTTTCAAATTTATTAAAAAAAACAAACTAATTTTATTTTAAAAAACAACAAAAATAAGCCAATAAATAATCCACAAATTTATTTTCAAGTTTCAAATGTACAAGAAAAGTCAATTTTACAAGAGGAAATTACAAATTTGAGGAAAATGGTTTCAAATTTAGATAAATTTACAGAGAAAAGTGGAAAACAAAAAAAAATGTTATAAATTTTGGAGAAAAACGTCAAACCTTCAAGACTGAAGTCATTACTCAAGTTTTTAAGTCGGTGCTCTTTGTAACCTTAACTAGAAATTTTTGGTTGTCTACTTTTAATTATTAATTTCATAGCACTGCTTTGACACGAGTAGAATTTCTGGCTACTATACCCACCTCTGATCATTTAACTTAAATATGAATGAGTAAATTGCTATTGTAAATGTTTTTTTTTCCTTCCCTTTCCTACACTTTGCCAATGGAAAAAAGAAACACAAGAATAAAAATACAAAAAATACACACTTTAGTTATTTTGACATAATGACGGGCTCAGGGAACACACACACAGGCTTGGGAAGATTTAAGGCTTTTATTCAAACAACTGGAGGTGTTTGAGTGCGTGAGTGGAAGTGTGGATGTGGTGTGGGTGAACAGCGTGCGTCAAGGGCGGAACAGCTCGCCGTGCAGCCAGGTAACCCTGAGGACAGAGCAGAGCAGGGAGTTAGCTTCAGTCACACGCCCCTTGGGAAAATAACCACAATGTATTGCTCACGTGCAGGCGAGAAGGTGGCTGGTGTTGGCGATGCAGCTGTAACCTGGAGGACAGCGCGGCTGCGTGCTCTCGACGTGCTGGTGTGAAGGAAGCTGAGGAGAGGCGAGGAGGAGGAATTCCGCCGCCCTGGAGAGCCACCTGTGCACAGGGGAGAAGCTGGAGAGAAGGTAAGATGAGGAGTGCAGCTTACGTGCTTGGAGAGCGATGCGCTGGTCGGTGCGAACCGGAACAGGCGCTGGAGATTTGGGAGCGTTGTCGAGCAGACGACTCCAGGCCGAAGCAGAAGGCAGAGGGGTTTATATAGTCTGACGGTGATGAGGCGCAGGTGTGTGCGCCGCTGGCGCTGATGACTGGAGAGAGCGAGGTGTAACATATTTATGTAAACCATGAAAAAAATCCTGCAGGACAAAACATGACACTTGGTGTTTTCGAGCCTTTTTGTATACCACCATAGACAGAGAGAGAACCTGAATTAGACAGGGCTCAGAGAGGGAAAGATGAGACAGAAGAGAGGAGCCAAGGAAAGGAAAGTGTTCAAGGCAGAGGGTCCAGGAGAGGTGAGAGCAGAGGGAGGAGAGAAGGATGACACCAGTAGAAAGTCCAAATACAGGACATCTGGGTGGGACCCCAACTGGCCCATTATTCCAATATTCAAGCCTTGGTTGTACAATATTTCAAATGATAAGTTCCATTGTGCAATATTACTGTGCAAAATTAAAAAATAAATAAATAAAGAGTGTAAAATTAACAGATTCTGGTGATCCCAGCCCCCAACCAACAGTGATCTGTGTGGAGTTTGCATGTTCTCTTCATGTCTGCATGGGTTTACTCTGGGATTTCTCTGGTTTCCTCCCACATGCCAAAAACATGCAAGTTAGGTGAACTGGCATCAACTGGGTATTTCTATATTGTCCTTAGGTATGACTGTGAGAGTGAATGGTTGTCTGTCTCTCTGTGTTGGCCCTGCGATGGACTGGTGATCTGTCCAGGGTGGACCCTGCCTCTCGCCCAAAGATGCTGGGATAGGCTCCAGCCCCCCCACAACCCGAAAAGGATTAAGTGGAAAAAGATGAATGAATGAATGAATGAATGTTGCCACTGCACCAAGATCTTTAAGCCAGAGGAAACACTGCTATCCCATTTATTTCTTCAGTTTTTTAGAGGTAACACTTCTTCCTTATTCAGTTTCTGTGAATAAGGAATTTTAATTTTCTGTTTGCTGCATTCCATCAAATGTATGTCTGTTCACATTAGCAGCTGGCCAGACTACAGGTAAACAAAGAAGCTTGAAAAGGGTGATGGCGACAACGGCCCAGAATGCACTGCGGCATGATGTCAATGCCCATTCTCTGTTTTTTTTTGGTAGAGGGGGGGGGGGCAGAAAACACAAGACATTGTTGCAACTGGAATATGTTCATTTTATACTATTTATTTCTTTTTCTTTATTTTGCACAATGACTTTCCATATTGAACTTACTATTTTTTTATTGTACAACCAAGGCTTGATTGTTGGAATATTGGGCCAGTTGGGGTCCCACCCAGATGTCCTGTGTTAGGGCTTTTAACCTGTTGAACTCTGGTCAATTTCCCTAAAAATGCCTAAAAATAACACACCCAAAGTAAATCAAAAGCTGTTCTTCATCCCTTTGCAGCATCTTCATGGGGTTGGTCTCATTTTCAAGAAAACAGAATTTTTTGGCAAAACAGTCATAATCTCTCCAAGTGCTCCTGCCACTGAGTAACAATCATCTAAACATACTGAATTTGAAGAAAATAAAGTTCGCCTGGGTGTTTTTTTTTTAGATATAAATGCTTGCAAATAACATACAGCTGTGTGAAACTTGCTGGAAAACAACAGAAATGTAGAACCAAGTGTTTTCAAGCTCAGGTCAAAATTTTGTAACAATACCACAAAAAGTGAATATATTACACAGCTTTTTTTCTCAGGTTGTAACAAGGTGTCTTGAACTGTGCCAAACTGTGTTCCAGAGTTCACTATCTCAGCAGTTTGCACAGTAAAACCAAGGGGTAACAACCCAGACATACAGTTCCTGTTTTGTTTGGCGCTCTACTAATTTAGATGAAATCTATTTAGCTTGGAGAAATCATCTTTTAATTTATAAAAAATCTCTTAGAAAAGCTAGAACGAGTTATTACTCTGCATTAATAGAAGAGAACAAGAATAATCCCAGGTTTCTTTTCAGTACTGTAGCCAGGTTGACAAAGAGTCAGGACTCTGTCAATCCTAGCATCCCCTTAGAGCTTACTAGTCAGGACTTTATGAACTTTTTCAATAATAAAATTTCATCCATCAGAGATAAAATCAATCAGATTCTTCCCACAGTTAACTTAAATACTGTAACTACTACAACTCCTTCTATTGATGTCTGTCTTGATGAGTTTACTCCAATCGACCTTTGTGAGTTAGACAAAATAGTTTCCTCATCCAAACCTTCAACTTGTCTTTTAGACCCTATTCCTACCAGGTTATTTAAAGAAGTCTTCCCACTTATTGGTAGCTTTATTCTTCATATAATCAATTCTTCATTAACTTTAGGCCATGTACCGCAGGCTTTTAAAACGGCTGTAATTAAACCCTTACTCAAAAAGCCAACGCTAGATCCAGGAGCTTTAGCTAACTATAGACCAATCTCTAATCTCCCTTTCGTTTCAAAAATCTTAGAAAGAGTTGTTGCTATGCAATTATTTGACCACCTGCAGGGAAATGGTTTATTTGAGGAGTTTCAATCTGGGTTTAGAATCCATCATAGCACTGAAACAGCCTTAGCGAAGGTCACTAACGACCTCCTCATTGCATCTGATAATGGACTAGTTTCTGTACTTGTCCTTTTAGATCTTAGTGCAGCTTTTGATACTATTGATCATAATATTCTACTTGATAGATTAGAACACTATGTTGGACTTAATGGAACTTCGTTGCAGTGGTTTAGATCTTATTTATCTGATAGGTTCCAGTTTGTTCATGTAAATGATGAGTTTTCTCTCAGCTCAAAGCTTAGTCATGGAGTTCCACAGGGATCTGTGCTTGGCCCTACTCTTTTTAGTTTATATATGCTTCCGTTAGGCAACATTATTAGAAAGCACTGTATACATTTTCACTGTTATGCAGATGACACACAATTATACCTGTCAATGAAGCCAGATGATACTAATCAATTAGCTAAGTTAGAAGCCTGTCTTAAGGAAATCAAAGTTTGGATGACTTGTAATTTCCTGCTATTAAATTCAGATAAGACTGAAGTCATTCTTGTTGGTCCAAAAAACCTTAGAAATTCCTTTCCAAATCAAACTTTCAGTTTGGATGCAGTTACTCTTTCTCTTAATAGCTCTGTGAGGAACCTTGGAGTTATTTTTGATCAGGATTTGTCCTTCAATTCACATATTAAATTTGTTTCTAAGACTGCCTTCTATCATTTGCGTAATATTGCCAAGATTAGGAGCATCTTGTCTCAGAGTGATGCTGAGAAACTGATCCACGCTTTTGTTAGCTCGAGATTAGATTATTGTAATTCTTTATTATCAGGTTGTCCTAAAACATCTTTAAAAAGTCTTCAGCTGATCCAAAATGCTGCAGCAAGAGTTTTAACAGGTACTAGAAAGAGAGATCATATCTCTCCGGTTCTGGCCTCCCTTCATTGGCTTCCCATAGAGTTTAGAATTAAGTTTAAAATCCTTCTTCTTACTTACAAAGCTCTAAACAATCAGGCTCCTTTTTATTTAAAAGATCTGATACTACCGTATCATCCTAACAGAGCACTACGCTCCCAAAATGCAGGTTTTCTTGTAATACCTAGAATCTCCAAAAGTACAATGGGAGGCAGAGCCTTCAGTTATCAAGCTCCTCTCCTGTGGAATCAGCTGCCAATCTGGATTCGGGAGTCAGACTCGATCTCTGTTTTTAAGAATAGGGCTAAAACCTACCTTTTTGATATAGCCTACAATTAGGGAGGGATCATGTGTTTTCTGAACCCTCCCTTAGTTATGCTGCTAATAGGTTTAGTCAGCCGGGGGACCTCCAGTAATGCACTGGGCCTCACTCCTTTCCTCACTCTCTATGAAATATTTTTTTTTTTTTTTTGCTGGTCATTAACATTTGTTTGTTCTCTCCCATAGATTGAGTCCCCATCGTGCTGTTTGCTCTCTACATGTCTGTTCTTTTCTTCTTCTCTATCCCCTCACCCCCCAGCCAGTCGCAGCAGATGACTGCCCCTCCCTGAGCCTGGTTCTGCTGGAGGTTTCTTCCTGTTAAAAGGGAGTTTTTCCTCTCCACCGTCGCCAAGTGCTTGCTCACAGGGGATCGCCTGATTGCTGGGGTCTTTCTGCAACTGTGGGGGTCCTCCCTACAGTTGATAGTGCTATGAGATGACTGTTGTTGTGAAATGGCGCTATATAAATAAAGTTGAATTGAATTGAATTGAATTGAATTGTTTTGTTTTTGTTTTTACAGGCAAAAATAGCCTACAGTGTAAGAAAAATTATGCGAAAAATTAATACATTTCACTAAAGTATACACAAAAACAACCCTCCCCCCCCTCCAATTTTTCCAGAGTCCACTATCTCACCAGTTCACACAGATACAGGTCAACTGGACCCCTGACCAAGTGCGCACCCCAAGTGGACCACGGAATCATATCTGTACATGTACAGGTGCATTCTCCATCCAGTGATTTATAAATGCTGCCCCAGATGAAAACCAGTCTGTGGGACTATAATGTTCTGAATGAGGCTTTAGAAAATTATGAATCACTTTGTAAATCACTGGATTGAAAATGTACAGATTGAATACCGGTGTCCACACATTAGTGTCCTCACATGGTCAGGACTCCATTTCACCAGATCACGTTTACACAGTAAAACAAAGGCATAATAACTCAGACATACACAGCACAGTTCCATTTTTTACAGGAAAAAATAGCCTACAGTGAAATAAAAAAATATACTTAAAAATTATTACATTTTATGACATAGTGATGGGCTCAGGAAACACGCACACAGGCTTGGGAAGATTTAAGGCTTTTATTCAAACAACAGGAGGTGTTTGAGTGCGTGAGTGGAAGTGTGGATGTGGTGTGGGTGAACAGCGTGTGTCAAGGGCGGAACAGCTCGCCGTGCAGCCAGGTAACCCTGAGGACAGAGCAGAGCAGGGAGTTGGCTACAGTCACACGCCCCGTGGGAAAATAACCACAATGTACTGCTTCCGTGCAGGCGAGAAGGTGGCTGGCGTTGGCGATGCAGCTGTAGCCTGGAGGACAGCACGGCTGTGCGCTCTCGATGTGCTGGTGAGAGAGTGGCTGAGGAGAGGCGAGGAGGAGGAATTCTGCCACCCTGGAGATCGACCTGTGCACAGGGGAGAAGCTGGAGAAAAGGTGAGATGAGAAGTGCAGCTTACGTGCTTGGAGAACGATGCACTGGTCGGTAACGAACCGGATGGGCGCTGAAGATTTGGGAGCGTTGTCGAGCAGACGACTCCAGGCCGAAGCAGAAGGCAGAGGGGTTTATATAGGCCGATGCTGATGAGGCGCAGGCGTGCACGCCGCTGGTGCTGATGACTGGAGAGAGCGAGGTGTAACAGTACCCCCCCCCCCCCCCCGAGCAGCGCCTCCCGGCGGTGGCTTACCTGGGTGCGCCTGGTGGAACTCCGTGATGAGGTTCTTATCCAGCACCCAGGAAGGGGGCACCCAGGATCTGTGCTCAGGGCCATACCCTTCCCAATCCACCAAGTACTGAAGACCGCGGCCACGGCGGCGGGCATCCAGGTTGGCCGTGACACCCCATGCCGGATCACCGTCGATCATCCTGTTGGGAGGAGGGGTTCTGGGAGGGGGACAAAGAGGGTCAGACACCACAGGTTTAATATGCGAGACGTGGAACGTCGGGCAGACCCGGAGGGAGGGGGGAAGAGCCAAACGCACAGCCACCGGATTGATTATCTTAGTAATAGGAAAAGGCCCGATGAAGCACTGCGCCAGCTTCTTCCTCTCAGCCTTCAGTTTAATGTCTTTAGTAGACAGCCAAACTCGTTGACCCACCTGATACTCGGGAGCGGCCCTCCTGTGGCGATTGGCGACTCGAGAATTGCGCTCCGTCGTGCGTAAAAATGCCTGGCGCGTCTTGGTCCAAATATGCCGGCAGCGCCTCAGATGAGCCTGGACAGATGGGACCGCCACCTCACCCTCCTCCTCAGGGAACAAAGGCGGATCATACCCCAGGGACGCCCAGAAGGGGGACATACTGATGGCTGAGGATAAGGTGGAATTATGGACGTACTCAACCCAGGGTAGGCAGGTGCTCCAAGAAGAGGGGCTGGAAGAGGTGACGCAGTGCAGGGCTGCCTCCAACTCCTGGTTAGTGCGCTCACACTGGCCGTTAGTTTGAGGGTGGTGACCAGAGGACAGACTCACCGTGGCCCCCAGTGCGTTGCAGAAGGACTTCCACACTTTGGACACAAACTGAGGCCCCCGAGTTCCCATTCGGGTTCCCATGCAACCTGACGATGTGTTGAATCAATAATTTGGCCGTCTCTCACGCCGAAGGGAGCCCACGGAGAGGCACGAAATGGGCAGCCTTGGAGAACCGTGCGACGATGGTCAGGATGGTGTCATAAGAGTTGGACTTGGGGAGACCGGTGACGAAGTCCAGAGTCACATAGGACCAAGGCCTCCCGGGGATTGGTAGTGAATGGAGGAGACCCGCTGGGGGGGACATGGAGATCTTACCCATTGCACACTGGGGACAGGCACGGACGTAGTTGGTGACATCACTCCTAAGGCCACGCCCCCAAAAGGACCGTTGGAGGAGCTCCACCAGCCGGGAGATACCAGGGTGACAGGCGAACTTAGATGTGTGAGCCCAGTGGATGACGTCGCCCCGGACTGAAGATGGAACGAACAGTCTCCCGACCGGACCGCCACCAGGATCGGGTTCAGCCTCCTGTGCCTTCCAGACCTTGGCCTTAATCCCTCATGAGACGGCCCCCATGACGCACGAGGAGGGTAGGATGGTGTGTTTTCAATCCTCTGGGTCTTCAGGCCCGAACTTTCTGGACAGCGCGTCCGGTTTCCCATTCTTGGACCCGGGACGGTAAGTGATGGTGAACTTGAGGCGACCAAAAAACAACGACCAACGCGTCTTGAGGGCATTCAGGCACTTGGCTGTCCTCGGGTACACCAAATTCTTGTGGTCGGTCCAGACCACAAACGGCTGGGCTGCCCCCTCCAGCCAATGGCGCCACTCCTGAAGAGCCAGCTTCACCACTAGGAGCTCCCTATCCCCAACGTCATAATTCCGTTCAGCAGGGGAGAGGCGTCGGGAGAAGAAAGCGCAGGGACGCACCTGCCCATCCACAGGTGAGCGCTGGGAAAGCACTGCCCCCACCCCCGTGTCAGATGCGTCCACCTCGACCAGGCACTGGAGTGCCGGGTTCACCTGGGTGAGGACCCGGGAGGAAGCGAACTCCGTCTTCAGGATCTTGAAGGCCGACACAGCATCCTTGGTCCACTGGAACGGTACCTTGGGAGAGGTGAGGCGGGTCAGGGGAGCTGCGATGGCACTGTACTTTGGCACGAAGCGACGGTAAAAGTTGGTGAAGCCAAGAAACTGTTGCACCTGCTTCCTGGAAGAGGGGGTGGGCCACTCCACCACCACTTTGAACTTGGCTGGGTCAGGGAGAACTTGATTGTGAGCGATGACGAAACCCAAAAAGGAGGTCTGATTAGTGTAAAACACACACTTCTCCGCTTTAAGGTACAGCCTGTTCTCCAGAAGGTGCTGAAGGACCCGCCTCACATGGACCTGATGCTCCTCTCTGGTCCGGGAGAAGATCAAGATGTCGTCCAGATATACAAACACGAAAACCCCCAGGAAATCCTGAAGAACGTCGTTGATAAGGAGTTGGAAGACGGCTGGAGTGTTGGTGAGCCCAAATGGCATGACCAGATACTCAAAATGGCCGCTGGGCGTCCGGAACCTCGTCTTCCATTCATCACCCTCCCGGATCCGAACGAGGTGGTACGCACTGCGCAGGACCAGTTTGGAGAACCAGGTGGCCCCCTGGAGGGAGTTCAAGGCCGAGTCCATCAGGGGCAGCGTGTACTTGTCCCTTATTGTGATGTCGTTGAGCGCCCGGAAGTCGATACACAGCCGCAGGGACCTATCCTTCTTGCCCACGAAGAAGAATCCGGCTCCAACCGGGGACGAGGATGGCCGGATGATGCCTGCGTTGAGCGACTCTTTAATACAAGCGTCCATGGCCTCACGCTCCGGGGCAGACAGGCTGTAGAGACGGCCAGATGGTAACGGCACCCCCGGGCGGAGGTTAATGGTGCAGTCGTAGGGGCGGTGGTGGGGGGGAGAGACAGTGCTCTTGACTTACTGAAAACTGGGCCCAGGTCGTGGAACTCCAGGGGTACCAAGGAGAGGTCCGGAGGCGGCGAGTCAGGAGCTGGGAGCGGCAACGATGGAGCAAAGGCAGCGGATTGAAGGCAGGAGCTCATGCAAAAGGTGCTCCAGGAGAGGACGCTGCCGGACTGCCAGTCGAAGGTGGGATTATGGAGCCGCAGCCAGGGGTAACTCAGGATGACAGGAGAAGCCGAAGTGGGTAAAACAACCAGGCTGAGATCCTCCTTATGGTTTCAGGAGATGATAACTGGGACCGGTTTGGTTCTGTGGGTGACTTTCACTAAAGGCGTATGGGCGAGAGTGACCAAGTTAATAGGGGCTGGCAGCACTTGGCAGGGGATGCCCAAGCGGGATACCAGGCTTTCTGAAATAAAACTCTGTTCCGCCCCCGAGTCCACCAGTGCGTGTGTGACGTGACCCGTGGAGTTATGACAGAATCTGACCGGGAGAAGGCACTTAGTGAGGGGATTTGAATGGGACGCGTCCACGAGGCCCCCTACAGCGACTCGCGGACGTCCCCTTTTGGCCAAATCGGGCAGTCCTCCACAGAGTGCTGGTCACCCCCGCAATTCATACAGAGGCCCAACTCTTGGCGGTGCTGTCTTTCCGCTGGTGGCAGTCTAGCCCGACTGACCAACATTGCCTCAGTGTCGTTGGCCGACCCCGGAGCGGGTAACGCCAGGGGGCGAGACTGAGGGACCCAGGCGGAAGTTCCGCTCGAGCGGCCGGAAGCCCTCTGCTCGGCGGCCCGTTCCCTCAGTCTATTATCCAAATTGATGGTAAGGGAAATTAGATCAGTTAACCAGTCCGGCATATCCCGGGAGGCCAGCTCGTCCTGTAAAGATGAATTTAGACTGTGGACGAGGATGCTGCTGAGCGCAGCTTAGCCCCAACCGACTTCTGTCGCAACCACCCGGAAGTAGACAGTGTAGTTGGTGGCCGACCGGCTACCCCGGCGGAGGTTAAGCAGCTGGGTGGTTAAGATGTTATCTCGGTCTGAGTGATCAAACACCTCCTTAAAATCATGCACGAATTGGGCGTAGGTCAGGTTCGCGTAGCTGGGCCTCACCATGACGGCATAAGCCTAAGCTAGCGCCCGCCCTTCCAGAAGATTTGCCACATACCCAATTCGGCTATGATCCGAAGGAAAATCCCCAGGAATGCGCTGAAACACCAACTCACAGTGCAGGAGAAACCCATGTGCCTCACCGAGTTTTCCGCTGAAATGCGTGGGGGTTGGAATGGGAGTGTGTCGGGTCAGCAGTCCCGAGCTAGCTGAGCTAGCCGAGGAGGGAACCGAGGCTGGCCCACCGAAAGATGCCGGAGGGAAGGCCTGTGGAGGATCCAGGCGATCCAATCGTTGGACAATTTGGGTAAGTTGATTGAAAATTACCTGTTGCTGATGAGCGATTAAATCCACCTGAGCCTCGAGGGTGGAAAATCGGCTTGCGAGCCTGCTGTCCGCTGATCCACTTTGCTGGAGTCGTACTGACATAATGATGGGCTCAGGGAACACACACACAGGCTCGGAAAGATTTAAGGCTTTTATTCAAACAACAGGAGGTGTTTGAGTGCGTGAATAGAAGTGTGGATGTGGTGTGGGTGAACAGCGTGTGTCAAGGGTGGAACAGCTCGCCGTGCAGCCAGGTAACCCTGAGGACAGAGCAGAGCAGGGAGTTAGCTACAGTCACATGCCCCGTGGGAAAATAACCATAATGTACTGCTTACGTGCAGGTGAGAAGGTGGCTGGCATTGGCGATGCAGCTATAGCCTGGAGGACAGCACGGCTGCGCGCTCTCAACGTGCTGGTGAGAGAGTGGCTGAAGAGAGGCGAGGGGGAGGAATTCCACCGCCCTGGAGAGCCACCTGTGCACAGGGGAGAAGCTGGAGAAAAGGTGAGATGAGAAGTGCAGCTTACGTGCTTGGAGAGCGATGCGCTGGTCGGTAACGAACCGGACGGGAGCTGGAGATTTGGGAGCGTTGTCGAGCAGACGACTCCAGGCCGAAGCAGAAGGCAGAGGGGTTTATATAGGCCGATGCTGATGAGGCGCAGGTGTGCGCGCCCCTGGCGCTGATGACTAGCGAGCGCGAGGTGTAACATTTTTCTGCAGTATACACAGTAACAATTACGCCCCCCCCCCACGGCGCACACAAAAACGTCCCCATGCGGAACCCTTGTAATTACCGATTGGTCAAAAGTTATTTTTATTACTATTTTTATCAATAAAGAATAATTTAGATCATAAGACTTACCTGTCCACAACCGCATTGCCGCTGGTATTGTCCACTGGTGTCTGGATCATCAGCTATTCCATTATTGTATTGGATTCTCAACATGGTGGCCGGGATGGTCACACTTTTTCAGTGCTGAGACAAAGTTGCTGATTTTGCCACTAAAATAACTTTTGCCACTAAAATAACTAACCAACAGCGATGGGCATTTGTGACACACAGGCATGGGCTGAATTTCCACCTTGGTTGAAATACCCCTTTAATTGCCTTTCACCGGGCTCTGTGAGTAAACTGATTAGCGTTTCTTTTTGGGGTTCGCTGCTACGCTTTACCCGAAGCGTTTGCTAAGCTAACGCTAGTCGTAGCACCTAACACCGACACGAAGCGACTCTGTCCCCGGTGACTGGGGCTCACCGGAGGAACTAACCGAGGCAACAGTTGGACGGGAACCGGATCGGAGTTTGGGTGCAGCGGTGGTGGGAGACGGGGACCAGTGGAGGACCACAGGGGCCCCAGCCAGACAAGAGCCTGAGTCGGAGCCCAGTTACAGCGGCGGGGCTCAGCGGAGGAACTACTGAGGCAGACGGTGGTAGGTGGCGGAGCTCAGTGGAGGATCTACCGGGACCCCAGCAGGACAGAAGTAGGATCGGAGCTTGGCTACAGCGGCGGTGTGTGGCGGGACTCAGTGGAGGAGCTGCCGGTACCCCGGCTGGACAGGAGCTCGGTTACAGCGGCGGTAAGCAGCGGGACTAGCAGCGGAGGGGGCTAGCTGAGGCCCAGCTGGATTCGAGGTCGGTCGGATCTGATACCGACGACACCAGCAGAGATTGTTTTACTATCCACAGGTCAGTAAAAATGACCTGTGGATAGTCCGAGAAAAAGTCCGAGAATTAAAATTAACAATTCAGGAAAAAGACAAAAAAATTACGGACTTGGAGCGACGCGTCAAGGATCTTGAACAATGTTCTCATATGGATGATCTAATTATAAGTGGACTAGACATCAAATATCAATTATACGCTCATGCTACAACAGGACTGAGAGGTGAGGAGGCTCCCACAAGTGAATCAGTCTCTCTGGAAAACCAGGTGCTTCAGTTCCTTGATAGTAGAGATATAAAGGTCGAAGCAAATGCAATTTCAGCGTGTTATGCTTTACCCAGAAAAGATAATAAAACAAAGAAATCAATTGTGATGCACTTTGTGAACAGAAGGGTAAAGAATGACATACTGAGGCAGGCCAGAAAGCTACGGGGAACATAATTTTACCTAAATGAACACCTAACAAAAACTAATGCTGAAATAGCACGGCAAGCACGGATGCTGAAAAGACAAAATAAGATACAGGCAACATGGAGAAGAAATTGTAGAGTTTGGATCAAACTAAATGGAACACCTGAGGAAGCAAAGAGTATAATAATCAGAGAGATTACTGACTTAAATAAATATAGATGAACACTGATTAAGAAAATTAAGAGACAATGATAATCCATATCCACACACACGGCAAGAATAGTTCTTTTGACATACCATGTCAATGTACTTAAAAAAAAACCCAAAACAAAACAAAACAAAACAAACAAACAAACTTATGACTGACTTGAGTAGACATCAATTATCCCCAGTTGGAGGAAGTCATTTGACACAGAGTGAGGAAACTCAAACTCTGAAAATATGCCATTATGCTGAACATAAACTACAAGAGATGGAGAATGATATTGATCCTGATAACTACTTTTTCAATAATATTCATAACCATTGTGAATATTACACTGAAAAGCAATTCAAAAGTCAAGTGCAACTAGATGGTAAACTATCAATAATACACTTCAACAGCAGAAGTCTTAACAAAAACTTTCCACAGATTCAGGACTATTTAAAACAGCTAGACAGAAAATTTACAGCTATCGCAGTCTCTGAAACTTGGCTTAATGAAGAGCAGGCTCCCCTGATGGCAATAGAGGGATATCAGATGTTTCATATTAACAGATCTCAAAAAAAGGGTGGTGGTGTTGCACTGTATATTGATGACCTGTATAGGTGTAAGCTTGTAAATGGAATGTCCTTTGCACTACCAGGGATTTTGGAATGTGTTACTGTTGAGATTGACCAAGATAAAACAAAAAATCTAATTATAAATTGTATATATAGAACGCCGGGAACTTGCATTGAGACATTCAGAGATAAATTAGTCGAGCTGTACAATAATATTACTAGAAAAGCACTCGGAGAGCGCAGACCTCCGCCAAGCGGCACAGTTCCCCCCATACAGTGTTTGTGTGTACGTTTTCAGATTCCCTGAGCATGAAAAGATATGACTAGCAATTGGATTCACAATGATTATTTGTTTATTTGACATGGACAGTGCAATAAACAGACAATTAATGAATGACAATCAATGTGATAGTGATAGGATTAGTGGTTCAGTAGTGTAAAACTCGGCTATAAGGGACGGCGGGTTGATAAGGGACACTTTTCTGGGAAATGTTTTAAATGTAATTGTGCTTTTTTTATTTTGAGCAGGACGCTGAGTTGTGTTTTTATTGTCAAATATCCATGAATCCTTCATCAAATGTAGGCGGAAGCAAAATTAAAAAAGCAGAATTACATTTAGAAAAGTGTCCCATGTTACCCCGCCGTCCCTTATAGCCCCGTTTTACGGATGTAAAAGCATTGCCTCCTTGGCGGAGGTAATAAACTGAAGTGTTGGTGTGTCCATCTCCTCCACTGACGGATGCAGATTGGTTAGACAGGTTGCCGTGGGTTTTATATTATATTAGGGTTGCGCTCGGCGGCAAAACAGAATTTAGAATTTTCCCCGGCAGAGAGGTCGTTTTTACGCAGCGCCTATAGCTGGGCGGGGAATTTGTGGCAAATAATCGGGCGGCGGACAGGTGGCCGTGTCAGGTTTTGCAGCGTGGCGGAAAAAGCGGGCACGCTGGCGGGCCCAGGCCAGCAGTGTTTTCCGCGTGCTTTTGTGCCTAAAACGTTGAAGAACGCGGAGTTTGTGTTGGTCAGACACGACAAGCAGCGCAATGTGCGCAGCGCCTATGGCTGGCGGGCCCAGGCTACCAGTGTTTTCCGCATGCTTTTGTGGCTAAAACGTTGAAGAAGGCGGAGTTTGTGTTGGTCAGACACGACGCCCAGCGCCGTCCATTGCGCCTGCGCACATGTTGGAAATGGCCATATGTCACAGTGTGGAAAAATGCTTTAAAAAATTCCTGTATGCAGACGGTGATGCGGATCATCCCCAAAATGTAATCAGTTCTTCCTTGTACCATTTCCAACAACGCCTGAAAGTTTCATGGAAATGCGTCCAAGATTTTTTGAGTTATCTTGCTAACCAACAGACAGACAGACAGACAGACAGACAGACAGACAGACAAACAAACAGACAAACCCCGGCAAAAACACAACCTCCTCCTGGCCTTTTCGGCCTGGCGGAGGTAACTAGTAAGAAAATGGTAATAATTTGTGGAGATTTCAATATTGATCTACTAAATCCATATCAACAAAATGTAATTACAGAGTTCATGAACTCTATGTACAGCATGAGTCTATATCCCACAATAACACATCCCAGTAGAATCACAGTTCACACTGCTACACTTATTGACAACCTGTTTGTTAATATTATTGATAAGAAAATAGAAAGTGGATTATTGATAAATGATATAAGTGACCACTTGCCAACCTTTGCATTTATCCATGGCCACACGGGGGCCAATACATAAATTTTTTTTTAAATCGTTCAGATACAAATCACAAATTGCAATCAGTTCTTTTAAAGAGGACTTGCTGAAGCAAGACTGGACAGTAGTCTATGTATCAGATGTAATGAAGCCTATGACACATTTATAAACATTGTAACCACTCTTTATGAAAAAAATTGTCCATTAGTAAAGAAAAAGCTTAAACATAAATTTGCCGATAAGCCATGGTTAACCAAAGGATTACAAAAGGCGTGTAAAAAGAAAAAATTATTATATAAAGCTTTCCTAAAGAAAAGGACAAAAGAAGCAGAGCAGCGGTATAAAACATACAAAAATAAGTTAACATATATAATAAGATGTAGTAAGAGAGACTAACAGAGACAATATTAAAAATACATGGACAATACTTAACAGTATTCTTGGAAATAAAAACAGAAATACAAGCTACCCAACCGATTTTTCAAAAAATAATAAAACGACTCAGAGTGTGAATGCAGCTTCACCTGCAGATGAATTAACTTTTTTGTTAACATTGGTCCTAATTTGGCACGTGAAATACCCATTACGGCACCTACAGGTGATACAATAAGCAAAAACACTGCTATAAAAGATTCCATTTTCATAAAGAACACAGATGAGAGAGAGGTCATTGAAATTGTTAAATCTTTTAAAAGTAAAACATCTACGGACTGTGATGGTATTGACATGCTCTTAGTCAAAACTATTATTGAATGCTTAATGAAACCACTGACGTATATCTGTAACCTGTCTCTCCAAACAGGTATATTTCCCAATGCAATGAAAATAGCTAAAGTAATTCCGATATACAAGACGGGTGACAGAGGGGAATTCTCAAACTATAGACCAATTTCACTATTGCCGCAATTTTCCAAGATACTAGAAAAAATATTCTATGAGAGAATTGACAACTTCATACTGAAGAATAATTTATTGTGTGAGCAGCAATATGGGTTCAGACACAAGAGGACAACTGCATTTGCTCTAATGGAATTTATAGAAAAAAATATCAGCTGCCATTGAAAATAAAGAGTATTCAGTTGGGGTATTCCTGGATCTTAAAAAAGCATTTGATACAGTGGATCATAATTTATTATTAAAGAAACTACAAAATTGTGGTATTAGAGGGGTAGCACTGTCCTGGTTATGTAGTTACTTAAAGAATAGATATCAGTATGTACGTGTTGGTAACAAAAACTCACAGTTACTGAAGGTTACTTGTGGAGTCCCACAGGGTTCAGTTTTGGGGCCATTGTTATTCAATGTGTATATAAATGATATATGTAAACTTTCAGAAAAATTGGACTTAATATTGTTTGCCGATGACACTAATCTATTATGCAGTGGAAGCAATTTGGAACAACTTCTGGATACACTTGGAAAGGAATTAGGAAAGCTTAAACTGTGGTTTGATTCAAACAAATTAACGCTCAATTTAAGTAAGACAAAATTTATAGTTTTTAACAACCATCACAACAACTTAGTATCTAAACTCAGTGTAAATGGTGCAGAGATTGAAATGGTATCCGAAACTAAATTTCTTGGAGTAATAATTGATAATAAACTGTGTTGGAAGCCACATATTAATTATATTAAAGGTAAAATATCCAAATCAATTGCAATACTACACAGAGTGAAATATTTGCTGAATCAACCCACACTATATACCTTGTATCATTCATTAATACTCCCATACATGACATATTGTAATGAAGTATGGGGAAATACATATAAAACAAACATACAGTATATCCAGTCTTTATGCTTCAGAAGAGAGCTATTAGAATAATAAACAAAGCAGCTTACAGGGAACCAACAAACCCACTTTTTCTTAAATTAAAAGCTCTCAAGTTGAAAGATCTGGTTGACTTTAAAACTGAATGAATGAATGAATGAATGAATGAATTTTATTTATTTCGGATAGTACATTACAGGTTAAAAGAAACTGTATAATATAACAACAAGGTCAAATTAGACAAAGACTCCTTCTACTATACAATTCCACGTGAGTTATCCGAAATGGGTGATGGCTGAAGCCGCAGCTTATATTGCCCACCCATATTCCATCCAAGAATTCAAAGGAGAAAAAAGAGAAAACAAGACAAGAGCGATTACAATTTAAAACAAGGCTAAGACAAAATGTGACTGAGAGAAAAAGAAAACTGAGCTAGTCTAAGTTAAGCGGTTACTATTCAAAAACAAATCTAAGACATAGTGTCACAGAGAAAAAAAGAAAAAAGAAAAAACTAAGCTACAACACAACACAGGCTGGAAATGTCAATCCTTATGTGAGTTTACATGTCGTCTTGTAAATATGTTTGGAGTATTTCTTCCTTTAGTTTTTGTTTAAATTGTCCAAGCTTTGTACATGATTTTAATTCAGGTCCAAAATCGTTCCATAATCTGACTCCTTGCACTGAAATACAGTGTTGCTTGGTGGTTGTTCTCACTGTAGGCTTTTGAAATATACATGTTCCTCTGAAGTGATATCGTTTCTCCCTTGTTTGGAACAACTTTTGGATATTTGCGGGCAGTGATAGATTCTTCACTTTGAACATTATTATTGCGGTTTTAAAGTCAATCAGATCTTTCAACTTGAGAGTTTTTTGTTTAAGAAAAAGTGGGTTTGTTGGTTCCCTGTAAGCTGCTTTGTTGATTATTCTAATAGCTCTCTTTTGAAGCATAAAGAGTGGATATATGTTTGTTTTATATGTATTTCCCCATACTTCATTACAATATGTCATGTATGGGAGTATTAATGAATGGTACAAGGTATATAGTGTGGGTTGATTCAGCAAATTTTTCACTCTGTGTAATATTGCAATTGATTTGGATACTTTACCTTTTATATAATTAATATGTGGCTTCCAACACAGTTTGTTATCAATTATTACTCCAAGGAATTTAGTTTCGGATACCCTTTCAATCTCTACACCATTTACACTGAGTTTGGGTACTGGGTAGTTGTGATGGTTGTTAAAGACTATAAATTTTGTCTTGCTTAAATTGAGCGTTAATTTGTTTGAATCAAACCACAGTTTCAGCTTTCCTAATTCCTTTCCGAGTGTATCCAGAAGTTGTTCCAAATTGTTTCCACTGCATAGCAGATTAGTGTCATCAGCAAACAATATTAAGTCCATTTTTTCTGAAACTTTACATATATCATTTATATACATATTGAATAATAATGGTCCCAAAACTGAACCCTGTGGGACTCCACAGGTGACCTTCAGTAACTCTGAGTTTTTGCTGTTAACACATGCAAACTGATATCTATTCTTTAAGTAACTACTTAACCAGGACAGTGCTACCCCTCTAATACCACAATTTTGTAGTTTCTTTAATAATAGATTGTGATCTACTGTATCAAATGCTTTTTTAAGATCCAGGAATACTCCAACTGAATACTCTTTATTTTCAATGGCTGTTGATATTTTTTCTGTAAATTCCATTAAGGCATATGCTGTTGTCCTTTTGTGTCTGAACCCATATTGCTGCTCACACAATAAATCATTCTTCAGTATGAAGTTGTCAATTCTCTCATAGAATATTTTTTCAAGTATCTTGGAAAATTGTGGTAATAGTGAAATTGGTCTGTAGTTGGAGAGTTCCCCTCTGTCGCCTGTCTTGTAAATCGGAATTACTTTAGCTATTTTCATTGCATTGGGAAATATACCTGATTGGAGAGACAGGTTACAGATATACGTCAGTGGTTTCACTATGCATTCGATAACAGTTTTGACTAGTAGCATGTCAATACCATCGCAGTCAGTAGATGTTTTACTTTTGAACGATTTAACAATTTCAATGACCTCTCTTTCGTCTGTGTTCTTTATGAAGATGGTGTCCTCTACAGCAGTGTTATTGCACATTGTATCACCTGTAGGCGCCGTAGTGGGTATTTCTCGGGCCAGTTTAGGTCCAATGTTAACAAAAAAATTATTAAATTCATCTGCAGGTGAAGCTATATTCACATTCGGAGTCGATTTATTATTTTTTGGAATATTAGTTGGGTAGCTAGTATTTCTGCTTTTATTTCCAAGGATACTGTTGATTATTGTCCATGTATTTTTAATATTGTCTTTGTTTTTTTCCAGTTCTTTACTGTAATAGTCTCTTTTACTGCATCTTATTATATATGTTAACTTATTTTTGTATGTTTTATACCGTTGCTCTGCTTCTTTTGTCCTTTTCTTTATGAAAGCTTTATATAATAAATTTTTCTTTTTACACATCTTTTGTAGTCCTTTGGTTAACCATGGTTTGTCAGCAAATTTGTGTTTAAGCTTTTTATTAACTAATGGGCAGTTTTTTTCATAAAGAGTGGTTACAATGTTTATAAATGTGTCATAGGCTTCATTTACATCTGATACATAGACTTCTGTCCAGTCTTGCTTCAGCAAGTCCTCTTTAAAAGAACTGATTGCGTTTGGTGATTTGTGTCTGAACGATTTTGAGATTTTTTCTGGGTTGGGCCCCGTGTGGCCATGGATAAGTGCAAAGATTGGCAAGTGGTCACTTATATCATTTATCAATAATCCACTTTCTATTTTCTTATCGAGAACATTGACAAACAGGTTGTCAATAAGTGTAGCAGAGTGAACTGTGATTCTACTGGGATGTGTTATTGTGGGATATCGACTCATGCTGTACATAGAGTTCATGAACTCTGTAACTACATTTTGTTGAAACTGCAGTAATAATGTTTAAAGTGAAGAATCTATCACTGCCCGCAAATATCCAAAAGTTGTTCCAAATAAGGGAGAAACAATATCATTTCAGAGGAACATGTATATTTCAAAAACCTTCAGTGAGAACTACCACCAAGCAACGCTGTGTTTCAGTGCAAGGAGTCAGATTATGGAACGATTTTGGACAATGCTTGGACAATTTAAACAAAAACTAAAGGAAGAAATACTCCAAACATATATACAAGATGACATGTAAAATCACATAAGGACTGTCATATCCAGTCTGCGTTGTGTTGTAGCTTAGTTTTTTGTCACATTTTGTCTTAGCTTTGTTCTGAATTGTAATCGCTCTTGTTTTGTTTTTCTTTTGAATACTTGAATGGAATATGGGTGGGCAATATAAGCTGCGGCTTCAGCCATCACCCATTTCGGATAACTTATGTTGAACTGTATAATCAGAGGAGTTATTGTCTAATTTGACCTTGTTGGATTTTCTTTCCCCCTTTGTTATATTATTCAGTTTCTTTTAATCTGTACTTTTAATCTATCCGAAATAAAGATTCATTCATTCATTCATTCATTGAAACCTCCATTTGTTTACTGATTCATTGTTGACATCACCCGTCCCGGTCAAGCCACCGACATTTTCATGCACACCCTTTCGGTTTATTTTGTGAACCATTTTTCTAAACAAGTAAAATAATGGCTAATCTTACCCTGACCCTTCTGCACAGTATCACAAAGGACTGCGCGTCACACAGCGGTGGAGTCAAAAGACATTTTACGCATGAGAACGCATGGTATTTTACTGGAAATATAAACACTGAACTAGGCATGTAGGATGTCACTGAAATCAGAAATTGATTGGCTAAACGACACGTCCATCGTCAGATTACTCGGTTTCAATTGGCTCGTTGTATTCGCGGTCGTTGATGGGCAGATACTTCTTGCTAGGTTTATGATCATTGGTTATTCAAAGTTTAAAAACCCAAGTCAAGGCTCTTGTTGGTCGAATGAGATGTCAATCTCATTCTAAACCAATCAAACACTCCTTTGGCTTTCTGTTTAGGGCTGTGTCTGTACTGGAAGACCGGAAATACAGCTTTTTTTTTCAGCGCGCACTGAGACACACTAAGACGCACAGACGTGACCGCCCGCGGAAGTCACAGAGTTCAACAGGTTAAGTGGTGTCAGCTTTCTCTCTTTTCTCTGCTCTCACCTCTCCTTGACCCTCTGCCTGAACACGTTGCTGTTCTTGGCTCCTCTCTTCTGTCTCATCTTTCCTTCTCTGAGACCTGTCTTATTCAGGTTCTCTCTCTGTCTGTGGTGGTACACAAACAGGTTAGAAAATACTAAGTGTCATGTTTTGTCCTGCAGGATTTCTTTGTCATGATTTACATAAATGACAGAAATATTTGTATTTTTATTCTAGTGCTTCTTTTTTTCCATTGAGAAAGAGTAGGAAAGAGAAGCGAGAAAAAAATCATAATAGTAATTTACTCATGCATACTTAAATTAAATAATCAGAGGTGGGTACAGTAGCCATAAATTCTACTCATGTAAATGCAGTGTTATGAAATTAATATTTAAAAGTAGACAACGCTAAATTTCTAGTTGAGTTAAGGGTAC
The DNA here is from genome assembly GCA_020510985.1 of Pholidichthys leucotaenia. Classification (NCBI taxonomy): domain Eukaryota; kingdom Metazoa; phylum Chordata; class Actinopteri; order Cichliformes; family Pholidichthyidae; genus Pholidichthys; species Pholidichthys leucotaenia. The sequence continues at coordinate 3,075,921 of CM035836.1, forward strand.
GAAGAGCACTCACTTAAAAAACTTGAGTAATGACTTCAGTCTTTAAGGTTTGAGGTTTTTCCCCAAAATTTATAGCAATTTTCTTACAGTTTTCTACTTTTGTCAGCTTGCTTACGTTAACACTCAGCGCCAACCTGGAAATGTTGTGTTGTGGGGAGCGTGAAATGAAGACACTGAATGGTTTCATAATTCAGGTTTTATTCTTGAAGTCACATCCCCATAAATCTCTCAGTAGAAATAAGAGGCTGAACACAGTCAGTACCTCTCTATTTATACAAGTGACAACAAAGGCTTCATTACACATCCGTGTTACATCCCCCTCTTGTCTCTAAACCCCCCTCCTGGTCTCTCAGTCTCCCGACTGGCCTCAGGGGGTCAGGAAGTCCTCTCTGGCCCCTGCCGCCGTGCCTCCACGTCCAGGTGTTCTCCGCAGGCGGTCCAGGCCCATTGTCCTCTTCTCAGGCGTGAGGTCAGCACATATGTAATCTCAACTTCGTCTTGGGCTTACACAATATGCAGGTACGAATATATAAGCCACAGCCCCCCCCCCCCAAACGCCGAAGAATGGACCATACATTCGGGTTTCCAATAAAAAAATTAATACCGGATGGCATCAATGGCATAACTCTACTACATGCTCACATTAAAAAGAAAATTCAGGGACCACATCAACAGTACAGCCTACACAGCATGATCACACTAACATTGTAGTGGTAACTCTCACAGCATAGTCTATACAACTTGATTAAAAACTCAGTGCCAACACCAACAGCATAGCTTATACCACATTATATGCACGTCGTCTGGGTTTTAACCGTCTTCCGAATCTGCTGTACGTAGGTTTCACCGTCTTAGCGGCGCTGTCCTGCAAGGAATCTGCAGTCTGAGGAAGAGAATGGTTATTTGACCCCTGTAGGGGGGCCGAGACGTGATCCTTGGGGGGTCTACCCCGCCGCGGCGCCCTCGCCACCCGTACAGACTCATCGTTCATCGCAAAAGCAGGCTTAAGTCTGTCAATACTGACTGTCTCTTTCCTGTCACCCAAATCTAGCACAAACTGCTTATCACCAGATTCCAGCACTCTAAATGGTCCATCATATGGTGGACGGAGAGTCTGTTTAACAGCATCGTGCCTAACAAAAACGAACTCGGCATTTTTTAAAGCCTGGGGAACAAAAACCCGCGGAAAAGTGTGATGAACGGGGCCCGGGAGCATATCTGCTTCCGCGCCGCTTAGTGGCCTCAGAGCTGGGAGGCGCTCCGGCCCTGGATGCTCTGGTAAGAACTCACCGGGCAGCCTGAGAGGTTGTGCAAACACTAACTCTGCTGGGGAGGCATTCAGATCCTCCTTGGGCGCAGAACGCAACCCCAATAAGACCCATGGTAGTTTGTTTACCCAATCTCCATCCGTAAGCGACACTCTGAGGGCTGCCTTCAACGACCTATGAAAACGCTCGCATAAACCATTAGCTTGGGGGTGATACGTGGTAGTGCGATGGATTGTTGTCCCCAAGCTGCTGGCCATCGCCGACCAAAGCTCGGAGACAAACTGGGGGCCTCTGTCTGACGTAATGTCCGACGGAACCCCAAAGCGCGCTACCCAGGCCGTTAAAAAAACTCGAGCCCCTTCTGCAGCCGTGGTTGAAGTTAAAGGGACCGCTTCCAGCCAACGCGTGGTTCGGTCCACCATTGTCAAAAGATGTGTGAACCCGTGCGACGACGGTAGGGGGCCCACGAGGTCGACATGCATGCGGTCGAACCTCCTGGCCGGGATTTGGAACGGTTCTAACGGAGCTTTTGTGTGTTTATGGATTTTGGCCCGCTGGCAGGCCATGCAGGCCTTTGCCCACTCTTTCACGTGCTTGCGCAGGCTCGGCCAAACAAACTTCTCTGCACCATTTTCACAGACGCGCGCGCTCCCGGGTGCGCGAGAGAGTGAACCGAGTCAAAAATGCGGCGGCGCCACGCGGCCGGGACTACCGGGCATGTTCGCCCAGTCGATACGTCGCAAATTAAGGGGGGCATACCGGTTTGCAAACTCCTGCTCTCCAGCCTTAACCCTGTTGGTCCAGACTGGAGCGCACGCACGTCTGCATCTGTACTCTGTGCTGCCGCCATCGCTGCGTAATCGATCCCCACGTGAACTGGGGCCGCGCGCGCTCCCGTGTTGTCATTTTGCCCCACGTCCGCGGGAGTCTGCTCCACATCCGCACGCACCGGTGCCGTGAACGCGCGAGAGAGGCAGTCTGCCACCACGTTGAGTTTACCCGCTACGTGCTGAATATCAGTGGTAAACTCCGAAATTGCGGCCAGTTGCCTTTGCTGCCGACCCGACCAAGGCTCAGACACTTTAGACATCGCAAAAGTGAGCGGTTTATGATCGACAAACGCAGTGAAACTCCGACCTTCCAGCCAGAACTGGAAGTGGCGGGTGGCCAAATGAAGCGGTAACAGCTCTCTGTCAAACGTGCTGTATTTGCGCTCGGCATCATTTAAGGATTTGCTAAAAAACACCAGTGGTTGCCAGACCCCGGCGACGTGCTGTTCCACAACCGCCCCTATGGCAACGTCTGATGCGTCTGTAGTAAGAGCTATGCGGGCCGAAGGGTCTGGATGAGCGAGCAGCGTGGTGTCAGCCAGGGCTTTTTTTACCTCTGCGAATGCGCGCTCCCGCTCAGGGGACCACTCGATCGGGTTGGAGGGTTTTTTTTGTTTTTTGAGCGCGGCATATAAAGGCTGCATGAGCTGCGCTGCGCGGGGTAGGAAGTGGTTATCAAAATTTACCATGCCTAAAAACTCCTGTAATGATTTGACCGTTTGTGGGCGGGGAAAATCTGCCACTGCGCGCACCTTGCCCGGTAACGGAATCACCCCGTCTGGGGAGACGCGGTGCCCCAAAAAATCGATCTGCGCCACGCCAAACTGGCACTTAGCCAGGTTAATAATTAACCCATGCTCTCCCAACCTCCGATAAACGGTAGTGAGGTGTTTGTGGTGTTCCTCCTCTGAAGAACTAGCGACCAAAATGTCGTTGAGGTAGACAAACACGAAATTTAGGTCGCGCAGCACAGCATCCATCATGCACTGGAATGTTTGTGCGGCGCCTTTAAGGCCAAAAGGCATTCGCAAAAATTCAAAAAGTCCGAAAGGGGTTATTACCGCTGTTTTAGGGATATCTTCGGGCCGGACCGGAACCTGGTGGTAGCCGCGGACCAGGTCTATCTTAGAAAAAATGCGCGCCCCTGCCAGATGCACCGAGAAATCTTGAATGTGCGGAATTGGGTAGCGGTCATGCGCCGTGGCGTTATTTAGTCTGCGGTAGTTGCCGCAAGGTCTCCAGGAGCCGTCAGCTTTCAGGACCATGTGTAGCGGCGAAGCCCATGGGCTCTTCGAATGGCGAATGATGCCCAGTTTTTCCAGGCTGGCGAACTCTTCGCGTGCAATGGAGAGCTTAGCCGCATCCAGACGCCGGGCCTTTGCGAAGACGGGGGGGCCAGCTGTAGTGATAAAATGCTCCACCCCGTGTTTCGCAACTGTTGCCGAAAAAGTAGGGACAGTGAGCGCTGGAAACTGGGTGAGGAGTGTGTGGAACTTACCACCTGCTGTGGCGACGTTGGTCTGTACTGGTGGCGGGGACAGTCGAGCTGAACAGGGAAGAGAGTAAAAAGAGAGTGCATTTACCAGCCGCCTATTGGCAAGATCAACTAACAGACCATGTGAGCACAGAAAATCAGCACCTAACATGTTGAAACTCACCGCCGCTATGACAAAAGTCCATTCATATGTGCGGCCATGTAAGCATAAAGACAAAGTTCGTTTCCCGTAAGTGTTGATGCTCGAGCCGTTTGCCGCAGTGGCTCCGCTACCACGGGGTCCAGCCAACCGGTCAGCATAAGTTGGGGTGATGAAACTCACTTGGGCTCTGGTGTCTATGAGGAAATCTCGTCCGGAGCTCGCATCCGTGATGTAGAGCAGCTTGCTGTTTTCACCAAGAGTCGAAGCTGCTAACGACCCTCGGTCCTGCCGTTTCCCGAACTCCTGAAGCTGCAGGGCGGCACACACCTGCGTGCCCTCTCGGCGAACCTCCGATGATAAAAGCAGAGATCCTCTCCTCCGCTGCATCGGGGCCGCGCCTCTGCCACTGAACCATCACCTCCACCGTGTCGAGGCCACGCTGCTGCCGTTGTTGGCAGGGTTGGGACTGCTGCCCCTGGCTCACCGCTGCCTTGGGTCACCGCTGCCTTGGGTCGCTGCTGCCGTCATCTGCTCGCCGCAGGCGTCCAGGATCCTCTCTGCCTCCTGGGCCAGCTCCCGGAAATCCTCCTGGGTCTTACAACGTACGCTGGCCAGCGCCCCTCTCATGTGCGCCGGGAGGTTAGTTAGGAAGATATACTGGAAAAGGAAGCCATCGTTGTCTGACCCCCTCAGCTGTAGCATGTCTTCCATCAGGGCGCTTGGCCTGTGTCCTCCCTGGTTGAGCAAAGCCAGGAGCCTCCTAGCCCTCACTTCGGCTGAGGGCATGAAAAACTTGATGAGGGTAGCTTTCAACCTGCCGTATCTGTCGGTGGCGGGTGGCTGCTGTACCAAGCTCTGCACACACCGAGCCGTGCGGTTGTCCAGCTTAGCGATGACATGGTGGAATTTAGTGTCATCCGCCGATACCCCTGCGAGCGCGAACTGTGACTCCGCTTGTAGGAACCACGACCGTGGATTGTCCTGCCAGAATTCCGGCAGCTTGATGGCTACGGCGCTCGCCAGGGCAGACTCCAGCGAGTCCGGAACGCGGAGATTCTCTCCAGGCATTCTCTACGTCGATAGGTCACCAATGTGGGGAGCGTGAAATGAAGACACTGAATGGTTTCATAATTCAGGTTTTATTCTTGAAGTCACATCCCCATCAAATCTCTCAGTAGAAATAAGAGGCTGAACACAGTCAGTACCTCTCTATTTATACAAGTGACAACAAAGGCGTCATCACACATCCCTGTTACATCCCCCCCTTGTCTCTAAACCCCCCTCCTGGTCTCTCAGTCTCCCGACTGGCCTCAGGGGGTCAGGAAGTCCTCTCCGGCCCCTGCCGCCGTGCCTCCACGTCCAGGTGTTCTCCGCAGGCGGTCCAGGCCCATTGTCCTCTTCTCAGGCGTGAGGTCAGCACATATGTAATCTCAACTTCGTCTTGGGCTTACACAATATGCAGGTACGAATATATAAGCCACAGTGTGGTCCATCTCAGATGTGCTCGGACCCAGAACAACTGGCGGTGTTTCTGGGTGTTGTTGATATATGGCTTTGGTTTTGCATGGTAGAGTTTTAACTTGCACTTGTAGATTTAGCTACGAACTGTGTTAACAGACAATGGTTTTCTGAAGTGTTCCTGAGCCCACGTGGTGGCATCCTTTCCAAAATGATGTCAGTTTTTTAATGCAGTGCCACCCTGGGGATTGAAAGCTACAGGCATTCAGTGTGGGTTTTCAGCCTTGCTTACGTGCAGAAATGTCTTGAAACCGGTTCCGGTTCCGCCGGACCGGCGGCGCCACACGAGTCGGCTGCCTGTTGCAACAGCCTTTTTTTTAATCTTCCTTCTTCTTTCTACACCTTTCACTCTGTATATATATCACGGACGCACGGATCGCCCCGGGGGTCTCCCGGGTCGGCGGACGGAGCCACGGTTTGCAGCGGGAGACTTTACAGCGGGGAGGAGCTAGTGCTAGCTAGCACTTGGCCGCCTCCCGGTGCTAATGGGAAACTCGACATACCGGGAGCTGTAGCGAAAAGGACGCGGGTGCCGGGCTGGAGTTTAGGCGGCGTGAAAGAAATATAAGACAGAATAATAAAGAGCGATGGCAAGAACCAAGCAGACCGCCCGTAAAATCTACTGGAGGAAGAAGCCCCCCAGGAGACAGCTAGCCACCAGGGCTGCTCGGAGAGGCGCTCTGGCCACCGGCAGAGTGAAGAGGCCTCGCCGTCACAGGCCCGTGGCTCTGAGAGAGATCCGTCGCTACCAGAAATCCACGGAGCTGCTCATCCGTAAGCTGCCCGCCCAGCGCCTGGTGAGGGAGATCGCTCAGGACTTCAAGACCGTCCTGCGTTTCCTGAGCTTCGTCGTCATGGCTCTGCAGGAGACCAGCGAGGCCCACCTGGTGGGTCTCTTCTTCGCTAAGGGGGTCACCATCATGCCCAAAGACTTCCAGCTGGCCCGCTGCATCCGCGGAGAGAGAGCTTAGACTTTCTGCTGCACATTCACCAACCATAATGCTCTGCACTGTGTGTCTATATATATACATTTATAGTAATATGGACATATGTTTACTAGATGTTGTTTTTTCTTGCCTTCTGATTGTTGCTCTGAGTGTTGCTATCCCTATGCTGTTGCAATCCTGGAATTTCCCCATTGTGGGACTAATAAAGGCTTATCTTATCTTATCTTATCTTATTCTCTGAATCTTTTGATAATATTATGGACTGTAAACGGTGAAATCCCTAAATTCCTTGCAACTGTCAGAAATATTGTTCTTAAACTGTTGGGACTATTTGCCTACAGAGTTGTTCACCAAGTGGTGAACCTCACCCCACACCTTGCTTGTGAACGACAGCCTTTCGGGGATGCTCCTTTTAGATCCAATCATGACCCTCGCCTGTTTCCAATTAACCTGTTCACCTGTGGAATGTTCCAGAAAGGTGTTTTTTGAGCATTCCTCAAGTTTCCCAGCTTTTGTTATCCCTGTCCCAGCGTTTATGGAAAGTGTTACAGGAATCAAATTCAGCATGAGTGAATATTTAAAGGGGTCATTGTCTGCAGTTTTTTCTAAGTTTATCAGCTCACTCGTGTCTTAATGAAGTGCTTGTGACATTTTGTTCACATTTTCTTTAATGCTTTTAGTTATTGAATCACATTTGCTTTTTATTTTTCTTGGCTTTCATGAAATGCTCTGATTTAAAGGCTGTCACTTTAAGAAAACAACTTGAGCTGTTCAACTCTACCCCCCCCCCCCCCTTACGTCAGTTAGCCATTAGCTGAGTAGCTTCTAAATGGCTCCTTTTGTCTTGAATGAGCAGTGCTGGTTCACTGATCGGAACTCATTTGTGCATCTCGCATCATCCTGCCCCACCACCAGGATTGCAGCAGCACAGGGATAGCAGCACTCAGAGCAACAGTAAATAAGATGATAAGGTAAGAATTGGTTAGCCATAGCAGACTGCTCCCTCAAGCAACTAGGATAGCATAGCCTACCACTAAATGAGCTCCTCCGTGTGTTCAGCGTGTCCCACATGGGGTGGGACTCGGACTCCAGCAGAGATGACAGCTTAGCTACCATCCTTCTCTCTCCTATCTCCTCCACTGGGTTGAGGTGGTGCCCCAGAACAGAGCTGACTTTTTTGATTATCCTGTTCAATCTCTTCCTGTTTGCTGCCATGATGCTGCTGCTCCAGCAGATCACTCCCAAATGTGATTGCTCATCCAACCACCAAATCATAGAAAGTCTTCAGGAGTGCCCCTTGCACTCCAGAAGGCCTGAGTCTCATCAGGAGGTATAGCCTATGCTGCCCCTTCTTGTAGAGCGTGTTGGTGTTGTGTGACCAGTCCAGTTTATTGTTCAGGCGAACACCCAAGTACTTGTAAGATGTCACCATCTCAGTGTCTGTTCTGTAGATGTTTACCGGTGCTGTGGGGGGTTTGTCCTCACCTGCGACAGTCCACCACCAGTTCCTTAGTTTTCCTTGCATTGATGTGGAGGAAGTTCCACAGGTACTAGTCCACAAAGTCCTGGATAAGTCCTCTGTACTCCACATCATTCCCATCAGAGATGAGGCAGACAATTGCAGAGTCATCAGAGAACTTCTGAAGATAGCAGTGTGGTGTATTGTGTGAAAAGTCAGCAGTGTAGAGGGTGAACAGGAAGGGCGCCAGAACTGTTCCCCGGGGAGCCCCTGTACTGCAGACGATGGTGTCAGATGATATAAGCCGTCCTTGGTTCAAGCTTCCTGTTACCAGTGTTAGCCTGGGTGCTAGTAACTCAGGGGCTAATAAGCTACCTTTGGCACCATTCAAGTAGGTTCATTTTGTCTTCTTTTAATTTTTTACCTTTTGTTCTTATTAAAGACAAAAATAGAAAGGTGTCTTTACCTTCTTAACATATTTCGACTGTGCACTGCAGCCTTCGTCAGAAGAGTCTTCTGACGAAGGCTGCAGTGCACAGTTGACTGCAGTGCACAGTCGACTGCAGTGCACAGTCGAAACATGTTAAGAAGGTAAAGACATCTCCTTTCTATTTTTGTCTTTAATAAGAACAAAAGGTAAATAAATACCTCTTGCACCACTTCCATATACGTGACAGATAGCTAGGCAGGTCAGTAATAGAGCAGTGGGCTGGTCTCAAGCAGCAGCATATAATGTGAGAGTTGTGACACTCTGGTCGACTTCTGTAGAAACTGAAAGGCGGAAGTTACATGGGTCACGAAGCTGCGAATAGTTCCCAACACTGAATCTTTCTCCATAGATCATTCATTTCACGGAGTGTCTGCTTAATAATCCTGGGTAAGGTAATGACTGGCTGTTGTTTTGGTCATTTTACCACTTAACATGTAGATTCTGTAGTCTGTGATCTTGTTTTATTACCTCCGCCAAGGAGGTAATGTTTTTACAGGGGTTTGTCTGTCTGTCTGACTGTTTGACTGTTCCCAACATAACTCAAAAAGTTATGAACAGATTTTGATGAAATTTTCAGGAAAGGTGTGTAATGGCACAGGGAACAGATGATTAGATTTTAGTGATGATCTCAGAGTGCATACCTCCACCAAAGGCTTTGTTTGTATTTGTGCAGCAGGATTACACAAAAACTACTGCATGGATTTGGATGAAATTTTCACCAGAGGTGGTTCTTGGGCTAGAGAGGAACCCATTATATTTTGGTGATGATCTGAGAATGCATACCTTAGCCAAGGCTCTTATCTTCTCACAGTGTGTTAGCAACAACACTCCAAAACTGATGGACAGACTTTGATGCCATTTTCACCACAAGTGGCTATAGACCTGCACACAAACCCATAACATTTTGGAGGTGATCCCTGAGAAACGGAAGGAGCCTTGGCAGAGGTATGCACTCTATGAGTGCTTTTCCAGATTTCTGAGCTTTTTTCTTGTTTATGTGCAGTAAAAGCTCATAAACTTACAATTGTTATTCCCTAGCTCAACTAGGTAGCTGGGTCAGCCTTTATTTCAAAAATCTGTTTTATAGTTATTGGGTGAAGGCCCAGTGTCAAAGAGGCATTAGAGATGGGTAGTAGTACATGATGGAACGTGAAATGAAAACCTGTGACAGAGCAGATGTGGCTTATTATCTTGTTTATAGTATTGACGTAGCATTAGCAGTATAACAGGACTATGGTGGTGGGTTTAAAAGACGGCTTACAAAAAGGAAATTGTTCTACTTTTTTATAGAGGAAAACATGAACCCATGAGAAGACTGACATGTTTACCAGCAAACCTGCTTTCTACAAGGAGGAAACGTGGAACAAGGTAGGAAATTACCAAATACAGTCCTTTACATCCTCCAAAGTCCTCATCATTTGTGTTAACCCTGATAATGGCAATGTTATTTTTAACATCCATATATTAGAACTATTAATATTTTAGGATTCTGCTGAAATAGTCTGTACTTATTTGAACAAACTGTTGTGAGAAACATGATGAGAAAGGTACTCGGCATGAAAACTGGTTTCATTTCTTTTAATGCAGTTGGAAACAAAGTGGAAACATTTCAGATCTACACAACTTAATGGAATGGAAGGAATGGAAGTTGTGTTGATGTGTGTTTATTTTAACAGTAAATCAAGAATTGAATGTTAAAAACCCATCAAAAATATTTTGAAAACAACTGGCATATTTATAAATGTAAAATATTCTCTTGTACCAAATAGCTCACTTGAAATTATTTTTTTTTAAAAACTAACTGAACTGTTAACATAGAGGAAGAATATCTGCTTTCTTTTCTAATTTCTTCTATTGTCATCCAGCAAACAGCTAATTTTGACTTTTCACTTTTTATGTATATATAATTTGAATTGTATGAGATGGTACATGTATTTTTTCCTCATGTGAACGCATTTAACAGAAAAATCTAAAGTTTTCCAAACAGTTCTCTAATGTATGCATCAAAACTAAAAATGTGCTTGAAAAAGTTGTACACTTAATATAAAAATTAATTATAAGAAAAAAGTAATGAGTTATTTTAAAACATTTTTTTATTTCAATATAAAAACCTTCTCAAAAGTAGCATATTTATGCCAAAATGATTGAAATTTTGGAGGAATAAATCAAAGTATAGTTTGGTATATCAGATAGTTTGGTTATTTTTTTTTTGACTCGTATTCATACCAAAGTTATTTTGAGAACAGTACATGTGGTCTCTCATCACATGCAGTAGAGGTTCTGGGACATGCGTCACTGACCCTGGTTACATGGTCACAATAAACCGATTATTGGGAATAAACTGATAATGGCAATAGTCGGCTTTGTTGTGTTTCCATGCCCTGATTAAAAAGATTATTGGAGGGTTAACCACTTTAGTTAATGACCATAGTTACATGGCCACTTTAATAATCAGATAACTCCAGAAATCCAATCATAACCAGGTTATTCGTGCACATGTAGTCATGGTCACTGTTGAACTCGTCCTCGTCTTGTGTTTGGGAGGACAGCATCAGTCCTCGGTCTGGGTTTGTCAGTTTTGGTTCTTGTGAATTACTCCATCTTTGAATGGGCCTGCACATTGATTCAGTTTAATTTGATGATTTAATGACAGTCTTTCTAAAGCTGCTCTTTATATCATAATCCATTTAAATCTGTTTATTATAAGTTTAAACAATGTACCTGCCGATGGGTATTCTTAATATTTATCTAATATGGCAAAAAAATGCTGTTAATACTGCAGATTGTCACAACTGCCATTCACACACCATTATAGAAATGTTGTTGTTTGGAACTATTTGGCGCTTCATGAACTACGTGACTGGGCAGCGGCGATATCAAAGAGTGTTGCAACTCTTATATGGCGCTGGTCTCAAGGACGGCAGTGAGTTGGCTTTTTCTAAACATGATGTTAACGATTTCCACAAAAAAAGTATAAAACATTTCTGGTGGAGCAAAACGAGAAAAAAGCTGTGTGTTTTTTAAGAGAACTGACTGTTTTGAACATTTTCAGATAATTAACTGACCAGTAGACTCATTTCCGATGGTTAAAACCTACAAACACCATTTTTCAGTCAATGACCCCTTTAAAAAAAAGTTAATCAGTGTGAACATTAAATATTTTGTCTTTGTATTATGTTCAACTGAATATAGGTTGAAAAGGATTTGCAAATCATCTTATTTAGCTTTTAATTGCATTTTACACAATGTCCCAACTTCAGCAGAATTGGAGTGTAAAAAAAACCCTAAAATTTACAAGAAAAAAAGTTACAAAATTTTGACAAAATGTAGTTCCTGATTTACCAAGTGTAGGATTAAGATCTTTATCTTATCGCATCTTTACCTCCGCCAAAGGGGGAGGTTATGTGACCATCGGCGTTGGTTTGTCTGTCTGTCTGTCTGTTTGTTTGTCTGTTTGTTAGCAAGATAACTCAAAAAGTTATGGACGGATTTTCATGAAATTTTCACAGATTGTCAGAAATGGGGTATCCTACAGATGATTAGATTTTGGTGGTGATCCGGATCACCGTCCACAAGAAAACTGCCATTACGCAAAATGCCATTTTCGTGAATAACTACTAAACCACTAATCCTATCATTGTCAATCCAATTGTTGTGAATCCAATTGCTAGTCATATGTTTTCATGGTCAAGGAATCTGTAAACGTACACACAAACACTGTACGGGGGGAACTGTGGCGCTAAACCGCCATTACGGAAAATGCCATTTTCGTCAATAACTACTGAACCACTAATCCTATCATTGTGAATCCAATTGCTTGTCATATGTTTTCATGGTCAAGGAATCTGAAAACGTACACACAACCACTGTATGGGGGGAACTGTGGCGCTAAACCGCCATTATGGAAAATGCCATTTTTGTCAATAACTACTGAACCACTAATCCTATCATTGTCAATCCAATTGCTAGTCATATGTTCTCATGGTCAAGAAATCTGAAAACGTACACACAAACACTGTATGGGAGGAACTGTGGCCGCCATTATGGAAAATGCCATTTTCGTGAATAACTACTGAACCACTGCTTGTCATATGTTTTCATGATCAAGGAATCTGAAGACTGTATGGGGGGAACTGTGGCGCTTGACAGAGGTCTGCGCTCTCCGAGTGCTTTTCTAGTTATTCTTGTAAAATTATTTCTCCTGGTTGCAGCTTTATTTTGACATTTTGCTCTTAATTTTGTGTCCTTTGTGTGTGGGGAAACACACAACCCCCTTTAACACTGGGTATTCAACAGCTTCGTAGCTGAAGCATTAAAGGAATTGGAACAAGGGCCAGACCTCCTCCGGGGTGCAAGGTAGCGTCGGCCTGAGGACATTTAAACAAATTCACTATTTAAAACATGGTCAGACTGGCTAATGATAGCGCTAGCCTTCTGTAACACATGTCTACACCACAGTGAGCTTAAATTATCCAGATGGACTCAGTGATCTTGGAGCAGATCTTTATGTCTGTATTAAGGCCATTCTTGTCCTTCACAGAGAGCCCATTATACCAACAGATAAAAGAAAAAGTTAAGACTTTCAATAAAGGAGCAATTCAAACTACATAAAATTGTCCCAGGAACATGAAAAGAGTTCAATTTCTGCAAGAAGTATGTTGTCGTCCACATTTAACAACTGCCTCTGTTGGCCATGAACTTCATCTGAGAGTCAAACACTGTTCCCAGATATTTGTAGGTCTCCACTAGTGAACTTCCTCTCCATGTATAATAGTCAGTTCAGGCTCTCCTGTGTCTTTCTGAAAAAAAAAAAATCATCTCTTTAGTTTTAGTGACCTTTAAATCCAAGAAGTCCTTGTCACACCATTCCACAAATGAAGACAGGGCAGAGCCTTGATCAGTCTGTGATTCCTGAAGAAGAGACAGCAGGGCTGTGTCGTCAGAAAACTTCACCAGATAGCTGTCCTGTTGAGAGGCTCTGCAGCTGTCACTATAAATGATAAAAAGCAGAGGTGAAAGGACACAGCCCTGAGGGGAACGAATATTTGAAATGGTAAGATCAGACATAAGACCGTTAACACAGACCCGCTGAACCCTGTCAGTTAAAAAGTTTAAAAGCAATAATGAAATTTGATCAGGTAACCTAACTAACTAACTAACTAACCTGCACTTATATAGCGCTTTTCTAGTCACAAAGACCACTCAAAGCGCTTTCATTAATACTAACCCTCTATTCTAAGGGCCTATAGGAAACAGATATCTAGGGACAATTTAGAACAGCCAATTAACCTAACATGCATGTTTTTGGCATGTGGGAGGAAACCGGAGAAATCCCGGAGTAAACCCATGCAACACGGGGAGAACATGCAAACTCCACACAGATCACTGTTGGTCGGGGGCTGGGATCGAGCCCACGATCCCACGATCCCCACAATCCCCCGGCCAAGGGTAAACTGTGCTGCCGCAGTGCTAACCACTGCGCCACCGTGCAGCCCAAATAAACCTAAACCAAATAAACCAAATAAACCTAAAATAACAAGTCAAACAATCAATTAAAATATGTGGCTGCATCTTATAAAAAGCAGAAGAAAAGTCTGCAAATAAAAGCCTGACATGAGATTTAGGCTGCTCAAGGTTTTTGTGTGTTCAATCTAAAATAAAAAGCTTTGGAGTGTCCACCTCTTTGCCAAATTGATATGCAAACTGCAGTGGATCTAGCTGATCATTGATAATCTTTCAGGATTATCTTTGAGGCTCCCCTCAAAGGTTTTCATCACAGGAGATGTAATGGTCAGAATTCATTCAGATCTTTTTTCTTGTTTTACAGACTGGCATTATAGTAGATGTTTTCCATATTTTTGGTATCTTGCCACTATCTGCACACATTTGAAAAAGTGGGGAAAATTCTCTTTCAGCTGGTCTGTACAGTAATGCAGTGCGTGTCCATGTATGGCATGTGGGCCATCAGCCCTTGTAATGTTCACCTTTTTGAACAAGGATGTCACTTGTTTTTGTGTTCCTAAAACAACTCTTTTTGGTTCAAGAGATTTAGTGAAGAAATATACTTGAGAAAGTTGGACCTCACAAAGCGTGCAAAAAACGAGTTGAATGCATTTGGCAAATTAAAATCAACCACGTTATTTCCATAAATGGGCTGCCTGGTATTACTGGAATGTTGAGTCACATTGGCCATGCGTTTGAGTCCCTGCCAGGCTGTTCTCAGATCACCCCTACTATACTGCTCCTCTATTTTCTGTCTGTAGTGCATTTTAGCTTTCCTTATCTCATTTCTTCCTTCCACTGAGACAAGTTTTTTTTTTTTTTTTTTTTTTTCTCCTGAGGATGACCAGTGTAAAAAGTCTGGTGACGCCTTTCATCACAGGCATCATGAAAACACTCCCAGTTCATACAGTCCAAGCATGCCTACAGTGAAGAAATCCTCTCTTCTGTCCAGGTTTTCACTGCCCTCTCTTTCCTCTCTAGACGTCTGAAGGAAGGTGTGTACACTGGCATTAGGTACACACTATTATGATAGGAGGCTCCCAGTGAAGGCATGGGCAGGGATTTAGAAGCCCCTGTTACAGACCCAGAACAAAGATCAATCCTGATGCTTTTTGTGTTGGATCACAAGTCTCACCCTGTTCATGTTTTCAGTGAAGTATTCAAGTTACAGTGGTTAAAATCTCCAAGGATAAATTTTGGTTCCTCTGGGCAAAGTGTGTCAAGTTTATGTGACATCAGCCATCAGCTGAGCAGCAGCTGACGCATTGACGTGTGGATGACTATACAGTCATGAAAAAATTAGGACACCCCATTAAATATTCAATTCTTTATTCATAAATGTTCACATATCCAGCCTTGTTTTTGTTTTTATTTGCCTTTTTTAACATTTATTTTATTAATTTTAAGTGGGAATGAATATGGGGGTGTCCTAATTTATTCCTTATTATTTGTTAGCGGCATCATCCGCCGCCTTGGGCGCCTCGCTGTACCGTCCAGTCATATTTCAGTCTTGACATCCCCCCCAATCCCCCTTCAAATCACCTACTGCATGTCATCACATCGATCTAGCTATATATAATATTATGTACTTGTAATCAGAGAGCGGGAAGCCAACCACCGACCCTCCGATCAGAGGTAGACCACACTCTTCCCTGCACCACAACCACAGTGAATGAGAGTTGATCTGAAAAGGTTTTGTTGGATTGGTCAACTCTTCCTTACCTGTAGACCCCTGGCACAGGGCTACAGCTGCCGTACTTATTACCTCCGCCAGGCCGAAAGGCCAGGAGGAGGTAATGTTTTTGCCGGGGTTTGTCTGTGTGTTTGTCTGTCTGTTTGTCTGTTGGTTAGCAAGATAACTCAAAAACTTTTGGACGGATTTCAATGAAACTTTCAGGCGTTGTTGGAAATGGTACAAGGAAGAACTGATTAAGTTTTGGGGATGATCCGCATCACCGTCTGCATACAGGAATTTTTTAAAGCATTTTTCCACACTGTGACATATGGCCATTTTCAACATGTGCGCAGGCGCAATGGAGGGCGCTGGGCGTCGTGTCTGACCAACACAAACTCCGCCTTCTTCAACGTTTTAGCCACAAAAGCATGCGGAAAACACTGCTGGCCTGGGCCCCCCAGCGTGCCTGTGGCAGCCATAGGCGCTGCGCACATTGCGCTGGTCGTCGTGTATGACCAACACAAACTCCGCGTTCTTCAACGTTTTAGGCACAAAAGCACACGGAAAACACTGCTGGCCTGGGCCCGCCACCGTGCCTGTTTTTGCGCCACGCTGCAAAACCTGACACGGCCACCTGTCTGCCGCCCAATTATTTGCCACAAATTCCCCGCCCAGCTATAGGCGCTGCGTAAAAACGACCTCTCTGCCGGGGAAGATTCTAAATTCTGTTTTGCCGCGGAGCGCAACCCCAATATAATATAAAACCCACGGCAACCTGTCTAACCAATCTACATCCGTCAGTGGAGGAGATGGACACACCAACACTTCAGTTTATTACCTCCGCCAAGGAGGCAATGCTTTTACAACCGTAAAACGGGGCTATAAGGGACGGCGGGGTAATATGGGACACTTTTCTAAATGTAATTCTGCTTTTTTAATTTTGCTTCCGCCTAGATTTCATGAAGGATTCATGGATATTTGACAATAACAACACAACTCAGCGTCCTGCTCAAAATAAAAAAAGCAGAATTACATTTAAAACATTTCCCAGAAAAGTGTCCCTTATCAACCCGCCGTCCCTTATAGCCCCGTTTTACACTACTGAACCACTAATCCTATCACTATCACATTGATTGTCATTCATTAATTGTCTGTTTATTGCACTGTCCATGTCAAATAAACAAATAATCATTGTGAATCCAATTGCTAGTCATATCTTTTCATGCTCAGGGAATCTGAAAACGTACACACAAACACTGTATGGGGGGAACTGTGCCGCTTGGCGGAGGTCTGCGCTCTCCGAGTGCTTTTCTAGTTCATAGTTTTTGATCACGGGACTTCCGGTGGGGTGAAAGGAGATCGGTGGACATGGTGGGGGGGGGGGGGGACAATAGCACATAATGGAGCAAAAAATGTGAAAACATCCAAAGTTTATTGTCAAACTCTTGATAATGACAGATAGTGGTATGATGACAAATTAGATTTAATTGAGAAACGGGCTCCCGATCTCATTCCAAAGCAAAATTGGCCAAAAGACACGGAGACGTGGGCTAGCATGACCTATCCAGACATGTACAAAGCTAAATATATTCATATTCATAACACTTATCATCCATGTTTATCCACATCAACCCATAAATTATTCACAGAGCCCTCAACATAATTTCTCCTGTTTTTCTGTTTTTCTCAGTTTTTGGGGTTTTTTTTTACATGTAACCTAATTTGCCTCATCCAATCATGTAGATGCCCTGCAATTTCCCCATTGTGGGACCAATAAAGGAGTCTAAATCTAAATCAAAAGGCTGGTTTTATTCATCACATTCACCTGTCCAGGTGCTTTCAGATGAAGTTAGACATCGTTGTCTTGGTGTCTAATTGTTATCCCTCATTGTTAACAATAAGCAGTTAAGATAAGATAAGATAAGATAAGCCTTTATTAGTCCCACAACGGGGAAATTCCAGGATTGCAACAGCACAGGGATAGCAACACTCAGAGCAACAATCAGAAGGCAAGAAAAAAAAAAAAGCAAGCAAGCAAGAGCAGCTAATATACATATGTACATATTACTATAAATATATATATATATACACACAGACACACAGTGTAGAGCAATGTAGCTAGATGGAATAATATGTAGATATATAAACACACAGTGCGGAGCATTGTAGCTAGATGGAATGAATATATAGATATATAAATATAAACATAAACATAAACACACACAGTGCAGAGCATTGTTGCTAGATGGGATGAAACAGCATAACCGTCTATTTAGTTATCCTACATGGTATGATTATGTGCCCATACATATTCTCACCCTCCATAGCGACCGGTATGTTCCTAGTTGTATGCCGGAGGGGACCATTGTGTAAGTCTATTGCATCTTTTGCATTCAAAAAACTATTAGGTTGTTACATCTTTTTGCTATCTCTGCGAGCAGCCCTGCTTAGGTTGTACAGTCTGACAGCCGTTGGTAGGAAGGACCTGCGAAACCTCTCGGTTGTGCACCTGGGATGATGTAGTCTGCTGCTAACTGAGCTCCTCAGTGCATTCAGTATGTCCTGCATAGGGTGGAACTCGGACTCCAGCAGAGATGACAGTTTAGCCACCGTCCTTCTCTCTCCTATCTCCTCCACCCGATCAAGGCGCTGCCCCAGGACAGAGCTAGCTTTCTTGATCAGTTTGTTCAGTCTCTTCCTATCGGCTGCAGTAATGCCACTGCCCCAGCAGACCACTCCAAAAGTGATGGCTGATGCCACCACCATGTCATAGAATGTCTTCAGCAGCGCCCCTTGTACACCAAAAGACCTGAGTCTCCTCTGTAGGCACAGCCTGCGCTGTCCCTTCTTATAGAGTGTGTCAGTATTGTGTGACCAGTCTAGTTTATTGTTCAGATGAACACCCAGGTACTTGTAGGATGTCACCATCTCAATGTCTGTTCCCTGTATATTTACTGGTGCTGTGAGGGGTTGTCCTTGCCTGCGGCAGTCCACCACCAGCTCCTTAGTTTTCCTCGCGTTGATCTGGAGGCAGTTCCAATGGCACCAGTCCACGAAGTCCTGGATAAGCCCTCTGTACTCAGCTTCATCTCCATTGGAGATGAGGCCAATGGGGGGCCAATGGGGGTGTTGGTGGAGTGGGGAGTGGGCAGCAGGACTTGATTTCTTTAGAGGCAGCAGTGGTTGTTGTGCAGTCAGGGGGGAGGGCGGTTGGTCAAACCTATTGAAAAACAGATTCAGATTGTTTGCCCACTCCCTGCCCCCCGTGGCCTGGGGGGAGGTATTCTGGAGCCCAGAGATGGTTTTGAGGTTTCTCCAGACCCCGCTGATGTCGCTCTGTTGCAGCTTGTCCTCCATCTTTCTCCTGAAGCTGCCCTTGCCTTCTCTGATCTTTCTCCTCAGCTCCCTCTGTACGGACTTCAGCATCTCCCTGTTCCCCGACCTGAAGATCCTCTTCTTCTCTCTCAGAAGTGTTTTAATCTCAGGGTTGATCCAGGGTTTGTTGTTTGAGCAACACCGTATGGTCTTGGTGGGAATGGATTTGTCCGCACAGAAGCTGAGGTAGCCCGTGAAGGTGTGAATGAGGCCATCGATGTCCTCACCATGTGGATCGCAGAGCTGCTTCCAGGCGGTGGCTTCAAAACAGCCCTTTAGAGTGTCCATTGCCTCCTCAACCATAACATCACTGTGCACATGGCCGGGGGTTGTCTGTGCACTAGGGGTTTGTACACCGGCCGGAGATGAACCAAGTTGTGATCCGATCTCCCGAGTGGGGGGAGTTGTGATGAGGTGTACGCCTCCTTAGTGTTTGCGTAGAATAAGTCCAGTGTTTTATTGTCTCTAGTGTGGCATGTGACATACTGGGTAAACGTGGGTAGAACGGGACACAGTGAAACATGGTTGAAATCGCCTGAGATGAGGAGAAGAGCATCTGGGTGTTCTGTCTGCAGCCTGCTGGTTACTGAATGGATGACGTCACGCGCTGTCCCAGCGTTCGCCGTCGGATTTGCATAAACAACAATGCAGATCACGTGTGAGTGTTCTCTCGGGAGATATGTAGGCCACATGCTAACAGCTAGCAACTCAATGTCTTTGCTGCAGTGTCGTTGTTTAACAGTGATATGTCCCGGTCTGCACCAGTTGTTGTTAACATACATTATCACTCCACCGCCCCTTGCTTTGCCACTGTCTGGTGTTCGGTCTGCCCGTATCATGTGGAAACCCTCCAGCTCAATGTTAGCATCTGCTACTAGTTCAGTTAGCCACGTCTCAGTAAACAAAAGGAGAGAGCACTCCTGGTATGTGCTATCGTAACGGCAGATAAGCCGCTAGCTCATCTACCTTTCCCAGTATAGAGCGTACATTCCCCATAATAACGGATGGGAAGGTGGGTCTGTACCTTATACTCCTTGTCCGCTGTCTAACACCAGCCCGACAACCATGTCGTTTTCGCCTTATTTCTCTCGGTACGTCGAGTTTTTTCGTCAGCACCGAGTGGCGATTAAGTGCAAGCAGCTGTTCCCTGCTGTATCGTCTCCTGCTGTAAACAGTGGCTCCGTCCGCCGGCTCGGGAGGCATTTTGGGGCGATCTGTGTGTCCGTGATGTATAAAGTGTGTAAAGAAAAAAGAAAAAAACTCAGAATTGAGCCGCTGTTGCAAAAGGCAGCCGACTCATGTGGCGCCGGAAGTTGTCTTTTTTTTTTTTTTTTTTTGATTTGTCGACTCCTAGCTACTTGTAATCCTCAAAGCCACAGACTGATTAGCCGGTGTTCTGACATTTTTGGCATCAGCACAGCAAACCTCCGGTTACTACTCTGTCATTTTCTTCAGTTGTTCAGAAGAATTAAGACTTCCCAAGCGAGTGACACTCTTGAATGTTGGTGAAGTCTGAATCTCAGCATCGTTCTTGAAAAGCCTTCAGAGCTAAGGTTAGCTTTATCAGCTAGCTTGCTTGTTCCAACACGAACACTGGCTTTGCTGGTTTTCTGCCAGCTGCCTCAAGGATGTAAAGGTGGTGGTTTTTCTCTTCTTTGGAGACTTCTTTCATTGGAAAGGAAACAGAAGGTGAGTGTAGTGTTGTTCGTAGGACATATTATGGTGTAACAAAGATGGTGACATCACCCAGAGTATAAGAGGGCTGTTCAGAAGAGGGGCAGCCTCTTTGATCACCTCTGTGCCTCTATATTATTTGTGTCAAAAATAAAGTCCGATCTAGTTCACCACTCAGTCTTGTCATTGGATCACGATTTACATACATAACATTTGGCAACGAGGGTAAAAGAAAGAAGAAACATGGATGTGGGAGTCACTATCATTCGGCCATTTCTGGAGCTTCCTGGCAAGCCACGGGCCTCTTGGGTGAGATGGTTTGCCGCATTCCAAAATTACTTGGTGGCTCTGAAACTTGGTGAACTGAAGAAGATAGGGGCTCGGGCAATATTGGTTCATAGTTTGGGTATGGAAGGACAGCGTATCGTTACTACCTTGGGTGCTAGCGAAAGCTTTGAAGACGTTGAGCATGTCAAAGACCAGTCGGCGAGAGCAAGAAGCTGTTCCACAACATTGTCACACCCCGGAAAACGTCATCGTCCGGAGGATCCAGTTTCAACAGCGCCGCCAACGGACTGGCGAGTCTGTGTAGCGGTTTGTAACAGACCTACGTCAGCTGGCAAGAGACTGTCAGTTTGGAGCATTGGAGGAAGAGATGGTCTGCGACCAGTTGGTGGAACATGCTGTTTGCCTGGCTACGAGGTCAAAGCTCCTTACATACACGGACGAGCTGACGTTACCCAAGTCCAATGAGATAACTCAGCAGGATGAAGCAGTGGACAGTCTCTCATATGACCTTGGTGAGAGAGCTATGCTGCACCGCTCTGAATCACAATCAACAGTGCAGACTGTGGACCCAGACAGTGATGATAGCGAACAGGAGAAGGAGACTGTGAAGATAAGGCCCGCCCCGGAATCGCCCAGGTGTTTGGGTTGTGGGTCCACTAAGCACTGCTATAAGGCTAGAGGGAGAAGACGACACTGTGGCACGTGTGGATATCTTGCATCATTTTGCCAGGGCATGTTACGGGTTCGAGCGAGGAGATCCGAGACACATCGAGGATCTCCCCATTTCGCCTCCCACAGTTGTTTGCAGTTTATCCCCAAGTGTCAACGGCTGCTCTTTCTGTATGGTGGAACTGGATGGAGTGATGGTGCCATTGCTGGTTTACACGGGAGCGGTGAGATCGGTGTTGGATTGGGAAACTGTGTGGAGTTCCTTCTCACAGTCTCAGGTTGGAGAAGAGCAGTCAGGCTGTGGTCTGTGGGACTGGCTGGTTCTGCAATGATGGATGGAGCTGTGTGGGACAAACCTTTGCCTAGTAATCTGGACAATGAGCAGGACCAATTCTACTCAGGGCCATCGCAGAAGGGTTCTGGTGTCAGCGCCCAAGTTACCCTAGTTGAGGGAACTGAGCAATGCGGTGGGATGCCCATGACGGTAGGTGACCCCAAGTGGCTGACCCACTCTGCTTCCGGAGTTTGGCTGGGTGGTACTGAGAAGCAAGGGGTCATAACTAACTAACTAACTAACCTGCACTTATATAGCGCTTTTCTAGTCACAAAGACCACTCAAAGCGCTTTCACTAATACTAATCCTCTATTCTAAGGGCCTATAGGAAACAGATATCTAGGGACAATTTAGAACAGCCAATTAACCTAACATGCATGTCTTTGGATTGTGGGAGGAAACCGGAGCCCCCAGAGTAAACCCACGCAGCACAGGGAGAACATGCAAACTCCACACAGAAAGGTTCCAGCCCCTGCCAACCTGGGAATTCGAACCAGGAACCTTCTAGCTTAAGGCAACAGTGCTAACCACTGCACCCTATAATGATAACGGCTTTGCCGACATCTAAAATGAAAGCGAACGGGGCAGGACCAGCTGGCACGGTAAAACAACGTGCCACTCAGGGACACTGGAAGCCGAGTCGGGCTCCTCAGTGTGTCGCTGATGTGGTCCGATCCAGGGAGGAGGCCTGGTCGAGAGGAGTTCGTGGCCAGGACAAACAATGGGAAGACCAGGGGCGGCCGCAGGTGGTGGCTGTTGGGGTGGACGGTTACCTTCAGCTGTCTGGCGGCTCATGGAGACATTCCAACCAGCTGCAGTGTGCCAATGATGAGAAGGATGTTTTCTGGGTTTTGGCGTGGGTCACCTCCGGGCGTGAAGAGAAGAAGATGCTCTGGACAAGACCCGCCTGACGGGTCTCCGGGGCCGTCACCCGGAGTATAAGAGGGCTTTGCGGAAGAGGGGCGGTCTCTGACCACCTCCCAGCCTAGCGGGAGCACCTCTGTATTACATGTGAGTCTATAATAAAGTCCTATCTAGTTCACCGCTCAGTCTCATAACTGGGTCACGATTTACATACATAACAGTGAACAGGATCCAAGCGTGGTCCGTACGGAGACCTAATCAGCCAGAATGATTAGAAGCATCTGTGTCGCTGAGCATGAGACATTTTCTGTCTCGCCTGTGTGAACACAGCTGTGTTCACAGGTAAGAAGTTGGCAAGGAGGGCTAAATATAATTTGAATCTTTATATTATCCTTTGGCTTGAAAGTGTGGTACTTAATGTGCACCATGTCATTATGCACGAGAAGTCATAAATCATGACTCTTTGTTTGCTAGTGGCAAGTCCCGTAAAAAAGCTCCATGAGTGCCTGGTGTCATTGGAAAGCTTAGAAATCGTACTTTCTAGCAATATCTATGTTTTTGCGGAAGACGCAACTCCTGATTGATTGAACGCAAGTTTTCAACCTAGCCAAAATTGTCTTTTTCTTGGTCAGTTTTTGTGCACTTTGTACAACTTAAATATCATTTTGAAGGTCTTTCAATACAGAATATGGAAATAAAGTTACATCAGTTTTGAATCAGTTTTATATAATTTTCAGCTTTAATGAAATAGAATTCCCTCAGCAGCTTCCTGCCAACATGGCTGTATTTTGTGTTCAAAATTGGGTAAAAGCAAATGCACAACTGATACAGTTTACTGAGCTTTTATTACAATGATAGTTATTTACATAAAGAGGCTTACGGCA
This sequence comes from Pholidichthys leucotaenia, assembly GCA_020510985.1. Lineage (NCBI taxonomy): Eukaryota > Metazoa > Chordata > Actinopteri > Cichliformes > Pholidichthyidae > Pholidichthys > Pholidichthys leucotaenia. Next base: position 3,099,335 of record CM035836.1, read on the forward strand.
CTCGCCTGCTTGCCAGGTGGCTCCCGCGATAAAAGAGGCAGAGCCTCTTCCGCCTACTTCCTTTATATCTCGAGTGGCATTGCCACCGGAAACCGGTGAGATTACAAAGCGAGATAACATCCCATGATGTCCCCCCCCCCCCCCCCAGTGGTGACGTGAATGTGGGCTCGGGGCACAACAACAGACTTATAACGGGCTTCCATTTCCACAAACCCGAAAACTGCCAGTCTGTTCCATCCAGAGCCATAACATTCTCTTCCTTGTTGTTTTATTTGTCGGTGGCGAAACAAACTGTTCACGGTCGCCAGGTTCAACACTGAGATAACTGCTCCAGTGTCCACCAACAGTGGAACCACGACACCATCAAGCATGATGTCACACCCGATCCTTCCCATTGTCTCCGGGGAGACCGTGTGTACTATAGTCGGAGTCTTCTGCGCAGCACCTGGTTCCTTCCTATGGCTCCTACATTCAAAGTTAGCACACGCCCTGACAAAGTGGTCCCACAAACCACACTTGCCACAATGCTTTCCTTTCACTGGGCACACACTGGCCTTATAGTGGTGAACAGGGGACCCACAACTGTAACAACGTTCCGTACCTGGGGCGGACCGTATTTTAACAACAGAAGCATACATATCCTCTCCAGCATCACCATCACCAGGGTCTCAAAATAGTGCCTCAGCACAAAACTTACCTTCACCCAGAAAGGCCCCTTCAGGAAGGCCTCTCACGATGGTCTCTGCTGCCTCGAACTGTTGGGCGAGCTCGATAGCTGTGGTCAATGTCAGCCTTCCTGGATACTCCCAACAATCTGGACTGGACCACTGTACAGTGAACATGTTCTGCTCGTTGGTCCCGAATCATTTCATCTTCAAGGTGTCTGAAATCACATCCCCTCACCAGCCTTTGGAGATCTTCAATGAACCTCATCACTTTTTTTTTTTTCTCCCGGCGCCACACGAGTCGGCCGCCCTTTGCAACAGCGGCTCGATTCCGAGTCTTTTTCCCTTCCTCTCTCTTTTTGATCCATCTTTTTTTCACTCCACTTATATCACGGACACACAGATCGTCCCAAACGTCTCCTGAGCCGGTGGACGGAGCCACTGTTTATAGCAGGATACGATACAGCAGGGAAGAGCTGCTAGCATTCAACCGCCACCAGGTCCCATTGGAAAAACTCGACATACCGAGAGAACTGAGGCGAAAACGCCGCGGCTGCCGGGCTGGAGTAAGGCGGAGGACAAAAAATATAAGGTACAGACCCTCCCTTCATCTATTGTCATGGGAAATGTACGGTCGTTACTGGGAAAGGTAGATGAGCTAGCGGCTAGCGGCCGTTACGATAGCACATATCGCGAGTGCTCTCTCCTTTTGTTTTCTGAGACGTGGCTAACTGAACTAGCAGCAGATGCTAACATTGAGCTGGAGGGTTTCCACATGATACGGGCAGACCGAACACCAGACAGTGGCAAAGCAAGGGGCGGTGGAGTGATAATGTATGTTAACAACAACTGGTGCAGACCGGGACATATCACTGTTAAACAATGACACTGCAGCAAAGACATTGAGTTGCTAGCTGTTAGCATGCGGCCTACATATCTCCCGAGAGAACACTCACACATGATCTGCATTGTTGTTTATGCAAATCCGACGGCGAACGCTGGGACAGCGCGTGACGTCATCCATTCAGTAACCAGCAGGCTGCAGACAGAACACCCAGATGCTCTTCTCCTCATCTCAGGCGATTTCAACCATGTTTCACTGTCTCCCATTCTACCCACGTTCACCCAGTATGTCACATGCCACACTAGAGACAATAAAACACTGGACTTATTCAACGCAAACACTAAGGAGGCGTACACCTCATCACAACTCCCCCCACTCGGGAGATCGGATCACAACTTGGTTCATCTCCGGCCGGTGTACAAACCCCTAGTGCACAGACAACCCCCGGCCATGCGCACAGTGGAGTTATGGTCTGAGGAGACAATGGACACTCTAAAGGGCTGTTTTGAAGCCACCGCCTGGAAGCAGCTCTGCGATCCACATGGTGAGGACATCGATGGCCTCACTCACACCTTCACGGACTACCTCAGCTTCTGTGTGGACAAATCCGTTCCCACCAAGACCATACGGTGTTGCTCAAACAACAAACCCTGGATCAACCCTGAGATTAAAACACTTCTGAGAGAGAAGAAGAGGATCTTCAGGTCGGGGAATAGGGAGATGCTGAAGTCCGTACAGAGGGAGCTGAGGAGAAAGATCAGAGAAGGCAAGGACAGCTTCAGGAAGAAGATGGAGGACAAGCTGCAACAGAGCGACATCAGCGGGGTCTGGAGAAACCTCAAAACCATCTCGGGGCTCCAGAATACCTCCCCCCAGGCCACGGGGGGCAGGGAGTGGGCGAACAACCTGAATCTGTTTTTCAATAGGTTTGACCAACCGCCCTCCCCCCTGACTGCACAACAACCACTGCTGCCTCTAAAGAAATCAAGTCCTGCTGCCCACTCCCCACTCCACCAACACCCCCCCACTCCCAAAACACAGCCCCCCATCCTGACCCTGACCAGGACCCAGGTGAGGACGGAGCTGAGGAAGATCAAGGCGAGGAAGGCGTCGGGACCGGACGGCATCAGCGCAAAGCTCCTCAAGTCCTGTGCAGACCAGCTGTGTGGGATTGTGACGTACATCTTCAACCTGAGCCTGAAGCTGGGGAGGGTACCACAGCTGTGGAAAACATCTTGTGTGGTACCTGTACCAAAAACTTCCCACCCCAAAGACCTGAACAGCTACAGACCGGTGGCCTTGACGTCCCACTTGATGAAGACCCTGGAGAGACTGCTCCTTGCTCACCTCCGCCCCCTGGTGGAACCAGCGATGGATCCACTCCAGTTCGCCTACCAGCATGGCATTGGGGTGGAGGATGCAGTGATCTTCCTCCTTCACCGTTCTCTGTCCCACCTGGAGAAGCCCGGGAATGTGGTGAGGATCATGTTCTTTGACTTCTCCAGTGCTTTCAACACCATCCAACCGATGAACCTGAAGGACAAGCTGCTGCGCGCAGGGGTGGACCAGCACCTGTCATCATGGATCCTGGACTACCTCACAAACCAGCCTCAGTTTGTGAGAACCTGGGACTGTGTGTCCGACACGATCATCGGAAGCACGGGGGCCCCCCAGGGAACGGTGCTGGCTCCCTTCCTGTTCACTCTTTATACTGCAGACTTCTCACACAACAAAACACACTGCCATCTACAGAAGTTCTCTGATGACTCTGCGATCATTGGCCTCATCTCCAATGGAGATGAAGCTGAGTACAGAGGGCTTATCCAGGACTTCGTGGACTGGTGCCATCGGAACTGCCTCCAGATCAACGCGAGGAAAACTAAGGAGCTGGTGGTGGACTGCCGCAGGCATGTGCAACCCCTCACAGCACCAGTAAATATACAGGGAACAGACATCGAGATGGTGACATCCTATAAGTACCTGGGTGTTCATCTGAACAATAAACTAGACTGGTCACACAATACTGACGCACTCTACAAGAAGGGACAGCGCAGGCTGTTCCTGCTGAGGAGACTCAGGTATTTTGGTGTACAAGGGGTGCTGCTGAAGACATTCTATGACACGGTGGTGGCATCAGCCATCACTTTTGGAGTGGTCTGCTGGGGCAGTGGCATTACTGCAGCCGATAGGAAGAGACTGAACAAACTGATCAAGAAAGCTAGCTCTGTCCTGGGGCAGCGCCTTGATCCGGTGGAGGAGATGGGAGAGAGAAGGACGGTGGCTAAACTGTCATCTCTGCTGGAGTCCGAGTTCCACCCTATGCAGGACATACTGAATGCACTGAGGAGCTCATTTTGCAGCAGACTACATCATTCCAGGTGCACAACCAAGAGGTTTCGCAGGTCCTTCCTACCAACGGCTGTTGGACTGTACAACCTAAGCAGGGCTGCTCGCAGAGATAGCAAAAAGACGTAACAAACTCATAGTTTTTTGAATGCAAAAGACGCAATAGACTTACACAATGGTCCCCTCCGGCATACAACTAGGAAAATACCGGTCGCTATGGAGGGTAAGAATATGTATGGGCACATAATCATACCATGTAGGATAACTAAGTAGACGGTTATGCTGTTTCATCCCATCTAGCAACAATGCTCTGCACTGTGTGTGTTTATATATTTACATATTTATTCCATCTAGCTACAATGCTCTGCACTGGGTGTGTTTATATTTATATATCTATATATTTATTCCATCTAGCTACAATGCTCTGCACTGGGTGTGTTTATATTTATATATCTATATATTTATTCCATCTAGCTACAATGCTCCGCACTGTGTGTTTATATATTCACATATTTATTCCATCCAGCTACAATGCTCTGCACTGTGTGTCTGTGTATGTGTATATATATATTTTATAGTAATATGTACATATGTATATTGGCTGCTCTTGCTTGCTTGCTTTTTTTTTTCTTGCCTTCTGATTGTTGCTCTGAGTGTTGCTATCCCTGTGCTGTTGCAATCCTGGAATTTCCCCGTTGTGGGACTAATAAAGGCTTATCTTATCTTATCTTATCACTTGTTCTCCCAACCACTGGCGGCGCTGTCGAAACTGGATGTGCTGGACCGTGGCGCTCTCCAGAGCATGAAAATGGCGTGCCATCAACTCCACAATGCCATCGAAGCTATCAGCTCCCCCCCAGGCTCTCTAATACTCTCTGCCCCTCAGTACCCAAATTATGGACTAACGCAACTCTCGCGCGAAGCCTCTCATGCTTGCCGAGGTTCAAAGCCACTAGGTACTTGGTAAAAGTAAAGAACCAATAAGGCCACGGCACGGGCGGTCTGCCTGGGGCCTCCAGAAACGGCCGAAACTCAGCAACAGACTTATCCATTCCCGCTTTTACCTCGTCGCAAAATGTTGTGTCCATAATTGGGTAAAAGCAAATGCACAACTGATGTAGTTTATGGACCTTTATTTCAATGATAGTTATTTACATAAAGAGGCTTACGGCACTCGCCTGCTTGCCATGTGGCTCCCGTGAGGAAAGAGGCAGAGCCTCTTCCGCCCACTTCCTTTATACCCCGAGTGGCGTCACCACCGGAAACCGGTAGTTAGACACCCCGGTCTAGCCCATATCCACCCCAGCCGCCATCTTAGTAATACAGCCAATTTACATACACAACACCGCTCATATAGTAACGCAGCCGTGTGACGTCAACTTGAAACTATGAATAGACGCTCCCTTCTTTTAATGCTGAGTGTTTTAACTTTTTTTAAAAAAAAATATTTCAATTGCTTTGTATCTTGTGCATATACAGTCATATTCTAGCTGTAATTAGGGGTGAAATGAAAATGTCTAATAATTTGTGGGGAGATATTTACATTTTCAATAAAAAATTAAAACAATTGCTTGTAACTGATTTATGTTTTTGTCATAACTTTAAAAAACTAGAAAAGCACTCGGAGAGCGCAGACCTCCGCCAAGCGCCACAGTTCCCCCCATACAGTGTTTGTGTGGATGTTTTCAGATTCCTTGACCATGAAAACATATGACTAGCAATTGGACTGACAATGATATGATTAGTGTTTCAGTAGTTATTCACAAAAATGACATTTTCCGTAATGGCGGCCACAGTTCCCCCCATACAGTGTTTGTGTGGATGTTTTCAGATTCCTTGACCATGAGAACATATGACTAGCAATTGGACTGACAATGATAGGATTAGTGGTTCAGTAGTTACTCACGAAAATGGCATTTTCCCTAATGGCGGTTTTCTTCTGGACAGTGACCCGGATCACCACCAAAATGTAATCAGTTCTTCCTTGTACCATTTCCAACAATGCCTGAAAGTTTCATCAAAATCCGTCCAAAACTTTTTGAGTTATCTTGCTAACCAACAGACAAACAAACAGACAAACAGACAAACCCCGGCAAAAACATTACCTCCTTGGCGGAGGTAAAAAATACTGTTAAAAATGTAACTATGATGGTTTTTTCGGTGTTTTCAGTTGTTCTGTATTTTTGTATAGTTCAGTAGGGTACTGTCTCTTTAAGATTTACGGCAGAACAGAACCTGCTTTACGGTAGTCTCTCACTGCCTCCATGGCGACAGACACTGCTGGGAAAACGGAGGAAGAGGCGATTTGTTGCTGAACTGCTGTCAGGAATCCTGCTCATGTGAGTTCAGATATTTGTGGATTTAAGGAGGTTTTGAGCTGCAGCTAAACCTTAAAACTGTCTGGATGTGGAGGTAGCAGCTCCTGAAGACCGTTAGCTCGGTGCTAGTTAGCCACGAGGCTAACAGGCTTTTCCACGTTCTGTGAAATTCAAGTGTGTGAGTGTGAGTTGATGAGGAATTGTGTTACTGAAACAGTCCTGCATGACACCTGCATGGGTGACTGGAGCGCCAACATTAGCGGAGTTTTCCTTTGGTTTCACTGCCTGATGTCCTAGTTAGAGGGGATGCAGATGACGTCATCAATCACAACTCATGACAGTTAAAAAATACTGGGTGGCAAAAATGAGTGTTGTGGGGAGCGCGGAATAAAGAGGCTGAATTGCTTTTTAATTCAGATTTATTCAAGCATTCACATCCCCAGCCATCTCTCTCTCCAACCAGCAAAAAAGAGACTGAGCTGCATCCCAGGTTCACATTTATACATTTCTCACAAAGGCTTTTCAAACAAGGATTCACACAAAAGGAAGAATCACATATCACAGTCAAAACCCCTTATTGACATTTCATCCCCCTTTCCAGACCTTCAGTCTTCCACCTGTCCCCAGGAGGTCAGAAGTCCTTTCATCGTACCTCCGTCCTCTTGTCGTCCTCTGCAGGTGGTCCTGACCTATTGTCCCCTTCGGTCGTGAGGTCAAACACCATATGTAATCTCAGCATCCCTTTTATGCTTAAACATATGCAGGCAAAAATATGTAGGCACCAAGCCACGGGCTACAAGTGGCAGCAGGGGGTTTGCATTAAAACCCACACAAAACAAACCCAGAGTAGTCAGTCAGAGCAGTATGCAGAGAACCTGCTTCCATGGACCTTTTCACAAATGCATGATGGCAGCTGCTCGTGACGCGTTTTGTTTTTTTGTTTTTTTTTAACTTATTTTGTACCTGTAGGTAGATTTGTTCTGCAGTCCGGTGACAAGCCACCAGCTGCCGGTCGCTGCGTGCGCAAGCGCCCCATAGTATCCAAAGATTGTTTGAGGACAAAGCTGGGCCGCATCAGTGCACTGGCTCTATGTTTATATAATTTAAAAAATTTTAATATGTAAATTCTGATGGCAGGTTAAAGATTATTGTATTGTACAGGATGCTAGTATTAGATTGAGGGCCGAGTGGCTCTATCTGCTGTAGTTTCTGAGTTGATCGATCCCCATCCAGGGAGTAGCTGATTTTCACAGATATGCTAACGCATATTTTCCAAAACATGAGTCTGTTTGTTGGCAGGCTAAGCATGTGCATATCTATCTATAAATTCACTAAATCTCTGTCTGTGTGTGTGTCTGTTCCATGCATATCTGTCGAACTGTTTGTCAGACTTGCCTCAGAGTTTAAACGTGGTTTCCTGAGGTTACGAGGGTGTGCATCCCTGAATATGGAGTTGCTCAGTCAAAATATGTAATTTTTATCAATAAATGTTGTAGCCACTGCTCTGCAACCACTCTGTCTTCATGTTGTGTGTCTGTGACATCACGACCACGCTGATTGGATAACACACACCATCACAACCTGTCGATCACCACAGTGCTTTGCAAACAAAGATTTTATAAGTGCTTTGCTGCTGTGTGCATCCCCGAGTATGGAGTTGCTCTGTCAAAATATATACCATAATGTTGCTGTGATTGATAATTTGGCATGGAGAACACGGCGGGGGGGGGGGGGGGGGGGGGGCGTCATTTGGATTTTCATCTGGGGGGCCAGTGATGCTGGAAAAAAGTAAACCAAGCAGAAAGCAGAAACCGAGCCAAAACCTTCTCCAGGTCAGCTGATCTTGCATTTGTTTGTGGCCGAAAAAAAAAATCTTTTTAACACTTTTACAGAAATTCTTCTTCTTCATGGTTTACACTCACTGTTGTGGGCCTTCACTTGATCCAAAATGCTGCAGCTAGAGTTTTAACAGGTACTACAAAGAGAGAGCACATCTCTCCGGTTCTGGTCTTCCTTCATTGGCTTCCCATAGAATCTAGAATTAAGTTTAAAATCCTTCTTCTCATTTTCAAAGCTCTAAGTAATCAGTCCGCTTGTTATTTAAAAGATCTGACAGTACCTTATCATCCTAACAGAGCACTATGCTCCCAAAATGTAGAATTACTGTAATACATAGAATCTCTAAAAGTACAAAGGGAGACATAGCCTTCAGTTATCAGGCTCCTCTCCTTTGGAACCAGCTGCCAATCTGGATTTGGGAGTCAGACTCAATCTCTGTTTTTAAGAACAGGGCTAAAACCTTCCTTTTTGATATAGCCTATAGTTAGGATGGGATCAGGTGATCCTGAACCCTCCCTTAGTTATGCTGCTAATAGGTTTAGACAGCCGGGGGACCTCCAACAATGCACCGGGCTTCACTTCTTTCTCCACTCTCAATGAAATATTTTTGCCGGTCATTGACATCTGTTTGGTTTTTCCCACAGATGGAGTCCCCATCGTGCTGTTTGCTCTCTATATGTCTGTTCTTTTCTTCTTCTTCTCTATCCCCTCACCTCCCAGCCAGTTGCAGCAGATGACTGCCCCTCCCTGAGCCTGGTTCTGCTGGAGGTTTCTTTCTGCTAAAAGGGAGTTTTTCCTCTCCACTGTCTCAAAGTGCTGCTCACAGGGGATCTCCTGATTTCTGGGGTCTTTCTGCAATTGTGAGGTTTTCCCCTGCAGTTTGCAATTGTTATGAGATGACTGTTGTTGTGAAATGTCGTTATATAAATAAAGTTGAATTGAAATGAAAATTGCTTTGTACTACCGCTGCCTACCTGGTTACGCAGAATTGATATAATTTAATTTAAAAAACGGTTAAAATACAAAAAATCAAATCAGTTTAAAAATGTACAGCAAGGAAAAAAAAGCAAAACGTGTTAAAACCAGAGGTATCAAAAGTAAATATAAAAAATGTTTTCAATTTAAAAAAAAAATCCTAAAATTAATGAGATTTATAGATCTAAACCTGCATAAATAGTTTTACAAGAAGAAGCTGCACGGTGGCGCAGTGGTTTAGCACTGTGGCAGCACAGTTTACCCTCGGCCGGGGGATCGCGGGGATCATGAGATCGTGGGTTCGATCCCAGCCCCCGACCAACAGTGAGCTGTGTGGAGTTTGCATGTTCTCCCCGTGTTGCGTGGGTTTACTCCGGGATTTCTCCGGTTTCCTCCCGCATACCAAAAACATGTAGGTTTAGGGCGCTCGCGCACGCAGCAACCAGCAGCCGGTGGCTTGTCACCAGACTGCAAACCAAATCTACCTATGGGTACAAATAAGTAACAAAAAAAAAAAAAAAAGCACAATATTAAAATTGTCATCCAGCATAAAACATAAAAGCACAAATTTATGTTTTACTTCTGATAAACCAGCCGCTATGAGCTCTTTACTCTGTGTAATCTGATTACATGCTGTGGGCCATCAAACTTGCACTTTCTGATCAGGGATGATGTGCTGATCTCCTGTTCCTGGTTTCTCATTTTTTTTATGTTTGTCACACTTAAATGTTTCAGATCATCAAACAATTTTAAATACTAGACAAAGATAACACAAGTAAACACAAAATGCAGTTTTTAAATGAAGGTGTTCATTATTAAGGGTGAAAAAAAATCCAAACCTACATGGCCCTGTGTGAAAAAGTGATTGCCCCCTAAACCTAATAACTGGTTGGGCCACTCTTAGCAGCAACAACTGCAATCAAGCATTTGCGATAACGGGCAATGAGTCTTTTACAGCGCTGTGGAGGAATTTTGGCCCACTCATCTTTACAGAATTGTTGTAATTCAGCCACATTGAAGGGTTTTCGAGCATGAACCGCCTTTTTAAGGTCATGTCACAGCATCTCAATCGGATTCAGGTCAGGACTTTGACTAGGCCACTCCAAAGGCTTCATTTTGTTTTTCTTAAGCTATTCAGAGGTGGACTTGCTGGTGTATTGTGGATCATTGCCCTTCTGCAGAACCCAAGTGTGCTTCAGCTTGAGGGCACAAACAGATGGCTGGACATTCTCCTTAGGGATTTATTAGTAGACAGCAGAATTCATGGTTCCATTTACCACAGCAAGTCTTCCAGGTCCTGAAGCAGCAACACAGCCCCAGAGAATCACATTACCACCACCATATTTTGCTGTTGGTATAAGATAAGATAAGATAAGCCTTTATTAGTCCCACAACGGGGAAATTCCAGGATTGCAACAGCACAGGGATAGCAACACTCAGAGCAACAATCAGAAGGCAAGAAAAAAAACAAGCAAGCAAGAGCAGCTAATATACATATGTACGTATTACTATAAAATATATATATATACACACACACACAGACACACAGTGCAGAGCATTGTAGCTGGATGGAATAAATATATGAATATATGAACACACAGTGCAGAGCATTGTAGCTAGATGGAATAAATATGTAAATATATAAACACCCACAGTACGGAGCATTGCAGCTAGGTGGAATAAATATGCAAGTATATAAACACACACAGTGCGGAGCAATGTAGCTAGATGGAATAATATGTAGATATATAAATATATAAACACACCCAGTGCTGAGCATTGTAGCTAGATGGAATAAATATGTAAATATATAAACACACACAGTGCAGAGCATTGTTGCTAGATGGAATGAAACAGCATAACCGTCTACTTAGTTATCCTACATGGTATGATTATGTGCCCATACATATTCTCACCCTCCATAGCGACCGGTATGTTCCTAGTTGTATGCCGGAGGGGACCATTGTGTAAGTCTATTGCATCTTTTGCATTCAAAAAACTATTAGTTTGTTACGTCTTTTTGCTATCTCTGCGAGCTAGCAATGTTCCTAGCAATGTTCCAAAGTATGATGTTCCTTTTCTGAAATGCTGTGTTACTTTTATGCTGGATGTAATGGGACACACACCTTCCAAAAAGTTCAACATTTGTCTCGTCAGTCCACAGAGTATTTTCCCAAAAGTCTTGGGAATCATCAAGATTTCTTCTGGCAAGACTAGTTTATTCGTCCAACTTGGCTTTTTTTGGAACGTAGAACTGGTCCAGACCTCTGTCTCATCGACAATAATGATGTTGTTGTGTGTGTGTTGATGTCACAGCTGGTGAGTTCAGTGGTGGACGAGACGCATTCAGTGAGGACCTCGTGAAGAAGAAGCATGACTTCACCAGAGGAGGTACCAGTTTAATTCTTAAAGATTTCTCCTCATTAAAATTATCTTGATTCTTCTTTATGATTATTTTGTTTCAGGCTAGGCTAAATTAGATTGATTAAATCTCCTTTTTGGGGATTCTGTTGACCTTATTAAACTGTAATTCTGTAAAATAAATTAAGGTTAAGGTGATCTTGTCGACATTTTGATCATTGAATATGCTGTCTTCAATGTACAACAGTAAAATGCAGATGAAAAGATCAACTGAAGTTTAGGTTTAAGTTCAATCAAATGAGCTGTGCTCTTTAGGAAAATTTGGGAGAACTCACATGGGCCAAAAGAAGTCCCGGCCTCAGGAAAGGAACTTCAGTAAAACTGCTGAGTGAGATTTGCATTCAACTCGGTGCTGACTTGAAGGAGATGTCCGGAGTTGGCTGGTCAGCGCTGCTCGTGCTGGAGTGTTTTTAGCCTTATCCATTGCTAACAGTGCTGTTGCTGGTTGGCTCTGAGATGAGTGCATCATCTTTGTCATCAAATCCCCAAAAGACCCAACACCTGAGTGAACTTTTTGGCACATCCAACTGCTCCCTAACATTCACACCTGGCAGCAAATCTTGCTGGACAAGATATAACTTCACTCGAGAATGGGGGCTTTTGCAACATTTGCTGCAATTCTCAGCGACAAACTATGACTTCACCTGACTGTGTGCTAGCTTTGCACCATCTAGTGGACTGAAAACACAATTGAGTCTGTGCAGTTGTTAGTCAAACAGGCTTTGTTTCATGCAAATATCCAACGTTTTCATGAGCGCCACGTCACCAATTCCGTCAGTGGCTGGAAAACCCCGCTGCCATGTTGTCACGTCATCGGGAGAACACAGCACTTGGCTGCTCATTGTACACGCAGGATGGAAGCCGTAGAAAATATCGACGATGGTTTCAGCACATGTAGTCTGGAATTGGTTTGTGTTGCCCAATCTTCAGACGATTATAGTTCAAAAGAATGGGATGATAATGAAGAATCTGGGGGCATCAGACGTTATAGGTTTGAGCCGTGCCAAGTGGGCATCGTGCCTAGTGAGTCAGACTCAGAGAGTGACGGTGGAGAGGCACACATCCCCGCCGCAGCAGCAGCGACAAACACACGGCAGGGTAACACCAGTGTTATTCTTTTGTTACAGATATTGCAACAAATTATTTGTTCATAAATATAATTTACAGTGGGGGAAAAAAGTATTTAGTCAGCCACCAATTGTGCAAGTTCTCCCACTTAAAAGATGAGAGAGGTCTCCAATTTTCATCATAGGTATACCTCAACTATGAGAGACAAAATGAGGGAAAAAAAATCCAGAAAATCACATTGAAGGATTTTTAATGAATTAATTGGTAAATTCCTTGGTAAAATAAGTATTTGGTCACCTACAAACAAGCAAGATTTCTGGCTCTCACAGACCTGTAACTTCTTCTTTAAGAGGCTCCTCTGTCCTCCACTCGTTACCTGTATCAATAGCGCCTGTGTGAACTCATTATCAGTATAAAAGACACCTGTCCACAACCTCAAACAGTCAGACTCCAAACTCCACTATGGCCAAGACCAAAGAGCTGTCAAAGCTGTAATTGCTTCAAGGACGCATGAGAGCCACGGCGAACATGGAGTGACTAACACGTCATGAGAGTGCTGAAAATACTGGCAGACAAACAGTACAGATGACAATACTATGGACCAGCAGTGCATGACCGGCAAACGGCCACTAAAGGCACTTTTTCCACTTGGGTCAGTTTGGCACGGTTTGGTACGGGACAGTACAGTTCGGCCCGCTTTGTTTTTCCACTGCACTAGGTCCCATTTGAAGTGGGTGGGAAATAGTTAAAGGGAGGCGGCGCAACCCTCTCCCTCCCGCTACGTAAAACAAGCGTAACATTACGCAAAACACAAGCTGGCAGGATACGAGGCGTCTGCGTTCTCTGGCTGTTTTTGCCTGAATAAAGGCAAAAACGGAGAACAGGAAGGCAAACCCGCAATACGACACACTCTGGAAAGGTACTGGAACATTTAGAAGCCATGAGGATGCGAACTACATTACGTATGACGACAAGCTAATGATTGCTAATGCTACTTTGCTTTTAAGTCCGCCGTACAACATTGTAATGTCGGCAAGTGATCGATATTAGGTACTAAAATATGTATTCTGTGTGTGTGTGTGTGTGTGTGTGTTTAAGATGGCTCTCTTGTGGCAAAAATATCGCTTCAAACGTTGGGGGTTAACCTTCAACACAGTGATGTGACCCCAACTTCACGAACGCAAAGTAGCTATAATGTCTGTAGAAATGTTTAGCTTCTGATCTGTGTCAAAATCATGGAGAAACTGTTGAGACGTCATGGATTTATCTGCTCCAGCCAGTGGTGTTGTGGCAAAACATGGATCAGGTGCCATATGAGCCGTTAAATATATATTTCAACAGGTAAACAGTACTGAGTTAGGCATAAGATATATTTAACAATTATGATGCATTCTAAGCCAAAACAAATGGATCTAGGATTAAAAGTAATTAAAATAATGCAGTCACAAGGTTACATGGCGAAATACGTAGATTAACTGGAAATATATCATATTGAGTATTGCTGACTACATGTAGATACTGTATAAATATATATTCTCTGCATCAACAGTGAACTATACATGTATTCATGTAGTATTGCCCTGGGAATTTTACAATAAACCTTTGTACTTTTGCAGATGTCTCTATTTTGTTTTACAGTCTTCAGCAAATAATTGTTTTGGTTACTTTTCTTAAAAAAGAGCCATTATTTTCAAAGTCACTGATAAATGGTTCGTAATGTTGACTTTTTTTCCCACCGGTGTCTGAACAGACAAAATAGAAAATCATGATGCAAACACATAAATCACTAAATTGTTTATTCCAATCAGCAGCAAATTACAGATTATTTAGAATGTGCAAAATTCAAACTGAAAAAAAAATAAGAAACTGGAATGGGTCACACACGCCAGCCACGCTGCCTCACTGAGCAGCAACTGGTCGGCCCCTCGTACTGGTCCTGGTTCTGGTCCTGGTTCAGCAGATCTTCAGCCTGCATCTCTGTAAATAGTGAGACAAGGTCTGGTTTGGGTGGATCATTTCCCCCTTGCCTAGATGGAAGACAGAAATGGGTGGTGCATAATTAACCTCTTGCACTCTGGGATACTGCGGGCGGTCACGTCTCTGCGTCCTAGTGCGCCCTCGTGTGCCCTAGGACGCACACTGTGCGTCTCAGAGCGCACTGAAAAAAAAAAAAAAGCTGCATTTCTGTTCTTCGGCTACAGACACAGCCGCGAACAGAAAGCCAAAGGAGTGTGTTGATTGGTTTAGATGTGATTGACCTCTCATTCGACTAATAAGAGCCTTGAATTGGGTTTCTGAAACCTTGAAGAACCAATGACTGAAAACCTAGCAAGAAGGACCCGCCTACCAACGGCTGCGAATACAGCGAGCCAATTGAAGCAGAGAAGTTCGAAAGCCTGCGTCCCGTGCGTAAAATCTGTTTTGTGTAAGCCGCTGGGTGACACACACACACGTTCGCCAGTCTTTTTTTCTTACTGCTGTTCTTATTTGTTTTGAAAAATCATTGCCAAAACCGCAATCATGGAAGCACAAAACCGCAATAATGGAATCATGGTTTGACCGGGTCGCGTGACCATAACCACGAGTCGTAACAAGCGGACCAGCGTCATGTTCGTCTGGCAATGAGGAAGAGAAGTTTGCCAGCGACACCGCTGTTGTGGACAGGTAAGTGTTATAAGCTAAATTATTCTTTATCCCTGAAAATTGTAATCAAAATGACTTTTGACCGATCAGTAAATTGCAACTGTGCGTCATCGCAACATGACGGACCGGTCCGTGCGCCGCATCTGGACCGTGAACGCCCCCCCCCCTCCCCCGCTACTCTTCTGTAGCGGATTGCAGATATATTGTAGATATTTTAGTACAACTGTGCGTAGTAGACCGCGGTGCACCGTCCCCGCTGTCCGTCATGTAGCGATGGGCGATGTCCGTCCTCTGTAGCGGGAGTGGGGGGTGGGAGTTGTTATCCTCTACATTACAGATATTTTAGTATAATTTTTAGTGCACTGTAGGTTATTTTTTCTTGTATAAAAAAAGCCACACATTTTTTACGTGGCATGCTTCTTTTTGTGTGGGGGCTTGTTTGCTCTTTCATTCATTCATGAATGAATAAACAACCCCCCCCCCCACACACACACACACACACATCCCTGAGTGTCACCTTTCATTAGAGCCCAAGATCAAACTTCTATGTTGAATCATTCAAAAGTTACAGACGTTTTTCCAAACTGTGCCATTTGGCACAATTTGGCACAGTTCAAAAACGCCTGGGAACAACTTGACAAAAAAGCTGTGTAATATATTCATTTTTTGCGGTATTGTTACAAAATTTTGACCTCAGCTGGATAACACTTGGTTCTACATTTCTGCTGCATTTTCCAGCCCGGATCTGACAGCTGTGTGTTATTTGCAAGCATTTGTATCCAAAAAAACACCCAGGCGAAATTTATTTTCTTCAAGTTCAGTATGTTTAGATGACTGTTACTCAGTGGCAGGAGCACTTAGAGAGAGATTATGACTGTTTTGCCAAAAAACTCAACGTGTTTTCTTTTAAATGAGACCAACCCCATGAAGATGCTACAAAGGGTTGAAGAACAGCTGTAGCATACCCCCCCGAATGAAGGATGACACTTTACTGATGATTTTTTAGGTTTAATGGCAGTAAACCCTCAAATTCACCGTAAGAGCTGGGAACCACACAGAAAAACATTGTATAAGCTAAAGTCCACACTCTTACAACTGTTAGCTAAAAATAACCTTAACTCTTGACACTAAATACTACAAAATATACATACATGTTAACACGAAAATTCAAATTGTCATATTTACATATTAAACATACCTTGTGCCTCTATCAAGGGGGCTGCTAATAACAAATACGTTTTATTTTTGTCACAACCTTTTCTTCCCCGTCTTTTGCCGCCGTTAGTTTGCTCACGCTAACGGTTATAACCGGAAGTTCCTTCAAAATAAAAGCACCGAATATCAAACAGGAAGCTAACCGTAACTGATAGTACATAAAAGTAATAAGCTCCAAAATAAAATATAAGCAAATGAAGAAATGTACATAGGGTTATTTACAACAGCTTTTGATTTACTTTGGGTACGTTATTTTTAGGCGCTTTTAGGGAAATTGACCAGAGTGCAAGGGGTTAAAGTTTAAAACATATTGACAAAATGAATGAATGAATCTTTATTTTGGATAGATTAGATTAAAAGAAAGGAACAGAATAATAGAACAAAGGGGGAAAAAATCCAATAAGGTCAAATTAAACAGCAACTCCTCGGATTATACAATTCAACATAACTTATCCAAAATGGGTGATGGCTGAAGCCGCAGCTTATATTGCCCACCCAAGTTCCAGCTAAGAATTCAAAAATCAAATAAAATAAGAGTGATTACAAATCAGAACAAAGCCAAGACAAAACGTGACAAAAACTAAGCAACAGCACAACACAGACTGGATATGATAATCCTGATGTGATTTTGCTTGTCGTTTTGTATATACAGCCATGGACAAAATTGTTGGCACCCCTCTGTTAATGAAAGAAAAACCCACAATGGTCACAGAAATAACTTGAATCTGACAAAAGTGGTAATAAATAAAAATTCTATGAAAATTAACCAATGAAAATCAGACAATGCTTTTGAATTGTGGTTCAAGAGAATTATTTTAAAAAACAAACTCATGAAACAGGCCTGGACAAAAATGATGGTACCCCTAGAAAAGATTGAAAATAATGTGACCATAGGGACCTGTTCAACCAAGATGTGTCCTCTAAAGGGCCTTTTCCACTAGCCCCGCTTAGCCCAACACGGGACAGCTCAGCACGCTTTGTAACTCTTTCCACTAGCCCCAACACGGTTTAACAGCCGCGATTTTTGTCCCTGCTCGAGAGCAGGGTACAACCGTGCTGAGTCGTGCCGTGTTGTGACGTCAAAAGACTGGTCGCCGCTGATTGATCAGGTCGTAACGTCACGAAAGCGACCGTCTTCTGATGAATCTACACACGACCGCCATTTGCAATATTTTACGGACTAACTCGGTCACGGAGTAAATACGATATTAATACAGACAGCGTTGTAGGTTTTGCGGAACTCTACACTGTGGTCCAACGAAGAGGTGCGGCGTTTTCTGTGCTTGGTGGCAGATCCACAGTGAGAGGAGTGATCCGGACCAATACAGATCGCAGCCCTGCATAGAACCGGACTTCGGACAAGCTGAAGACGAACGTGAGAGAACCATCGATGGTGAGTGATATGTAATAATGTGCATCTGTTTGCTTATTTATCCTGTTGGTGGTAAGCTCACTTTTTTTGAGCTATACAGTGCTGTTCTGTGCTGGCTAACGAGTTTTAGCTAGTAGCTAGCTAGTACCAACTGCTGATTCGCGCTTGTTTTCTCCTAAATATTCGCTTGTGAGAGCAAAACGATGAAATATGTTAATCCTGGTTAAAGTCCTGGTTTGTGTACGTGCTGCACTTTGGTGCTGCGCATTAAATTGTGTGCAATTTAATGCTAGAATGTGTTTCCACATGCCAGAGGTTAGCTGCCCTCAGTGTTTATATTGTGGATACTGGTGAAATGGACCACAGGAGCCGAAATCTCGTCATATTAAAATTGCTTTTTCAAACCAGTGATTTATAAAGTCATTCATATAATTTTCTGAAGTGTCAGAATAGACCCACACACATAATCTGTGGATCCTGCAGTGCTTGTCAGGGAAACAAAGCATTTTTGTCACATCCCACCACTGACTTTCACACGTGTATTTCCCTAATACAGGTACATCTCCAAAAATTAGAATAGAATATAGAATAATATTAGAATATTTTTTGTCACTCATTTCAGAAAGAGAAATCCGTATATTATATCGATTCATTACACAGACAGTGATATATTTCAAGCATTTATTTATTTTAATTTTGATGATTACGGCTTACAGCCCCTGAAAACCCCAAATTCAATTTGGCAAAAAATTAGAATATTACATAAAATTAACTTTAAAAAATAGTTTTTAAATATAAATGTTGGCCGCTGAGGTGTTGGTTAATATGGGCTGTAGCCGTAATCATCAATATTAAAATAAACACTTTCAATATATCACTGTCCCTGTAATGAATCTATATATGGGTTTGAGGCAGCATGCAAAAATAAGCAGTGATGCTGTGGTTTTAAGCAGGTTTTATTAATCATACCGCCGTCACGGGAACTCGGCTCCAGCCATAGCGTGAGCAGGCTGAAGCCGAATTCCTCAGGCTCTCAGTGAAGAGGGGACACAAAATCTGTGTCCTGCAGCAGGGTTGAAGTCAGATTGAGAGAGAGAGATTGCGTTACAGAGTTGCACCTTAAATACTTGATCATAACAATACATCAAAGAGACATACCCCACAGTTTAGAATGATCAAAGGGACAACAGAACAGGCAGGAGGTATTTGCATTTGTAAGACATACATCACAATGGGCAGATTAGCTAGACCTCGCTCCAAGTGTCAGACAAAGAGGCTAACCAGCACATCTACATATTGATCTGAGTCTCTAGGTCACAGTAAGGGCAAAATGCATGAACACTTTAACTTCAAGGCTGTAAACTCAGCGTGCAGCGGAACAAACCCCAGGAGTGCGAGCTGACTGTCTCTGTGTTCTGTTTGTGTGTTGTGGGGGGTTTAATCAAACCGCTACACTGCTCCCCCCCAAGAGGGAAACGGTAGGGGACCGTGACCTCGATGTTGCAGTCTGGGCAGCGAGCAGGGAAAAGCTCTGTGCAGGAGGGGGGGGGGGGGTAGTCGCACCAAAAGTGTTTGCTGCTCCGCGATGTGAATACCATGCATGAAAGGCAACGATTAACATCACATAGGTGAGACAGAAGAAACTCGTCTACCTGTAGACATTAATACACCAAAGCACATCTACATATGTAAGATGCTCAGAAAAAGCACAGTAAGGACAAGCCATATGCACACTATACCGAATGGCGCATTACATCACAATACATGCCTGTTTGCATCACAAATACATGAATGGCACATTGCATCTCAGTAGTGTAGCAGGAAAACAGAGAAAAGAGGGCTGAGTGTCCTTAGTCTGTTGTGGGGTTAAAACGAACCGCCACACACGCTCCCCCCCAAGAGGGAAACGGTAGGGTGCCGCGACCTCGATGATCCATCTGTGTGAGCGAGCTGTGGGAGAAGCTCGCTGCAGGCGGAGGGGGAGGGAGGGGAGGGGTAGTAAGTGCCGGCAGGAGCTGTGAAATCGTCCTGAGCCGCGCAAAAATTGCTTGTGGGTCCGCAATGTCGAAGGGCTGGTCCCGTTGAACGTGCAGCGGTCCACAAGAAGAAAAATTAGTCTCTGACTCCTCTCGTGGCCATGAAGAAAAGCAGGAGCGGCTGTAAGAGAAAAAGTAAACAAAGCATAGGGACTGTTGGCTTTGGGTGCTGAAGCAACCCCAAAGCTCCTGGGAACAGCTGACGGCTGAAATCCCGTTGTGCCGTGGCTAAGACCATTAAAAAATCCAGTGGCGAGCTGCGTGCTTGCTTCAGGTGAACGAGCAACCCTGAAGGTTCTGTGGGCAGCGGCGGAGGACGATGGCGGTCTGTGGCGTGGCTGAGACTGTTAACAAATCCTTCCAGTATGCTGCATGCGTGCCTCAGGTGAGCGAGCAGCCCTGAAAGGCAGCGGCGAAGGAGGAAGGCAGTCTGTGGAGCCGTTACTTGTCCCATGCGTGATGCGCCGTCCTTGTAACTCCCCGATGCGTGCGCGGGGGTTCAGTGCGTGGGTGGGCCGCTGGAGTGGTGAGTCAGGGTGCAGAAACTTGGCGGAGATCAGCGCAGACGGCGCCAATAAAATCCAGGTTGAGCTGTTGCTGTAGATTTGGCCATGGTGCGTTGGAGCGTTGAGAGGAAATAGACGATCTTTAGTCCCTCATGCCCGTGCAGAGGCGTTGGAGCGGCGGGAGGGAATAGACGATCTTTTGTTCCTCAGGCTCATGCAGCTGCGTTGGAGCGGTGTGAGGAAGTAGACGATCTCCGTCCCTCGGGCTCGTGGAGGCGCGTTGGAGCGGTGCGAGGCAATAGACGATCTTGTGCCCCGGGCTCGTGCAGCTGCGTTGGAGCGGTGAGAGGGAGGAGACGATCGTTGTCGCTCGTGCGGCCATGGTGCGTTCAGTTCCACGCGCTGCGCTCCCCGTCGGCCCTGGAGGTTGCCGTCGTGGAGAGAGGACGAGGTGCGTGCGCTCTCAGTGAGAGCGGCCGGTCCAGCGTGGTTGTGCAGATCTCAGGCGACGGAGCATTCATGCCCGGGTGTTGCGTTCGCTGGCCGCTCGTTTTTTTTAGCGTCGGTTCGCCAGCGTGGCCATCCAAAACAGAAGGCTGCGTTGCACAAAACGTGTGCGTCTTCAAGGGGCCACCAACGCAGCTGTGTGGCTGTCCAGCTCGGAAGGTTGCTTTCGCACAAAACGTGTGCGTGTTCGAGGGGTCACCAGTGAGGCAGCATGCAAAAATAAGCAGTGATGCTGTGGTTTTAAGCAGGTTTTATTAATCATACCGCCGTCACGGGAACTCGGCTCCAGCCATAGCGTGAGCAGGCTGAAGCCGAATTCCTCAGGCTCTCAGTGAAGAGGGGACACAAAATCTGTGTCCTGCAGCAGGGTTGAAGTCAGATTGAGAGAGAGAGATTGCGTTACAGAGTTGCACCTTAAATACTTGATCATAACAATACATCAAAGAGCCGTACCCCACAGTTTAGAATGATCAAAGGGACAACAGAACAGGCAGGAGGTATTTGCATTTGTAAGACATACATCACAATGGGCAGATTAGCTAGACCTCGCTCCAAGTGTCAGACAAAGAGGCTAACCAGCACATCTACATATTGATCTGAGTCTCTAGGTCACAGTAAGGGCAAAATGCATGAACACTTTAACTTCAAGGCTGTAAACTCAGCGTGCAGCGGAACAAACCCCAGGAGTGCGAGCTGACTGTCTCTGTGTTCTGTTTGTGTGTTGTGGGGGGTTTAATCAAACCGCTACACTGCTCCCCCCCAAGAGGGAAACGGTAGGGGACCGTGACCTCGATGTTGCAGTCTGGGCAGCGAGCAGGGAAAAGCTCTGTGCAGGAGGGGGGGGGGGGGGGTAGTCGCACCAAAAGTGTTTGCTGCTCCGCGATGTGAATACCATGCATGAAAGGCAACGATTAACATCACATAGGTGAGACAGAAGAAACTCGTCTACCTGTAGACATTAATACACCAAAGCACATCTACATATGTAAGATGCTCAGAAAAAGCACAGTAAGGACAAGCCATATGCACACTATACCGAATGGCGCATTACATCACAATACATGCCTGTTTGCATCACAAATACATGAATGGCACATTGCATCTCAGTAGTGTAGCAGGAAAACAGAGAAAAGAGGGCTGAGTGTCCTTAGTCTGTTGTGGGGTTAAAACGAACCGCCACACACGCTCCCCCCCAAGAGGGAAACGGTAGGGTGCCGCGACCTCGATGATCCATCTGTGTGAGCGAGCTGTGGGAGAAGCTCGCTGCAGGCGGAGGGGGAGGGAGGGGAGGGGTAGTAAGTGCCGGCAGGAGCTGTGAAATCGTCCTGAGCCGCGCAAAAATTGCTTGTGGGTCCGCAATGTCGAAGGGCTGGTCCCGTTGAACGTGCAGCGGTCCACAAGAAGAAAAATTAGTCTCTGACTCCTCTCGTGGCCATGAAGAAAAGCAGGAGCGGCTGTAAGAGAAAAAGTAAACAAAGCATAGGGACTGTTGGCTTTGGGTGCTGAAGCAACCCCAAAGCTCCTGGGAACAGCTGACGGCTGAAATCCCGTTGTGCCGTGGCTAAGACCATTAAAAAATCCAGTGGCGAGCTGCGTGCTTGCTTCAGGTGAACGAGCAACCCTGAAGGTTCTGTGGGCAGCGGCGGAGGACGATGGCGGTCTGTGGCGTGGCTGAGACTGTTAACAAATCCTTCCAGTATGCTGCATGCGTGCCTCAGGTGAGCGAGCAGCCCTGAAAGGCAGCGGCGAAGGAGGAAGGCAGTCTGTGGAGCCGTTACTTGTCCCATGCGTGATGCGCCGTCCTTGTAACTCCCCGATGCGTGCGCGGGGGTTCAGTGCGTGGGTGGGCCGCTGGAGTGGTGAGTCAGGGTGCAGAAACTTGGCGGAGATCAGCGCAGACGGCGCCAATAAAATCCAGGTTGAGCTGTTGCTGTAGATTTGGCCATGGTGCGTTGGAGCGTTGAGAGGAAATAGACGATCTTTAGTCCCTCATGCCCGTGCAGAGGCGTTGGAGCGGCGGGAGGGAATAGACGATCTTTTGTTCCTCAGGCTCATGCAGCTGCGTTGGAGCGGTGTGAGGAAGTAGACGATCTCCGTCCCTCGGGCTCGTGGAGGCGCGTTGGAGCGGTGCGAGGCAATAGACGATCTTGTGCCCCGGGCTCGTGCAGCTGCGTTGGAGCGGTGAGAGGGAGGAGACGATCGTTGTCGCTCGTGCGGCCATGGTGCGTTCAGTTCCACGCGCTGCGCTCCCCGTCGGCCCTGGAGGTTGCCGTCGTGGAGAGAGGACGAGGTGCGTGCGCTCTCAGTGAGAGCGGCCGGTCCAGCGTGGTTGTGCAGATCTCAGGCGACGGAGCATTCATGCCCGGGTGTTGCGTTCGCTGGCCGCTCGTTTTTTTTAGCGTCGGTTCGCCAGCGTGGCCATCCAAAACAGAAGGCTGCGTTGCACAAAACGTGTGCGTCTTCAAGGGGCCACCAACGCAGCTGTGTGGCTGTCCAGCTCGGAAGGTTGCTTTCGCACAAAACGTGTGCGTGTTCGAGGGGTCACCAGTGAGGCAGCATGCAAAAATAAGCAGTGATGCTGTGGTTTTAAGCAGGTTTTATTAATCATACCGCCGTCACGGGAACTCGGCTCCAGCCATAGCGTGAGCAGGCTGAAGCCGAATTCCTCAAGCTCTCAGTGAAGAGGGGACACAAAATCTGTGTCCTGCAGCAGGGTTGAAGTCAGATTGAGAGAGAGAGATTGCGTTACAGAGTTGCACCTTAAATACTTGATCATAACAATACATCAAAGAGACGTACCCCACAGTTTAGAATGATCAAAGGGACAACAGAACAGGCAGGAGGTATTTGCATTTGTAAGACATACATCACAATGGGCAGATTAGCTAGACCTCGCTCCAAGTGTCAGACAAAGAGGCTAACCAGCACATCTACATATTGATCTGAGTCTCTAGGTCACAGTAAGGGCAAAATGCATGAACACTTTAACTTCAAGGCTGTAAACTCAGCGTGCAGCGGAACAAACCCCAGGAGTGCGAGCTGACTGTCTCTGTGTTCTGTTTGTGTGTTGTGGGGGGTTTAATCAAACCGCTACAGGTTTCACTTTCTGAAATGAGTGAAAAAAATATTGAATTTTTTTCATGGTATTCTAATTTTTGAGATGTGCCTGTATAAGTGTTGAACTTGCTTGAAACTAACCACCATCCATTTCTGTTGTTCATCTAGGCAAGAGGAAAGCAGCCGCCCCACAACCTACCTCGCCACTGTGGAAAGTACTGAAATCCTTTGCTTTTATAGGTAAAGTGTCAAAACCAAAGTAGTGCGGCGGCATGAAAAAATATACAGCGATGCTGTGGTTTTAAGCAGGTTTTATTATATCATACCGCCGTCACGAGCTCCGCTCCCGGCGCCGTGCATGCGCGCCGGGAGCGAGCTCAGCGGCTCTCGGAGAAGGAGGACACAATGTCTGTGTCCAGCAGCAGCAGTTGAGGAAGTGGAATTGAGAGAGCGAGTTACAGAACCTGTGCAGTATTTATACCCAACTCAGACAATACATCAAAGCAGATTCACAGCAGTTGGTACGATCAAAGGGACTGCAGAACAGGCATGAGATATTTGCATTTGAAAGACCTACATAACAATAGGCAGATTTGCTAGCCTCTGCTCCAGGTGTAGGACAAAGAAGTTACAAGGCACATCTACATATTGATCTCAGCCTCTAGGTCACAGTAAGGACAGGACGCATGAACACTATACATGAATGGCACATTACATCACAATACATGAATGGCACATTGCATCACGATACATGAATGGCACATTACATCACAATACATGCATGGCACATTACATCACAATACATGAATGGCACATTACATCTCAGTAGTGCAGCGGGAAAAACCAAGAGAAGAGAGCTGACTGTCCTGTGTGTTGTGGGGGGGTTGAATCAACCCGCCACAGTAGCACAATTTCCACTTAATATAAAAGGGACTGAACTGAGATTTATTTGATTGTGTGAATATGGCACATCAACTGTAAAATAAACCGCTTGTTAATGTATTTATTTTTTTGTCAGATGACTTGTGTGATCCTTCGTGAGTTATGTTCATAACTGTATGTTTTGGCGAATGTGAGATGTTCAGTTGTCAATATAATTTACTTTATATGTGTAGTTTATAGTCTATCATCAATAAACTCATGCAGTAACAGGACACATTACAAATATTTGAGACCCATTGTAGTGCTTCCTTTTATATTTTAGCAATGCTCGTACAAAACACCGCCCACACATGAAGCCAGGGCAAGAAGAGACACTTTTACAGACAAGACAAACTTTTATTGATAAAAACTTCATATTTTGACTGAGCGACTCCATACTCGGTGATGCACACCTTCAGTTAAAGTACTATATTCCATTTAAGTGAGTGTATTAATTTATTCTGATTGCTGAGGCCACAGTAAAAACAGATGATTTTAAATGTAACGCAGCCGTTGTAAAATCTACTGAAGCGCAGCTACATGAAAATTGTTGTTAAATACAACAACGAAGTACTTTATTGTCACATTCAACTTGTAATCCCTCCTGTTTAGTTTTTCTTTTGAATTCTTGGATGAAATATGGTGGGCAATATAAGCTGCAGCTTCAGCCATCACCCATTTCAGATAACCTATGTTGAAGTGTATAATTAGAGGAGTTATTGTTTAATTTGACCTTGTTAGATTTTTTTCCCCTTTGTTATATTATTCTATTTTCTTTTAATCTTTACTTTTAATCAATCCAAAATAAAGATTCATTCATTAATTCACATTCCACCACTGGCTTTTAGCAACAAGTGTATTTCCCAAATATGTTTTAAACTTGCTGTAATTAACTACCACCAATTTGTCTTTTGTCTAGGCAAGAGGGAAACTGTCCACCCCAACTGGACCTTGCCTCACTATTTACAGAGATGCAGTCTGAAGATCTGCTTAACCAGGACCAGTACGAGGGGCCGATCCAGTTGCTTCTCAGTGAGGGAGCGTGGCTGCCGTGTGTGACCATTCCAGTTTTTTTTTTAGTTTGAATTTTGCACATTCTGAATAATCTGGAATTTGCTGCTGATTGTAATAAACAATTTTGTGACTTATGTGTTTGCATCATGATTTTCTATTTTGTCTGTTAAGACACCGGTGAGAAAAGAGTAAACTGTACAAAGGATTTATCTGTGACCTTGAAAATAATGGCTCATTTTTAAGAAAAAAGTAACCAAAACAGTTATTTTATTAACTGAAGACTGTATTGTTGGATGTGCCACCGCAGAAGACCCTGCACACTTTAGTGACAGTACCAGTATATGGAGGAATTCTGGGTCATATTAGCATCTGCTCTTCATCATAATGGGTTTGGGCGGGGGTGTCTAATCATGTGCCATGGAGGGCCAAGACCCTGCAGGCTTTACCTCCAACCAGTGTCTTCAACAGCAGATTCCGCTGAACTTCTTCCACTGACTGATCAGTGAGAACACCTGCTGAAGACTGGGTAGAAGAGAGAACCTGCAGGGTCTTGGCCCCCCATGACACATGATTGGAAGCCTCCGGATTAGGTTTAATGGGATTTAACATTTTAACACAAACTGCTTTATGGTTCATAATTCTGTTGACAGACTTACACCAAACCAAAAGTGATTTCTCAAACTGCTGGATTATTCTTAGCTTTTCCAGTCTTTCAGTATTTAATTAATGCCACATGGTGGTAACCTTCACATATAAAAAAAAGAGACATCTGCAAAAACTTCAGAGGTTTATTGTCAGTGCAATTCCCAGTGCAATACTACGTGAATGCATGTCTAGTACATTGTTGATGCAGAGAATATATATTTCTACAGTACATGTATCTAGTAAATCAAGTATTTTCCATGTAACCTTGTGACTGCATTATTTTAATTGCTTTTAATCCTAGATCAAGTTTGTTTTGGCCTAAAATGCATGATAACTGTCAAATATATCTTATTATACCTAACTCAGTACTGTTTACTTTTTGAATATATATTTTGTGGCTAATATAGTTATTAACATGGCGATCAAGTTGTGTCAGCTGATCATTTTTTTCTATGACACCACCTCAGACTCAGTGCTGCAGAAGCAGGTACGTCCATGATGTCTCAACAGTCTCTCCATGATTTTCACACAGATCAGAGCAATTTGTTGTACAGGAAATAAACGTTTCTACAGGCATTCTTAAGCTCTACAACCACTGATCGTTTGTGAAGCTGTGTTGACATCAGTGACAGGCAGATGACATCCGTGACAGGCTGTGCTGAACGCCCAGACTGAATGAAGCGGTAATTTCCCCACAACAGAGCCATCTGAAACACACACAGCGTACATATTTTAGTACCTAACAGCGATAACTTGCAGACATTAAAGTGTAGTATGACGTACTTATAGCAAACTAGCATTAGCAACATTAGCTTACCGTCATATATGACCTAGTTTGTATCCTCACGTCTTCGGCTCTCCCAGAAGCTGCAGAACTATTCCAGAGTGTTTCATCTCGCTGCCTGTACCCTTGTCTGGCGGTCCTTTTTGGCATTTATGGTGAAAAAAGCCACAGACCGAGGAGGCGCCTTGTACAGCTGCATGTGTTATGTTTTGCTTGGGTTGCGTGTTCTACGTCACGGGAGTGTGGCGCCGCCTCGCTGTTATAGAAATCCCACCCACCCCAGCTTAACACGGTTGTAATGGAGACAAAAGCGAGCCGAACCGTGTCGAAGTGAATCGAGACGTGCCAAGGTGTGCTGGGCTAGTGGAAAAGTGCCTTAATTGACATCACAGGTGTCTACAAACTTGTTGGCCTATTTAAAGGGTGACAAGTAATCACTATGCTGTGACCATTGTGGGTTTTTCTTTCATTAACAGAGGGGTACCAACAATTTTGTCCACATGTGTATGTTTGGAGTATTTCTTCCTTTAGTTTTTGTTTAAATTGTCCAAGCGTTGTACATGATTTTAATTCAGGTCCAGAAGTGTTCCACAGTCCGACTCCCTGCACTGAGACACAGTGTTGCTTGGTGGTAGTTCTCACTGAAGGTTGTTAAAATATACATGTTCCTCTGAAATGATATTGTTTCTCCCT
Organism: Pholidichthys leucotaenia; assembly: GCA_020510985.1. Classification (NCBI taxonomy): domain Eukaryota; kingdom Metazoa; phylum Chordata; class Actinopteri; order Cichliformes; family Pholidichthyidae; genus Pholidichthys; species Pholidichthys leucotaenia. Next base: position 3,127,204 of record CM035836.1, read on the forward strand.
TATTTGGAACAACTTTTGGATATTTGTGGGCAGTGGTAGATTCTTAGCTTTAAACATTATTACTGCAGTTTTAAAGGCAACCAGATCTTTCAACTTGAGAGCTTTTAATTTAAGAAAAAGTGGGTTTGTTGGTTCCCTGTGAGCAGCTTTGTTTATTATTCTAATAGCTCTCTTCTGAAGCATAAAGACTGGATTGTGGAGAGTGTGAATAATGGAGGCAGATTTATGAACAGGCGACTTTATTCCACTCTCTCATCAGTCATACACAGAAAAAGCATGTCTCAATCAACCATGGTTTCTCCTTTTATCCCAACCGCTCATCTCACATTTGCATGACATTTCACATCATTTATTTATTTATTTGTTTATTTGACACCGACAGTGCAATTAACATAGACAAAAAAAAATCTTATGTGTTGCACAATGAGTGTATTGTGGAGTGTGTGAAATCAGAACCAGGTTCATTTCAGATGATTTATTGCACACTCACATCTCACGAGCACAGAACAGACTGACTAGTCACATTCAACATCACTCTCTCTATATCAAGTTACACTTCACAAGATTCGAGGCACTTCCTCATAACAGCAGGACATCTACACCACACTTCATTCAACCCCCTCTCCCACTGCTCTCCCATGTGCATTCATTGTTTCTGTCTAAGGTGTGAAATAACCTGAGGCCCACACTGCCCCCCCAGCATCTTAGATAGAACAATAGAACATCAATCCACACGCTGTTTCGGCTTCAGTCTCCTCCCATATCTGCTGCAACTGGGGTTTACCACCTCCGTGGCGCTGCTGTGCCGGTGGGAGGCTGCTGGGAGTGTGTCTGACTGCGGGTGACCCATGGAGAGGGGAGGGGGGGGGTTCACTCTGTCCGTGTGACTGCTCTGGTGAATCGTTTCCCTGGGGAGCTCTCCGTGGGGGTCTTCCACGCCGAGAGGCCCTAGCCAACAGCACTTGCTCGTCTGCCACAACGAAAGCGGGTTTGAGTCTGTCTATGCCAATTTTTTCCCTCCTACCCCCCAAGTCTAGCAAAAAATGCTTATCCCCTGTTTCCAGCACTCTGAACGGTCCATCATAGGGTGGGCGCAATGGAGGGTGGTGGGTGTCGTGTCTGACAAACAAAGTTTTAGGCAGAAAAACACGCGGAAAACTGTGGTGGGCAGGGCCCGGCAGTGTGCCTGTGTTTGCGCTATGCTGCAAAAGCTGAGACGGGGAGTTGCCCGGCGCGTGATATCCAGCAGAAATTCCCCGGGCAGCCGTAGTGGCTGTGCAAAAACGAGCTCTACCGGGGAAGCTTCCAGATCCTCTTTCGGGGCGGAGCGCAACCCCAATAAAACCCACGGCAGCCTGTCTACCCAATTTGCATCCGTCAATGAAGCCCTGAGTGCTGCTTTCAGTGATCTATGAAAACGCTCGCATAACCCATTGGCCTGTGGGTTGTACGCGGTTGTGCGGTGAATTGTAACACCCAGGCTGCGGGCCATCGCGGACCAGAGTTCGGAAACAAATTGAGGGCCTACGTCCGACAGGACTCCAAAACGCGCCACCCATGCTGTTAAAAAAGCGCGTGCTACGTCTGCGGACGTGGTTGCCGCCAGCGGAACCGCTTCTGGCCAGCACGTGGTGAGGTCCACCATTGTCAGGAGGTGCGTGCACCCCTGTGATGGCGGGAGGGGGCCCAAGAGGTCCACGTGAACATGGTCGAACCTCTTAGCCGGAATATGAAACGGCTCCAAGGGAGCCTTCGATGTGTCTGTGTACCTTGGCTCGTTGGCACGCCACGCAGGAGGCTGCAGCCCACTCTTTCACTTGTTTGTGTAGGCTCGGCCACACAAACTTCTCTCCCACCATTTTGATCGACGCACGCACTCCTGGGTGTGCCAGAGTGTGAACCGACTCAAACACACGGCGGCGCCACGGGCGACCCGTGGAGACATCGCAGATTGGGGGGGCCGCCATCCTGCAGCACCCTGCTCTCCAGCCTTAACCCTGTTGGTCCAGACTGGAGCGCACGCACGTCCGCATCGCTAATCTGCTCCGCGGCCATGGCTGTGTAATCTATGCCCATGCAGACCGGGGCCACCACGGCGCGCGAGAGGCAGTCCACCATTACATTCAGTTTACCCGACACATGCTGAATATCGGTAGTAAACTTTGAGATTGCGGCCAGCTGTCTCTGCTGCTGGCCCGACCACAGTTCTGAAACCTTAGTCATCGCGAATGTTAGCGGCTTGTGGTCCACGAACGCGGTGAAGCTGCACCCTTCCAGCCAGAACTGGAAGTGGCGTATGGCCAGGTGGAGAGCCAGCAACTCTCTGTCGAACGCGCTGTATTTACGTTCGCTGTCGCACAAAGTTCTGCTGAAAAAGGCGAGCGGCTGCCAAGCCCCGGCGACGCGCTGCTCCACGACAGCCCCTATGGCCACGTCTGAAGCGTCGGTGGTGAGTGCTATGCGGGCCGTCGGGTCTGGATGCGCCAGCAGTGCGGCGTTTGCCAGGACTGCTTTAACTTCCGAGAATGCCCGCTCTCGCTCCGGGGTCCATTCGACCCTATCCGCGGGTTTCTGTTTCTTGAGCGCGGCGTACAATGGTTGGATGAGCTGTGCCATGCGGGGAAGGAAACGGTTATAAAAGTTCACCATTCCCAAAAATTCCTGCAGCGCCCTGACCGTCTGAGGCCGGGGAAAATCCGCCATGGAGCGCACTTTGTCGGGCAGCGGGATCGCTCCTTCCGGAGAGACGTGGTGCCCCAAAAAATCAATCTCCGTCACGCCGAACTGGCATTTCTCCGCGTTGATTATTAACCCGTGCTCCTCCAACCTCCGGAAAACCGTCGTGAGGTGGGTTTCGTGTTCTTCTTCGGACGCACTGGCTACCAGGATATCGTCCAGGTAGACGAACACAAACGGGAGATTGCGCAGCACTGCATCCATCATGCGCTGGAACGTCTGTGCTGCTCCTTTTAACCCGAATGACATGCGCAGGAACTCGAGTAGACCGAACGGAGTTATTACCGCTGTTTTGGGTATGTCCTCAGCGCGCACTGGGACTTGGTGGTAACCGCGGACCAGGTCTATTTTGGAAAAAATGCATGCTCCGGCAAGGTGAACGGAAAAATCCTGTATGTGGGGAATCGGGTAGCGGTCGTGCGCTGTGGCGTTTTTCAACCTGCGGAAATCACCGCACGGTCGCCACGATCCCTCAGCCTTTGGGACCATGCTTAGCAGGGATGCCCATGGGCTGTTCGAGCGCCTGATGATGCCCAACCTTTCCAGGTTGGCAAACTCCTTGCCCGCTATGGCCAGTTTAGCTGCGTCCAAGCGCCGAGGTCGTGCAAAAACGGGCGGCCCAGTGGTGGTGATAAAGTGCTCCACCCCGTGTTTAGCGATGGCCACCAAAAACGTTGGGACCGTGAGTGCTGGGAACTGAATGAGCAGTGTGTGGTACTTACCGCCTGTAGCTGTGATGTTGGCTTGTGCTGTTGGCTGGGTCACTCGAGCTATACAGGGGAGAGAGTCAAAGGACAGTGCATTAACCAGGCGCCTGTTAGCAACATCAACCAGTAAACCATGCGCACACAGAAAATCAGCCCCCAGTATATTGTAATTCAGTACTGCTATGACAAAAGTCCACTCATATGTACGGCCGTGTAGAGATAAGAGCAGAGTCCTCTCACCAAAGGTCTTAATATCCGAACCGTTTGCTGCCAACATCCCGGAGCTGCTCGATCCTGCCAGCCGGTCAGCGTAGGTCGACCGGATGAAGCTCTTCTGGGCTCCGGTGTCCACGAGGAAACGCCTCCCCGAGCGTGCATCCGTTAAGTAGAGCAGCTTGTTTTCTTCACCGAGGGTCGCTGCTGCTACTGACCCCCGGCCTTGGCGTTTTCCCGAGTGCTTGAATTGGCACGGTGGTGCACATCTGCATGCCTTCTCTCCGAAGCGGCGGTAGTAGAAGCAGAGCATGTCTCTCTGGCGCTCCTTGGCCCCTGCTGCTGCTACCGTCGGTGGCTCCTCGCCTCCTCTGGTCGTCTCGCTGGGCTCCGCCGCTGCTGCGTTGACTGTGATTGCCCTGGTGGTGATGATGATCCGGTCTGCCTCCTGGGCTAGCGCACGGTAGTCTCGCGCGGCCAGCCACGGCGAATTGGTCAGAATCGCTCTCGCTACTGTCGGAAGGTTCCGGTGGAAGAGGTGGGCAAACAGAAAGTGCCCGTCGTCCATGCCCATTAACGCCAGCATCTTCTCCATCAGGTCTACGGCCGAACCATCTCCTAACTCGGTCCGTGTCAAGAGCCTCTCCGCTCTCTCACAGTCCGAGAGCGTGTAGCGCTGGATGAGCGCAGCCTTGAGCGCCTCATATTTGCTGCTGGCTGGTGGCTGATCGAGCAGGCTTGCTACCTGCTGAGCTGTGCGGGCGTCGAGCGCTGCGACCACATGGTAGAATCTGGTGTCATCTGCCATTACTCCCCGGAGGGCGAACTGGGCCTCGGTGAGGTGGAACCAAGAGCGCGGGTTGTGCTGCCAGAAATCCAGTAACTTGACTGCAGCCGCACACGCGTGGCTGGAGGTTCCAGTCCGGGCTCTCTGTGGGATGGCTGCCGCCTCGCTGTAGCTTCCTGACTGGGCCGGCTCCGGGGATCTTGCCTCGTGTTCCATAATACGTCTTGGGTCACCAGTGTGGAGTGTGTGAAATCAGAAGCAGGTTCATTTCAGATGATTTATAGGCCTTTTCCACTAGCCCCGCTTAGCCCAACACTGCACCACTCACCCCGCGTTTGAGAATTTTCCATTAGCCCCAGCACCGGTTAGCAGGCGCTATTTTCATAACTGATCTAGGGCAGGGTCCACTGGAGCCGAGTTGGGCCGTGATGTGACGTCAACAGACTGGTTGCCGCTGATTGGTCAGGTCGTAACCTCACGAAAGCGACCGTCTTCGCCGTCTTCTGATGACCGCCATTTGCAATATTGTCATGGACTAACTCGGTCACGGAGTAAATCACCTGAGTAGATCACCTGAAGAAGCCAAGGTCATTAACATCCATAATATTATGGAACTGGACAAATATCAATATATATGGACAAATATCAATGAATATTATGAGCTGGAGTCACAGTAACAATCAGACAACTGTAGGACACTGAAGGATTATACTCATCTGCTACAAGACATTCAACAACATGAATCAAAAGATCAACAAACAGGAACAACAGGAACTGAAAGTTTTTGAATATACAGATCACAACCCACAGGACGTAGAATATAACATTCCGTTCCATTCTGTGCCGTTGGCGCAGATTGGCTGCCACGTTTCCATCAGCCTGCCCCAGGGCAGCTGTGGCTGCAGAAGTAGCTTGCCACTACCATTGTCTGTCTGGAGTGAATGAATAATGTACCTAATTGTAAAGCGTCTTTGAGTATATATGATAAAGCGCTATATAAAACCGATGCATTATTATTATTATTATTATTATTATTATTATTATTATTATTATTATAACATAGACCCTGATAATATTTTATTTAGCTCCATCAATAATGACTGTAATTACTACACAGATGAACAGTTTAACACAATGGTCACATCTGATTTCAGTATTTCTGTGATCCACTTCAACAGCAGAAGTCTCTATGCCAACTTTAATAACATTAAAGATTATTTACATCAATTTAAAGAGCCATTCAATATTGTGGCAATATCAGAGACATGGCTCAGTGAAGAGAAAGGAGTGGATTTTACCATGGATGGCTATGAATTAAATTATATAAATAGAAAAGTGAAAAAAGGAGGAGGAGTTGCATTTTATGTTGACAAGAGCTTGAAAAACAAGGTTGTTGAAAATCTGTCAGTAACTGTGGATGATTTATTTGAATGTATTACAATAGAAATTTGTCTGGACAATGTGAAGAATGTAGTAGTGAGCTGTGTATATAGAACACCTGGATCAAACATTGACTTATTTAAGGACTGGATGGAAAAAATGTATGCAAAACTAACTCATAAAGTTATGTTCATCTGTGGGGATTTCAATATAGATCTGATGAACTCAAAACAACATAGTTTGACAGAAGAATTTATCAACACAATGTACAGTATGGGCTTACATCCAACAATTACCGGACCTAGCAGAATCACGTCACACAGTGCTACACTAATAGATAACATATTCACAAACATTATGGAAAATAATATCAGGAGTGGGCTTTTATTGAATGATATCAGTGACCACCTGCCGATTTTTGTTGTCTATCAATGTGATTATAGGAAGAAAAAGCATACCAAAAATATTAAATATAAAAGAATAAGAACTGAAGAATCAATGTATTTACTGACAAAGGAATTATTAATACAAGATTGGAAGATAGTTTATGATGAAAATGACATAAATAAAGCATATGATAATTTCTTACAAATATTTCAATCATTGTACAATAAAAACTGTCCTATAAAACAATATACTGACAGACAACAAAAAAAAAAGTATTCCTTGGGTCACCAAGGGGTTAATAAATGCATGTAAAAAGAAGAATACATTATATAATGATTGTTGCTCTGAGTGTTGCTATCCCTGTGCTGTTGCAATCCTGGAATTTCCCCGTTGTGGGACTAATAAAGGCTTATCTTATCTTATCTTATCTTATAAACAATTCATTAAATGCAGAAAGGTGGAAGCTGAGATCAAATATAAAAGATATAAAAATAAGCATACTAATATAATTAGGACCTGTAAGAAAGAATATTACAACAGAATATTAGAGGATAACAAAAATAACTTAAGAGGAATATGGCAAGTACTCAATGGGATTATTAGTAATCGTCCTAAGAATGCTAATTATCCAGAATATTTTATTGAAAATGGCAATTTGATAAATAATATGGAACATGTGGTCAGTGGTTTCATTAAATTTTTTGTAAACGTTGGTCCTGAATTAGCAAAATCAATAGTGACACCAGAAACAAACTACAGTGGTTCTGTGAATGAAATAGAAGATATAAATCCAAACACAATCTTTTTGGGTGCAGTTACCTGCACCCAAAAAGTAACCCAAATGTTACCCAAATGTAACCTGCAACATTTTAAAGTTAATATACATGATCATGACATCAGTTTAGCTACAGAATTCAAATACCTTGGCATTGTACTAGATCCTCAACTCAAATTTAATCTTCATATAAAGAAAATTTCAAAAACAGTAAAAAAAAATCTGAACTGCTTTAAATTAATTAGATATTACATACCTTACGAAGCAGCTGCACTGTATATGCATTCTATGGTTTTTTCTCATATATCATACTGTTTGACAGTCTGGGCTCAAGCAGCCCCTTCCACAATAAGACATATAGGTTCATTATATAATCAAACCCTAAAAATCTTGGACAAAAAGCCCATTAGGTGGCATCACTGTAATGTTTTAAAAAAATACAACCTATTGAGTTTTGAGAGCTTCATTGACCTCTGTCTTCTGAAATTAACGTTCAAATGTTTCCATAAATCAGCACCCGAGCCACTTGCTGGTTTCGTCCAAAGACAGGACAGCAGCAGAGCCACCAGGAGTTCTGTTAACAATAACTGTAAAATATTCCACCGCAGAACCACATTTGGACAAACAGCTTTCTCTATAAAGGGCAGTCACATCTGGAACACAATGCCAAATGAAATTAAAATAATAACGGACTTTAAAACATTCACTAAAAATGTTAAAAACTGGCTGAAAAATAAACAAGAATGTACTCATGTATGAATTAATTGTCTGCAAAGTGAGAGTGAATGAAGGGAAGGAATAAATGTGTTTGTTTATAGTGAGTGACGGAGGGAGGAAGGCCTGAAATAGGCAAATGTGAGTTATGTTATATGTGTTAAATGTGAGTCAGGCTGTTATATTTGTGTATTTATAATATTTATAATATTTATGTTAAATGTGAGTCAGGCTGTTACATTTGTGTATTTATAATATTTATAATATTTATAATTGTGTATTTATAATTTTTCTGCATTGATGTATGTGGTTATTGTGTATATTTTTTATCTTGATTCTTTTTTCTAAAGCCCATCCAGGGACAAGAGTTGCGAATTAGCTAATAGCTATACACTCTATGTGCAACACATCAGATTGATTGTCTTTGATTAATTGTCTATGTTTATTGCACTGTCCCTGTCAAATAAACTAATCTACTACTACTACTACTGAAAAGGAAATTATCGAGACTGTGAGTAAATTTAAGAACAAAAAATCAACGGACTGGAATGAAATTGACATGACAATAGTGAAAAAAGTAATTGAAGGAATTGTTAAGCCACTCACCCACATCTGTAACCTGTCATTTCAAACTGGTACATTTCCAGTCAAAATGAAAATAGCAAAAGTAATACCTCTATACAAAACAGGAGACAGTCATCGCTTCACAAATTACAGGCCAGTCTCTTTACTCTCACAATTCTCCAAAATACTTGAAAAAATCTTCACTAAGAGACTGGATGATTTCGTTGAAAAACACAACCTCCTTACAGATAGCCAGTATGGTTTTAGAGCAGATAAATCTACATCTTTGGCACTGATCGAACTTATAGAAGAAATTACTAGTTGTATAGATAAAAAAAAGGTTGCTGTAGGAGTATTTATAGATTTAAAGAAAGCTTTTGACACCATTGACCACAGAATACTACTAAGGAAACTGGAAAGGTATGGGATAAGAGGGGTAGGACTGAGTTGGGTGGAAAGTTATTTAAGTAACAGACAACAATTTGTACAAATTGGTGAGCACAAATCACCCTTCATGGACATCACTTGTGGTGTGCCCCAGGGGTCAGTTTTGGGACCCAAACTCTTTATTTTGTATATAAATGACATATGCCAAGTATCAAAAATTCTGAAATTTATTTTGTTTGCGGATGACACAAATATCCTTTGCACTGGTGAGAATTTGCAGCAGGTTTTAGAGGTGGTCACAACTGAAATGGAAAAGTTAACGCAGTAGTTCAACAAAAATAAATTATCTCTAAATCTAAAAAAAAACAAAGATTATGTTGTTTGGAAATTATAAAATAAATCATGAAATAATGGTAACGATAGATGATACCAGAATAGAAACAGTACAGGAAAATAAATTTCTGGGGGTGACGCTAGACAATAAAATCTGCTGGAAACCTCACATCAGTCACATCCGGGCCAAGTTAGCAAAATGTATAGGCATACTGGGGAAGACGAGACACATCTTGGACTATAAATTATTGGTCTTATTGTACAATTCACTGTTTTTACCTTAACTATTGTGTAGAAGTCTGGGGAAACACCTACAAGACCAACCTACAGTCAATATGCACATTACAAAAAAGAGCTATAAGGATAATAAACAATGTAGGATATAGAGACCATACCAATTTGTTGTTTTTAAAGTCACATGTCATAAAGTTCATCGATTTAGTTAAATTTAAGAGAGCACAAGTAATGTACAGGGCAATTAATAATCAACTCCCAACTAATATACAAAAAATATTTAAAAAAAGAGACAATGATCATAATTTGAGAGGAGACTTAAACTTTACAAAACCCAAGATACGAACAACCAAGAAAAGTATGTGCATATCTGTCTGTGGGGTGGATTTGTGGAACAGTCTGGAGCCGGAACTGAAACTATGTACAAACAGAAATCAATTCAAAAAGAGGTATAAACACCATTTGCTGAAAGGATATATGTTAGAAGGGTAGTATTTATATGTACGATTCATTATGTTCACTCTGGGACATTATGGGACACTATGGAATGGTGGGTGGGACAGCACTGTGTATATCTGTGTTGTTTGAGGCTAGTTTTGATGTATGGACATCAATGTATGTTAGGATGGATGGGTGTTAATGTTGATTTGTAAAAAATACAGTAAATTGTTTACTTGGGGTCTTAAAGGTCGTAATTTGTATAAAATTCACATGGGTGTATTTATGGAAAAGAGGAGATGGAATTAATAAGTGTTCACTTCTTCCTTCTCCCTTTCGAGCAGTGTATACTGTTACTTTAGTGCATTTGTCATTTGTTTGTTTTTGTTATACTTTTTTTTTGTTCGAAGTAAAGTATCTATCTATCTATCTATCTAAATATGATATTAATACAGACAGCGTTGTAGGTTTTGCGGAACTCTACACCGTGGTCCAACGAAGAGGTGCGGAGTTTTCTCTACTTTGTGGCAGATCCACAGTGAGGAGTGACCCGGACCTATATGGCTGCACAGCATATAGAAACCGGATTATGGACAAGCTGAAGACGAACGTGAGAGAACCATCGATGGTGAGTGATTTGTAATAATGTGCATCTGTTTGCTTATTTATCCTGTTGGTGGCAAGCTCACTTTTTTTGAGCCAGTGCTGTTCTGTGCTGGCTAACGTTTTATTAGCTAACGTTTTTTGTAGCTAGCTAGTACCAACTGCTGAATCGCGCATGTTTTCTCCTAAATATTCGCTTGTGAGAGCAAAACGATGAAATATGTTAATCCTGGTTAAAGTCCTGGTTTGTGTTTTGTATTGCACTTTGGTCCTGCGCATTAAATTGTGTGCAATTTAATGCTGGAATGTGTTTCCACATGCCAGGGGTTATAGCCTCCCTGTTTATATTGTGATACTGGTGAAATGGACAACAGGAGCCGAAATCTCGTCATATTAAAATTGCTTTTTCAAACCAATGATTTATAAAGTCATTCATATAATTTTCTAAAGCATCAGAATAGACCCATACACCTATTCTGTGGATCCTGCAGTGCTTGTCAGGGAAATGAAGCATTTTTGTCACATCCCACCACTGACTCATTTCAGAAAGAGAAATCCGTATATTATATAGATTCATTACACACCCAGTGATATATTTGAAGCGTTTATTTATTTTAATTTTGCTGATTACGGCTTACAGCCCCTGAAAACCCCAAATTCTATTTTGCAAAAAATTTGAATATCATATAAAATTAACTTTAAAAAATAGTTTTTAAATATAAATGTTGGCCGTTGAGGTGTTGGTTAATATGGGCTGTAGCTGTAATCATCAATATTAAAATAAACACTTTCAATATATCACTGTTCCTGTAATGAGTCTATATATGGGTTTCACTTTCTGAAATGAGTGACAAAAATATTGAATTTTTTCATGGTATTCTAATTTTTGAGATGTGCCTGTATACAGTGGGGAAAAAAGTATTTAGTCAGCCACCAATTGTGCAAGTTCTCCCACTCAAAAGATGAGAGAGGTCTCCAATTTTCATCATAGGCATACCTCAACTATGAAAGACAAAATGAGAAAAAAAAAAATCCAGAAAATCACATTGAAGGACTTTTAATGAATTAATTGGTAAATTCCTCAGTAAAATAAGTATTTGGTCACCTACAAACAAGCAAGATTTCTTGCTCTCACAGACCTGTAACTTCTTCTTTGAGAGGCTCCTCTGTCCACCTGTATTAATGGCACCTGTTTGAACTCGTTATCAGTATAAAAGACACCTGTCAACAACCTCAAACAGTCAGACTCCAAACTCCACTATGGCTAAGACCAAAGAGCTGTCAAAGGACACCAGAAACAAAATTGTAGACCTGCACCAGGCTGGGAAGACTGAATCTGCAATAGGTAAGCAGCTTGGTGAGAAGAAATCAACTGTGGGAGCAATTATTAGAAAATGGAAGACATACAAGACCACTGATAATCTCCCTCCATCTGGAGCTCCACACAAGAGCTCACCCCGTGGGGTCAAAATGATCACGAGAACGGTGAGCAAAAATCCCAGAACCACACGGGGGGACCTAGTGAATGACCTGCAGAGAGCTGGGACCAAAGTAACAAAGGCTACATCACTAACACACTACGCTGCCAGGGATTTAAATCCTGCAGTGCCAGACGTGTCCCCCTGCTTAAGCCAGTACATGTCAAGGCCCGTCTGAAGTTTGCTAGAGAGCATTTGGATGATCCAGAAGAGGATTGGGAGAATGTCATATGGTCAGATGAAACCAAAATAGAACTTTTTGATGAAAACTCAACTTGTCGTGTTTGGAGGAGAAAGAACACCATACCTACTGTGAAGTATGGGGATGGAAACAACATACTTTGGGGCTGTTTTTCTGCAAAGGGACCAGGACGACTGATCCGTGTAAAGCAGGGGTCACCAACGCGGTGCCCGCGGGCACCATGTCGCCCGCAGGGACCACATGAGTCGCCCGCAGGCCTGTTCTAAAAATAGCACAACTCGCAAGTGAGCTGTGTCTAAGATGTAATTTTTTTCTGCCGCTGTTTTTTAAAATCACACTTGCATTTATATAGATTTTAAAATGACAATGTCTTAAAAATAAAAAAAATGAAAATATGTTTATTATACGTAAAGTTAAGGTGAATCTGCCCTAGTTCAAAGGTCAGTATTGTGTGCATGACAAAACCTTCGCGCTTGTGGAGCGTAAGCTAGCGGGCGGTGAAGATGGTGAGCGCAATGCAGTTTCCTAGGCCAAAAACATGGCAAAAAAAGACAGAAAATTTATCATTTTCAAAGTGAGCGGGAGGAAGAGTTCTTTTTTACTACCGTGAAAGGAAGCTGCGTGTGTTTCATTTGCGGGACGACAGCGAAGCGCCACGGAGCGGCATTTCACTACCCACTCTTTTTTTTTTTTTTTTTTTTTTGGACTTATCTTGTACCCGTAGGTGGATTTGTTCTGCAGTCCGGTGACAAGCCACCAGCTGCCGGTGGCTGCGTAAGCGCCCCTTAACTCCCTAACCTGCATGTTTTTTGCATGAAAAACCAGAACATGCAAACTCCACACAGATCACTGTTGGCCGGGGGCAGGGATCAAACCCATGATCCCCGCGATCCCCCGGCCGAGGGTAAACTGCTGCCGCGGTGCTAACCACTGCGCCACCGTGCACATAAGCACTCTCAGCGCTGTTTAGCTTCTTCTCATGAAAGGACAGCGCTGGTTATTACTCCAGCATGATTCTTGGCAAGAACTGTATGAATATAATTCCAGTGAAGAAGAACACACAAAAGTGTGTTTATTAAATGTAACAGATTTTGAGCAGAATTGCAGCAGATTTGTTCAGTTAAAAATGTGATAAGATTTATTTAATATGAAAGTTGATTTTTCTTAAATGTTGCATAACTTTTTCAAACATGGTTCAACATAGTTCATGAATTAAAAGGGTTTAGTTTTTTATGGTTAAAAGGGACTGGTGAAAACTGGACTTTTTTATGAAATGTAGAAGTGATCATCTGAACAATTGCTGAGATTAATAAAAATAAAGTGTTGAATATTGATCTTGTCTGTTACCCACTCTAAGTTATTGATAATTATTTATTTATGTATATATATATATATATATATATACACACAATTTGTTATTTTACAGGAGTGTGTCAAGCTGGTGCCCTTCACATGACTCGATACCCATGAAGTAGCTCTTGGTTTCAAAAAGGTTGGTGACCCCTGGTGTAAAGGAAAGAATGAATGGGGCCATGTATCGTGAGATTTTGAGTGAAAACCTCCTTCCATCAGCAAGGCCATTGAAGATGAAACGTGGCTGGGTCTTTCAGCATGACAATGATCCCAAACACACCGCCCGGGCAACGAAGGAGTGGCTTCGTAAGAAGCATTTCAAGGTCCTGGAGTGGCCTAGCCAGTCTCCAGATCTCAACCCCATAGAAAATCTTTGAAGGGAGTTGAAAGTCCGTGTTGCCCAGCGACAGCCCCAAAACATCACTGCTCTAGAGGAGATCTGCATGAAGGAATGGGCCAAAATACCAGCAACAGTGTGTGAAAACCTTGTGAAGACTTACAGAAAATGTTTGACCTCTTTCATTGCCAACAAAGGGTATATAACAAAGTATTGAGATGAACTTCTGGGATTGACCAAATACTTATTTTACAGAGGAATTTACCAATTAATTCATTAAAAATCCTTCAATGTGATTTTCTGGATTTTTTTTTTCTCATTTTGTCTCTCATAGTTGAGGTATACTTATGATGAAAATTGGAGACCTCTCTCATCTTTTAAGTGGGAGAACTTGCACAATTGGTGGCTGACTAAATACTTTTTTGCCCCACTGTATGTATTGAACTTGCTTGAAACTAACCACCATCAATTTCTGTCGTTTGTCTAGGCAAGACGAAATCAGCCGCCCCACAACCTACCTCGCCACTGTGGAAAGTACTGAAATCCTTTGCTTTTATAGGTAAAGTGTCAAAAGCACAATTTCCACTTAATATAAAAGAGACTGAACTGAGATTAATTTGATTGTGTTAATATGGCACATCAACTGTAAAATAAACCGCTTGTTAATGTATTTATTTTTTTGTCAGATGACTTGTGTGATCCTTTGTGAGTTATGTTCATAACTGTATGTTTTGGCGAATGTGAGATGTTCAGTCGTCAATATAATTTACTTTATATGTGTAGTTTATAGTCTATCATCAATAAACTCATGCAGTAACAGGACACATTACAAATATTCGAGACCCATTGTAGTGCTTCCTTTTGTATTTTAGCGATGCTAGTACAAAACACCGCCCACACATGAAGCCAGGGCAAGAAGAGACACTTTTACAGACAAGACAAACTTTTATTGATAAAAACTTCATATTTTGACTGAGCGACTCCATACTCGGTGATGCACTCCTTCAGTTAAAGTACTATATTCCATTTAAGTGAGTGTATTAATTTATTCTGATTGCTGAGGCCACAGTAAAAACAGATGATTTTAAATGTAACGCAGCCCTTGTAAAATCTACTGAAGCGCAGCTACATGAAAATTGTGGTTAAATACAACAACGAAGTACTTTATTGTCACATTCAAATTGTAATCCCTCCTGTTTAGTTTTTCCTTTGAATTCTTGGATGGAATATGGTAGGCAATATAAGCTGCAGCTTCAGCCATCACCCATTTCAGATAACCTATGTTGAAGTGTATAATCAGAGGAGTTATTGTTTAATTTGACCTTGTTAGATTTTTTCCTCTTTGTTATATTATTCTATTTTCTTTTAATCTTTACTTTTAATCAATCCGAAATAAAGAATCATTCATTAATTCACATTCCACCACTGGCTTTTAGCAACAAGTGTATTTCCCAAATATGTTTTAAACTTGCTGTAATTAACTACCACCAATTTGTCTTTTGTCTAGGCAAGAGGGAAACTGTCCACCCCAACTGGACCTTGCCTCTCTATTTACAGAGATTCAGTCTGAAGATCTGCTTAACCAGGACCAGTACGAGGGGCCGATTCAGTTGCTTCTCAGTGAGGGAGCGTGGCTGCCGTGTGTGACCATTCCAGTTTTTTTTTTAGTTTGAATTTTGCACATTCTGAATAATCTGGAATTTGCTGCTGATTGTAATAAACAATTTAGTGACTTAAGTGTTTGCATCATGATTTTCCATTTTGTCTGTTAAGACACCGGTGAGAAAAGAGTAAACTGTACAAAGGATTTATCGGTGACCTTGAAAATAATGGCTCATTTTTAAGAAAAAAGTAACCAAAACAATTATTTTATTAACTGAAGACTGTATTGTTGGATGTATATGGAGGAATTCTGGGTCATATTAGTATCTGCTCTTCATCATAATGGGTTTGGGCAGGGGTGTCCAATCATGTGCCATGGAGGGCCAAGACCCTGCAGGCTTTACCTCCAACCAGTGTCTTCAACAGCAGATTCCACTGAACTTCTTCCACTGACTGCAGATCAGTGACACCTGCTGAAGAGACTGGGTAGAAGAGAGAACCTGCAGGGTCTTGGCCCCCCATGACACCTGATTGGAAGCCCCCGGATTAGGTTTAATGGGATTTAACATTTTAACACAAACTGCTTTATGGTTCATAATTTTGTTGACAGACTTACACCAAACCAAAAGTGATTTCTCAAACTGCTGGATTGTTCTTAGACAGCTTTTCCAGTCTTTCAGTATTTAATTTGTGCCACATGGTGGTAACCTTAACATATATAAAAAAGAGACATCTGCAAAAACTTCACAGGTTTATTGTCAGTGCAGTTCCCAGTGCAATACTACATGGATGCATGTATAGTACGTTGTTGATGCAGAGAATATATATTTCTACAGTACATGTATCTAGTAAATCAATTATTTTCCATGTAACCTTGTGACTGCATTATTTTAATTGCCTTGAATCCTAGATCAAGTTTGTTTTGGCCTAAAATACATCATAACTATCAAATATAGCTTATTATATGAAACTCAGTACTGTTTACTTTTTGAATACATATTTTGTGGCTAGAATAGTTATTAAACTGGCAATCAAGTTGTGTCAGCTGATCATTTTTTTTCTATGACACCACCTCAGACTGCTGCAGAAGCAGGTACGTCCATGATGTCTGAACAGTCTCTCCATGATTTTCACGCAGAGCAGAGCAATTTGTTGTACAGGAAATAAACGTTTCTACAAACATTCTTAAGCTCTATAACCACTGATCGTTGGTGAAGCTGTGCTGACATCAGTGACAGGCTGATGACATCAGTGACAGGCTGATGATATCAGTGACAGGCTGAGCTGAACGCCAGACCGACCGTTTGAAGAGGTAATTTCCCAACAACAGAGCCATCTGAAACACACACACACACAGCATACATATTTTAGTACCTAACTTGCAGACATTACAGTGTAGCACAACATACTTACAGCAAACTAGCATTAGCAACCATTAGCTTACTGTCATATATGACCTAGTTTTTATCCTCATGTCTTCGGCTCTCCCAGAAGCTGCAGAACTATTCCACAGTGTTTCGTCTCGCTGCCTGTACCCTTATCTGGCGGTCCTTTTTGGTATTTACGGTGAAAAAAGCCACAGACCGAGGAGTCGCCTTGTAGAGCAGCCATGTTATGTTTGCTTGGGTTGTGCGCTTCATGTCACGAGAGTGTGGCGCCGCCTTGCTGTTCAAGAAATCCCACCCACCGCAGGCGTGTCAGCAGTAATGTCGAAAAGCAATCGAGGGTGAATCGAGTCGTGGTGAAACGAGTCGTGCTGTCAAATCGAGGCTGAGCGGGGCTAATGGAAAAGAGCCTTTATTGCACACTCACATCTCACGAGCACAGAACAGACTGACTAGTCACATTCAACATCCCTCTCTCTATATCAAGTTACACTTCACAAGATTCAAGGCACTTCCTCATAACAGCAGGACATCTACACCACACTTCATTCAACCCCCTCTCCCACTGTTCTCCCATGTGTATTCATTGTCTCTGTCTAAGGTGTGAAATAACCTGAGGCCCACAGTATAGCTATTAGCTAATTTGCAACTCTTGTCCCTCAATGGGCTTTAGAAAGAAGAAACAGGTGAAAAGAAAGAAAGATAAGGAAAAAAACAAAAAAACAAAAACAAAATGAAAACAGAATAAACAATAACCACACACATCAATGCAAACAAGATTATAAATACACAATATAAAAACTTGGTTCACATTTACCTATTTCAGGTCTCCATCCCTTCGTCACTCACTATAAACAAACACATTCATTCCTTCCCTTCATTCACTCACACCCTGCAGACAATCATTTCATACATGGGTACATTCTTGTTTATTTTTCAGCCAGTTTTTAACCTTTGTATTAAATGTTTTAAAGTCCGTTATTATTTTAATTTCATTTGGCATTGTGTTCCATATATGACTGCCCTTTATAGAGAAAGCTGTTTGTCCAAATGTGGTTCTGCGGTCGGATATTTTACAGTTATTGTTAACAGAACTCGTGGTGGCTCTGCTGCTGTCCTGTCTTTGGATGAATCCAGCAAGTGGCTCTGGCGCTGATTTATGGAAACATTTGAAAATTAATTTCAGAAAACAGAGGTCAATGAAACTCTCAAAACTCAATAGATTGTATTTTTTTGAAATATAACAGTGATGCCACCTAATGGGCTTTTTATCCAAGATTTTTAGAGTTTGATTATATAATGAACCTGTATGTTTTATTGTGGAAGGAGCTGCTTGAGCCCAGACTGTCAAACAGTATGATATATGAGAAAAAAAACATAGAATGCATATACAGTACAGCTGCTTGGTATGGTATGTAATATCTAATTAATTTAAAGCAGTTCAGTTTTTTTTTACTGTTTTAGAAATCTTCTTTATGTGAAGATTAAATTTGAATTGAGGATCTAGTACAATGCCAAGGTATTCTGTAATAATACATTCATACATTCATAATACATTCACCATAATACATTCATCCTTTCTCCCCCCAACTCCTTCTTCCTGCTATCTCCCCATGATCTCCCTAGCTATTGTTCTCCTCTGTTTACCCTCTGCATCCAGTCTGAGATGATTCACCCAGTCTCTACACGGCCCCTCCAGAATCTCAGACAGAGTTTCAGTCCTCACGTCTTTTTGGCTTCAGTCTCCTCCCATATCTGCTGTAACGGGGCTCTACCGCCTCCGTGGCACTGCTGTTCCGGCGGGGGCCTGCTGGGGGTGTGTCTGACTGTGGGTGGGCCATGGCGAGGGGGAGGAAACTTTGATTTGCCCATGTGGCTGCCCTGATGAATCGTTTACCTGGGGAGTTCTCAGTGGGGGTCTTCCATGCCGAGGGGCCCGAGCCAACAGCACTTGCTCGTCTGCCACTACAAAGGCGGGCTTAAGTCTGTCTATGCATATTTTCTCCCGCCGACCCCCCCAAGTCTAACGAAAAATGTTTGTCTCCTGTTTCCAGCACTCTGAACGGGCCATCATAGGGTGGGCACAATGGAGGGCGGTGGGCATCGTGCTTGACAAACACGAATGCCACGTTCTTCAAAGTTTTTGGCAAAAAAGCGCGTGGAAAACAGTGGTGGGCCGGGCCCAGCAGCGTGCCTTTGTCTGCGCTATGCTGCAAACGCTGAGACGGGCAGTTGTCCGGCGCAGGATTATCTGGCAAAAATTCCCCGGGCAGCTGCAGTGGCTGAGAAAAAACCAGCTCTGCCGGGGAAGCCTCCAAATCCTCTTTTGGTGCGGAACGCAACCCCAATAAAACCCACGGCAACCGGTCTACCCAATTTGCATCTGTCAGCGAAGCCCTGAGTGCTGCTTTCAGTGACCTGTGAAAACGCTCGCATAACCCATTGGCCTGTGGGTTGTACGCGGTTGTGCTATGAATTCCAACACCCAGGCTGCGGGCCATCGCAGACCAGAGGTCGGAAACAAACTGGGGGCCCCTATTGGACGTGATGTCCGACGGGACTCCAAAATGTGCCACTGTCGAAGACCCTTTGACCTTGTACCTCAGGATTGAAGTTTAGGTTCACCAGCTTCCAGTTCCTAGAGGAATTTTCCTCATAGGAAATTCTGTTACCTGTGTAAGTGTGCTTGGTGACTTGAGAGTGAGCCCAGCGTCTACCATCTCCTTCTGCTGGAGAACCCCCACTTCCTGTAAACCAGACTTCTGACTGAGTGACCTGTCCAGCCAGACACCTGGATTACACCCCCAACATTAACAACGGCCTCTCATAGTCTTACATTGCTCTTGGTAATCTGGGTAAATGTTTAAAACCAGGAAAAATGGTTTATAGGGGATCTATTTTAAAACCACCAATAAGGATAACCTTTAAAAACTTGAAAATATAACACCACTTGAGAAATACCTTCTTGAATTTTACCCAAGAAAAATGAACACTGAATCAGTGATCTCACAGAGTCCCATGCTGTCTTTTAATATGCTGTGGTATTTACTAAAAATCAGCAAAGCTCAGCCAAAACAGGATAAACTTGCATTGAGCAGTCAATAAAATCAAAAGAATAAAAAGTAAAAATCAAAACCAAGACCCTGATTGTAAGACCTTGATTCAAAAGTCAAAAGTTATAAAATCAGTCATTTGATCAAAAAATCAAGTTTCAAAAAAAAAAGAAAAAAAAAACAAAGTTAAAAAATCATCACAATCAAATCAAAAGGATTAAAGTTAAAAATCAAATCAAAAAACTGATTGAAAAACCTTGATTCAAAAAGTTGAAAGTTGTAAAATCAGTCATTTGATCAAAGGATCAAAGGGCTGCACGGTGGGGCAGTGGTTAGCACCACGGCAGCACAGTTTACCCTCGGCCGGGGGATCGCGGGGATTGTGGGTTTGATCCCTGCCCCTGGCCAACAGTGATCTGTGTGGAGTTTGCATGTTCTCCCCGTGTTTGCGTGGGTTTACTCCGGGATTTCTCCGGTTTCCTCCGACATGCCAAAAACATGCAGGTCAGGGAGTTAAGGGGCGCTTGCGCATGCAGCGACCGGCAGCTGGTGGCTTGTCACCGGACTGCAGAACAAATCTACCTACTGGTACAAAATAAGTCCCCCCCCCCCAAAAAAAAAAGGATTAAAAACTTTCAAAAACCCAATAATGTTCAAAAATCCTTAAACAGTCCAAAAATCAGAATGAAAAATCAACCAAAAACATACAGAACTTGAATAAATTCAGAATAAAACAAACCCTTTGAATAAAACCTGATAAAAACATTTAATTACTCTGTGGATAAATGTCTAAAAAGCCTAGATGGTGAGATTTGGGGAAAAAGGATATACATGATAGCTGATCTTCCCTGTTGAGGCTCCTCTTCAGGGGAAGAGGTGGGGAGGCAAGGAGGGGACAAGCAGCTGTGGCCCGGTGTTCCTCTTTAGGCTGGGCAGTGGGGCCGTCTTGGCAGGGGAAGAGTGGTGAGTCGAGTCCCCGAAGCGGTGCCTTCAGCCTGGGGAGATTTCACTGCTTCTGCTTTCTCTCGCTGTTGATCCACGGCGAGGCCAGCTGCTGTAATCTTCAGTTCCTCAGTTTCTTCCTCTTCAAAGTGTCATTTTCACACTTAAGAGCAACAGATGTAAAAGTTGTTAAAGGCTGAAGAATTGAGGCGAAAACTGGTTCACTTTTCTTCTGGCGATCCTCGACTTCAGCCCGCTGCTCTGGTAGGATGTTGCCTCTTGGAGATCCGCTGAAAAAATGAACATTTTGGCCAAAATGGGCTTGGTTTAAATAACTTTTTCCAAGTTACTCTGATTGGTTCCCGAGTCACCCTAGGCTTCTTGGCCTCTTGTGATTGGCTTAAAGTTTAAGTTTTATATAACAATTACCCCATTCTGCACATGTTCTGGCTAGTCAATTCTCGTAAACCATGTGACTGATCAGGCGTTCATGACTCATGGCCCGTCTCGGGACTTTCTTGCTAGCCTCTCAGCATTTTCCATCACCAAAATACCCCAATTTGCTGGACATTCAACTTTCACTTCCTCATTTCTCATACATTTCCAGTAAACAGGGTCCTTTCCAACATTTCACAATCTGTCCTCACATAAATCTTCTTTTGTGCAGTTAAAAGGTACATACAATCATACAGTTTGATTACACTCATCATTTCAAGTGATTACATACATTACATATTCTTCTTAATCAATGAGTATACATTTGCTTTACTGATTATACAGAGAATATCATATTTCATAGCATATGCATTTAATATAACTTTTGCATTCAGTCTCTGTGCTTCACCAGTGTGGCCTGCTGCTCCCATCTTTTCTGACTGGATTATGGGCCTTCTGGTAGTTTCTTGGCTCTTGTTGGTTACCCTGAGTAGATCTTTGAAGTCTATCATGATCTACAGCAGGATTTCTCATTTTCCTTCCATAAGGGGTATATCTGTGTGATTGGGAAGGCCGACCACTTTCAGCCTTTCTACGGTGATCAGGGTCATGTCGTGGGGTACTCGAACACCTCTCGGTTGAGCAATTCTGCTGAGTTTCACTTTTGTGCACCTGTGGAGTGTTCTCCATAAGAACATCTTCATCATCTGCTGTGAGGGTGATGATATCCTCACTTGGAGCTGAACTATGAAGTGCCGCTGCTGGTGAAGTGTGACGCCTATGAGACGAGGCTGAACTTGCTCCCTGCAGAGGTGTTTCCTCAGGAGTCTCATCTCCAGCCTCATCTATTACAAGAAGCTGGCCTGGAGTCGGTTGTTGAACTTCCGGCGAAGCAGGCTGTGTAGAAGTTGGCTGATCAACTCGTGGGGATGCAATGGGAAAACCACCAACCCCCGGAGTGCAGGTCACGATTTTTGTTGGAACCTGGGTCAAAGATGATCAAGACCCTGAGGATTGTGGAGGTGCTGGCTCCTCACCTAGCACCTGCGTCAGCTGTGAAAGAGCATCCATAGTTTCACTGTACATGTTGTCACCTACTTGAGGTTGTACTGGTGCAGCTTGGAGGTAAGCCAGCCAGGCATCGTTGTGTGTAAGATGAGCAGAAAATGCAACAGAACCATCTGGAAGCTCCCATACTTTCTGAAACAGAGGATAGTAGAAGCCATTGGTGTACCTGATAGGCTTCCACTGTGTTTGAAGCCCTTGACTTGAAGTGTCGTAAAGCAACTTCCCTGTTGTTCTTATGGACCACCTTATGTCAGGTGCAATCGGGGGTATAGAGATGCGTTCTTCTCGACTGAAGAGACCAGTCAGAGTCACCGGTGGGATTGTTGTGGGGCCTGGACAGCAACTAGGACACCACAGAGTTCCCATAATGTCCCACAGGTACTTGACTTCAGCCAGCGGAGTGTGACAGTACAGGCAGGCGACTTTCCCCTCCTGCAACAGACAGGTGAAACACAGAGCATTTTTTGTAATTGGGAAGTCCGTTAGGCAAAATAGCAGGCTTCCTGGTTAGCTGTAAGCGAATCTTCAGGAGGTTTTACCCTCCCCTTTTATGCTGAATCACAGATCTTAACATCAGTTACAGACTGCACAGGCTTCGGCTCTGTGTGGAGTGTGGCAATGTCTTTCATGTAGCCTTCCACCTTTGTGGGGAAGAACACTGCATAGGACATCATCCAGGCTATCATGGCTGAGGTACAGATGAAATCCATCCACCATATTGCTGTTAGGACCCCCCAAATCACTCCCCAAAAGGCAACAGCTGCTAGCCTACTGACCCAGATGCTGTGGCCACTCTTTTTCTGCTTCAGTACTAACCATACTTGACGACCCAGCAATGCAGCTGCCATTAATCCTATCCAAGTCACATTTACTAGGTCAACGGCATGGTAGAAGATGGCAAGCATGTTGATAGCAACCCAAAAGAGGATCACCACTGCGCGGGCAAGACCTTCGGAATCACATTGTGGTGTAATACGACCCAGCATGTAGGTGATGAACAGAGTCAAAGTGTAATCATATTTGCCAAATATGATGTTAACCAAGATGATGCGGATAACTGCAGCGAAGGTTGTCAACATTCTCAGGACGTGCCCCTTAGACCAGGCTCCAGTGAAGCAGAAACATGCCCAAATGGCTTGTAGTACCCAAAACTGTATTTTGGCCTTTGTCATTTCAGTGACCCAAGCAGTTGAAGGTGCTGTACTCACTCTGTATGAGCTGCTCACTGCAGCGTAGAGATCATCTACTGTAGTTGCTTCTGTAATCATGTTGCAGTAGGCTGTGCTGTGCCAGTTGATTCCGATGCCAAAACTGAGGAGCAGGGGGTAGTTAAGTGTTGAATGGTCGTCAGCCGAAGTTCAAATGAAGTCTGCAACTGGGTGGTGCGGAAGTTTTATCTATACTTCCTCTTTTAGTGGGTGGAGTTCCCCCACCCCTCCTCTCTTCGGCGCCCTCTTTCGATGAAAGATGGATGATACAGCAGCTCGGGCGCCACCTTTGATGACTACCAGTAGGATTATTCCTGCAATCAGCAGGCCTAATCCCAGCAACAAATAGGGCCATATCCAGCTGAACAATGTTCCCAGCCAGGAAGCGACGACTTGTAGCCCTTCTTCAACTATTTCAGCTGCTCCTTGTAGAATTGTAGTTACAGTCCCCTTAATTGTCTTTCCCGCTATTTCTAGGAAAGTACACTCATGTTCATTTCTTTCTGTGCCACAACGAAGCCAATGCTCAGCAGGAGAGTGACAGGTGCCGTTGTTGTAGATGCCATTCTTGCCCAACCATTCATAACCCACTATTTCCTTACCCTCACAGATGCTCTTCTTGAAGGCATGGCTCTCTGCAACATAAAACTGTGGATCATCTACAACTTGAGGGATAATTAGGCCCAGAATCTGCTTTCTCTTGACATCCTATAAGTACCTGGGTATTCATCTGAACAATAAACTAGACTGGTCACACAATACTGACGCACTCTACAAGAAGGGACAGCGCAGGCTGTTCCTGCTGAGGAGACTCAGGTCTTTTGGTGTACAAGGGGCGCTGCTGAAGTCATTCTATGACACGGTGGTGGCATCAGCCATCACTTTTGGAGTGGTCTGCTGGGGCAGTGGCATTACTGCAGCCGATAGGAAGAGACTGAACAAACTGATTAAGAAAGCTAGCTCTGTCCTGGGGCAGCGCCTTGATCCGATGGAGGAGATAGGAGAGAGAAGGACGGTGGCTAAACTGTCATCTCTGCTGGAGTCCGAGTTCCACCCTATGCAGGACATACTGGATGCACTGAGGAGCTCATTTAGCAGCAGACTACATCATCCCAGGTGCACAACCGAGAGGTTTCGTAGGTCCTTCCTACCAACGGCTGTCAGACTGTACAACCTAAGCAGGGCTGCTCGCAGAGATAGCAAAAAGACGTAACTAACTAATAGTTTTTTTGAATGCAAAAGATGCAATAGACTTACACAATGGTCCTCTCCGGCATACAACTAGGAACATACCGGTCGCTATGGAGGGTGAGAATATGTATGGGCACATAATCATACCATGTAGGATAACTAAATAGACGGTTATGCTGTTTCATCCCACCTAGCAACAATGCTCTGCACTGTGTGTTTATATATTTATATATTTATTCCATCTAGCTACAATGCTCAGCACTGGGTGTGTTTATATTTATATATCTATATATTTATTCCATCTAGCTACAATGCTCCGCACTGTGTTTTTATATATCTACATATTATTCCATCTAGCTACATTGCTCCGCACTGTGTGTGTTTATATACTTGCATATTTATTCCACCTAGCTGCAATGCTCCGTACTGTGGGTGTTTATATATTTACATATTTATTCCATCTAGCTACAATGCTCTGCACTGTGTGTTCATATATTCATATATTTATTCCATCCAGCTACAATGCTCTGCACTGTGTGTCTGTGTGTGTGTGTGTATATATATATTTTATAGTAATATGTACATATGTATATTAGCTGCTCTTGCTTGCTTGTTTTTTTTCTTGCCTTCTGATTGTTGCTCTGAGTGTTGCTATCCCTGTGCTGTTGCAATCCTGGAATTTCCCCGTTGTGGGACTAATAAAGGCTTATCTTATCTTATCTTATCTCTTGTGCATGTTATGCCCCATAATTGCTTTAGTACACCCCACATTTTCAGGGGTATTCTGCTCCGCTTCCCATTAATCTTATTCCAGACCGTCTGCAACCCATAAGTTTCATATTCTCCCTCATAATAGTCTTTACAGTCCTTTTCCCAAAAAGGGACTTCCCCACAATGCCCCCTTGATAAGCTGATTGTGCAGGTGGTATTCTTTTTGTTGCAGATCATCTTCCAGGGTGTTGGGCTGATGTAATTGATGGTGTGGAACGACCAAGGCCAAATACTTCGATACTTTGAGTACACCGTTGCCAGAAACTGATATTTTACCCAATAATTTGAGGATTAAGAGAGACATGGCAGGACCCATTTCCTCACTTCTTCTTCTTCCATTCCCCACCAGGTCTGCCACTCCTCACGTTTCCATTGCTCATGCCACGACTGTAGAATACCTTTAACTGTTTGATTCTTCTTCAGTGACGTACAATCATACACCCATGAACTCCAGATGAGGTCCCATACTTGTCACAGGGGGCATCTGGGCGATTTTTTGTCATATACCCATTCAGTGCCATTGAGTGTGTCGAATATCTTGTTTACCACACATTCATCAATCTTTTTGAAGTCTTCTTGGGGGACCTTTAACAGGTCATCTGGAGTAGGTAACCTTTGCACGTAAAATAAAGATTTGTGAACTTCACCAAGGCCATGTGGCCTAACAGGCATACTAGGTGCAAATGTAGCTTGGAAGTAGTTTAATTTAAACATCCACAGCCAGGGCAAGGTGTCGTTTAGCCAGTCTTCATGGTATGCCTGAGGTACTGTTTTGAGGGATGTGCCAGGTATTAACCAGGTGAAAGGTTTGTACACCCTAGTGATAACCATATAACACTGGGGCATTTGCCATTGATGTTCCAGAAACATGGAGCTAATTTACTTCTTTTTTCTTTCATGCAGTAGGTGATCAGCTGCTGGTCGTAGTCTGTTTGGCCTTTCTTAGTAACAGGCTTGAAGTTGTTCACAATTTCTTCTGTAAACTTTAAGATTGTTTCTGGCAAAGGGGGTTTTGTAGTTGTGTTACCGGAGCAGGGTCTTCCTAGGGTTGGAGTTATGGCGAATTGAGGTGAAGGTGTTGGAGGTGTCTTGTTAGTTGATGCGATGTCCCTCTTTGTTCTTTTCTTAGGTGGCGCTGTACCCGGGCAGGTGAGGTTATAATAACCCCAGAAGGGCCCATAATTTGGGAAAATTCCTTCGCAGGTCTCGTTGCGATAATGGGCTGGTGCAATAACCACTTCGGACTCCCAGTACCCTGTTTTATTCATACCTGGTACGGGTCTGCAACTCCAGGTGCAGTGCCATGTTGAAGAGTACAGTTCTGGCTTTATCCAGTTGCATCGGACTTTTATTTGTTGTTTCTTGTGAGGACGAGTAGCCTTAATAGGCCCCCTCCTTCTGAAAAGTCTTGCAATTCTTCAATGGCCCATCTTCCTGGTTGGGCACCTGTGATGTTAAGTTGGTCTTCAAACCATAAAGTGTCGTTCCATTTTTTTCCTCCATTCTTCAAAGCTGAGGTTGGTTATCTGCTGTTGCACATCGGTTAAAGCGTACCTGTGGTGGTCGTGAAGACGCATTTAACTTGAAAACATTAGGAAAAGGTATTTGTTATTTGGGTAAATAATTGTTGCCAGCCATATACCACCTGAGATATATTCAAATAGGACCGCGGGCATGGCCAGCCAATGAAAACTATGGGCGCAGCCATGACATATGCGGAAGTGACATCATAACGTTGCTAGTGAAAAGACAACTACGTTTCACCGTAGTTGTTTCCCCGCGACTACGGTGCTGTTGTCCGTTGTTTTTGTTCTATTATGGCTGAATTTTCTGACTCTGAGAAAGAATTCAGGCGACATGGCTACATGTTTGAGCCATGTTTGTTCATCTACAGCATGATACGACGATTTGTGCGGGGCCCCGCACCTGCTCATCTGTCAACTCGGTAAGCCTACCATGCATGTATCTAATATACAATGCAACCTGTATTTAAATATAAATATATAAATATCTAATATTATAAATATATATTACCTGTATTTAGGACCCACGCTATAGTAACCACAGTGTGTGTCAAGGTGCTGGTTTTTTTTTTTTTTTTTTTGGGTTATGGTGATACTTTCTGAGTGGCCTTCACGCCAGGGTTACGACCGTTACGAGCTCAGATCATACGAGACGAGCCGCTGAATTTAAGCATTTATTTATTTATTTTCTAATCGTTTTAGTTCTGCATTTAATATGAACCCTGAGTTTGAAATAAACGTTTGAATTTTGGTCCTCACACACAACGCAACGCGCCGATTGTCTGCCGCTCTGTATAGCGGCGAGGGAGGAGCCGAATCATCTGCAGTGTTGCGGCTGTTAGGAGCTCAGATCATACGAGACGAGCCGCTGAATTTAAGCATTTATTTATTTATTTTCTAATCGTTTTAGTTCTGCATTTAATATGAACCCTGAGTTTGAAATAAACTTTTGAATTTTGGTCCTCACACACAACGCAACGCGCCGAGTGTCTGCCGCTCTGTATAGCGGCAAGGGAGGAGCCGAATCATCTGCCGTGTTGCGGCCATTAGGAGCTCAGATCAGATGAGACGAGCCGCTGAATTTAAGCATTTATTTATTTATTTTCTAATCGTTTTAGTTCTGCATTTAATATGAACCCTGAGTTTGAAATAAACTTTTGAATTTTGGTCCTCACACACAACGCAACGCGCCGAGTGTCTGCCGCTCTGTATAGCGGCGAGGGAGGAGCCGAATCATCTGCCGTGTTGCGGCCATTAGGAGCTCAGATCAGATGAGACGAGCCGCTGAATTTAAGCATTTATTTATTTATTTTCTAATCGTTTTAGTTCTGCATTTAATATGAAACCTGAGTTTGAAATAAACGTTTGAATTTGAATATCCCGAAAGCCACTGCTCATCCGGGCACTCCAGGCTCAGCCAATATTGATCCAGATCGCGGTAGCCACAATATTACATCACAGGAAGCGTCCTGGCAGGCCATGTAGCCGCTAGTATGGCTGCACCCATGTTTTGCTGACATAGCTGAACCAGCACATCAGCAATGGATGTATATCAAATTGCTTTGAACATGAATTTCAACTTAAACTTGAACTAGAACGTGAGACAGAGGCTCAATATAATATCTTTTTTGTCACGACCACCACAGGTACCCTTTAAGTTGAACTGAGTGTCATTGCTGAGCTGTGCAATGTAAACTCTTCTTCTTTCTGCTGCCCAGCAAGTTTGTCAAAACCTCTTGGTGGTGACAAACTGAGCCCTTGCATGAGTGAGGGCCCATGGCTCATAACCTAGCCAGTATAGTGTGGAGCCCATCACTACCATACCAAAGGTTATGGCCGTAAACTTGAGCCAAAGAATAAAACAAAGCTTCTTTGCATTCATTTGTTGAGGCTCCCCTTTCTTGGGTTTCTTCTTAGGGAGCTCAGATTCTAATTCGTATTCTGTTGCTATCTTCCTTTTCCGACCCATCTCTGAGGTAGTGGACATTGAGGTTGTATTCAGAGGCGTCCCTTGACTAAGTGAACACCCATGAAGGCAGACGTAACTTTTATGCTTCACTAGTGAGGTCATCGCTTCTGCTTTTTTTCCTTGAGGAGGTGTTGCCACCCCTCGGTTGGCTTAAACAGTGCAGCTCAAATAACACAGTAAATAAAACAAATATAAAAAGAAAATGTATGTGTTTATGTATATGTATGTGTGATGCTTCAGTGAGTGTATGTTGAATTTCATGTGAGTTGTGCATGTAAAACGTGAAAAGTGTATGTTTGTGTAAACTAATGATAGATAGGTAGATAGATAGATAGATAGATACTTTATTTCGAACAAAAAAGTATAACAAAAACAAAACAAATGACAAATGCAATAAAGTAACAGTATACAGTGTTTGAAAGGGAGAAGGAAGAAGTGAACACTTATTAATTCCATCTCCTCTTTTCCATAAATACACCCATGTGAATTATATACAAATTACCACATTTAAGACCCCAAGTAAACAATTAACTGTATTTTGTACATATCAACATTAACACCCATCCATCCTAACATACATTGATGTCCATACATCAAAACCAGCCTCAAACAACACAGATATACACAGTGCTGTCCCACCCACCATTCCATAGTGTCCCAGAGTGAGCATAGTGAATCGTACATATAAATACTACCCTTCTAACATATATCCTTTCAGCAAATAATGTTTATACCCCTTTTTGAATTGAATTCTGTTTGTACATAGTTACAGTTCTGGCTCCAGACTGTTCCATAAATCCACCCCACAGACAGATATGCACATACTTTTCTTGGTTGTTCGTATCTTAGGTTTTGTAAAGTTTAAGTCTCCTCTCAAATTATGATCATTGTCTCTTTTTTTTAAAATATTTTTTGTATATTAGTTGGGAGTTGATTATTAATTGCCCTGTACATTACTTGTGCTCTCTTAAATTTAACTAAATCGATGAACTTTATGACTTGTGACTTTAAAAACAACGAATTGATATGGTCTCTATATCCTACATTATTTATTATCCTTATAGCTCTTTTTTTTAATGTGCATATTGACTGTAGGTTGGTCTTGTAAGTGTTTTCCCAGACTTCTACACAGTAGTTAAGATAAGGTAAAAACAGTGAATTGTACAGTAAGACCAATGATTTATAGTCCAAGATGTGTCTTGTCTTCCCCAGTATGCCTATACATTTTTCTTACTTGGCCCGGATATGACTGATGTGAGGTTTCCAGCAGATTTTATTGTCTAGCGTCACCCCCAGAAACTTATTTTCCTGTACTGTTTCTATTCTGGTATCATCTATCATTACCATTATTTCATGATTTATTTTATAATTTCCAAACAACATAATCTTTGGGGTTTTTTTAGATTTAGAGATAATTTATTTTTGTTGAACCACTGTGTTAACTTTTTCATTTCAGTTGTGACCACCTCTAAAACCTGCTGCAAATTCTCACCAGTGCAAAGGATATTTGTGTCATCCGCAAACAAAATAAATTTCAGAATTTTTGATACTTGGCATATGTCATTTATATACAAAATAAAGAGTTTGGGTCCCAAAACTGACCCCTGGGGCACACCACAAGTGATGTCCATGAAGGGTGATTTGTGCTCACCAATTTGTACAAATTGTTGTCTGTTACTTAAATAACTTTCCACCCAACTCAGTCTGACCCCTGTTATCCCATACCTTTCCAGTTTTCTTAGTAATATTCTGTGGTCAATGGTGTCAAAAGCTTTCTTTAAATCTATAAATACTCCTACAGCAAACTTTTTTACCTCCGCCAAAGGGGGAGGTTATGTGATCATCGGCGTTGGTTTGTCTGTTTGTCTGTCTGTTTGTCTGTTTGTTAGCAAGATAACTCAAAAAGTTATGGACGGATTTTCATGAAATTTTCACAGATTGTCAGAAATGGGGTATCCTCCAGATGATTAGATTTTGGTGATGATCCGGATCACCGTCCACAAGAAAACCGCCATTACGCAAAATGCCATTTTCGTGAATAACTACTAAACCACTAATCCTATCATTGTCAATCCAATTGTTGTGAATCCAGTTGCTAGTCATATGTTTTCATGGTCAAGGAATCTGAAAACGTACACACAAACACTGTATGGGGGAACTGTGGCCGCCATTACGGAAAAGGCCATTTTCAACAATAACTACTGAACCACTAATCCTATCATTGTGAATCCAATTGCTTGTCATATGTTTTCATGGTCAAGGAATCTGAAAACGTACACACAAACACTGTATGGGGGAACTGTGGCCGCCATTACGGAAAAGGCCATTTTCAACAATAACTACTGAACCACTAATCCTATCATTGTCAATCCAATTGCTAGTCATATGTTTTCATGGTCAAGGAATCTGAAAACGTACACACAAACACTGTATGGGGGAACTGTAACGCTAAACCGCCATTACGGAAAATGCCATTTTCGTCAATAACTACTGAACCACTAATCCTATCATTGTGAATCCAATTGCTTGTCATATGTTTTCATGGTCAGGGAATCTGAAAACGTACAAACAAACACTGTATGGGGGGAACTGTGGCCGCCATTACGGAAAATGCCATTTTCATGAATAACTACTGAACCACTAATCCTATCATTGTCAATCCAATTGCTAGTCATATGTTTTCATGGTCAAGGAATCTGAAAAAGTACACACAAACACTGTATAGGAGGAACTGTGGCCGTCATTACGGAAAATGCCATTTTCGTGAATAACTACTGAACCCACTGCTTGTCATATGTTTTCATGATCAAGGAATCTGAAGACTGTATGGGGGGAACTGTGGCGCTTGGCGGAGGTCTGCGCTCTCCGAGTGCTTTTCTAGTTTTATCTATACAACTAGTAATTTCTTCTATAAGTTCGATCAGTGCCAGAGATGTAGATTTATCTGCTCTAAAACCATACTGGCTGTCTGTAAGGAGGTTGTGTTTTTCAATGAAATCATCCAGTCACTTAGTGAAGATTTTTTCAAGTATTTTGGAGAATTGTGAGAGTAAAGAGACTGGCCTGTAATTTGTAAAACAATGACTGTCTCCTGTTTTGTATAGAGGTATAACGTTTGCTATTTTCATTTTGTCTGGGAATGTACCAGTTTGAAATGACAGGTTACAGATGTGGGTGAGTGGCTTAACAATTCCTTCAATTACTTTTTTCACTATTGTCATGTCAATTTCATTCCAGTCCGTTGATTTTTTGTTCTTAAATTTACTCACAGTCTCGATAATTTCCTTTTCAGTAACTGCTCCCAAAAAGATTTTGTTTGGATTTCTATCTTCTATTTCATTTACAGAACCACTGTTGTTTGTTTCTGCTGTCACTATTGCTTTTGCTAATTCAGGACCAACGTTTACAAAAAACTTATTGAAACCACTGACCACATCCTCCATATTATTTATCAGATTTTTTTTTTTTTTTTTTGTTACTTATTTGTACCCGTAGGTAGACTTGGTTTGCAGTCTGGTGACAAGCCACCGGCTGCTGGTCGCTGCGTGCGCGAGCGCCCTAAACCTACATGTTTTTGGTGTGCGGGAGGAAACCGGAGAAATCCCGGAGTAAACCTGCGCAACACGGGGAGAACATGCAAACTCCACACAGCTCACTGTTGGTCGGGGGCTGGGATCGAACCCACGATCTCATGATCCCCGCGGTCCCCCGGCCGAGGGTAAAACTGTGCTGCCACAGTGCTAAACCACTGCGCCACCGTGCAGCCCACGAGATTGCCATTTTCAATAAAATATTCTGGATAATTAGCATTCTTAGGTCGATTACTCATAATCCCATTGAGTACTTGCCATATTCCTCTTAAGTTATTTTTATTATCCTCTAATATTCTGTTGTAATATCCTTTCTTACAGGTCCTCATTATATTAGTAAGCTTATTTTTATATCTTTTATATTTGATCTCAGCCTCCACCATTCTGCACTTAACCTCTTGCGCTCCGTTGTACCGCGGGCGGGCAAGTCTCTGCGTCCTAGGGCGCACGAGGGCGCACTCGTGCGTCCTTGCGCGCTCTCGGACGCATGATCCTGTTGGTGGTGATGTAGTTGGTGTTGGCGTCCAAGCGCCACTGAAAAAAAAAGCTGCAGACACAGCCGCGAACAGATTAGTTCATCTGATTGACCTCTCATTCGACTAATAAGAGCCTTGAATTGGGTTTCTGAAACCTTGAAGAACCAATGAATGAAAACCTAGGAAGGAGGACCCGCCTACTGTGAATGCAGGAGCCAATTGAAGCACAGAAGTTCGGGCTGGGTGAAGAGAGATTTACTGTTGCGGCAGATGAAAAAAAGGACGCTGGACGAACCTGCTACAGACCCAGCAGCATGGAGAACACCCACAAGTGGGACCTGCACTCATTCCAACAGAATAGACGTTTAGGATTCTCTTCCGTCATCATAGACCGACGGAGGCCGACGACAAAGGTCGTAAATCATTCACCAAAACCGCAATATTGGAATTATGTTTTGACCGGGATCCACGAGCGGACCAGCGTCGTGTTCGTCTGACAATGGGGAAGAGAAGTTCGCCAGGACTCTGCTGCTGTGAAGAGGTAAGGTGTTATAAGCTAAATTATTATTTCTCCCTGAAATCTGTAATCCAAAAATGACTTTTGACCGATCGGTAAATTACAACTGTATGGCGCACGAAGTACGAAGTGTGTGCGCCGCGATAAATGGTTCATTTGCCGTGTTCGGACCGTTCACGGTCCGAACGCCCCTGGTCCGCGGGGGGAAGCCGCGCTGACTGCGCAGCGGTCGCCACATAGCCATATGAGTCTATTCCGTCATGTAGCGATGGCCGTCCTCTGTAGTGAGGGGGGGGGCACCCCCCCACACACACACAGTAGCGAGGGGGGGGGAAGCCGCTGTGACAGCGTTGCTGTGGAAACATGCAACGAGTGTAATCCGTCATGTAGCGAGGGCCGAACTCCGTCCTTTGTAGCGGGGGGGGGGGGGGGACAACACCCCCACCCCCACCCCACACACACACAGACACAGCCCTGAATGTGACCTTTCATTAGAGCCCAAAATAAAGATTCTACATTGAATTATTCAAAAGTTACAGACGTTTTTCCAAACTGTGCCATTTGGCACAATTTGGCACAGTTCCAAAACGCCTGGGAACTACCTGAGGAAAAAGCTGTGTAAAATATTCATTTTTTGTGGTATTGTTACAAAATTTGGACCTCAGCTGGATAACACTTGGTTCTACATTTCTGTTGCATTTTCCAGCCCAGATCTGAAGCTGTGTGTTATTTGCAAGCATTTGTATCCAAAAAAACACCCAGGCCAAATTTATTTTCTTCAAGTTCACTATGTTTAGATGACTGTAACTCAGTGGCCGGAGCACTTAGAGAGATCATGTTTTTTTTGCCAAAAAATTCAAAGTGTTTTCTTTTAAATGAGACCAACCCCATGAAGATGCTGCAAAGGGTTGAATAACAGCTTTCGATTTACTTTGGGCACATTATTTTTTGGCATTTTTTGGAAAATTGGCCGGAGTGCAAGGGGTTAATGAATTGTTTATATAATGTATTCTTCTTTTTACATGCATTTATTAACCATTTGGTGACCCAAGGAATATTTTTTTGTTGTTGTTGTAGTCACTGTATTGTTTTATAGGACAGTTTTTATTGTACAATGATTGAAATATTTGTAAAAATTTATCATATGCTTTATTTATATCATTTTCATCATAAACTGTCTTCCAATCTTCTATTAATAATTCCTTTGTCAGTAAATACATTGATTCTTTGGTTCTTATTCTTTTATATTTAATATTTTTGGTATACTTTTTCTTCCTATAATCACATTGATAGACAACAAAAATCGGCAGGTGGTCACTGATATCATTCAATAAAAGCCCACTCCTGATATTATTTTCCATAACGTTTGTGAATATGTTAACTATTAGTGTGGCACTGTGTGACGTGATTCTGCTAGGTCCGGTAATTGTTGGATGTAAGCCCATACTGTACATTGTGTTGATAAATTCTTCTGTCAAACTATGTTGTTTTGAATTCATCAGATCTATATTGAAATCCCCACAGATGAACATAACTTTATGAGTTAGTTTTGCATACATTTTTTCCATCCAGTCCTTAAATAAGTCAATGTTTGATCCAGGTGTTCTATATACACAGCTCACTACTATATTCTTCACATTGTCCAGACAGATTTCTATTGTAATACATTCAAATAAATCATCCACAGTTACTGACAGATTTTCAACAACCTTGTATTTCAAGCTCTTGTCAACATAAATTGCAACTCCTCCTCCTTTTTTCACTTTTCTATTTATATAATTTAATTCATAGCCATCTATGGTAAAATCCACTCCTTTCTCTTTACTGAGCCACGTCTCTGATATTGCCACAATACTGAATGGCTCTTTAAACTGATGTAAATAATCTTTAATGTTATTAAAGTTGGCATAGAGACTTCTGCTGTTGAAGTGGATCATATAAATATTGAAATCAGATGTGACCATTGTGTTAAACTGTTCATCCGTGTAGTAACTACAGTTATCAACACAACACACTGCCATCTACAGAAGTTCTCTGATGACTCTGCGATCGTTGGCCTCATCTCCAATGGAGATGAAGCTGAGTACAGAGGGCTTATCCAGGACTTTGTGGACTGGTGCCATCGGAACTGCCTCCAGATCAACGCGAGGAAAACTAAGGAGCTGGTGGTGGACTGCCGCAGGCAAGGACAACCCCTCACAGCACCAGTAAATATACAGGGAACAGACATTGAGATGGTGACATCCTACAAGTACCTGGGTGTTCATCTGAACAATAAACTAGACTGGTCACACAATACTGACGCACTCTACAAGAAGGGACAGCGCAGGCTGTTCCTACTGAGGAGACTCAGGTCTTTTGGTGTACAAGGGGCGCTGCTGAAGACATTCTATGACACGGTGGTGGCATCAGCCATCACTTTTGGAGTGGTCTGCTGGGGCAGTGGCATTACTGCAGCCGATAGGAAGAGACTGAACAAACTGATCAAGAAAGCTAGCTCCATCCTGGGGCAGCGCCTTGATCCGGTGGAGGAGATAGGAGAGAGAAGGATGGTGGCTAAACTGTCATCTCTGCTGGATTCCGAGTTCCACCCTATGCAGGACATACTGAATGCACTGAGGAGCTCATTTAGCAGCAGACTACATCATCCCAGGTGCACAACCGAGAGGTTTCGCAGGTCCTTCCTAACAACGGCTGTCAGACTGTACAACCTAAGCAGGGCTGCTCGCAGAGATAGCAAAAAGACGTAACAACCTAATAGTTTTTTGAATGCAAAAGATGCAATAGACTTACACAATGGTCCCCTCCGGCATACAACTAGGAAAATACCGGTAGCTACGGAGGGTGAGAATATGTATGGGCACATAATCATACCATGTAGGATAACTAAGTAGACGGTTGTGCTGTTTCATCCCATCTAGCAACAATGCTCTGCACTGTGTGTGTTTATACATTTACATATTTATTCCATCTAGCTACAATGCTCCGCACTGGGTGTGTTTATGTTTATATTTATATATCTATATATTCATTCCATCTAGCTACAATGCTCCGCACTGTGTGTTTATATATCTACATATTATTCCATCTAGCTACATTGCTCCGCACTGTGTTTATATATTTACATATTTTTTCCACCTAGCTGCAATGCTCCGTACTGTGTTTATATATCTACATATTATTCCATCTAGCTACATTGCTCCGCACTGTGTGTTTATATATTTACATATTTATTCCATCTAGCTGCAATGCGCCGTACTGTGTGTTTATATACTCATATATTTATCCCATCCAGCTACAATGCTCTACACTGTGTGTCTGTGTGTATATATATATATTTATAGTAATATGTACATATGTATATTAGCTGCTCTTGCTTGCTTGCTTTTTTTTTTCTTGCCTTCTGATTGTTGCTCTGAGTGTTGCTATCCCTGTGCTGTTGCAATCCTGGAATTTCCCCGTTGTGGGACTAATAAAGGCTTATCTTATCTTATCTTATTATTGATGGAGCTAAATAAATTATTATCAGGGTGTAAGTTATATTCTACGTCCTGTGGGTTGTGATCTGTATATTCAAAAACTTTCAGTTCCTGTTGTTCCTGTTTGTTGATCTTTTGTTTCATGTTGTTAAATGTCTTGTAGCAGATGAGTATATCCCTTCAGTGTCCTACAATTGTCTGTTGTTGCTGTGACTCCAGTTTATAACATTCATTGATATTTGTCCAGTTCTATAATATTACAGATGTTAATGACCTTGGCTTCTTCAGGTGATCCGTTTAATTTGATGTACTTACAGTTTGATGTCCAGGTGTTTTGAATTTTTTTCTGCTTTCTCAGGTGTCTTGCTTTTCTGGCTATTTCTGCGTTTTCTTTTGTGAGGTGCTCGTTTATGTAAATGTTCGTTCCTTTCAGTTTCCTACCTTGTTTTAACAGCGCAGTCTTGTGTTTTCTGTTGACAAACCTCATGATCACAGCCGGTTTGTCGCCGTTTATCCTGGCCAGAGGGTGGCAGGTCTCAATGGTGTTACAGTCCAGCTGGATTCCTTTGGACTGCATGAAGGGCACCACTTGTTGTTCCGTGGATTCATCTTCCAGCTCACCAAGCCTCCCTCCGCTGTCTGTGGCCACCGCTCGTGCGTACGATCGGGGTTTAATGTGGAGCCCCGTGATGATCACATCGTTCACCCGAGTGTTCTGCTCCAGTTCCGACACTCTGCTCTCCAGATACGCCAGCCTCTTGTCCTTCTTGGCGTTCTGGATCCGCAGCGCTTTCACCTCCTCGACCAGGTCCAGAATGTTTTTTTGCTGCAGCTTAACAGCAGAAATCTCTTCAGCCAAGAAGTCCAGCGATCTTTTGATGTCGTCCACCTCCTCAGTCTGCTGAGCTTTCTTGGGACCCATGATCCCGGACGATGTTCGTTTATTGTGATCGTAAGAAAAAAACAAAACAAAAAAAAACACGTGGAAGAAATCTCTTTGTTCTCCCGGAGTGTGAGGGGACTGATTGCTTCACCAGCCACTACAATATTAAGTTATGAGACTGGCAATTTCTCTTTTTTCGCACGAGCAGGTTTATTCTCCAGCGGTAGTGACAAAAAAACCCAGCTCAAAACGCTAGCTCTAAACTGAGTTTTAAGCAAGAAACAAACTAATGTGATGTATATGTAATGTGGTGCATTTGTGGTTATGTTGTGTGTGTGTTAAAGTGCAGTTAGTTCTAGCAGCTTGCAATGTGGAGCCTACTCAGGGGGTGGAGATGACGAATCCCGACGACTTCTCTGAAATAAAGGCCATGTTTTAGTCTTCGCCAGAAGTCTTCAGAGACGACCCTTACCCTCAGTAGTTTTAGAGCTTCTTTGCCATTCGGGTTCGTCGAGGACTCGGATTTCAGCCCCCACTGAGTAGATACCCTTCAATGGCACAGATACCATAGACACTGTTAAAGTTATCCTGCAAGTATCTTCTGGCCGAGTTGGCTCTGGAGCTCGGCCAACCCAAGTGCCCGGTGTCTGCGTCCGACCCCCCCTCGCCCAATCTTCAGATGTCACTATGAATGTGGCAATTTTGGCTTGTGTCTTGACCCCTGTAGGCATTGCAGCATCAAGCGGTGTTATCCAGGTATAAAGGGACGTCACCCGGACGTCCTTTTCTTTAGGGACTGGGTCAAGATCTTGAATGGGGAGGTAGGGGTTTTCAATAACTTCCTTAATCAATGTAGCCCATGTGGTGAGCTGCCATGGCCCCTCGAAGCCATGGTTACGTGCTTCCTCCCGCTGTGTTTCAGAAAGGTACCTTGGAAGCGGTGTATAGTTAGGGTGGTTCGGGTCACAGTACACCCTTAAAACCTGAGGATATTGAAGAGTACCCAAGGGTGGCGCCAGCTCTGGTGCGGCATAAGGATTGTAGGGCCATCCGAGGCATAATGCTGCTTCCAGGTGGGTTAGACCCATAGCGAGATTGACCTTAAAGACTCCTGCACCGGTTGAACTCAACCCTGGGGCTGGTGGAGCTGAGGGAGGTAGGGAGCAGCAAGGTGCAGATGGTGTTACAAGTGAACTGGGTGCACTTGCTTGACTTGAGTCTTCCCTTTGTGTCATCTCCTGTTCTCCATACACCTGCCCCTGGGCTGGTGACAGGACTTGTAACGGACTCACCATCTTCCTAATTTGCCAACCTTCTGCCTTTGCTGCCATCAGGAGATTCCCTCGCCCCGCGGCACTCTTACAAATGCTGCATGGATGAAGATATTGTCTATCCCACTGACAGGTGCACCCATGAGGTGATATACTGGCGCCGTCTCGATAACCCCATTGCATCATGATCACCACCCCGTCTAAGGTTCCCAGGCGACACTGGCCACAAACTTGGCCACCCAGGACCTGAACTGGCTTCCACTCCATTCCATGAAGCTCAGCGGTGCAGGCGGAAACCTTCTTTGTTTTTCTGTAGGTTTGGCCTTCCCATATTATGTCAAGCTGAGAAGGCTGTAGGCATATCACACATAAATTTCTTCCTTGGGTCCAGGTTAGGGTTTCTTTATCTGGGGACAAATAACCTTTTTTAGCATACCACAATAAATCTAGGGATCTGGCCATCCAAAACTCATAGGATGTTCTTCTCATGATGATCAAGCCCTTCACCGTTGCCAGCTCGATGAAGAGAGGTACAGTGGGACAAAAAAGTATTTAGTCAGCCACCAATTGTGCAAGTTCTCCCACTTAAAAGATGAGAGAAGTCTCCAATTTTCATTATAGGTATACCTCAACTATGAGAGACAAAATGAGAAAAAAAAAATCCAGAAAATCACATTGAAGGATTTTTAATGAATTAATTGGTAAATTCCTCAGTAAAATAAGTATTTGGTCACCTACAAACAAGCAAGATTTCTGGCTCTCACAGACCTGTAACAACTTCTTTAAGAGGCTCCTCTGTCCTCTACTCATTACCTGTATTAATGGCACCTGTTTGAACTCGTTATCAGTATAAAAGACACCTGTCCACAACCTCAAACAGTCAGACTCCAAACTCCACTATGGCCAAGACCAAAGAGCTGTCAAAGGACACCAGAAACAAAATTGTAGACCAGCACCAGGCTGGGAAGACTGAATCTGCAATAGGTAAGCAGCTTGGTGTGAAGAAATCAACTGTGGGAGCATCCATCCATCCATCCATCTTCTACCGCTTTTCCGGAGGTCCGGGTCGCAGAGGCAGCAGTACAAGCAGAGAAGCCCAGACTTCCCTCTCCCCAGCCACCTGCTCCAGCTCTTCAGAGGGGATACCAAGGCGTTCCCAGACCAGCTGGGAGACATAGTCTCTCCACCGAGTCCTGGGTCTGCCCCGGGGTCTCCTCCCAGTGGGACGTGCCTGAAACACCTCAAGTGGGAGGTGTCCAAGTGGACGCCTCCCACTTGGACGCCTCTCACTGTGGGAGCAATTATTAGAAAATGGAAGACATACAAGACCATTGATGATCTCCCTCGATCTGGGGCTCCACGCAAGATCTCACCCCGTGAGGTCAAAATGATCACGAGAACGGTGAGCAAAAATCCCAGAACCACACGGGGGGACCTAGTGAATGACCTGCAGAGAGCTGGGACCAAAGTAACAAAGGCTACATCAGTAACACACTACGCTGCCAGGGATTTAAATCCTGTAGTGCCAGACGTGTCCCCCTGCTTAAGCCAGTACATGTCCAGGCCTGTCTGAAGTTTGCTAGAAAGCATTTGAATGATCCAGAAGAGGATTGGGAGAATGTCATATGGTCAGATGAAACCAAAATAGAACTTTTTGGTAAAAACTCAACTTGTCGTGTTTGGAGGAGAAAGAACACCATACCTACTTTGAAGCATGGGGGTGAAAACATTACACTTTGGGGCTGTTTTTCTGCAAAGGGACCAGGATGACTGATCCGTGTAAAGGAAAGAATGAATGGGGCCATGTATCATGAGATTTTGAGTGAAAACCTCCTTCCATCAGCAAGGGCATTGAAGATAAAACGTGGCTGGGTCTTTCAGCATGACAATTATCCAAAACACACTGCCCGGGCAACGAAGGAGTGGCTTTGTAAGAAGCATTTCAAGGTCCTGGAGTGGCCTAGCCAGTCTCCAGATCTCAACCACATAGAAAATCTTTGGAGGGAGTTGAAAGTCCGTGTTGCCCAGCGACAGCCCCAAAACACTGCTCTAGAGGAGATCTGCATGGAGGAATGGGCCAAAATACCAGCAACAGTGTGTGAAAACCTTGTGAAGACTTACAGAAAACGTTTGACCTTTGTCATTGCCAACAAAGGGTATATAACAAAGTATTGAGATGAACTTTTGTTATTGACCAAATACTTATTTTACTGAGGAATTTACCAATTAATTCATTAAAAATCCTTCAATGTGATTTTCTGAAATTTTTTTTTCTCATTTTGTCTCTCATAGTTGAGGTATACCTATGATGAAAATTGGAGACCTCTCTCATCTTTTAAGTGGGAGAACTTGCACAATTGATGGCTGACTAAATACTTTTTTCCCCCCACTGTATTGTAGAAGTGTTGTCAGACATTTTCAGCTTCTGGTTTTCTCATAAATAGAGATTGGTTTCAACTGCTAACTCCTTGGATCCCGTTTTCTTCCGAAAGGACAGTATCGCTGTCCAAAACTTGCTTAACAACGTCAGCTCGGTTGTACTTTGGCTTGACTGCACCGGTTGTAGGCTGGTGTGCTCTTATCCACACTCATTGACCCACCTGAAAAGGCACCTTAGGTTGTTGTGACTCCTTTTTATCTTCAGGGCTCCGCCCTACTTCCTGAGCTGTGAAGGGGCATTGGTTTAGCTCTTGAGATGGGGAGGGCCTACCTGTGCGGTGTC
This sequence comes from Pholidichthys leucotaenia, assembly GCA_020510985.1. Classification (NCBI taxonomy): domain Eukaryota; kingdom Metazoa; phylum Chordata; class Actinopteri; order Cichliformes; family Pholidichthyidae; genus Pholidichthys; species Pholidichthys leucotaenia. The sequence goes on from CM035836.1 coordinate 3,168,917, forward strand.
TGTCATTCAGTTGCTGAGCCATTTCCAACAGCTTTGTGCTCCATTCTCTTCAGTTTTCATTCTTCCCAATCCAACTCTTCACCAGCCCTATTGTTCTTTCCACCACCCCATTTGCTTGCGGGGTGTATGGGGGGGAATAAACTCTTAATACCCCAAACCGCTGACACCACCGATCTACCTGTGCATTGCGAAAGTGAGTGCCATTGTCTGTTCTCAGTTCTTTTGGCACCCCCAAGCATTTATGGGTTTCTTCCAACATTGTTACCGCACTGTTGCCATTTGCTTTTCGCACTGCTTTTGCAATCATGTAACCAGACATGGAGTCATCTAAGACTAGGATGTACTTTTCACCCTTCTTGCCGTTTACCCCCATTGGCCCAGCTACATCCATGCATACTGAACCCCATGGCACAGTGCTCTTTATTGTCAACCCATCCACCCTCTGCCCTCTCCTACCTGCGTTGTATCTCCCACATACTTCACAGTTCTTGAGGACTTGACGGATGCAATGTGTAGGGATTCAGAGCTGCAATTTCACCAACTCTCTTCGTGTAGGGATGGTACCTGCGTGACCCAGTGGCTCATGCACTGCAACCACTACTCCCTGCACGGAACCTTCTGGGATCACCCTTCCTTTGGGTGTATCTTCCCAGCTTTTCTGACCTACCAGGGTGATTCTCCTCATCTGCACATAACAATCAACCTCATCGTTACCTTGCCAGTGAGGACCTGTCTTCTTGTGAGCTTTCTGGTGCACCACCTCCAGCTCCATATTCAACCTGATTTCTGCAATCTTCTTCCACAAGTCTTGATGCGCCACCGGCTTTCCTTTTGCTCCTTCAAAACCATTTTCTTGCGAAATGGTTAAATCTTCTTGCAATGCTCATGCACAGTAATCACTGTCTGTGATTATTGTTGCCTTTTTTACTTTCCTCTTTTCTAACTCTAACAGTCCTTCCAGGACTGCTGTGACTTCTCTGGTTTGTGCTGTATCGGGTACTTTACCCTTTTTTCTCCATCTCTCTTTTTCTCCCTCTTTTAGGATAAAGCCCCAGTATGCTTTGTCATCTGGCCCTTTTCTAGACCGATCAGTGTAGAGTGTCCATCTTGGTAGTTGCTCTTTGTCTTTGTCAGATTTTGCTGTCTTCTTAGGGACTAGTCTTGCAGGACCTATTTCTAGGTCAGGGTCTTGTAGCAGATCTTCCCATCAGCCCCATCTTGCATTTGTGGCTTTTGTGCTTTCTACTGTGGCTTTTGTCAGATACCTGTGCACCTGACTTTGAGTGATTACTTTGATACCTTGCCCTTGAGCCAACTCTTTAAGATGACTCCAGTATTTGGCTATCGCAGCCAGCTCTTTCTCTTCTAGTGGATACTTCTTTTCCACTGATGACAGAGTGTAGCTCCAGAGGGCCACTAACCCACCATTTTCATTAGCCACAGTGACAATCACATCATCTTCATCACAACTTACTTCAGCCACTAAGCGGGTGGTGAGGCTTCGGGGCTCCAGGGTAACTGCATTTTGAATGGCTTTCATCAAACATTCCAGATGCTGTTGATCTGATGCCAGCCATTCCCATTTTTTCTTTGCATTTGGAGATTTGTCAGTCTTCCTGAGCTTTGCGTAGAGAGGCCTAGCATATTTCTGATAGCCAGAAACATGATCTCTAACGTAATTACAAAGCCCCAAAATCTTCTGCAACTCATTCTCTGTTGTGGGGAGCCTGATTTTTTCCAACTTCTCTCTGTAACCACCCGAGAGCCCCAGTTCAGATGAAATCTGGAACCCTAGGTAGTCTACTTGGAAGCGAGCAAACTGACATTTTGGAAGGTTAAGTTTTAACCCTGCTGTTATGAGTCTGTCAATGACTGTTTGTAGTTTTTTTCAGGTGTTCTTCTTCGGTGTCATCTGCAATGAACACATCGTCAATGTAGATTGTAGCCTCCAAACCTCGCAGTATATCCATTACTGCCGCCTGGAACACATTTGGTGAATTCTTGTATCCCTGTGGGAGGTGCTGCCATACATAAGATTGGCCCTTGTGGGTGAATGCTGTTTTACCTTGTGACTCTTTAGCCAATCTCAGTGAGAAGAACCCAGAATCAGAATCAGAATGAGCTTTATTGCCAAGCACATTTACAAGTAAACATACAAGTAAACATACGAGGAATTTGACTTGACATTGGGTGCACACGATAAGCGCATCCCAATGACGCGGCAGCCATGTAAAGGCGCCTGTCAATTCACCCATTCACCAGATTGACCCATTCACCAGATTGATGCAGGATTTGTATATTCTCACCTGTAGAGTTTTCAGAGTGCCTTGTGGGTTTATCAAACTTGCTTTATTGGCTATTCTTCTTCTGTTGAGGGCTTTGAAGTTGATCACTGGCCGCCAACCTCCTCCAGCTGACTCTGGTTTTCTTACTGCTTGAATGGGACTGTTGGTTGGGGGATTTGACTCTTTCCTAATTATGCCTAAAGCATTTAATTTCCTCACTATTTTGTCCATTTCTTCAACAGCTGCATGGTTCAAAGAATATTGTTTTACTGCAGGATGAATCCCCCCTTCTATTGTGTGGGTATATTTTGCACCCATGTCCCCACAATCATTTTTGAAATAGGCCACATTTGCAGTTTGAAGAATTCGCTTTAGTTCTTCTTTACCTTGCGGGGAGAGGTCACTCTCTTTCACTTTTTGCTCTCTCACTGCAGGCACATTTACTGGCTTGTACCACTTTTTGTCTGTCAGATTACTCAAATGCAGCAAAAGATTACTGAAATCTATTTTTACCTTGATGAACTGCAGGTGCTGTATTCTTGCTGTGAGTCTTTTCTTCCGACCCTCAGGATCTTGCAGGTCCTTTAGGTCTCTGTAGGAGATCAAGTTGTGGGGCCCTCTTAGAAACACAATGTCATTCCATACCCCATATGGCATTTTTGTAGTCCGCCCTTCTGCGAGTATCACTGTTAGGTGTCCCTCTATTTGTAGGGGTTGGCAGGTCATCGACACCTCTGCTTCTGTATCTACCAAGTAGCGGACCCCATTGATGTTGGTGTAAAACATTTCATCTTGGTAGACATCGTTTAAAATGACCTGCCCTCGAGCTGCCATTACTTTTTAGCCCCCGAGAGGTTCTTCTGATGTTCCTCTAGGTGGGCTCTTTTCTGTTCTGGAGTCAGTTTCTGATATTCTTCTGGTGGCAAGTAATTACTTCTCTTCTTTACTTCACCTTTAGAACTCATAGCTGAAGTAGTTTGTGCAGTTGCAGACAGCGGCTTGGGCCCTGGCCCTTGCGGTTGTTGCGGCAGGGGAGTTCTTTCAGGTGGTTTATTTTTGGGGTTTTGTTGTTGTTCACCATGTTTTCTTCTCATAGAACTTGCTGTCCAAGTCCCATTGTGATACCTTCATATCCAGTTGTTGCCCCGTGACAGTGGAAGGCAAGAGTTTGTGGAATGTCACCTCTCCTCTCCTGCCTTCTGTGATCTTCCTCAAAACCTGTACCCACCTCCCCAGAGGCAGATCTCTCTTGACCAGGTGCCAGACATGTGTGAGGGTACTACCTGTGTCTAGCTGTTGCCTCATCTTCACCACCATGCTGTCTTCATCTTTATCATCTTCCAGCACCATTCTCAAATAATAAGTTTTGGCTGGTTCTGAGTCATCTAAGGGCACCCTACTGTTGGTCATATGGCTTAACCAGAGATTTTTGGCCAATTCATTTGAGGTACTACCTTCCACCATCTCCCAAACACGTTTAAGGTAGTCTACCACTGTTTGATTGGTTTTTAGCGGGGGGACTATTGTGTTTAAAATCTTGAAGTCTTTGTAGGCCCCATCTTGGAGATGGGATACTGTCATAACAGTAGGATTTGTGCTTTGCAGCTTTTGTTTTACCTGTCCTTTTTGCCTTTGAGGGGACTCGTCCTCCTCATCATCTGCAGAGATTTTTTCTTCTGCCAGCACTTCTTTTGAGTGTTTTCTTGCAGCTTTCTTCATTCTTCTTAGCATGACATCATGTGTTATTTCAAAGAAGGCCTTTTTAAATGGCTTGGTGAGAGCTTTTGCTTTGTCTATTTTAACAGAGGATGGCATTATTAACAGATTAGCCCACTCACCATATGTTACTGGCAGGGCTTTGAAGGTGTCTTGACTCTGACTCCCACTTTCTGGAATTTCAAAATCTGCTTGGTCAACTTTGGGCATATATGTCTTGCGCTGGTCTTTTGTTGCTATGGGCCTATGTTGAGGTCACGGGCTACGTTCTTTGAGACTTTTTCAATGTCTACTCTTGGATCTTCTTTCTTCTCACACCTGTTGCTACCAACTCTTAGCCGCTGCATTTGTTGGTGGGGGAGGTTCTTCGGATAGAACACTTTCGGTGTCACTTTTAGGGTTATCTTGCTCAAGTTGTTCTTGCTCCCTTTCCAGGAAGTCAGGATCCTCTTCTGAATCTTCATATTTCTGCCTCCAGCCCCTTCTGCATGCCTCTTCCTCATAATACCTGTCGGGACTGGCTTGAGATTCTTCAAAGTCGCTCTCTGGATTGTGTTCTACCCATACCCCAACTTTACTCTGCCAGTGGGGTCTGTCTGTTGTTCTTAGCGGCTCTCTACCTCTTGAAGCTGATGGCCTTTCTTGCTATGAGCTGGTTGCACCTCTTTGATGTGTTAAGCTTCTTTGTTGACTCTCTGCTCTGCCTTTCCACTCAGCTCCCATGCCTTCACTTTTTGGAGTCTGAGTTTTTTGTACCTTCTTCCTGCCAGAACTCTTTTCTTCCTTCACCTTTTTGGCGGCTTCTTCTCTGAGTCCTTGTTCCGTGTCTTGTTCTGGCGAAACCACCATGACTATTTCACTCAGTGAGTGCCAGTCTCCCGGCCACTCCATGTACTTTTCTATTGCTGCTCTCACTGCCTTTTCTGCTTCACTCCAGTGGTGAGCACCGGAGATCAACTCATGTAGTGGCAGCACTACTCTTCTTAGCTGGAAATCTGAAGCTCGGTTGAGGGCTCTAAATATATTTGAAGCCATGAGCAATCGATGAAGCCCAACTGTATCTCCTTTCTTGTATTCTTGTAGATGGGATATCTTGGGATATGGGATATGGGATATGGGATATCTTGTATCATAAAGTAAGGAAGATCACCTCCACTTACCACTCCTATTTTTGACTCTTCTCTTCTTTGATCATGCCAGTCTTTCCTGACTGCTTGGGTCTCTTCTTGATACTTTTTACCAATTCTTCCATGCAGCTCTTTTCTGAAGGAGGCATTTCTTATCTTCAGCTCATGGGCAGTGAACACCACCAACCCATCTGCCTCCAGCAGCCAGGGTCTTGCCACCAACCGGAAAGCCCTGATCCTCCCTTGTGATCGGATCAGTTGAGCTTTTTCGGGGAGAGGGGAGAGCGGTTTCTTTTCATCTTCAAAGTCAGGGGTAACTGCTTTGTGGGGGTTTCTTTCACACCCCCTGCCCACTCCGTTGTAGGGGAGAGGATTGTGATCTTGAAGGGGGTGAGGCTTGCCGTGGAATCGTGATGACTGAGCCCCACTTTGTGTTTGTGCATTTTCCTTACCTCTCACCACTTTTGCTGGTGTACTAGGTGTCTCTGCTGGATACCACTCTGGACTTACACGACGGCGGCGCTGCTCTTCCCTTTCTGTTGGGACTTCTCTGAGTTTCTTTTGGAGTATTGGACAGACAGCTGGCCTCTTCTTCACCGTTGTGGCTTGGGGGTCTCGACCCCCCTGCCAGGCTGCTCCTGTGTTTTGTTGTCTTTCTTCTTCTTTGTCCATCTGGCTACGCCCTGGAGTCAGATGCCTCTGCAGTGTTTCTAGCGAGGCAGCCCGCTACTGCGCCCTCTTCCTCCTTAAGAGGCCTTTCTATGCCCTATTTGTTTCTCTTTGTCGCTGTCTGAGGAGGAATGTCGATCTTCTGACTGCTCACCTTGCTCTTCTTGTTGCTCTGTGAAGTAGTTTGAATCTAACCTGACCGAACTTGAATAAAGGGTACTGTCGCCGTCGCTGTCCTCAGCCCTCTGAAGAAGCTGTACTTGTTGGCGCTTCTTACATTTCTCTTCATATTGCTGGAGTTCTTGCAGATGGTCAGCGTAGTCGTCATACCTTTTCGCCGCTGTAGTCTCTTCCCTAATGAGACCTGCAGACACTCGCATTTCCCTGGCTACCATCTTGACCAGGGGGTTGAGATCTTGACTGGAGCTGTAGAGCTTCACCACTTCATACTGTTCTTCATCCAGCTGCCTTAGCCGCTCCACCCACCACTCCTGCCACTGCCCGACTTCCTTTTTACGGCCAGTAGCTGGAGGGCTCTTCACTACCAGCAGAGGGATGCCCTGATAGCTGGCTAGCAGGAGAAGCTGACCTTTGCTTGTCACCTCAGCGCTGATACTTTCCCCCAAATTCTCAGGGGTGAAGTGGACGCCCGCTTGATTGTAGTCTTGATTCATTTCTTGCAGGACTTTGCTGCTCCAGGTGAGTGGGTCACCTGTATGCAGCATAACCCCCACTTTAAAGTGGACTTTTGGAACTCCACTTCTCCTTTTCTCAGCCAATTCTTCGCTTGCCTTCGATGTTCCCCCTCGGGGCTGTGGCTCTTGACTTGCTTCAGAACCTTCTTCTTCACTTCCAGACCCCCCGTAGAGCTCTACTGGCACAGAGCTCCCAGGAGTTTCGTCTTGCTGTGTGTTGAGGTCAGGGTTTCCCCTGGCCTCCTGCGCATTGAACCCTTCTGCCATCTTCCTTGTAGGTCGCCTTGTGTCTTCCCTTCAAAGCCTCCCCTTAGCGCATCAGGGCACAGGGAAGAGGGGAGAGACCCAGGTCACTGCACCTCCTCCCGGACCTCGTCAGGCCTGGCTGAGTCGATGCTCCTAGCCCTGTCAGTTTCTTTGACAGAACTCTGCAGCCTGAAGCACCCACGTTGTCTATCAACCTCTTGATAGGTTTGTACCTGTTGTGGTGCTCCCTCATAGGCTACCACTGTAGCAAGACCCAGGCATGACGCCGCCTGCCTGCGCCTCAGATCAGGATCTCTTGAACAGCACAGCAGCCACTCTTGATTGCTGGACTCTTCTTACCTGTTCAGGCGTCTCGAACCCAACAGCTTGAGGACCCCGGTGCTCCTTCGGGGCCCACCCAGGGACGCCACCGTGTCGAAGACCCTTTGACCTTGTACCTCAGGATTGAAGTTTAGGTTCACCAGCTTGCTGTTCCTAGAGGAATTTTCTTCATAGGAAATTCTGTTACCTGTGTAAGTGACTGAGTGACCTGTCCAGCCAGACACCTGGATTACACCCCCAACATTAACGACGGCCTCTCATGGTCTTACATTGCTCTTGGTAATCTGCGTAAATGTTTAAAACCAAGAAAAATGGTTTATAGGGGATCTATTTTAAAACCACCAATAAGGATAACCTTTAAAAACTTGAAAATATAACAACACTTGAGAAATACCTTCTTGAATTTTACCCAAGAAAAATGAACACTGAATCAGTGATCTCACAGAGTCCCATACTGTCTTTTAATATGCTGTGGTATTTATTAAAAATCAGCAAAGCTCAGCCAAAGAAGGATAAACTTGCATTGAACAGTCAATAAAATCAAAAGGATAAAAAGTAAAAATCAAAACCAAGACCCTGATTGTAAGACCTTGATTCAAAAGTTATAAAATCAGTCATTTGATCAAAAAATCAAAAGTTTAAAAAAAAGGAGAAAAAAAACAATAAAGTTCAAAAATCATCACAATCAAATCAAAATGATTAAAGTTAAAAATCAAATCAAAAAACTGATTGAAAAACCTCGATTCAAAAAGTTGAAAGTTGTAAAATCAGTCATTTGATCAAAGGATTAAAAAGTTTCAAAAACCCAATAATGTTCAAAAATTATTAAACAATCCAAAAATCAGAATGAAAAATCAGCCAAAAACATACAGAACTTGAATAAATTCAGAATAAAACAAACCCTTTGAATAAAACCTGATAAAAACATTTAATTACTCTGTGGATAAATGTCGAAAAAGCCTAGATGGTGAGATTTGGGGAAAAAGGATATGCATGATAGCTGATATTCCCTGTTGAGGCTCCTCTTCAGGGGAAGAGGTGAGGAGGCAAGGAGGGGACAAGCAGCTGTGGCCCGGTGTTCCTCTTTAGGCTGGGCAGTGGGGCCGTCTTGGCAGGGGAAGAGCGGTGAGTCGAGTCCCCGAAGCGGTGCCTTCAGCCTGGGGAGATTTCACTGCTTCTGCTTTCCCTCGCTGTTGATCCACGGCGAAGATGACTCACAGCCTCCAGGCTGAGAGCGAGGCCAGCTGCTGTAATCTTCAGTTCCTCAATTTCTTCCTCTTCAAAGTGTCATTTTCACACTTCAGAGCAGCAGATGTAAAAGTTGTTAAAGGCTGAAGAATTGAGGCGAAAACTGGTTCACTTTTCTTCTGGCGATCCTTGACTTCAGCCCGCTGCTCTGGTAGGATGTTGCCTCTTGGAGATCCGCCGAAAAAATGAACATTTTGGCCCAAATGGGCTTGGTTTAAATAACTTTTTCCAAGTTACTCTGATTGGTTCCCGAGTCACCCTAGGCTTCTTGGCCTCTTGTGATTGGCTTAAAGTTTAAGTTTTATATAACAATTACCTCATTCTGCACATGTTCTGGCTAGTCAATTCTCGTAAACCATGTGACTGATCAGGCGCTCATGACTCATGGCCCGTCTCGGGACTTTCTTGCTAGCCTCTCAGCATTTTCCATCACCAAAATACCCCAATTTGCTGGACATTCAACTTTCACTTCCTCATTTCTCATACATTTCCAGTAAACAGGGTCCTTTCCAACATTTCACAATCTGTCCTCACATAAATCTTCTTTTGTGCAGCTAAAAGGTACATACAATCATACAGTTTGATTACACTCATCATTTCAAGTGATTACATACATTACATGTACTTCTTAATCAATGAGTATACATTTGCTTTACTGATTATACAGAGAATATCACATTTCATAGCATATGCATTTAATATAACTTTTGCATTCAGTCTCTGTGCGTCACCAGTGTGGCCTGCTGCGCCCATCTTTTCTGACTGGATTATGGGCCTTCTGGTAGTTTCTTGGCTCTTGTTGGTTACCCTGAGTAGATCTTTGAAGTCTATCATGATCTGCAGCAGGATTGCTCATTTTCCTTCCATAAGAGGTATATCGGTGTGATTGGGGAGGCCGACCACTTTCAGCCTTTCTACGGTGATTGGGGTCATGTTGTGGGGTACTCGAATACCACCCAGGTCGTCAAAAAAGCGTGCGCCACGTCCGCGGACGTGGTTTCCGCCAGCTGGACTGCTTCTGGCCAGCGTGTGGTGCAGTCCACCACTGTCAGAAGGTGCGTGCACCCCTGCGATGGCGGGAGGGGGCCCACGAGGTCCACGTGAACATGGTTGAACCTCTTCGCCGGTATACGAAACGGCTCTAAATTAGCCTTCGTGTGTCTTTGTACCTTGGCTCGTTGGCACGCTACGCAGGCTGCAGCCCACTCTTTTACTTGTTTGTGCAGGCCTGGCCACATGAACTTCGCTCCCACCATTTTGACTGACGAGCGCACCCCTGGGTGCGCCAGAGCTTGAACTGACTCAAACATGCGCTGGCGCCATGCCACTGGGACCACCGGGCGCGGGCGTCCCGTGGAGACATCGCAGATTGGGGGGGGCTTGCCGTCTTGCGGTACTCTGCTCTCCAGCCTTAACCCTGTTGGTCCAGACTGTAGCGCGCACACGTCTGTATAGCTGATCTGCTCTGCGGCCATGGCCGTATAATCTGTCCCCACGCAGACCGGGGCCACTACTGCGTGCGAGAGGCAGTCCGCCACCACATTCAGTTTACCCGACACATGCTGAATATTGGTCATAAACTCCGAGATCGTGGCCAGCTGTCTCTGCTGCCAGCCCGACCATGGTTCCGAAACCTTGGCCATCGTGAACGTCAGTGGCTTGTGGTCCACGAACGTGGTGAAGCTGCGCCCTTCCAGCCAGAACTGGAAGTGGCGTATGGCCAGGTGGAGAGCCAGCAACTCTCTGTCGAACGCGCTGTATTTACGCTCACTGTCACGCAAAGCCCTGCTGAAAAAAGCGAGCGGCTGCCAAAAACCGGCGACACGTTGCTCCACGACGGCCCCTATGGCCACGTCCAAGGCTTCGGTAGTGAACGCTATCCGGGCCGCCGGGTCCGGGTGCGCCAGCCGGTCGGCGTAGGACGGCAGGATGATGCTCTTATGGGCTCCAGTGTCTACAAGGAAGCGCCTCCCTGAGCGGGAGTCCGTCACGTAGAGCAGCTTGTTCTCTTCACCGGCCTCGCAGCTGCTACCGACTGCCGGCCTTGGCGTTTCCCGAGCGCTTGAATTGGCACGGTGGCGCACATCTGCGTGAATTCTCTCCGAAGCGGTGGTGGTAGAAGCAGAGCGTGCCTCCATGGTGCTCCCTTGCCCCTGCTGCCGCTACCATTGGTGGCTCCTCGCTTCCGCTGGTCGTCTCGCTGGGTTCCGACGCCGCCGCGTTCACTGTGCGGGCCCAGTCTCTACACCTCTCTACAGGATATATGTTTAACCCCTTGAACTCTGGTCAATTTCCCTAAAAACGTCTAAAAATAACATACCCAAAGTAAATCAAAAACTCTTCTTCAACCTTTTGCAGCATCTTCATGGGGTTGGTCTCATTTAAAAGAAAACACTTTGATTTTTTTGGCAAAACAGTCATAATCTCTCTAAGTGCTCCTGCCACTGAGTAACAGTCATCTAAACATACTGAATTTGAAGAAAGTAAAGTTCGTCTGGGTGTTTTTTTGGATACAAATGCTTGCAAATAACACACAGCTGTCAGATACTGGCTGGAAAATGCAACAGAAATGTAGAACCAAGTGTTATCAAGCTCAGGTCAAAATTTTGTAACAATACCACAAAAAATGAATATATTACACAGCTTTTTTTCTCAGGTTGTTCCCAGGCGTTTTTGAACTGTGCCAAATTGTGCCAAATGGCACAGTTTGGAAAAACGTCTATAACTTTTGAATGCTTCAACATAGAAGCTTCATCTTGGGCTCTAATGAAAGGTGACACTCAGGGCTGTGTGTGTGTGTGTGGGGGGGGGGGTTGTTTGTTCATTCATCAACCCCCCCCCCGCTACAGAGGAGCTCGGCGCACAAAAAAACTTGTGGCCATGACGGACTGTTGTAATTACCGATCGGTCAAAAATCATTTTTATTACTATTTTCATTGATAAAGAATAATTTAGCTTATAACACTTACTTGTCCACAACAGCAGTGTCGTTGGCGAACATCTGTTCCTCATTGTCAGACAAACATGAAGCTGGTCCGGTTGTTACGGACTCGTGGTTCTGGTCACCCGACCCGGTCAAACCATCTCCGCTTCCATGATTGCGGTTTTTGTGAACCATTTTTCAAAACAAATAAGAACAGTAGTAATAAAAAAAGACTGGCTAACGGCTGAGAGTGGCTAACGCTACCGTTACACACAGGTCTCAATGTTAGTCACCCAGCGGCTTAGACAAAAAAGATTTTACGCACGGGATGCACGCATTTCAATCATCAAGCTTCTCTGCTTCAATTGGCTCGTTGTATTCGCAGCCATTGGTAGGCAGGTCCTTCTTACTAGGTTTTCAGTCATTGGTTCTTCAAGGTTTCAGAAACCCAATTCAAGGCTCTTATTAGACGAATGAGAGGTCAATCAAATATAGAACAATCAAAACACTCCTTTGGCTTTCTGTTCGCGGCCGTGTCTGTACTGGAATAACGGAAATGCAGCTTTTTTTTTTCAGTGCGCACTGAGACGCACTATGACACAGAGACGTGACCGCCCACGGAATCCCGGAATTCAACAGGTTAATATGTGTTTCCCCATACTTAAGTACAATATGTCATGTATGGGTATTGGTATCTTATGAAGAGCTGGAGCAGGTGGCTGGGGAGAGGGAAGTCTTGGCTTCTCTGCTTGGAACTGCTGCCTCTGCGACCCGGACCTCCGGAAAAGCGGTAGAAGATGAATGGATGGATGTCATGTATGGGAGTATTAATGAATGATACAAAGTCTATAGTGTGGGTTGATTCAGCAAATATTTCACTCTGTGCAGTATTGCGATTGATTTGCATGTTTTACCTTTAATATAATTAATGTGACTTTCAACACAGTTTTTTATTGATTATTACACCAAGGATTTTAATTTTGGATACCCTTTCAATCTCTACACCATTTACACTTAGTTTAGATACTGAGTTGTTGTGATGATGTGAAATAACGTTGTCAATAAAAGTTTAGCCACCGCTGTGTCGCCCTGGTTTCAAGTGTGGGTGGTGTTTTGTGCTTGTATTGCTAAAACATACAAGGAAGCACAACAATGAGTCTCAAATATTTGTAATGTGTTCTTTTTACTGCATGAGTTTAAAGATGAAATACTATAGACTGCACATATAAACTAGAAAAGCACTCGGAGAGCGCAGACCTCCGCCAAGCGGCACAGTTCCCCCCATACAGTGTTTGTGTGTACGTTTTCAGATTCCCTGAGCATGAAAAGATATGACTAGCAATTGGATTCACAATGATTATTTGTTTATTTGACATGGACAGTGCAATAAACAGACAATTAATGAATGACAATTAATGTGATAGTGATAGGATTAGTGGTTCAGTAGTGTAAAACGGGGCTATAAGGGACGGCGGGTTAATAAGGGACACTTTTCTGGGAAATGTTTTAAATGTAATTCTGCTTTTTTTTATTTTGAGCAGGACGCTGAGTTGTGTTGTTATTGTCAAATATCCATGAATCCTTCATGAAATCTAGGCGGAAGCAAAATTAAAAAAGCAGAATTACATTTAGAAAAGTGTCCCATATTACCCCGCCGTCCCTTATAGCCCCGTTTTACGGTTGTAAAAGCATTGCCTCCTTGGCGGAGGTAATAAACTGAAGTGTTGGTGTGTCCATCTCCTCCACTGACGGATGCAGATTGGTTAGACAGGTTGCCGTGGGTTTTATATTATATTGGGGTTGCGCTCCGCGGCAAAACAGAATTTAGAATCTTCCCCGGCAGAGAGGTCGTTTTTACGCAGCGCCTATAGCTGGGCGGGGAATTTGTGGCAAATAAGTCAGGTTTTGCAGCGTGGCGCAAAAACAGGCACGCTGGCGGGCCCAGGCCAGCAGTGTTTTCCGTGTGCTTTTGTGCCTAAAACGTTGAAGAACGCGGAGTTTGTGTTGGTCAGACACGACGACCAGCGCAATGTGCGCAGCGCCTATGGCTGGCACAGGCACGCTGGGGGGCCCAGGCCAGCAGTGTTTTCCGCATGCTTTTGTGGCTAAAACGTTGAAGAAGGCGGAGTTTGTGTTGGTCAGACACGACGCCCAGCGCCCTCCATTGCGCCTGCGCACATGTTGAAAATGGCCGTATGTCACAGTGTGGAAAAATGCTTTAAAAAATTCCTGTATGCAGACGGTGATGCGGATCATCCCCAAAATTTAATCAGTTCTTCCTTGTACCATTTCCAACAACGCCTGAAAGTTTCATTGAAATCCGTCCAAAAGTTTTTGAGTTATCTTGCTAACCAACAGACAGACAGACAAACAGACAAACACACAGACAAACCCCGGCAAAAACATTACCTCCTCCTGGCCTTTCGGCCTGGCGGAGGTAATTAAATTCTAATGGTGACTGCACAACTCCCATTCCCCAAGGTCAGGGATGGCAATTTTCCGCCGATCCGCGGATTTCCGCCGATTTTATCATCATCTATGTCATAATTTTGTACCTTTACCTTGTTCTCAATAAAGTTTGGAAAAAAAAAACATACGCGCTCGGCGCTTCCCCGAAGTCTCGCGATAACCCGAATGTACTCAAGCTACTGCTGTATTGTAAACAGCCCTGCGATTGGGTAGTTGCAAACGATTGGACCAATCAAATGGCTCGTATGCTTTGTCAAAAATTCATTTCGGCTTGTTCTCAGGGATGTGATTTTCCGGGAATTCACCGAATTCCGGTTTATTTGTATATTATATGTACGTTAAGTACGTTAGCGGCTTATGGTCCACGACGCAGTGAAAGTGTGCCCTTTCAGCCAGAACCGGAAGTGGCGTACACCAGGTAGAGAGCCATTAACTCTTTGTCGAACACGCTGTATTTACGCTCACTGTAGTGCAAAGACCTGCTTAAAAAAAAGGTGAGCGGCTGCCAAGAACCGGCAACGCATTGCTCCACGACGGCCGCTATGCCCATGTCCGAGACGTGAGTAATGAGCGCTGTTTTAACCTCAGAACGCCTGCTCCCGTTCAGGAGTCCAGTCGACTCTGTCCGCCGGTTTCCGTTTGAGTGCAGCGTACAGCGGCTGTATGAGCTGGGCTGCACGGGGGAGGAAAATGAGCTGCTCAAGACTCAATGGAGATTGAAACTGGTGATCTGAAATGAATGCTGAAATTATAAAAAGTAATGGTATGTTGGAATTTTATTTCTATTATGGAATAGATAAAATTAACTGATTTTGATTTGATCAAGTGTTAAAGCATGTGATGGATAATGCTTGTTGGAATATTTACCTCCGCCAAGGAGGTTATGTTTTCATCGGCGTTGGTTTGTCTGTCTGTCTGTTTGTTAGCAAGGAAAAGTGATGGACGGATTTTCATGAAATTTTCAGGAAAGGTGTGCAATGGCACGGGGAACAGATGATTAGATTTTGGTGATGATCTGAGAGTGCATACCTCCACCAAGGGCTTTTTTTGTATTTGTACAGCAGGATTACACAAAAACTACTGGATGGATTTGGATAAAATTTTCACCAGAGGTGGTTCTTGGGCGAGAGAGGAACCCATTATATTTTGGTGATGATCTGAGAATGCATACCTCAGCCAAGGCACTTATCTTCTCACATTGTGTTAGCAACAATACTCCAAAACTGATGGACAGACTTTGATGCAATTTTCACCACAAGTGGCTATAGGCCTACACACAAAACCATTACATTTTGGAGTTGATCCATGACAAACGGAAGGAGCCTTGGCGGAGGGATGCGCTCTGAGTGCTTTTCTAGTTTAGGAATGCTATCTTCTTGGAACATAAGTCAATATTATACAGTAATAAGTGGCATTCAGCTGTTTGTTTTATGTCATGTAAGCACAGTTCTGGTACTTAAAAATCATAAAAACCCAGGAGCTTCGGGGAGCGAAGTGACAGTAAAGGTGAAAATTGGCTCAAAGTTCAATGAGGTAACAGAAACACTTGGACAGTTTCTGAAGAAACCAGAAAAGGAGATAAAGTTCAAAGTTCAGAGACTGACACAGCTTGCTGCCAAAAGGAAGAAAGTTTCACATTAGAAGTGACTTGGTGACCAGTGTAAATAGTGTAATAAACTCTTATAGAACTGTTAAATATGTTGGACTAAAGACAGTGAGACAACATTGAAGAAAAAGTAAGTTAACTTTTCATTAAATTTAATGATTTATCTAAGTCTAGTATTTCATTTTTTTAATCATTTTTTTCAGTCTAAATTACTTGTATTTTACTGAAAACCTCCCAGCTTCAGGCGGGCTGCGCCCCCCCGGCCCCCCCGTAAGTCAATCGACCAAATTAGATTTCAGCTGAAATCAGAATTTCCTGTTGCCATCCCTGCAAGGTGCAAGATACACTATTATGACTATAACTCATAAAGGATCACAGAAATGATCTGATAAAAAAATAAATAAAGAAGCGGTTTACAGTGGCTACTGTTTGATGTGCCATTCATTTTCAATTACTCTGTGATTAATATTTACACAAATAAATCTCAGTTCAGTCTCTTTCATATGAAGTGGAAATTGTGCCACTTTAAATTTGGCACTTTACCTATACTTTAACTTGAAAAGCAAAAGATTTGACTATAAATATGATGTGTTGTTTACCTGTCACAATACTGCTGTCAAAACGTTGCCATTCCGAGCAGATCCTGTTTGGACTCTACAATGAAATACACACAAATTAAGTACATACACAGCACGAAAGTGCAACATGTAAAAAAAAAAAACACCTTTTTAACCAGGATTACAACTAGCTTATTTCATCAGATATTGTCAACACAAAAAAGCCACATACAAGGACGGACGTAGCATTGAGCTAGGTCATCGTTTAAATTCAATTCAATTCAATTCAATTCAACTTTATTTATATAGAGCCATTTCACAACAACAGTCATCTCATAGCACTTTCAACTGTAGGGGAAACCCCTACAGTTGCAGAAAGACCCCAGCAATCAGGCGATCCCCTGTGAGCAAGCTCTTGGCGACGGTGGAGAGGAAAAACTCCCTTTTAACAGGAAGAAACCTCCAGCAGAACCAGGCTCAGGGAGGGTCAGTCATCTGCTGCGACTGGCTGGGGGGTGAGGGGATAGAGAAGAAGAAAAGAACAGACATGTAGAGAGCAAACAGCACGATGGGGACTCAATCTATGGGAGAGAACAAACAGATGTTAATAAGATAAGATAAGATAAGATAAGCCTTTATTAGTCCCACAACGGGGAAATTCCAGGATTGCAACAGCACAGGGATAGCAACACTCAGAGCAACAATCAGAAGGCAAGAAAAAAAAACAAGCAAGCAAGAGCAGCTAATATACATATGTACATATTACTATAAAATATATATATACACACAGACACACAGTGCAGAGCATTGTAGCTGGATGGAATAAATATATGAATATATGAACACACAGTGCAGAGCATTGTAGCTAGATGGAATAAATATGTAAATATATAAACACCCACAGTACGGAGCATTGCAGCTAGGTGGAATAAATATGCAAGTATATAAACACACACAGTGCGGAGCAATGTAGCTAGATGGAATAATATGTAGATATATAAAAACACAGTGCGGAGCATTGTAGCTAGATGGAATAAATATATAGATATATAAATATAAACACACCCAGTGCTGAGCATTGTAGCTAGATGGAATAAATATGTAAATATATAAACACACACAGTGCAGAGCATTGTTGCTAGGTGGGATGAAACAGCATAACCGTCTATTTAGTTATCCTACATGGTATGATTATGTGCCCATACATATTCTCACCCTCCATAGCGACCGGTATGTTCCTAGTTGTATGCCGGAGAGGACCATTGTGTAAGTCTATTGCATCTTTTGCATTCAAAAAAACTATTTGTTTGTTACGTCTTTTTGCTATCTCTGCGAGCAGCCCTGCTTAGGTTGTACAGTCTGACAGCCGTTGGTAGGAAGGACCTACGAAACCTCTCGGTTGTGCACCTGGGATGATGTAGTCTGCTGCTAAATGAGCTCCTCAGTGCATCCAGTATGTCCTGCATAGGGTGGAACTCGGACTCCAGCAGAGATGACAGTTTAGCCACCGTCCTTCTCTCTCCAATCTCCTCCATCGGATCAAGGCGCTGCCCCAGGACAGAGCTAGCTTTCTTAATCAGTTTGTTCAGTCTCTTCCTATCGGCTGCAGTAATAAGGAGGCGTACACCTCATCACAACTCCCCCCACTTGGGGGGAGTTGTTAATAATGACCAGCAAAAAAAAAATATTTCATTGAGAGTGAAGAAAGGAGAGAAGCCCAGTGCATTATTGGAGGTCCCCCGGCTGTCTAAACCTATTAGCAGCATAACTAAGGGAGGGTTCAGAAACACAAGATCCCTCCCTAATTGTAGGCTATATCAAAAAGGAAGGTTTTAACCCTGTTCTTTAAAACAGAGATCGAGTCTGACTCCCGAATCCAGATTGGCAGCTGGTTCCACAGGAGAGGAGCTTGATAACTGAAGGCTCTGCCTCCCATTGTACTTTTAGAGATTCTGGGTATTACAAGTAATCCTGCATTTTGGGAGCGTAGTGCTCTGTTAGGATAATACGGTAGTATCAGATCTTTTAAATAAAAAGGGGCCTGATTGTTTAGAGCTTTTTAAGTAAGAAGAAGGATTTTAAACTTAATTCTAAACTCTTTGGGAAGCCAATGAAGGGAGGCCAGAACCGGAGAGATATGATCTCTCTTTCTAGTACCTGTTAAAACTCTTGCTGCATGTTTTAGGACAGCCTGATAATAAAGAATTACAATAATCTAACCTAGAGCTAACAAAAGCATGGATCAGTTTCTCAGCATCACTCTGAGACAAGATGCTCCTAATCTTGGCAATATTACGCAAATGATAGAAGGCAGTCTTAGAAACGAATTTAATATGTGAAGTGAAAGACAGATCTTGATCAAACGCTTCTCCTGTGTTAAAGCGCTCGAGTAGGCTTATGACAGTTGGAGCTGAAGCGTATGATGTGGTCTATCATGACCTGCTGTTTATCTAAGCCTGCGACACAACGCGAAGGCATAGCCGCAAAACTAATACAAGAAACCAGAGAAACTGTGAGCTACAAAGCTGCTGTCATTTCAGTCAACAACACCGGTGTCCGTTCTGTTGCTGATGTCATTTCAGCCGCCTCCTTCATTCAATTGCCGGCACCACAGTCCAGTCAGCGCCTGCGGTTTTTTTGATGAATCTCCCCATTGTGGGACTAATAAAGGCTTATCTTATCTTATCTTATTTTTATGCAGGCACGGTTGTAAATATTATATCGATCATCGGCAATGACTTTTGGGTTTACACAACATCCTAAAAAAATGTCAAAATTGTGTCATCAGACCCTGAAGTTGTACCTATAGTTCCTTTGGTGGAAACGATTCTAGTTTTGGTAGGCCAGTTTGTTTTTCTAACTCTGCTGTTTTAGCTTCATTTGAAGGCTGAAATATTTTTAGTGGCTCCATACAGATTTATTATTTTTTTTTTGCCAAAATTGCTCAATTTTTTTTTTCTTTCATAGAAGTTGCTGAGTACTGGACTAGAATCAGAATTATTGTTTCATGCTCCTTTTAAGAGTTTTTTTTTTTTTCTGAAATCACATAAAACCAAAGGATTCAAAGTCACAGTTTGAAAAGGTTTTTATCGGCTTTTTTTTTAAATGAAGAAAGATGAACTATTGAATTATAGTGCAAAAAACCAGCCACAGGGGGTGAACAAGCCAGTGTACTCCTAGTGCCTGTCCCAAGCCCGTGTAAATGGGGAGGGTTGTGTCAGGAAGGGCATCCAACATAAAACCTTTGCCAAATCTAACATGTAGATCATGACAAATGAGAGTTTCATACCGGATCAGTCGAGGCCCGTGTTAACGACTACCACCGCTGCTGTTAATCGACAGGGTGCCGGTGTAAATTGGCCTACTGTTGGTGGAAGCAGCGTTTCCTCTGGTAACATTTCTCGGTGGCGGCCCACCACGTCAGAAGATTTTCTGAGCCTCTGTCAGGACATGTAAATTTAAGAAAAATTTATGAAGGAATGACGGTTCACAAGCGCACACACGAACAACGTGTGTGACCGTGATTCGTGCAGAGAGAAGCGCCCCGCCCGCGTGTTCTAGTCACCAGCTAGGCAGAGTGTCTCGCTACTAGTATGACTGTCCGAGAGAAACACAAACTTAATAATGTACTTTAAATGCAGTAAAAAATCAGAAGAGGTATGTTAGAACTGGAGGCATTTGCCACTGGGGCAGTGGCATTACTGCAGCCGATAGGAAGAGACTGAACAAACTGATCAAGAAAGCTAGCTCCGTCCTGGGGCAGCGCCTTGATCCGGTGGAGGAGATAGGAGAGAGAAGGACGGTGGCTAAACTGTCATCTCTGCTGGAGTCCGAGTTCCACCCTATGCAGGACATACTGAATGCACTGAGGAGCTCATTTAGCAGCAGACTACATCATCCCAGGTGCACAACCGAGAGGTTTCGCAGGTCCTTCCTACCAACGGCTGTCAGACTGTACAACCTAAGCAGGGCTGCTCGCAGAGATAGCAAAAAGACGTAACAACCTAATAGTTTTTTGAATGCAAAAGATGCAATAGACTTACACAATGGTCCCCTCCGGCATACAACTAGGAAAATACCGGTAGCTACGGAGGGTGAGAATATATATGGGCACATAATCATACCATGTAGGATAACTAAGTAGACGGTTGTGCTGTTTCATCCCATCTAGCAACAATGCTCTGCACTGTGTGTGTTTATACATTTACATATTTATTCCATCTAGCTACAATGCTCCGCACTGGGTGTGTTTATGTTTATGTTTATATTTATATATCTATATATTCATTCCATCTAGCTACAATGCTCCGCACTGTGTTTATATATCTACATATTATTCCATCTAGCTACATTGCTCCGCACTGTGTTTATATATTTACATATTTATTCCATCCAGCTACAGTGCTCTACACTGTGTGTCTGTGTGTATATACTGTATATAATATGTACATATGTATATTAGCTGCTCTTGCTTGCTTGCTTTTTTTTTCTTGCCTTCTGATTGTTGCTCTGAGTATTGCTATCCCTGTGCTGTTGCAATCCTGGAATTTCCCCGTTGTGGGACTAATAAAGGCTTATCATATCTCTTATCTTATCTTATTTATCATGGTTTCTACCCACTGGTAACGGGAGCAATAATGGAAGAGTTGCTTAGCTAACAGGTGTGGTTAAGAGCTCAAGTTGGTTGATTTTGTTTACTTATTGGTTTTTTTTTTTTTGTTTTTCTTATTTCAGTCAAGAATGAAGAGGAGCCGTTTTTAACCCTTACCTTAGTTAATATTAACTAATATATGTTCATTATTCAGTGTCTCCTCTGGCTGGACGACCTTGGTGTGGTCGCAACATATTTTTCCGGGGGGAGGGGGGGCAGTAAACATATGACACAATTGTTACCGGAATATGTTAATTTTATACAATTTATTTCTTTTTAAAAATTTTGCACAGTAACTTTGCATATGGAACTTACCATTTGAAGTATTGTACAACCGAGGCTTGAATACTGGAATACTGGGCCAGTTGGGGTCCCACCCAGACGTCCTGTGTTTAGACGTTTTAGTGGTGCTGTCCTTCTCTCCTTCCTCTCCTCTCACCTCTTCTGGACCGTCTGCCTGAACACTTTCCTCTCCTTGGCTCCTCTCTTCTGTCTCATCTTTCCCTCTCGGAGCTCTGTCTACTTCAGGTTCTCTCTCTGTCTATGGTGGTATAGAAACAGGTTAGAAAATATCAAGTGTCCTGTTTTGTCTTGCAGGATTTTTTTGTCATGGTTTACATCAATGACAAAAATATGTGTATTTTTTGTATTTTTATTCTAGTGTTTCTTTTTTCCATTGACAACGAGTAGGAAAGGGAAGGAAAAAAACAGTAATTTATTCATGCATACTTAAATTATATGATCAGAGGTGGGTATAGTCATCAGAAATTTTACTCATGTAAAAGCAGTGCTTTGAAATTAATAATTAAAAGTAGACAACCAAAAATTTCTACTTGAGTTAAGGGTACAAAGAGCAGCCACTTAAAAACTCAAGTAATGACTTCAGTCTTGAAGGTTTGAGGTTTTTCCTCAAAAATTTATAACAATTTTCTTGTAGTTTTCTACCTTTCTCTGTAAAGTTATCTAAATTTGCAACCATTTTCCTCAAATTTGTAATTTTCTCGTAACATTATGACTTTCCTTGTACATTTGAGACTATTATAAATTTGTGGATTATTTTGTGGCTAATGTTATCTTTTTTTATCCAATCCAACTTTATTTATAAAGCTCTTTAAAAATGACAGTTGACACAAAGTGCTGTACAGCAACGAAAGATAAGATAAGCCTTTATTAGTCCCGCAATGGGGAATTTCCAGGATTGCAACAGCACAGGGATAGCAACACTCAGAGCAACAATCAGAAGGCAAGAAAAAAACAAGAACAGCTAGTATACATATGTACATATTACTATAAATATATATATATAGACACACAGTGCGGAGCATTGTGGTTGGTGAATGTGCAGCAGAAAGTCTAAGCTCTCTCTCCCTCCGCGGGTGCAGTGGAACAGCTGGATGTCTTTGGGCATGATGGTGACCCTCTTGGCGTGGATGGCACACAGGTTGGTGTCCTTGAAGAGACCCACCAGGTAGGCCTCGCTGGCCTCCTGCAGAGCCATGACGGCGAAGCTCTGGAAGCGCAGGTCGGTCTTGAAGTCCTGAGCGATCTCCCTCACCAGGTGCTGGAAGGGCAGCCTACGGATGAGCAGCTCCGTGGATTTCTGGTGGCGACGGATCTCTCTCAGAGCCACGGTACCGGACCTGTAACGGTGAGGCTTCTTCACTCCCCCGGTGGCCGGAGCGCTTTTCTGAGCAGCCTTGGTGGCTAGCTGTTTCCTGGGGGGCATTTTTCTCCAGTAGATTTACGGGGGGTCTGCTTGGTTCTTGCCATCGCTCTTTATTATTCTGTCTTATATTTCTTGCACGCCGCCTAAACTCCAGCCCGGCACCCGCGTCGTTTTCGCCACAGTTCCTCGGCATGTCGAGCTTCTCCGTTTAGCACCGGGTGGCGGTTGGAGCTAGCTAGCCAGCTAGCTAGCTCTTCCCTGCTGTATCGTCCCCCGCTGCAAACAGTGGCTCCGTCCGCCGACTCGGGAGATCCTTGGGGCGATCTGTGTCCGTGATATATATACAGAGTGAAAGGTGTAGAAAGAAGAAGGAAAATAAGAGAAGGGCAGTTGCAAAGGGCAGCCAACTCGTGTGGCGCCTCTGGTCCGGCGGAACCGGAACCGGAAAAAAAAATAAAATAAAATAAAATATAAAAGCAATAAAATACAGCTAAAGTTCAAAACAGCACAAACAAAACAAGCGTCATACAATAGAGACAATAAGAACAAATAAAATCAATGTCTCAAACTGGGTCAAGAGCCAGAGAATAAAAATGGGGTTTAAGAGGAGTTTTAAAACTGGACAGTGAAGAGGCCTGTCTGATGGACAAAGGCTGATTATTATAAAATTGCTGTTTTTTAAAAAAAATAAATTTTAAACAAAATGTGGCATTTTTTTTTTGCTTTTTTCCTCAGACAATTTAAACTTTTGACCATAATTTTGTGGAGCCAAAACAGAACAATAAGTCTGAATTCAAAGAAATATAATTATTAGAATTATATTTAATGAAATAAATTAACTTAAATGACCAAAAAAGCATTTATTTCTTTTAATAATATTTCTATGTATTTATCTTTTTTTTTTTTAATAGAAATCTCCTCACCAGCCAGACAGCATGAAAAACCTCCCTTATTTTGAAATCCAAATGTTGGCGCATTTGGTTTGTCTGAAGGCTGCTGACAGATTAAAGTCATTGACTTTGTGAATTTCGGTCATCTTAACTTTCCAGGTAGATAATAATGAACATAAATTATTAGTTAATATTGCGGTAGCTGGTAAAGTAAATCCTCAGCAACTCATCAGTCACTCTTACCTTTCCCTGCAATGAAGCCTAACCAGACCTGCTAGCCAAGCGACTCCTCGTTGTTGTTTCGGTTACCAGCAGGTTAAAACCACCAGAAATGCCTCGACTGCTTATCTCTTGTACTTTTTTCTGTGTTTAAAGTACTTAAATAGGCTCATGCTTATTAAACAGCAACGCTAGAGAGACACGCTCTACGTGCATACATGCAGAAACCGTTACTCAGGCGCTTGGTGCGTGGGACACTTCCGCACGGATGACAGTCACATGTGTTTTTCATGTGGTTGCCTGCAGAGCGTTTCTTTCATATTTAATTTTTCTTAAATTAATGTATTATAGGCACAACATCATACTTCCTGAGGGAGGCGAGCCGCCACACAGAAATGTTACAAGAGGAAACACTGATAATGGAGTTGAATGTCTCAATTACTTTGGAAGATGTGTTTAAAGAGTGGCATTGATACAAAAACCGGAATGGTACCGGAGTGGTGGCTCAGTTAGTAGAGCATCCGCCCCACACCCGGGAGGCAGGGGTTCAAATCCCGGCCGGGTCATGCCGAAGACCATATAAAAGTGGAACTTCCTGCCATCCAGCTTGGTGCTCAGCAATAATGGAATGGAGGAGGGAAATCTGTGGCAGCGCCTTGCATGGCAGCGGCCCTCTGATTCTGCACTGGGGTGTGTGTGATTAACACAGTAGATAGGTAAAACACAATCTCGTTCTACTGTACATGATTGGTTATACAGTTGAATGACAATAAAGGGTGATTTAATTTAATTTAATTTAATTTAAAAGTCCAGAGAAACCTTCAGCTTTAGACAGAAGAATTCAGCCCAGTAGAGAGAGAGGTCTCTTGTTAAGCCAGTGATTTAACAATTTCTGTACATCTCTAGTTCTGGGAACAGTATTTTAATCAATTCTTTTAGTTGTATCTTTTGTAATTATAATTTCCTCCGCCAAGGAGCTAATATAATTGGGGTGGTCTGCTTGTTAATATGATTACACAAAAACTACTGGACAGATTTATATAGAGTGATGATACGATCTTTCAACAAGGAGTGATGATGTAGAGTGAAGTACGTAGCGGTAATGCACCCGTAAGCTGGTTGCCAACTGCCAATCAAATCTAAAAGAAGAAGAAGAAGAAGAAGATTTTGAGGAAATTTTCACCAGAGGTGGTTTTTGGCCTAGAGAGGAACCATTACATTTTAGTTATAATCCAAGAATGCATACAGTACCTCTGCCAGTGTCATGAATTGCCCCTCAAAGCAGGAATGAAGATCCACACACTGAACTGTAGTTGTGATATTTATTGAAGGGAACAAAAATTCCAAACAGTGCGCAAAACACAAAAATCCCAGTAGTGCACATAATAACTTACAGGCAGAGAAGGTATCGGAGAAGGTGGGATTAATCAGGAAATTGCACCAGAATGGGGAATGGGTTCTGATGCACAGTGACAGAAAGCAGAAGCTCCAACATTGAATGACAGAAACAAGGAACTTAAATAGGACATGGTGTCAATGAACACAACTGGATGTAGGTGTGGATCACATGAGCGGTCAAAGGGTAACAAAGATTACAATAGAGATCAGCTGGGAGTAACAAGAGAAGACAGGACTGACAGCTGACAGGAGCACCGCCCACAACAGAGCAAAAAACCCAGAAGTGCCACTGACAGGAGCAGCCCTGGAGAGGGAGAGAAAAAACACAACAGAATACAATTGTGATATGATGGCAAATAAAGACAAGTACCTGAAATATGTAAGTAACAAAACAATAATGAATGTAAACAGGAAAATAAATCATACTAAGAAGCAATACAGAATATGTGAAAATCAACCAAAGATAATATAACAGGAATAAGAAATCAACCCCACCCTGGAGGGAGGAGAGGAACCCAGGCACGGAGGGACCAAAACAAATCAGAAAATAAGAAAAACTCTCAGAACTCGCACCCCAGCAAAATCCAAACTAAGAGGAAACAAAAACAAAAACCCTGCTCAGGATCCACACCCCTGCAGAACCAGGGCATTAGACCCCCTTGACCAGAGAGCTAGACAGTTCAGGAGGCTGGCTAAAGTCCCACTCCTGGCAGACGGCATAATGGTATGAGTCAGGTGGCCTCCTGGAGAATGTGGGCCACCAACCCAAATGGCACAGTCTGTCAGGTGGTCTACCAGAGTTTGTAAACCACCTGAACAGGAAAGGTGGTTCAGGGGGTGGCTTCCCAACAGGGACAACCAGCAACAAAGAGGAGGGAGGAGCAGAGTAACTCACAACGATGTCAGGCGGAGGAAGAGGAACCACGATAGCCTCGGGCAGAGGAGGGGGAACCACGACTGCTCCAGGCAGAGGAGAGGGGACCACGATGCCCTCAGACTGGCCAAAAGCACCCTCAATGGTCCCGGACTGGGACATCGCAGTACCTGCGGTGGCTCCTGGCTGGAGCAAGGCGGCACCTGTGGTAGCTCCAAGCTGGCCAACGGCGGCACCCGCGGTGGCTCTGGGCTGGGCCACGACGTAATGCTCACGGCGGACCCAAGCTGGAGCACAGCACCCACGTTGGTTTAAGGCTTGGGTGCACCACCCACGACAGCCCCTGACTGGAGCACAACACCCATGGAGACCTGAATTGAGGAGGAGCTTCACCCACGGAGGTCCCGGGCTGGGATGGAGCACACGTGATGACCTCAACTAGCTGGAAGCAGCACCCTCTGAAGCCCTGGCCTTCAATAGAGCACCCACGAAGACCTCGTCTGGAGGGGGAGCAGTACCCACAGATGCCCCCGGCTGGGACGGAGCACCTGCAATGACCTCTGTAGGATGAGCTGGATCCATGAAGACCTCAGGCAGTGAGCCCGAATGCATGGAGACCTCAGGCAAAGTTGGATGAGTCTCGGTGACCCTGGGGAAAGGCTAAGATAAGAGGGAGAGAGACACAGGGTCAGGGTCACCGGTGGCAGTGGAGCCCAGCAAGGTGAGCACAGGGGCAGCTCACGACTGCACTTGGCTCTCCCCGCCAAGAGCCAGACAAGATCTCTCCAACATAGAGAAAACGAAAACAAAGGAGATCACTTGCCTAAGCTCAAGCTCCACCACTGTCCAGGACTCCCATCAATCCAAGCAGCAATGTCTCGGGCCTGTCCCTCTGGAGGTCCAGCTCTGACTCTACTGCAGCAGCCCCAGCAGCAGGCATGGGGGTCGATGCAGTCCCGGGACCCCCCAGTGAAGTGATCCATGTGGGTGGCTTGCCCTGATAGGCGACGGGAGGTGGGCTCCCTGCTGGCGCCGGATCCTTCTAAGCTGAAGCTTGGTGATTCTCAGTCGTTGGCACAGGCTTCAGATCACTGGCAGCACTCACCCTCCATCTGGACCATGGCTACGGGACTGGTACCAGGTCCACCAGGGCTGCAGGCCCCTTCAACGTCCGGCAGCTCGGTCCTGGGGCCGGCAGACACTCGGGGCAATGGAGGAGACACGGAGAGAGCAGGTGAAAGGTTTATAGCTGCAGCAGGCGGTGAGGACTCACAGGCTGAGCCTCACCACCGGGAACCAGGCAAGATAATTCATGAGTCAGTGATGGAGAATGAAAAAACACCTGACTGTGTTCCTGGGGCATGATGTTTTCTGCTGCAGCTGGTCTAAAGTCATCCCTCTCCGTGGCTACGGTGGTCATGGGCCTCTCAGAGGATCGTGGAGGAGCCACCCCTGTGGACACGGAGCCGCAGAAGAAATGGCCGGACCCTCAGCAGTGGAAGGAATCGCCAAGGAGGAAGGAGAAGAAGCAGCAGCAGAGTAAAAGGCTAATGGGACAGCTGGAGAAGAAAAACTGGATAAAGGGACTGCTGTGAGAGTTTTCAACCTTGGCAACGGGTTTTCAACCCTTTGCCTTTGAAAACCCTTTGTATACCCTCATCTCTCAGGCAGCAGAGCCTGAGAGGTGGGGGTATTCCTCCGGCGGTCTGGAGCTTGGTGGCGGCATCTTGGAGCCAATGGAACAGGATTGGGCAAACTGGAGGTGAAGCAGGGCGTCTGTCACAGAGCGCGCTTCTCTTTCGGCTTTGGGCTCGCTGGAGGCAGCCCCCACGTCAGCCCAGGGAAAGACTGTTGGAGGAATGAGAACGTGGCCAACAACTTGGCGAAAAACCTCTACAACCCTGGGTGCACCTTGACAATAACGGTCACCGAATTCACACTCTCCCAGATCTTCTTTGGGCTGTGGGAGGTGAGAGCTTCATCCACAAATCCCTGGATGAACTCGGCAGCCCACTGCTCCTCGACACTCGGGTTCCCCACTGCCGATCTCACATTGCTTGGTGGACGTCAGTGTACTGAGGACATGATGACTCCACAAACAGGTGAGTGAGCGAAAAAAAAAGAAATATGACAACCTACAGCAGCTGGATCTTCAACTGGTTGGAGCCTTCTGCCATGAGTTGCCCCTTGAGGCAAGAACGAAGACCCACACGCTGAACTGTAGTTGTGTTATTTATTGAATGGAACAAAAAATCCAAACAGAATATGTGAAAATCAACAAAAGATAAAATAACAGGAATAAGAACTCAAAAATACAACACCATACATACATCCATCTATCCGGGGGGGTGGGGGGTGAGGGAGCTGGAGCCTATCCCAGCATCTTTTGGGCGAGAGGCAGGGTACAAATATCAAAAAAAAGGCATAGAGAAGGAGCATGGCGCAATCCCCCCCCCTGATGCACTTTTCACCAGAACTGGCCTGTTTCCTACACATGAACCCATTACATTTTGGAGGTGATCAGTGAGGGACAGAAGGAGCCTTAGTGGAGGTATGCGCTCTCTGAGTGCCTTTCTAGTTTTGTTTGTGAAATCACAATAGGCCTGTTCTGTTATACTTGTTTACTACACACTGCAGTGATATGATACTGCACTGTTGGTTATATTGCTCAATAATTATGAACCTTGTCAATAAACTAAAAGGTAGAAGAGAGGAGGGAAAAAAATCTGAAAAACTGACCTGAAAGATTCAATAAACCATGATGCTGCAGTGTCTCCTCTGGCTGAACGACCTTGGCGTGGTCGCAACATATTTTTCCAGGGGGAGGGGGGGCAGTAAACATATGACACAGTTTTTCCCGGAATATGTTAATTTTATGCAATTTATTTCTTCAATGAGTAGGAAAGGGAAGGGAAAAAACAGTAATTTATTCATGCATACTTAAATTATATGATCAGAGGTGGGTATAGTCGCCAGAAATTCTACTCATGTAAAAGCAGTGCTTTGAAATTAATAATTAAAAGTAGACAACCAAAAATTTCTATTTGAGTTAAGGGTACAAAGAGCAGCCACTTAAAAACTCGAGTAATGACTTCAGTCTTGACGGTTTGAGGTTTTTCTCAAAAATTTATAACATTTTTCTTGTAGTTTTCTACCTTTCTCTGTAAAGTTATCTAAATTTGCAACCATTTTCCTCAACTTTGTAATTTCCTCTTGTAAAATTGACTTTTCTTGTACATTTTAAACTTTTTTATAAATGTGTGGATTATTTTATTGCCTATTTTTGGATCTTCTCCTTCAGGATTTTTTGGCAGACAGCAGAATTCATAGGTCCATTTACCACAGCAAGTCTCCCAGGTCCTGAAGCAGCAAAACAGCCCCAGTCCATCACACTACCACCACCATATTTTACTGTTGGTATGATGTTCCTTTTCTGAAATGCTGTGTTACTTTTATGCCGGATGTAATGGGACACACACCTTCCAAAAAGTTGAACTTTTGTCTCATCAGTCCACAGAGTATTTTCCCAAAAGTCTTGGGGATCATCAAGGTGTCCATCCATCCATCCATCCATCCATCTTCTTCCGCTTAATCCTTTTCGGGTCGCGGGGGGCTGGAGCCTATCCCAGCATCTTTGGATGAGAGGCAGGGTACACCCTGGACAGATCGCCAGTCCATCGCAGGGCCAACACAGAGAGACAGACAACCATTCACTCTCACAGTCATACCTAAGGACAATTTAGAATCCGTTGATGCCAGTTTGATGCCATTTTGATGCCAATTAACCTAACTTGCATGTTTGTTTTGGCATGTGGGAGGAAACTGGAGAAATCCCGCAGTAAACCCACGCAGGAACGGGGAGAACATGCAAACTCCACACAGATCACTGTTGGTCTGGGGCTGGGATCGAACCCAGGATCCCCCGGCCAAGGGTGAGTTGCTGTGCTGCCGCAGTGCTAACCACTCCGCCACCGCGCGTTTTCTGGCAAAATTGAGATGAGCTTCTGTTGTTTTTGCTCAGTAGTGGTTTGTGTCTTGGAACTCTTCCATGCAGGTTGTTTTTGCCCACTCTCTTTCTTATGGTGGAGTCATGAACACTGACCTTAACTGAGTCAAGTGAGGCCTGCAGTTGTTTGGATGTTGTTGTGGGGTCTTTTGTGACCTCTTGGATGAGTCATCGCTTCACTCATTGGGTAATTTTGCTGGGCTAGCCACTCCTTCACAATTTGTGCATAACGGCTCTCATTGTGGTTTGCTGGTGTCCCAAAACTTTAGAAATGGCTTTATAACCTTTTCCAGACTGATAGATCTCAGTTACTTTGTTCCTCATTTGTTGCTGAATTTATTTGGATTGCAGCATGGTGTCTAGCTTTTGAGGATCTTTTGGTCTCCTTCACTTTATCAGGCAGGTCCTATTTTTGTGATTTCTTGATTGAGAACAAGTATGGCAGTAATCAGGCCTTGATGTGGCGAGAGAAATTGAACTCAGTTTTCCAAAGATGTGATAAACCACAGTTAATGTTTTTTATTTTTTTGTTTGTTTGTTTGTTTGTTTGTTTTTTTGGGGGGTAATCACTTTTTCACCCAGGGCCATGTAAGTTTGGATTTTTTTTAAACCTTAATAAAAAACACCTTCATTTAAAAACTGCATTTCGTGTTTACTTTTGTTATCATTGTCTAATATTCAAATTTGTTTGATAACAAACATACAAAAAAATGAGAAATGAAGAAGGGAGCAAACACTTTTTCACACCACTGGAGGTGTGCCATGCTTGTGCCATCATTTTCAAAAAGACTTGAGGCTGTAATTGCTGCCAAAATGCATCAACAAAGTTGTGAGCAAAGGCTGTGAATACTTTTGTAGATGTGAGTTCTTAGTTTTTGACAAAAATCTCAAAAAACCCCAACTTTTTTTACACATTGTCATTATTGGGTATTGTGTGTAGTTGATAGACAAGTAGGTTTCCACATCAATGAATGTGTGGAATACTTTTTTGAAATACTTTTTCACAGCACTGTATGTTCACAGGCTGTTTTTTCTTTGTCCTTGTTGCTACAGGAACATCAAAGGAAAAATAGAGTGAAACCTCAGCAGCTTCAGGAAGATGAAGATCCTCCAACTGCAGCAAATGAAGCAAAATCAGACAGTGACAAGAGTAGAAAAAGAATACAGAGAAAACGCTACACTAGGCAGAAAGAATACTTTTGTGAAGAATGTGGGAGAGGTTTCACACGGTTAAGCAGCTTAAAAACACATAAACTGATCCACACTGGAGTTAAGCAGATTGTGTGTGGTCAGTGTGGAAAGGCCTTTACTGACATGAGTAACTTAAGAACACATGAACTCATCCACACTGGAGTTAAGCAGTTTGTGTGTGGTCAGTGTGGAAAGGCCTTTACTCAAAGGGGTCACTTAAGAACACATGAACTCATCCACACTGGAGTAAAGCAGTTTGTGTGTGGTCAGTGTGGAAAGGCCTTGACTCAAAGGGGTCACTTAAGAACACATGAACTCAGCCACACTGGAGTTAAGCAGTTTGTGTGTGGTCAGTGTGGAAAGGCCTTTACTCGGATGAGTACCTTAAGAACACATGAACTCATCCACACTGGAGTTAAACAGTTTGTGTGTGGTCAGTGTGGAAAGGCTTTTACGGAAAGTGGAAGCTTAAGGAAACATGAGCTCATCCACACTGGAGTAAAGCAGTTTGTGTGTGGTCAGTGTGGAAAAGCCTTTACTCAGATGAGTACCTTAAGAACCCATGAACTCATCCACACTGGAGTTAAACAGTTTGTGTGTGGTCAGTGTGGAAAGGCCTTTACTGAGATGAGTCACTTAAGAAGACATGAACTCATCCACACTGGAGTAAAACAGTTTGTGTGTGGTCAGTGTGGAAAGGCCTTTACTCGGATGAGTAACTTAAGAACACATGAACTCATCCACACTGGAGTTAAACAGTTTGTGTGTGGTCAGTGTGGAAAGGCTTTTACGGAAAGTGGAAGCTTAAGGAAACATGAGCTCATCCACACTGGAGTTAAGCAGTTTGTGTGTGGTCAGTGTGGAAAAGCCTTTACTCAGATGAGTACCTTAAGAACACATGAACTTCTCCACACTGGAGTTAAGCAGTTTGTGTGTGGTCAGTGTGGAAAGGCCTTTACTCGGATGAGTACCTTAAGAACACATGAACTCATCCACACTGGAGTTAAACAGTTTGTGTGTGGTCCGTGTGGAAAGGCCTTTACTGAGATGAGTCACTTAAGAAGACATGAACTCATCCACACTGGAGTAAAACAGTTTGTGTGTGGTCAGTGTGGAAAGACCTTTACTCGGATGAGTAACTTAAGAACACATGAACTCATCCACACTGGAGTTTTAAGTCACGCTGTTTCACAACAGTGTGAAAAAGCCTTTACTCGCACAAGCACTTTTAAGAAAACATGAACTCATCCTCAGTGAAGGTGTAATCCATTTGTGTGTGTTCACTGTTTGAAGGCCTTTATGAAGACCATTAACTTGGACAACATCAACTCCCCACAGAAAAGTTAAATAAATCTATGTGCTTAATGTGGAAAGGCTTTTACTTAAAGTAGAACTGAACCCACCTTTTGGCGCAAAAAGTAGAATAGCAGATTAATTCCTTATTACCTATTGTATTTTTCAACACATAAAAGAAATTCAAACTCAGAGCAACAATCAGAAGGCAAGAAAAAAAAAAAAAAAAAAAAAAAAAAACAAGCAAGCAAGAGCAGAAAACTTACAGAAAACGTTTGACCTTTGTCATTGCCAACAAAAGGTATATAACAAAGTATTGAGATGAACTTATGTTATTGACCAAATACTTATTTTCCACCATAATTTGCAAATAAATTCTTTAAAAATCCTTCAATGTGATTTTCTGGATTTTTTTTTTCTCGTTTTGTCTCTCATAGTTGAGGTATACCTATGATGAAAGTTGGAGACCTCTCTCATCTTTTAAGTGGGAGAACTTGCACAATTGGTGGCAGACTAAATCATTTTTTGCCTCACTGTACACGTTCAAGTTGAGAAACCCTGAGACACAGGTTGTGCTAGACTTTATCTGTCATTTTGACAGACATGGTTGTAAATTTCTGTTATGGTCGGTTATCTCATTTTAATTAGATCACCTTCAGTGTAATCTGTCAAATGACAGCTTTCAAATTTTTCTCATTGCTGAAAAATATCTGTCAATGAAGGACAATTTTCATTTCATGTGTAGGGTGAATTGCCTATAAAAATATTTGTCATAAGGTACAGGAATTATTTATTTTATTTAATAGTGGGTGTGAAAGGGGGCGGAGTTAAACCATCACTTCTACACCCGCTAAATTAAATAAAAGCACTCATAAAAGGGGCACCAGTCCTAACGGACAATAATATTAACTTTAATTTTAATTAACTTTGTACCTTAAATTACTTAATGAATCAGTCTCAAAGTTTCAGTGAGTTTTTGTCCTGCCGTGATTAGGAAACCTGTATATGCGAAAGGAAAACGCTTCAACTGCTCTCATTCACTCTTTTATTAAACGCATTCAGGTTACATGGCATAGCGTTCAAATAATGAATAAACAGATTCAGATGATGACAGCGTAAAATATCACATCAACTGATATTGGGTTCCTGAACATAAAATCCAGCGTTACACCTCTGCAGAACCAAGGAGAAACTAGGCTTTTGTTTCAACGGTAAATGAGGCTGGAATGTTTTAACAAAACAACGCAATTTTATGGGGAAAATTCATAAACTAATTATCTAAAAATGACTCCTGAATTAATCTACAAAAATTTAAGGGCAGTTACTTAAAAATGACTAAGAGTTTTCCTTCAGTTTACAGTTCTATCCTGTGACTGAGAGACTAATTGAGCCCTGAAATACGGGCCATATTCAATTGTAATTTAATTGTTAGGACATCACGTTTTAACCCAGGAGATAAGAGAAATAAGAGTTTCACTCACAAGACAGCTGTAGGTCCACGTTTCAGTGGGTCGATACCGGCCGAGTTGGGAGTTAGGACGTCGGAGGAAGCGGCTGCTGCGATGCCTCCTCACAGCCGTGGAAGTGTAAACTCAGCTGGGGGGCCCTTCAAGGAGACACTTGCAGCCGTGGATGATTTGTCTCAGGGCGGCGTGAAAAGTCCTTGAAAAGAATCTAAATTTGAGGTCTCTTGTAGCGGGATAGACCAAAAAAACTGAAGGAAAATCTTCTCAGTCTCTATTCACTTTAAACTAGGCAAATTAAAGGTCCACTTTAATGGCGTGAAAAGTCATGAAAAAAAAATGTTAGAAAAACATTTACTAGGATAAGAATGGCTTCTGAGGTGAAGGAAAAAGTTTGAGAATTTGATTCTCTAAAAGGAACGAGCTCTAAAGAAAAATGGTTTCTCCTCAGTGACCAGAATATAACGAAAGACTTGACAAACACACAGAGAATAAAATAAAACTTCACAGGGCCTTGAAACGGTGGAATGAAATCTTCTTCTGAGATCTAGATTACTATTCTGCTTCTTTAATCTTAATTTAGTTCCTAATCTTTCTCAAAATCTCTTTCTTTCTTCTTTCTGTGTTTCTAATTCTTAATCTTATCACCGCTTTCTATTTTGCTTCTTTCTAATCTTCCTGCCTGTTGTCTCTTACTTTTTCTACCCTTTTTCAACTCTGCTGATCTCTGACTTCTCTCTTTTAAAGTTACCTCGCCGGGTCGTAAAACTGATGATGTAGTCGCAAGACTGACCAATCGGCTTTTTCAGAAGCAGTTTGAAATGGCTGCTATCCAATGTGAGAACACTTCTTTGTTTGAGAGCAGCCAATCAAATGAAGACACCATCCCATGAAATTTCAGAGGGAAAATCAACACTCAGTCAGTTCTTATGAAATCAATGCTCAATATAAAATCCAACTAAATTAAATGACTTGGCTAATATTTTGGTGATCATGCATTTATATCACTACTCCAATATGTGTTTGAATAACACTCATGAATATAAGATAAGATAAGATAAGATAAGCCTTTATTAGTCCCACAATGGGGAAATTCCAGGATTGCAACAGCACAGGGACAGCAACACTCAGAGCAACAATCAGAAGGCAAGAAAAAACAACATCTAGCAAACATATGTCCATATTACTATAAATGTATATATATAGACACACAGTGCAGAGCATTATGGCTGGTGAATGTACAGCAGAAAGTCTAAGCTCTCTCTCCACGGATGCAGCGGGCCAGCTGGAAGTCTTTGGGCATGATGGTGACCCCCTTAGCGAAGAAGAGACCACCAGGTGGGTCTCGCTGGTCTCCTGCAGAGCCATGACGGCGAAACTCAGGAAACGCAGGACGGTCTTGAAGTCCTGAGCGATCTCCCTCACCAGGCGCTGGACGGGCAGCTTACGGATGAGCAGCTCCGTGGATTTCTGGTAGCGACGGATCTCTCTCAGAGCCACGGACCTGTGACGGCGAGGCCTCTTCACTCTGCCGGTGGCCAGAGCGCCTCTCCGAGCAGCCCTGGTGGCTAGCTGTCTCCTGGGGGGCTTCTTCCTCCAGTAGATTTTACGGGCGGTCTGCTTGGTTCTTGCCATCGCTCTTTATTATTCTGTCTTATATTTCTTTCACGCCGCCTAAACTCCAGCCCGGCACCCGCTTCGTTTTCGCTACAGCTCCCGGTATGTCGAGTTTCCCATTAGCACCGGGCGGCGGCCAAGTGCTAGCTAGCACTAGCTCCTCCCCGCTGTAACGTCTCCCGCTGCAAACCGTGGCTCCGTCCGCCGACCCGGGAGACCCCCGGGGCGATCCGTGCGTCCGTGATATATATACAGAGTGAAAGGTGTAGAAAGAAGAAGGAAGATAAAAAAAAGGCTGTTGCAACAGGCAGCCGACTCGTGTGGCGCCGCCGGTCCGGCAGAGCCGGAACCGGAAAAAAAAAAAAAAAAAAAAGAAATTATCTAGATAATTTCCCACAAAAACCTGAACGTACCAGGGCACACTGGTTGAAAAACACTGCGCTAGGAGGTACTGTTGAGCTGTAGATGATTTCCTTTAGTATCTGGGCGAAGAAACCTGGACAGCATCGGCTATAAACCCGTCAGATTAAGTGGTTTATGACTCTTTTAAGAACATTGGTTTCCTGTGAAAAGGTACGTTATCAAATGCAGTGTTCACGTTGAGAGGTCTGGTCTCCTGAATTTTATGTTCCTTTGAGCCTTTAAAAGCAAATTCTGATCCTTACAATCTCTGCAAGAGGCAACTGTTTACATTGGGGTCCTGGGGAAGCAAGCATCTTTGGTCAGGCCTGGAAGAGGCCTGCATGAGTCGACATAAAAGCCAGTGATATTCCTGAAAAGGCAGAAAAGTGATATTCCTGTATAATGAATAAAGTGAAATTCCTATAAAATGAAGAGAAGTGATCTTCTGTTTTGGTTTGAGGAGACGATGATGCTACACATGCAACCTCTCCCCTGAGATCAGGCTGTACTGGATTCAGATCCCTTAAAGCGTATCTATGGTGGTCGTGAAAAAAAAGATATTATATTGAGCCCCTGTCTCACGTTGTAGTTCAAGTTTAAGTTGAAATTCACGTTCAAAGCAATTTGATATAAATCCATTGCTGATGTGCTGGTTCAGCTATGTCAGCAAAACATGGGTACAGCCATACTAGCGGCTACATGGACTTCCAGGACGCTTCCTGTGACGTAATTTCGTTGACACCGCGATCTGGATCAGTATTGGCTGAGCTTCGAGTACCCGGATGTGCAGCGGCTTCGGGGATATTCAAATTCAAATTCAAACGTTTATTTCAAACTCAGGATTCATATTAAATGCAGAACTAAAACGAGTAGAAAATAAATAAATAAATGTTTAAATTCAGCGAGCTGTCTTTTCTGATCTGAGCTCGTAAAGGCCGATGATTCTAAAACTGCGATTTGAGTACCCGGATGTACAGCGGCTTCGGGGATATTCAAATTCAAATTCAAACGTTTATTTCAAACTCAGGGTTCATATTAAATGCAGAACTGAAACGAGTAGAAAATAAATAAATAAATGCTTAAATTCAGCGGCTTGTCTCATCTGATCTCGTAACTGCTCCAACACGGAAGATGATTCTACAACTATATACAGAGCAGCAGACACTCGGTGCTCTTGTAAAAACAAAAACATACAATGCGATATGGATATCGCAACATGGCGGAATGTAAAGCCTTTGGATGTCTGAATAATAAGCGAAAAAAACAAAGAAACACTTTTTTTGTGTACCCAAACCCAGCTCACCTTGTCAGAAGATCGGAGCGGAAACAGGGCACAGACGAATAATTTCAGACGAAATTGCGTTGTGTGTGAGGACCACTTCGTCACTTTAACCCTCAGAAGACCTTTCTGGCTCAAACATGTAGCCATGTCGCCCGAATTCTTCCGCACAGTCAGAAAATTCGGCCATAATAGAACAAAAACAACGGACAACAGCACCGTAATCGCGGGGAAACGCTTATTATTGTCTTTTCCTATCCACGAAGTGACGTCACATCCGCAAGTGTCATGGCTGCGCCCACAGTTTTCATTGGCTGCCCATGGCCAAGGTCCTATTTGAATATATGTCTGGTGGTATATGGCTGGCAAGAATTATTTACCAAAATAAGAAATACTTTTTCATAATGTTTTCAAGTTAAATGCGTCTTCACGACCACCAGAGGTACGCTTTAAATGTCTGAACCAGCATTGCATTTAGAAAGCAGAGATGCTCCATGTTTTGATTTTATGTCTGACTTTTCCTTCTCTGTTGTTGTTGCTCAATCAACTCAATTTACTTCAAGTACTGGCTGCACGGTGGCGCAGTGGTTAGCACTGCGGCAGCACAGTTTACCCTTGGCCGGGGGATTGTGGGAATCGTGGGATCGTGGGTTCGATCCCAGCCCCCGACCAACAGTGATCTGTGTGGAGTTTGCATGTTCTCCCCGTGTTGCGTGGGTTTACTCCGGGATTTCTCCGGTTTCCTCCCACATGCCAAAAACATGCATGTTAGGTTAATTGGTTGTTCTAAATTGTCCCTAGATATCTGTTTCCTATAGGCCCTTAGAATAGAGGGTTAGTATTAATGAAAGCGCTTTGAGTGGTCTTTGTGACTAGAAAAGCGCTATATAAGTGCAGGTTAGTTAGTTAGTAGTTAGTATTTTCAAACCAGCTTCATTTGCATAGTGCCAGATCACAACTAGGGTTTCCTCGGGTGCTGGAAATCCTTAAAAATGCATGAATTTTAATATTGTATTTTAAGGGTTTTAAAAGTGATTGAATTTTACACAAAGTTCTCGAAAAAACTTGAAATTGTAAGGATGTTTCTTTCTCAATAAATGTCTGTCTGAATAAATAGTTGCCTATAGTTCACTTGTTCTATGGAGAAATAAGATAAATTGGAGAACTTAAAATTCCAGCTGCTCAGCTGTGCCTCGGTTGGCTTCTGTGTGACTGTGGTCAGTCAGTTTTCAGGTGCGACCTCACCCCCCACAAAGACACACAGGTGTAGTCACTGCACCATCATGGCGTGAACAGTGGCATGGCGTGGCTACATTTGTTTGGTCACACCAAATAAAGCAGAGTTGTGTGGGAGTTTCTGAGGTCAGTGTCTGTAAAACTGTTTCATTACACTGACATTAAACTGGATAAAATATTGAAGATGACCAAAAAACTCAAAATTCCTGCAGCTCAGTACCTGATGAAGTTACAAGTCAAATCAAATATCAATGATCTACATGTATTTTCTAATATCTAAATGATATGAATAACAAAAACATTGATAAGTTTTTCCTCTGCCAGAATAGAAGAAAATTGACTTTAATTGAGGGCAGCTCAGCCAATCAGGGAGCTTTACATTTTCTCCTCTTTATGATGTTTAATAAGAAAATAAGCTAATAGCCCACTGTGTGGAAGAGTAACGGCTCCCCGGTAGCATTGTTTTTCAATCTTTCTTAACAAGGAAGTGCACACATTCAGGCTTTTGTTGCCCGGGCGACAGCCCATTTTCTTTGTCTGGCTGAGTGGCCCTTCTGAAAGGAAAATAAACATTTAAACTGTGGAGTGTGTCAAATAAGAGGCTGACTCATGGCAGACGGTTTATTACACACTTCACATCTCTCAAGCACAGAACAGACTGACTCATTTCAGCAGGCACTCTCTTTTTCCCCAAATCTCTCCTCCCAAGTTTCATGGCATTTCTCCACACACAGCATGACATTTGCATTACACTGCATTCAACCCCCTATGTCCTTGACTCCTTCCTGCTATCTCACCAGGAACCTCCTGAGCATTGTTCTCCCATGCTTATCCACTGTCTCTTGTCTGAGATGCTAAATAATCTGACTCCCCCAAGGTGCTACACCCCCCCCCCCCCCCAGCATCTTCGATAGAACAATAGAATATCAGTCCACATGCCGTTTGGGCTTCCTTCTCCTCCCTTATCTGCTGTAACTGGGGTTTATCGTCTCTGTGGCGCTGCTGTGCCGGTGGGGGGGCTGCTGGGACTGTGTCTGACTGCGGGTGGGCCGTGACGGGGGGTGGGGGGGCACTTGGGTCTGTCCGTGTGGCTGCTCTGGTGAATCGTTTCCCTGGGGCGCTCTCCGTGAAAGTAGACAGAAAGAAAGTGCCCATCATCCGTGCCCATTAACGCCAGCATCTTCTCCATCAGGTCTACGGCCGAACCATCTCCTAACTCGGTCCGCGTCAGGAGCCTCTCCGCTCTCTCACAGTCTGAGAGCGTGTAGCGCCGGGTCAGCGCAGCCTTGAGCGCCTCATATTTGCTTCTGGCTG
The DNA here is from genome assembly GCA_020510985.1 of Pholidichthys leucotaenia. Taxonomy (NCBI): domain Eukaryota; kingdom Metazoa; phylum Chordata; class Actinopteri; order Cichliformes; family Pholidichthyidae; genus Pholidichthys; species Pholidichthys leucotaenia. Next base: position 3,208,299 of record CM035836.1, read on the forward strand.
GTGGCTGATCGAGCAGGCTCGCTACCAGCTGAGCTGTGCGGGCGTCGAGCACTGCGACCACATGGTAGAATCTGGTGTCGTCTGCCGTTACTCCCCGGAGGGCGAACTGGGCCTCGGTGAGGTGGAACCAAGAGCGCGGGTTGTGCTGCCAGAAATCCAGTAGCTTGACTGAAACTGCACACGCGTGGCTGGAGGTTCCAGTCCGGGCTGTCTGTGGGATGGATGGCTGCCGCCTCGCTGGAGCTTCCTGACCGGGTCGGCTCCGGGGATCTTGCCTCGTGTTCCATAATACGTCTTGGGTCACCAGTGTGGAGTGTGTAAATGAAGAGGCAGATTCATTTCAGACGATTTATTACACACTCACATCTCACAAGCAAAGAACAGACTGAACATTTCAGCAGGCACTCTCCTCTTTAGTTTCATGGCATTTCTCCACACACAACATGACATTTGCATTACACTGCATTCAACCCCCTACGTCCTTGACTCCTTCCTGCTATCTCGCTAGGAACCTCCCGAGCATTGTTCTCCCATGCTTATCCACTGTCTCTTGTCTGAGATGCTAAATAATCTGACTCCCCCAAGGTGCTACAAAACAAAGAACTTTTGTGCCTTGTTACATAATGTTTGAAGATGAAAATTTTTAATCATGGTTAATGTTTTGGAATGTTAATCATGATTACTAATGTGTTAATCATGTGGTTTTCCATACAGATACAGTGTACCTTAAGTTGGTAATTTTTCAAGTTTGTCATAACTCCGCACTGGGTGTGTTTATATATCTACATATTTATTCCATCTAGCTACAATGCTCTGCACTGTGTGTCCATATATATATATATATATATATATATATATATATATATATATATACACTACCGTTCAAAAGTTTGGGGTCACTTAGAAATTTCCTTATTTTTGAAAGAAAAACACTTTTTTCAATGAAGATAACTTTAAACTAATCAGAAATACACTCTATACATTGCTAATGTGGTAAATGACTGTTCGAGCTGCAAATATCTGGTTTTTGGTGCAATATCTACATAGGTGTATAGACGCCCATTTCCAGCAACTATCACTCCAGTGTTCTAATGGTACAATGTGTTTGCTCATTGCGTCAGAAGGCTAATGGATGATTAGAAAACCCTTGTGCAATCATGTTAGGTCTGCAGTGCTGTAATTGCTGCAAATGGAGGATTCTTTGACGAAAGCAAAGTTTGAAGGAAAAAATTATTATTTCAAATACAAATCATTATTTCTAACCTTGTCAATGTCTTGACTATATTTTCTATTCAAGTTACAACTCATGGTGGTAAATAAGTGTGACTTTTCATGGAAAACACAAAATAATTGTCTGGGTGACCCCAAACTTTTGAACGGTAGTGTTGAAGCGGCATGATAAAATAAAGGCAGCAATGGAGTTTTTAGTTGGTTTATTGAATCATACCGCTGTAGAAACCATGAAATGAAGAGACTGAATGATTTCTCAGTATTGGTTTATTTCATCTCACGTCCTACAGCTCCTCTCTCAGTCAGGGAATGAAGAGGGCGAGCTGCGGTAAACCACATACCTTTATACTCTCACATCAAGCACGAATCACATTCACATCAAACACAGAATTACATTCACATTTAATCCTCCCATTGTCCTCTCGGCTTCTCTGTCTGACCCCAGGAGTCAGACAGTCCCTTCAGGTCCACTCCCAGATCTTCTCACTTCTTCTCCAGTCCGCAGGGGGTCCAGACTCAATGTCCGTTTGAGGCGTGATGTCAATACACACTGCGAGCTCAAAGTTCCCTCATGTCTGGGTCTCTGCCAAGGAATATGTGAGCTACATAATGTTACGCCACATCACTCCCCCCGAAATGCCCAAGAACGGACATACACCAACATTACTCTAACCGTTATACACCTTATGTCAATAATGGACAGTCATACACATTATGTCAAGAATGGACACACACACCGACTTCATGTCAATAATGGGCAGTCATACACATTATACCCTTACATCACCCCCCCCCCCCCCCTCCTTTGCAGGATCTACAGCACAATTTACACGGGTTGATCAAAATATACATCACTCTGCCTGTTGCTTAGGCTTCAATCTCCTCCCGAATCTGCTGAACGCAGGCTTCGCAGCCTGTGTTGCGCCGTCCTGCGGTGCGCTTGTGGAATGAGGGGGAGAAGGGTTATTTACCCCCTGCTGGGGAACTAGGGGCTGTTCCCTAGGAGGCCTGCCGCGTCGAGGCGCCCCCGCCGGCCGTACAGGTTCGTCACGTAACACAAAAGCAGGCTTTAATCTGTCAACACTGATTGTTTCTTTCCTGCCCCCCAAGTCCAGCACAAAATATTTCTCCCCGGTTTCCAGCACTCGAAACGGACCGTCGTAAGGTGGGCGGAGGCTGTGACACTGGGCGTCGTGCCTGACAAAAACAAACTCTGCGTTTTGCAAAGCCTTGGGAACAAAAACCCGCGGAAAAGTGTGATGAGCGGGGCCTGGGAGCATTTCTGCCCCCGTGCCACGTAGAGGTCCCCGCACCGGGGGGCGCTCGGGTGCTGCATGGGCTGGCAGGAATTCTCCTGGCAGCCTGAGAGGTTGAGTAAAAACTAATTCGGCAGGTGAGGCATCTAAATCCTCTTTGGGTGGCGAACGCAACCCCAATAAAACCCATGGTAGTTTGTTTACCCAATCTGTATCCGTGAGCGACGCTCTGAGGGCTGCCTTCAACGATCTGTGAAAACGCTCGCATAAACCGTTGGCCTGTGGGTGATAAGCGGTGGTGCGATGGGCTGTTGCCCCTATGCCGCTGGCCATTGCTGACCACAGCTCTGACACGGACTGCGGACCCCTATCAGACGTAATGTCCGACGGGACTCCGAACCGCGCTACCCAGGCTGTTAAAAAAACGCGAGTCACCTCTGCTGCTGTGGTAGACTGCAATGGGACTACTTCCGGCCAACGCGTGGTCCGGTCCACCATTGTCAGGAGATGTGTGAACCCTTGCGAGGGCGGCAGGGGTCCCACTAGATCTACGTGCACGTGATCAAACCTCTTAGCCGGAATGTGGAAAGGTTCTAAAGGAGCTTTTGTGTGCCTGTGAACTTTGGCCCACTGGCAGGACATGCAGGCTCTCGCCCACTCCTTCACGTGCTTGCGCAGGCTCGGCCAAACAAACTTCTCTGCTACCATTTTCACCGAAGCGCGTACTCCCGGGTGTGCTAGGGAGTGCACCGTGTCAAAAACGCGACGGCGCCACGTGGCCGGTACCACTGGGCGAGGTCGCCCGGTGGATACATCGCAAATAAGCGGGGGTGAACCGGTTTGTAAACTTATGTTCTCCAGCCTTAACCCTGTTGGTCCAGACAGGAGTGCGCGCACGTCTGTGTCTTCGCCCTGCTCCGCTGCCATGGCCGCGTAATCTATCCCTACGTGCATCGGAGCCGCATGCGCGTCCGCGCTGTTACTGCGCTCTGCGTCTGCGGCGTTACAGCCCCCATCCGCGCGGACAGGTGCTGTTACCACTCGCGAGAGGCAGTCTGCCACCACATTAAATTTACCAGCTACGTGCTGTATATCGGTGGTGAATTCTGAAATTGCGGCCAGCTGCCTCTGCTGTCGGCCTGACCATGGTTCTGAGATTTTGGACATTGCAAAGGTTAGCGGTTTGTGGTCGACAAACGCGGTGAAACGCCGCCCTTCCAACCAGAACTGAAAATGGCGAATGGCCAGGTGGAGCGCTAGCAGTTCCCTGTCAAACGCGCTATATTTTCGCTCAGCATCGCGTAGGGATCTGCTGAAAAAAGCGAGTGGCTGCCAAGCCCCGGCGACTTGCTGTTCCACCACGGCTCCTATGGCCACATCTGACGCGTCTGTGGTTAGCGCTATTCGGGCTGCCGGGTCTGGGTGAGCCAGCAGTGCTGCATCTGCTAGTGCTTTCTTAACCTCAGTGAATGTGCGCTCCCGCTCTGGGGACCACTCAATCGCATTGGAGGGCTTCTGTTTTTTTAGCGCGGCGTACAACGGTTGCATGAGCTGCGCCGCGTGAGGTATGAAACGGTTGTAAAAATTTACCATACCTAAAAATTCTTGCAACGCTTTTACCGTTTGTGGCTGGGTAAACACAGCCACTGCGCGTACTTTGGAGGGCAGCGGAACTGCACCCTCTGGGGAGACGCGGTGCCCTAAAAAATCGATCTGCGCTGCGCCAAAATGGCACTTGGCTGGGTTGATTATCAACCCGTGCGCTCCCAACCTCTGAAAAACAGTTCTGAGGTGACTTTCGTGTTCCTCCTCAGAGGCGCTGGCGACCAAAATATCATCTAAGTAGACAAAAACAAAAGAGAGGTCGTGCAAAACGGCATCCATCATGCGTTGGAAGGTTTGCGCAGCGCCTTTAAGGCCAAAAGGCATGCGTAAAAATTCAAAAAGCCCGAAAGGGGTTATTACCGCTGTCTTGGGAATGTCCTCTGGTCGGACCGGGACCTGATGATAACCACGGACCAGGTCTATTTTAGAAAAAATGCGCGCCTTGGCCAAATGCACCGAAAAATCTTGGATATGCGGAATTGGGTAGCGGTCCTGCGCTGTGGCATTGTTTAACCTGCGATAATCGCCGCACGGTCTCCACGAGCCGTCTGCCTTAGGGACCATATGGAGGGGGGAAGCCCAAGCGGACTTCGAGCGGCGAATTATGCCCAATCTTTCCAGGTTGGCGAACTCCTCACGCGCAATGGAGAGCTTAGCTGCATCCAAGCGCCGAGCCTTAGCAAAAACTGGTGGGCCACTTGTGGTTATAAAGTGCTCCACCCCGTGCTTCGCCACCTTAGCTGAAAATGTGGGAACTGTGAGTGCTGGGAACTGGTTTAGGAGAGTGTGGAACTTACCTCCTGCTGCGGCGGCGTTGGCCTGTACTGACGGCGGGGACACTAGCGCTGCACAGGGAATAGAACAAAAAGAGAGTGCATTAACCAAGCGTCTATTAGCCAGATCTACCAACAAGCCATGTGAGCACAAAAAGTCGGCGCCTAACATGTTGAAACTCACCGCCACTACTATGAAGGTCCATTCATAGATGCGGCCGTGCAAGGACAGGCGCAGAGTTCTTTCGCCAAAAGTCTTGATCGACGAGCCGTTTGCGGCTGTTGCCCCATCTCCGCAGGGACCGGCCACCCGGTCCGTGTAGGTTGCGGTGATGAAACTCCTCTGTGCCCCGGTGTCGACGAGGAATTGCCGTCCGGAGTTTGCGTCTGTCAGGTACAGCAGCTTGTTCCGTTCACCGAGGGTCGAAGCTGCTAACGACCCCCGGTTCTTGCGTTTCCCTGCTTCTTGAAGTTGCATGGCGGGACGCATCTGTGTGCCTTGTGCGCGAAGCGCTGATGGTAGAAACACAGCTCGTCCCCTCCTCTGCTTCGGGACCGCGCTGCCGCTGTTGCCGCTGGGGTCGGTTCTGCTGCCACCGGTTATCCATCGCCCCCGGCCGCCGCGCCGAGGTCTGCTGCTGCCGCTGCCGTCTCCTGCTCGCCGCATGCGTCCAGGAGCCGCTCCGCTTCCAAGGCCAGCGCGCGAAGTCCTGCTGGTCCACACACCTCATGCTGGACAGGGAGCCTCTCATGTGCGCTGGAAGAGTCCTTAAGAAGATGTGTTTAAATAAAAACGCATCGTTGTCTGCCCCGATCATCTGCAGCATGTCCTCCATGAGGACGGTCGGCCTGCGTCCTCCTCTGTTGCGCAGGTCCAGAAGTGTTCTGGCCCTCACCTCGGCTGATGGCACAAAACTCCGAATGAGGGCGGCTTTCAGGGCGTCGTATCTGCCAGCAGCGGGCGGCTGCTGCACCAGGCTCCGCACACACCGGGCTGTGCAGCTGTTGAGTCTTGCGATGACATTATGGAACTTAATGTCATCTGCTGATACCCCGTTGAGCACGAACCATGACTCCACGTGTTGGAACCATGAGTACGGGTCCTCTTGCCAGAACTCGGGGAGTTTAATTGAGTTTACGCCGGTGCGGGCGGTCTCCGGTGAATCAGGTTCGGAGAGACAATCTCCAAGCCTTTCCATACTTCTCACGTGTGGGTCACCAATGTAGAAACCATGAAATGAAGAGACTGAATGATTTCTCAGTATTGGTTTATTCCATCTCACGTCCTACAGCTCCTCTCTCAGTCAGGGAATGAAGAGGGCGAGCTGCGGTAAACCACATACCTTTATACTCTCACATCAAACACGAATCACATTCACATCAAACACAGAATTACATTCACATTTAATCCTCCCATTGTCCTCTCGGCTTCTCTGTCTGACCCCAGGAGTCAGACAGTCCCTTCAGGTCCACTCCCAGATCTTCTCACTTCTTCTCCAGTCCACAGGGGGTCCAGACTCAATGTCCGTTTGAGGCGTGATGTCAATACACACTGCGAGCTCAAAGTTCCCTCATGTCTGGGTCTCTGCCAAAGAATATGTGAGCTACATAATGTTACGCCACATCGCCTTCATCGGAACACCTCCCCAGCCCTCGTGCTGCGGGCTGAGGTGATGTCCTCAGGCTCTCAGAGAGGAGACACAAAGTGCGTGTCTGCAGCAGTTGAAGGAGTCAGTGAATGAGAGGCAGATTTACAGAACAGTGCAGCATATATACCCAACTCAGACAATACATCAAAGACATTCACAGCAGTCGATCTGGGCATTTGCATATCAGAGGTACAGACAGGATGCATGAACACAATGCATGGATGACACTTTAACCTCACAGCTGTAAACTCAGCATGCAGCGGAAAAAAACCCAGGAGTAACGAGCTGACTGTCTCTGTGTGTTGTGGGGGGGTTGAATCAACCCGCCACACACTCCCCCCCCCAGAGGACACGGCAGGGGGCCGAGACCTCGATGTTGCAGTTTGGGCAGCGAGCAGGGAAAAGCTCTGTGCAGGTGGAGGGGGAGGGGGAAGGGGGGTAGTACGTGCTGACCGGGCACGGTGAAATCGTTCGGGCCGCGCCAAAAATTGTTTGCTGCTCCGCGATGTCGAGGGGCTGTCCCGTTGAACTTGTGGAGATCACCAGAAGAAAAATTAGTCTCTGACTCCTCTCGTGGCCATGAAGAAAAACAGGAGCGGCGAGGTTGCGTAAACAAACGCAGAGGAACTTGGCGTGTTGACTTTAGGTGCGTGCGCAGCCTTAAAGCCCTCGGAAAAAGCAGACAGCTGAATCCTTTGTGCGCCGTGGCTGAAACCATCAGTGAATCCTGTGGGCGCGCTGCGCGCGTGCTTGCTTCAGGTGAGCACACAGCCCTGAAGGTTCTGCGTGCAGCTGCGCAGGACGATGGCGGTCTCTGGAGCCATTCTTGTTCCGTGCGTGTTGCGCCGTCCTCGTCACCCCCGGTGCATGTGCCGGGGCTCCTTGCGTGGGTGGGCCCGCTGGAGAGGAAACCAGGGTCGGAAACTTGGTGGAGATTGGCGCAGTCGGCGCCGGAAAACATCTATGATGAGCCGTGGCTGCAGATTAGTCACGGTGCGTTGGAGCGTTGAGGGGAGATAGACAATCTTTGTCCCTCAGGCTGTCCCGCATGGAAGCCCCGATCTCGGCGAGGGTCGCGCCATGACGTTTACTGCCGTTTAGCCGGTCTTGGGCGATGTCCGGAGAGTAACTTGCCTGCTGTGGGCTCTGCGTTGAGGCCTCCCTGAAGCCGCAGGGAGGGCAGATCAGTCGGCTGCTGCGTTCGCTCGTCGGCGGAGCATCACTGCCCGGTGCTGCGTTCGCCGGCAGCTCATTTTCTTCAGCGTCGGGTCGCCAGCGTGGCTGTCCAGACCAGAAGGTTGCGTTGCACAAAGCGTGTGCATGTTCGGGGTCACCAGTGTGCGGCATGAAAAAATAAGCAGCGATGCTGAGGTTTTAAGTTGGTTTATTGAATCATACCGCCTTCATCGGAACACCTCCCCAGCCCTCGTGCTGCGGGCTGAGGTGATGTCCTCAGGCTCTCAGAGAGGAGACACAAGTGCGTGTCTGCAGCAGTTGAAGGAGTCAGTGAATGAGAGGCAGATTTACAGAACAGTGCAGCATATATACCCAACTCAGACAATACATCAAAGACATTCACAGCTGTCGATCTGGGCATTTGCATATCAGAGGTACAGACAGGATGCATGAACACAATGCATGGATGACACTTTAACCTCACAGCTGTAAACGCAGCATGCAGCGGAAAAAACCCAGGAGTAACGAGCTGACTGTCTCTGTGTGTTGTGGGGGGGTTGAATCAACCCACTACAGTGTATATATATATATATATATATATATATATATATATATACGTATATATATATATATATATATATATATATATCCGGATCATAGCCGATCCTTCACACCCTGGTCACATACTGTTTGCCCCCCTCCCCTCAGGTAGAAGACTTCGGTCCATTCAGACTAAAACCTCCCGGCACATGAACAGCTTTTTCCCCTCTGCCATCAGACTGCTGAACATTAAGTGACTTATTGACTCTCGTGCACTATGTACAGCAGCTCAACCAGACTCATGTCATTCATCACTGTTTTTCTGTTGCATTATCGACTGCACTGTGGTACTCCACATTATCTGCTACTTGCTAATTTATTTAAAACTGCTTTGACTAGTATTACTCATTATTATTATTATTATTATTATTATTATTATTATTCTACACTTATTGCATGTTTTTAGTTTTTTAGTTTTTTTTAGTTTATCTCTTTATCTTATCATGTCTTTAATGTTGCAGCATTGCACCGAGACAAATTCCTAGTTTGTGTACTACATGAACAATGGCAATAAAACTGATTCTGATATATATATACAGTATATACTGTATATACTATATATCAGAATCAGATTTATTGCCAGTATATATATATATATATATATATATATATATATATTACAGTGGGGAAAAAAGTATTTAGTCAGCCACCAATTGTGCAAGTTCTCCCACTTAAAAGATGAGAGAGGTCTCCAATTTTTATCATAGGTATACCTCAACTATGAGAGACAAAATGAGGAAATAAAAAGTCAGAAAATCACATTGAAGGATTTTTAATGAATTAATTGGTAAATTCCTGGGTAAAATATGTATTTGGTCAATAACAAAAGTTCATCTCAATACTTTGTTATATACCCTTTGTTGGCAATGACAGGTCAAACGTTTTCTGTAAGTCTCAGGGATGGCAATTTTCCGCCGATCCGCAGATTTCCGCAGATTTTATCATCTATGTCATAATTTTGTACCTTTATCTTGTTCTCAATAAAGTTTGGAAAAAAAAAACATACGCGCTCGGCGCTTCCCCGAAGTCTCGCGATAACCCGAATGTACTCAAGCTACTGCTGTATTGTAAACAGCCCTGCAATTGGGTAGTTGCAAACGATTGGACCAATCAAATGGCTCGTATGCTTTGTCAAAAATTCATTTCGGCTTGTTCTCAGGGATGTGATTTTTCCGGTAATTCACCGAATTCCGCTTTATTTGTATATTATATGTACGTTAAGTACGTTAGCGGCTTATGGTCCACGACACAGTGAAAGTGTGCCCTTTCAGCCAGAACCGGAAGTGGCGTACGCCAGGTAGAGAGCCATTAACTCTCTGTCGAACACGCTGTATTTACGCTCACTGTAGTGCAAAGACCTGCTTAAAAAAAGGTGAGCGGCTGCCAAGAACTGGCAACGCATTGCTCTACGACGGCCGCTATGCCCATGTCCGAGACGTGAGTAATGAGCGCTGTTTTAATCTCAGAACGCCTGCTCCCGTTCAGGAGTCCAGTCGACTCTGTCCGCCGGTTTCCGTTTGAGTGCAGCGTACAGCGGCTGTTTGAGCTGGGCTGCACGGGGGAGGAAAATGAGCTGCTCAAGACTCAATGGAGATTGAAACTGGTGATCTGAAATGAATGCTGAAATTATAAAAAGTAATGGTATGTTAGAATTTTATTTCTATTATGGAATAGATAAAATTAACTGATTTTGATTTGATCAAGTGTTAAAGCATGTGATGGATAATGCTTGTTGGAATATTTACCTCCGCCAAGGAGGTTATGTTTTCATCGGCGTTGGTTTGTCTGTCTGTCTGTTTGTTAGCAAGGAAAAGTGATGGACGGATTTTCATGAAATTTTCAGGAAAGGTGTGCAATGGCACGGGGAACAGATGATTAGATTTTGGTGATGATCTGAGAGTGCATACCTCCACCAAGGGCTTTTTTGTATTTGTGCAGCAGGATTACACAAAAACTACTGGATGGATTTGGATAAAATTTTCACCAGAGGTGGTTCTTGGGCTAGAGAGGAACCCATTATATTTTGGTGATGATCTGAGAATGCATACCTCAGCCAAGGCACTTATCTTCTCACAGTGTGTTAGCAACAATACTCCAAAACTGATGGACAGACTTTGATGCAATTTTCACCACAAGTGGCTATAGGCCTACACACGAAACCATTACATTTTGGAGTTGATCCATGACAAACGGAAGGAGCCTTGGCGGAGGGATGCGCTCTGAGTGCTTTTCTAGTTTAGGAATGCTATCTTCTTGGAACATAAGTCAATATTATACAGTAATAAGTGGCATTCAGCTGTTTGTTTTATGTCATGTAAGCACAGTTCTGGTACTTAAAAATCATAAAAACCCAGGAGCTTCGAGGAGCGAAGTGACAGTAAAGGTGAAAATTGGCTCAAAGTTCAATGAAGTAACAGAAACACTTGGACAGTTTCTGAAGAAACCAGAAAAGGAGATGAAGTTCAAAGTTCAGAGACTGACACAGCTTGCTGCCAAAAGGAAGAAAGTTTCACATTAGAAGTGACTTGGTGACCAGTGTAAATAGTGTAAAAAACTCTAATAGAACTGTTAAATATGTTGGACTAAAGACAGTGAGACAACATTGAAGAAAAAGTAAGTTAACTTTTCATTAAATTTAATGATTTATCTAAGTCTAGTATTTCATTTTTTTAATCGTTTTTTTCAGTCTAAATTACTTCTGTTTTACTGAAAACCTCCCAGCTTCAGGGGGGCTGCGCCCCCCCCCCCGGCCCCCCCGTAAGTCAATCGACCAAATTAGATTTCAGCTGAAATCAGAATTTCCTGTTGCCATCCCTGAAGTCTTCACAAGGTTTTCACACACTGTTGTTGGTATTTTGGCCCATTCCTCCATGCAGATCTCCTCTAGAGCAGTGATGTTTTGGGGCTGTGGCTGGGCAACACGGACTTTCAACTCCCTCCAAAGATTTTCTATGGAGTTGAGATCTGGAGACTGGCTAGGCCACTCCAGGACCTTGAAATGCTTCTTACGAAGCCACTCCTTTGTTGCCCGGGTGGTGTGTTTGGGATCATTGTCATGCTGAAAGACCCAGCCACGTTTCATCTTCAATGCCCTTGCTGATGGAAAGAGGTTTTCACTCAAAATCTCACGATACATGGCCCCATTCATTCTTTCCTTTACATGGATCAGTCGTCCTGGTCCCTTTGCAAAAAAACAGCCCCAAAGTATGATGTTTTCACCCCCATGCTTCACAGTAGATATGGTGTTCTTTCTCCTCCAAACACGACAAGTTGAGTTTTTACCAAAAAGTTCTATTTTGGTTTCATCTGACCATATGACATTCTCCCGATCCTCTTCTGGATCATCCAAATGTTCTCTAGCAAACTTCAGACGGGCCTGGACATGTACTGGCTTAAGCAGGGGGACACGTCTGGCACTGCAGGATTTGAGTCCCTGGCAGCATAGTGTGTTACTGATGTAGCCTTTGTTACTTTGGTCCCAGCTCTCTGCAGGTCATTCAGTAGGTCCCCCTGTGTGGTTCTGGGATTTTTGCTCACCGTTCTCGTGATCATTTTGACCTCACGGGGTGAGATCTTGCGTGGAGCCCCAGATGGAGGGAGATTATCAGTGGTCTTGTATGTCTTCCGTTTTCTAATAATTGCTCCCACAGTTGATTTCTTCACACCAAGCTGCTTACCTATTGCAGATTCAGTCTTCCCAGCCTGGTGCAGGTCTACAATTTTGTTTCTGGTGTCCTTTGACAGCTCTTTGGTCTTGGCCATAGTGGAGTTTGGAGTCTGTTTGAGGTTGTGGACAGGTGTCTTTTATACTGATAACGAGTTCAAACAGGTGCCATTAATACAGGTAATGAGTGGAGGACAGAGGAGCCTCTTAAAGAAGAAGTTACAGGTCTGTGAGAGCCAGAAATCTTGCTTGTTTGTAGGTGACCAAATACTTATTTTACCAAGGAATTTACCAATTAATTCATTAAAAATCCTTCAATGTGATTTTCTGGATTTTTTTTTTCTCATTTTGTCTCTCATAGTTGAGGTATACCTATGATGAAAATTGGAGACCTCTCTCATCTTTTAAGTGGGAGAACTTGCACAATTGGTGGCTGGCTAAATACTTTTTTGCCCCACTGTGTGTATATATATATATATATATATATATATATATATATATATATATGTGTGTGTGTGTGTGTGTGTGTACATATGTATACTTGCTGCTCTTGTTGTTGTTTTTTTTTTTTCTCTTGCCTTCTGATTATTGCTCTGAGTGTTGCTATCCCTATGCTGTTGCAATCCTGGAATTTCCCCATTGTGGGACTAATAAAGGCTTATCTTATCTTATCTTAACTGTTATGAACATGGGAGTGAATAAATATGCTTGCTGTCTTCACCTGCAGGTTTATTAAAGCTGTCAGCATATCCAAAATGACAAAAACTAGCCAGGATATTCTCCAGAAAATTCTCAACAGTAGACTGCATGTGCACACAACGGAATGCCAGGGCTCAATAATAGAAGAGAATAAGAATAATCCCAGGTATCTTTTCAACACCGTAGCCAGGCTGACAGAGTCAGCACTCTCACCTCAAGTCCATCACCACACCCCTCCTAGACCCGCTGCAGTTTGCCTACCATGCTAACAGGTCTGTGGACGACGCAGTCAACCTGGCCCTCCACTCCATCCTGCAGCACCTGGACTCCCCGGGAACCTACGCCAGGATTCTGTTTGTGGACTTCAGCTCCGCATTCAACACCATCCGCCCCGATCTGCTCCAGGACAAGCTGTCCCTGCTCAACGTGCCTGACTCCCTCTGCAGGTGGATCACCGACTTCCTGACGGACCGGAGACAGCATGTGCGCCTGGGGAAGTCTGTCTCAGACTCTGTTAGCATCAGCATTGGATCACCCCAGGGCTGTGTACTTTCCCCCCTACTCTTCTCCCTTTATACCAACTCCTGCACCTCCTCCCACCAGTCTGTTAAGCTGATTAAGTTTGCGGACGACACCACCCTCATCGGGCTCATCTCCAACGGCGACGAGTCCGCCTACAGGAAAGAGGTGGCCCAGCTGGTGTCCTGGTGCAGCCACAACAACCTGCAGCTGAATGCTCTGAAGACAGCAGAGATGATTGTGGACTTCAGGAAAGTCACATCCCCCCTGCCCCCCCTCACCATCACAGGCTCTCCCATCACCTTTGCAGATTCCTTCCGCTTCTTGGGCACCACCATCACCCGTGACCTCAAATGGGAGCCAACCATCAGCTCCCTCATCAAAAAGGCCCAGCAGAGGATGTTCTTTCTGCGGCAGCTGAGAAAGCTCAAGCTACCCACCAAGATGTTAGTGCAATTCTACACGGCCATCATCGAGTCCATCCTCACCTCTTCCATAACTGTGTGGTACGCAGGAGCCACTGCCAGGGACAGACTAAGGCTGCAGCGCGTCGTGCGCACTGCTGAGAAGGTGATAGGCTGCAAACTCCCATCTCTCCAGGACCTGTACATCTCCAGGACTCGGAGGCGTGCTGGCCGGATCATAGCCGATCCTTCACATCCTGGTCACGTGCTGTTTGCCCCCCTCCCCTCAGGTAGAAGGCTTCGGTCCATTCGGACTAAAACCTCCCGGCACATGAACAGCTTCTTCCCCTCTGCCATCAGACTGCTGAACACTAAGTGACTTTTGACTCTCGTGCACTATGTACAGCAGCTCAACCAGACTCATGTCAATCACCACTGTTTTTCTGTTGCATTATTGACTGCACTATGTGGTACTTCACATTATCTGCTACATGCTAATTTTTAAACTGCCTTGACTAGTACTACTCATTATTACTAGTATTATTATTATTATTACTTATTATTACTTATTTTTCTACACTTATTGCACGTTTCTAGTCCTTTAGTTTTTTATTTTATCCCTTTTTCTCATTATGTTTTTAATGTTGCAGCATGGCACCGAGACAAATTCCTAGTTTGTGTATCACATGAACAATGGCAATAAATCTGATTCTGATTCTGATTCTGATTCTGATTCTGACTCTGTCAATCCTCGCATCCCAACAGAGCTTTTTTAGTCAGGACTTTTTGAACTTTTTCATTCATAAAATTTTATTTATTAGAGATAAGATCAGTCAGATTCTTCCCACCGTAAACTTAAGTACAGCAACTACTACAACTCCTTCAAGTGATATCTGTTTGGATAAGTTTACTCCAACTGACCTTTTAGAGTTAGATAAAATCATCTCATCCAAGCCTTCAACTTGTCTTTTAGACCTTATTCCTTCCAGGTTATTTAAGATAGTCTTCCCATTTATTGGTAGCCGTATTCTTCAAATAATCAATTCTTCTTTAACATTTAGGTCATATACCGCAGGCTTTTAAAATTGCTGTAATTAAACCCTTACTCAAAAAGCCAACGCTCAATCCAGGAGTTTTAGCTATCAAACAATCTCTAATCTGCCTTTCATTTAAAAAAATCTTACAGTTGTTGCTATGCAATTATTTGACCACTTGCAGGGAAATGGTTTATTTGAACTGAAACAGCCTTAGTGAAGGTCACTAATGACCTCCTTATGGCATCTGAGAATGGACTTGTTTCTTTACTTTTCCTTTTAGATCTTAGTGCAGCCTTTTGATGCTGTGACGTAGGCAAGGTTCACACAAAGAAGAGGAGCAGATAGTTGTGACGAACAGGCTTTATTCACACACACCCTGAGCACAGACAGGAGGGGAGGTCATTCTCCCAGACCTCGGTTTAAATCATGGTTATACAACATGTGGTACATCTTGCCCTAATCCTGCCTATAAACACTGCTGTGTCATTATAACGCAGTTATAATGACACAGCAGTATAATAACTCAGTAATAACATTTAATACACACATACAATAACGTCCTCTGTTGCAAAGCATGCTGGGGAAATCGCTGCCCCCCCCCCTCCCCAATACAGCTCTGACGTTACAATGCCCCCCTCCTGGACTGGTTTCTGTCCCCAGAAAAATTAAAGTCCAGTTCAAAAGTCCAATACAAACTCATCCAGGTGTCGGGGCAGCCTTCGGTCCCGGCGACCAGCACGTACAGGCCTCCCAGTGTCCATCTGAGTCTCGGTCGGGGTATCTGATCGGGATGAAGGCTCCGGTTCGTCCACCAGCGGGGCGGATGGCTGATATGGGGCGAGACGGTCACGATGAAGGACCACAACCCGGTCCCTTTTCCTAAGCCTCACCCTGTACACCACATCCGACAGTCTCTGCAGAACCACGCACGGTCCCAACCAATGGCTCGCCAGCTTCGGTGATCGTCCTCTTTTCCTCTCAGGGCAGAAAACCCAGACTCGATCTCCCGGTGCAAAGTCCCTCCCCTGGCAGTGGGAGTCAACGCACGCTTCTGCCAACCCCCCGCCGCTGCCAGGGCCTCTCGAGCCAGTTCGTGCACCGTGTGGAGACGTTCTTTCAAACAAAAAAAATAATCCAACCCGGGTTTTCCCTCCACCTCCAGCTCGGGGGTGGGGGGGGGGACCGAATATCAAATCCACCGGTGTGCGCAGCTCGCGTCCAAACATGAGCGCTGCAGGGGTGCACCGAGTAGATTCCTGAGCTGCCGTCCGGTACGCCCACAAAACAAAAGGCAGATGCAGGTCCCAGTCTCGCTGTCGTTGGTCCACTAGGATAGTGAGCTGGGTGGTGAGGGTCCGGTTGAATCGTTCGACCAGGCCGTCGCTCTGTGGATGCAGCAGGGTGGTCCGGGTCTTCCGGAAGCCCAGCCTCTTGCAGACCTCTCCGAAGACCTCCGCCTCGAAGTTCCGACCCTGGTCGCTGTGCAGCTCCTCCGGTGCGCCAAACCGACAGAACATTTCATCCACCAGCTTTGATGCCGTCGTAGCGGCGCTCTGGTCCGGGACCACGTACGCCTCTGGCCACTTAATGAAATAATCCATCGCGACCAGCACGTAGCAGTTCCTCCGGTCCGTGGTCGGGAAAGGGCCCAGGATGTCCACTCCCACTCGCTCCATCGGCGCTCCCACCCGGTGCTGCTGCAGGGGAGCGTGGGATCGCTGAGTTGGCCCTTTCTGAGCTGTGCACGTGTCGCAGCGGTGAACGTGGAGCTCCACATCCTGATGACAGCCGGGCCAGTAGAACCGGGCTCGAAGGCGCTGCAGCGTCTTTGTCACTCCAAAGTGGCCCGCTCCTACTGCCCCATGAAACAGCTGGAGTACGTTGTGCCGGAGTCGACGAGGAACCAGCAGCTGCCAGACGTGCCGCTGCCCAGCTGGAGTCTGCCACTGTCGATACACCACGCCCTCGTGGCAGCGGAGGTTGGCCCACTGGGAGTGCAGGGCCTTAGTCTCTGGGTCTAGCGGTGACACAACCTCCCAGGCAGGCCGCTGTCCTGCGTCCAGCCACTGCCGAACCCGAGAAATGACCGGGTCTCTATCCTGCTCGCTCTGCAGCTGCTGCGTGCCAAGGACCTCTGTGACGTCATCGCTGGGGGAGGCTGCCTGATCATCCGAGGAGGGGCTGTGCGTCGCTGTGTGATTCCTGCTCGCAGCGGCCTGGAGAGCAGCAGCCCGTGGGACGGCTTGGTCTCGATCTTCAGCCCGTTGGCAGTGACGACACTCCTCTGTTGCACAGGGGCACCGAGACAGCGCATCAGCGTTGGCATGGAGGCGGCCTGCCCGATGCACAATCTGGAAATCATAATCCTGCAGTGCCTCCAGCCACCTCGCCAACTGTCCATCTGGTTCTTTGAAGTTTAATAACCAGGTCAGGGAAGTGTGATCCGTCCTGAGCTGGAACCTCCCCCCGTACACATACGGGCGGAAATGACGCAGTCCTTGAATGACAGCCAACAGCTCTCTGCGAGTCACACAGTAGTTCCTCTCGGCTCTGCTGAGAGTGCGGCTGAAGAAAGCGACTGCCTGCTCTCCATGTTCTCCCTCCTGGGATAGCACCGCCCCGATGCCCTGGTTGCTGGCGTCCATGTCCACGATGAAAGGGCGGTTCGGGTCAGGTTACTGCAGGACAGGGGCTCTGATGAGCACTGCGCGAAGCTGGGAGAAAGCAGCAGCACAGCTGTCACTCCACTGGAACGTGCATCCTTTCTGCGTCAGCTGATGCAGCAGGCTGGCGATGGTGGCGAAGTTTTTCACAAACCTCGTATAATAGGAGGCCAATCCAAGAAAACTCCTCAGCTCTCCCACGTTCTGCGGCACTGGCCAGTCTCTCACTGTTGCCACTTTTTCTGGGTCGGTGGCGACTCCCGCTGCGCTGACGGTGGCCCAGGAAAGTGGTCTCCCGCCGGAATAGGTGGCATTTTCTAGGGTGTAACCGTAGCCCCGCCTGTCGGATGGCATCCAGCACCTCTCGGAGATTTGACAGGGCGCTGTCAAAATCAGCTGCATGCACCAGTAGGTCATCCAGGTAAACAACGCAGCGACTCCAGGGCACATGAGCCAGCACTCGCTCCATCAAGCGTTGAAAGGTGGCCGGGACATTGCAAAGTCCAAACGGCATCACTTTAAACTGGTACAGTCCCTGCCCGATGGAGAAGGCTGTTTTTTGGCGGGCCTCGGGTGACAGCTCTACCTGCCAATAGCCGCTGTGTAGATCCAGCGAGCTGAACCAGCTGGAGCCGGCGATGTGGTCCAGCGCGTCATCGATGCTGGGCAGGGGGTAGGAATCCTTCCGGGTGACGTCATTCAGTCGCCAGTAGTCCACACAGAATCACCACGACCCGTCCTTCTTCTTGACCAGCACCACCGGCGCCGCCCAGGGGCTGCTGGAGGGCTCAATAACATCTGCCTCCAGCATTTCTCGCACTTTTTGTTCTGCCGCTGCCCGCCTTGAAAAGGGCAGCCGGCGTGGGCAGAGTTGAATCGGCCTGGTCTCACCGGTGTCGATCTCGTGCTGCACCAAACCGGTCCGGCCGCATTCCTCATCCTTCGCGGCGAAAACACCCATAAAACAGTCCAATAGCTCCCGCAGCTGGCGTCTCTGTTCCGGGTCCAGCCCGCTGCAGCTCCACTGAAATAATTCCTCCACCGCCTGCTGCGTCTCTGCTGACATGTTAACCCCTCCCCTTGCTGTCCCTGTGTGTGTTCGTGCTCTCTCTGCCCGCGCTGGTGGTGTCATCGTGTCCAGTCCTCGCGGTGGCCCGCCCGGTCCGGTCCGTCCTGGTGGTCCCTCGATCGCGCAGGCCCCCATGTTCCTTCTCTGGTTTCTGCTGTGGAGTGTGATGGTCCGGTCTCCCAGTTGGAGGGACGGTCCGGTGGTGTCAATCTTGGCGTTCCAGGCTGTGAGCAGGTCTAGTCCAATAATACAGGGGTCTTGGATGTCAGCCAGCCAGAATGGGTGTCTTATGTTCTGACCGGCCACCCCCACCATGAGAACTCTCCACCCCCTCAGTCTGGTGCGCTCACCGGTAGCCGTGGTGACACAGCGCTCGGTGGGTTCCCACCCCTGTGGGGCCATCTTGTTCGTGCCCGGCAGCACACCGGGTCGGACCAAGGAGATTGTAGAGCTGGTGTCAATCAGGGCCCAGATCGACGTCTTCTCCAAGCTGCACTGTAGATAGATCCCTGGAGAGTGTCCAATTCGGCCCACGCGTGGTGCCGGCTCCTCAGGGGAAACATCTGCGGGAGGCGGCCTGTCCCCTTTCACGCCACCTCGCTCTAGTTTAACGCTGGCGAGGGGCCAGTTTGTCGTGGGGTGGGTGCGGGGCAGTACCGTGCGATGTGTCTCAGCTCTCCGCAGCGGAAGCACCCTTCCTCGTGCCGCCGCGGCCATCTTCTCCGTGGACGCGCCGCCATGGTCTGCCGTAATTCCTCCTCTTCCTCCTCGCTCTCATCCGTGGCCTGGAAGGTTCTTTGACTGTGCGTTGGCGCTTCAATCGTGCGATTCATTAGCGGCTCCACCCGCTCTGCTTCTGCCACTGCAGTCTCCCAGTCGCTCGCGGCGTGGATCCATACGTGGCTCTGGAGCTGGGCTGGGCGGAGACCTTCAATGAAGTTCCGGATGGCGAGCTTCTCTACCACCTCCGGTGCGAAATCTGGGTAGCTGCGCCGGGTTAGCAGCCGTATGTCTGCAGCATAGGCTCCTAGGCTTTCCTGGTTGCTTTGACGGCAGCGGGTCAGCTGCTCCTGGGCGTGCTCAGTGTCCGCCGTTCTCCCAAATCGTCTCCGGAGTGCTCCTTGTAGCGCTGGCCAGCTGTAGCGCTCCTCAGGCCGGAGATCCGAGAGCGTGCAGAGAGCCCTCCCTTCCAAGGCCAGCGCGACTTGCACGGCGGTTTCCTCTGGTGACCAGCCGTTCAGTGCAGCGGCCAGCTCAACCTGGGTCAGGTAGTCATCCAACGGGGTCTCACCGTTGAATCGGGGGATCTTGGCCCGCTGCCGGACGGATGGGACGGTCGCCTCCTGATCGATCGCCACTCCTGATCGCCGTGGGATTGCCAACCCGTCCTGCCCTGAAAAGGGCGGGATGCGGGGCTGGTTTGCTTTGCTCTGCCCGCTTTGCCTTGAAAAAGGCAGAGGGCGGGGTGCGCTGGCCCCGTCAGTCCCGCCGCTTCGTTTGTCCCGGCGAGCGGCTCCCTGAGGTGGTGTCTTGGTCCCATCGTCTGTCGTCAGCTCAGCAATGAGTTGCTCCAGCTGCTGGATCTCCATTCTGATCCTGGCTTCCATCTGCTCCATCCCACTTCTGACACCAGTGGGACGTAGGCAAGGTTCACACAAAGAAGAGGAGCAGATAGTTGTGACGAACAGGCTTTATTCACACACACCCTGAGCACAGACAGGAGGGGAGGTCATTCTCCCAGACCTCCATTTAAATCATGGTTATACAACACATGGTACATCTTGCCCTAATCCTGCCTATGAAACACTGCTGGTTCATTATAACGCAGTTATACACACATACAATAATGTCCTCTGTTGCAAAGCATGCTGGGAAGCATGCTGGGGAAATCGCTGCTCCCTCCCCCCAATACAGCCCCGACGTTACAGTTGTTTGTGGCTGCGCCTTGCATGGCAGCGGCTCCTCTGATTCTAGCTGTGAGGAACATTGTAGATCATAGGGATGAGAATCCTCCGCGGATCCGAGGAATTCCTCGGATTTGATCATGTCTAGGGTCATTCTCGTGAATCGTCTAAATTCGAGGAGAAAATTTTAGGGGGGGGGGGGTCTGGCGGCGAGTCGTATTTTCGATCAGCTGTGAAAATCCACCGCGCAGAACGCGCTACCCAGCGAGATCAGTAATGTAATGTAACAAGGCCACTGATAGGCTGATACTTATTGAAGCAACCAATCGGCGATGTTGTTAGATTTCCTTTGTCATATCGGGATAACACACGGAGCGAAATGCAAGTGGCGGACAGTTCAATCAGTTCAATCAACTGAGTTTTCCCGATTTCGTCAAAATGGTGAACCTAAAACTCACGAAAGACAACAAAGCAAGAATTTTAGAAATCGACAAAGGGATAAAGAACAAGTTTCGTTGGGAATGGCTTGAAAAAACTGTCAATGACTGTAAAGATCGGTAAAAATACTGAAGTTGTGGTTGAAAAAATGGCCGACTTCATAACGAAATGCGAAGTACCAGGGAAAGCCCAGTGTGTTTATTGCAACGATTTCTTGAGTTATGGATCTCGTGGTTGTGTTGCCTTAGTTGAACACTGTTCAAAACAGAAACATCTCAAAATTGTGGCTACAAGGAGATTGAACTACTCACTCGTGCTGCATTCAAAACGATCGATGGACACGGTCAAACTCAGATGCCAGTCGATCAAAGTTCATCACAGTCGCCCCCGATTACAGCAATTAGTGATCGGAAGACACATTCCGAGGTAAGATTTTTTTTTCTCGTTTAAGTAATGTACTTGAGAATTTTCGCGTAATGAATTTGTTATGAAATAGCATGTGTAAGTTGTGATGGCATGCCTGTTTTGAAACACTAATTGCATTTGAATGCTGATTAGCGATTGTTATGTTATTACATATTTTCTCACAGTTTGAATTTTGAATATAATTTATCATTTTTTGTTTCACTAGGAGTAGTTACATAAATGCATGTGTAAGTTTTTTTTTTTGTCACGGGTGGTGATGGGTTGCCTTTCCTAAGATATCTTTGCTTTTATTAGTAAACATAATTTCTTTATGGTCATTGCATAAAAATATTAAACATCTTTTAGGTTTTACTTACTTTCTTAGATTATCTTTCAAATATTAACCTGTTGAACTCTGTTCAACTTCCCTAAAAATGCCTAAAAATAAAATGCCCAAAGTAAATCAAAAGCTGTTCTTCAACCCTTTGCAGCATCTTCATGGGGTTGGTCTCATTTAAAAGAAAATACTCTGAATTTTTTGGCAAAACAGTCATAATCTCTCTAAGTGCTCCTGCCACTGAGTAACTGGAAAGTTTGCCTGGGTGTTTTTTAGATACAGATGCTTGCAAATAACATACAGCTGTCAGATACTGGCTGGAAAACACAACAGAAATGTAGAACCAAGTGTTTTCAAGCTCAGGTCAAAATTTTGTAAAAATACCACCAAAAATGAATATATTACACAGCTTTTTTCTGAGGTTGTAACAAGGCTGTGTCTGTACTGGAAGACCGGAAATACAGCTTTTTTTTTTTTTCAGTGCGCACTGAGACGCAGAGATGTGACCGCCCGCTGAATTCACAAGAGTTCAAGGGGTTAAAATATACTGATATGCAACTTTTTTATATTCCTAGTAACACTAACAAATGCACACATTAATAAATCAAAATGTTTGCAGAATGTCAATATATTTTAATAAATGAGTGATGGACTTGGTGATGGAATTTTGTTAATATTTATAATTTATTTTACTTAGTTAAATTATTTTGACTATTCTAGAACTATGTAAATGTAATTCTGTGTCAGTTCTAAACATATTAGATGTAGTAAAATATAATTTAGTATTATTACATCAACATACTATTCAGATATTATAAATTTAATACATATGTACTGTGTTTCACTTTATTTTGTGGTTGAAAAAATGGCCGAAATGCGAAGTACCAGGGAAAGCCCAGTGTGTTTATTGCAACGATTTCTTGAGTTACGGATCTCGTGGTTGTGTTGCCTTAGTTCAGGGGTGTCCAACCATGTGCCATGGAGAGCCAAGACCCTGCAGGTTTTACCTCCAACCAGTGTCTTCAACAGCAGATTTCAGTGAACTTCTTCCCACTGATTGCTGATAAGTGAAAACACTTGCTGAAGAGACTGGGTAGAAGAGAAAACCTGCAGGGTCTTGGCTCTCCATGGCACATGGTTGGACACCCCTGCCTTAGTTGAACACTGTTCAAAACAGAAACATCTGTGTGCCAACTTCAAAAATGCAGCAAGTGCCTACAGGCATGAAAAGGAAAAGAAAAGGAAAGAGAAGGAAATGAAACAGAAAGAACTCGATCTTCAACATGATTCTGTGGCAAGCAAGGCAGCCATGAAAAAGAAGAGAGAAGCTGCAGCTAAACAGGCACTGCTTGCCCACAGAAAATCAGAGAAGAGGAAGGCTACAGAACGGCTCCAGGCTTTGGTAGCCAAGAAGAAAAAATTGCACAATTAGATGTGAAGAATACGTTGACTTGTACATAAGTTCATAGAGTAGTAGCACAGGCATGTAAATATGGAAGTGACATTTTCTGTTTCTCAATAAAGTGTGACACTGAATCAAAACAGTATTGAACATGATTACACATGTGATGCAGCAGCAGATTAAAAAGATAAACTATAAATGCATTTGTACTTACTTGTAACTTTAAATATAAGTCCACATTTGAGCATTCTAAAACACCAGATTTCGTTAGCTTCGTCCCCCAAGACCCCCGGCTAAGTTTCCTCTTTTTTTCAAAAACCCCATTCTCATCTCTGAGATCAGAGAAACGTCATTTTGTTCTACTGTACATGATTGGCTGTTGTTCTGTGTGTAAATCAGGAGCGGACAGGAGTCTTCTACATGCAGCCAACAACTCAACTTTATTACTGAACTTGAGGTTTAGATACAGAGTGGGCCGTGGCCGCCTGACGTCACCCTGTGGGTGGGCACGGCTTCACATACACACACATTCTCACACACAACAGCTGGATGGACTGAAGGACCATAAAGTTGCTTCTTCTTCTATTTCTCTGTTCTTGTTTGTTTTCTTGAATACAAATAAAGCTGAAGTATTAAAAAAGCTAACCGCGGCAACATCCGGGCACGTGATCGGATATTTTTAAAAAACTTATTTACAGCACGTTCTGTTTTTCTGTAATAAGTTCATTTCGACTTAATGCAGTGTTAAATGTTTCTAGAAAAACGTAAAACAAAAGACAGTTTTTTTGTGTGTGGATGAACGTCACTCATGTGACGTCATTTTGACATATGCGTTCCTCCATTCAAGCTGGCGACGAGTCCAGAGGAGCTTTGAGGCCTGAACCGAGACTTTCTGGTAAAACTGTTCAAAAGACTTTTGTTGGTCACCAACAGATGTGAGGAATATTTGTGAGAGACAACGAAGCTGACCCGGAGAAGGTTCTGGTTCCGTTTCTGCTTTCAAAGAGGATTTAAAAGAACGGTGAAGCAAGCTAAACCCAGCTAGCTTCACTAGCTTAGCCGCTGTGCTCTGGAGGACCGTTTCAGCTGTCCAGCTGTTTTGGACATTAGCTCTGTGGTTCAGCACGTGATCTGGGGTGCGAGTTTGCGGTGAGCACGCGCATGTGTGTCAGCTGAGGTGGTGCAGCCTGGAAGACCACGGCCCAGGAGGTCAGAACACTCACAGGTCTGCTAGGCTGCATCTAAAGCAGGGGTGCAATCATGTGCCATGGAGGGCCAAGACCCTGCAGGTTTTCCCTCCAACCAGCGTCTTCAGCAGCAGATTTCACTGAACTTCTTCCCACTGATGCTGGTCAGTAGTGATGGGTCCATGAGGCGTCATGATGCATTTCGACACATTGCAAAACTGTATTGATACTGTGTTGAAACTGTGTTGCTGAATACTGACACCTGCTGGACCTTAAAAATCCCTACAGTCAACCTAGTTGACAGACTCAACTGACACTGATTTGATGACCTAGTTACCTCCGCCAGGAGGTTATGTTTTTGCCGGGGTTTGTCTGTTTGTCTGTTTGTCTGTTGGTTAGCAAGATAACTCAAAAAGTTTTGGACGGATTTCGATGAAACATTCAGGCATTGTTGGAAATGGTACAAGGAAGAACTGATTAAATTTTGGGGATGATCCGGATCACCGTCCACAAGAAAACCGCCATTACGGAAAATGCCATTTTCCTGAATAACTACTGAACCACTAATCCTATCATTGTCAATCCAATTGCTAGTCATATGTTTTCATGGTCAAGGAATCTGAAAACGTACACACAAACACTGTATGGCGGGAACTATGGCCGCCATTACGGAAAATGCCATTTTCGTGAATAACCACTGAACCACTAATCTTATCATTGTCAATCCAATTGCTAGTCATATGTTTTCATGGTCAAGGAATCTGAAAACGTACACACAAACACTGTATGGGTGGAACTGTGGCCGCCATTGCGGAAAATGTCATTTTCGTGAATAACTACTGAACCACTAATCCCATCATTGTCAATCCAATTGCTAGTCATATGTTTTCATGGTCAAGGAATCTGAAAACGTACACACAAACACTGTATGGGGGGAACTGTGGCGCTTGGCGGAGGTCTGCGCTCTCCGAGTGCTTTTCTAGTTTATACAATAATATACTGCTAAAAAAAAACAAAACTGTCCACTTAGGAAGCAACACTTCCGCTTCTGAGAGAGAGCAGACGCTTTCTTCCCTCTCCCTCCTAATCCTCTCCCTTCTGATCCCAGCTTGCAATGTCACTCTTCTCCTGGCTGAATCTTAATCCAAATGGAAATTATGGATCTGGAAAGCGGCTTATATGCGATTGTCACCACTTTAAAAGAAGAAGATCGGGTCAGGGGGAACCCAAGGGAGACTCATGGCATTGGAATTCATGTGTCTGTGTGATTCGACTGAGATTGAACTGATCACAGGATCTTCTGTTTGGCCCCTGGAGTTTTCCTAGTGTATCGAAATTATCTGGGTGAGCTAATCAAATGCGGACCCCGGCGTAGCTCCCTTAACAAATTCAACAATTCGTCCAGCTGGGGGGAGCACTGACTGTCAGCGGCAGGATTAACATGGAATTTACTATCTGGCATGCATTGAAGAGAGAACGAACTCTCTGGACATGTTTTACCTATGTTTCGGTAGGTGGATAACATCTGTGGATCGCTGAGTGCTCTCCAGAGAATGATCTAAAGTATGATTCAAGCCTGTATGAAATTGAAGCACAGAATCGAAGAGAGAGAAATTTTTTATTCTCTGAGTGCACTGTGCAGATTTGACCTTGTGTTTTGGTGCCCTTGTTTACATTCCTCCTCGATGAAGATAACGCCGGAGAAGTGGCTTATGTCTACCCATACATCAACAATCAGTTGTTGTCGTCAGCGGATTGGTCTCTCAAGGACAATGCCCATGTGCCTTCTGCAAGGAAGAGGAAAAGAGAGATAGACTCTGATCTCTGGACTTGTTTATAAGTCACATGATTATAACATCTATCCACTGCCAGGAGGCGCCCTCTGCTGCTCACTAACAACTGTTACACTCACACTACACAATGACATGCAAATATACACACACTGCTCTCCCTCCCTCTGATGTGTGATTGTATCTATTGTCTGCTAATGTGCATAGAGGGTTTTTTTCTGTGTAATCAAAATTTGGCTCATGAGCTTATATGAGCTTATACGAGCGTGATTCTGATAACTATGTTTTTTCTCTCTGCCTATTGTGTTTCCCCCCCTTCCCCCCTTTACCCCCACTGCAGACAGGCGCCTTTATGGCTGCCGTGTCATTGGATGCGCCTAACGTGCGCGCCCAATGTCAAGTCAAATTCCTTGTGTGTTTACTTGTAAATATACTTGGCAATAAAGCTGATTCTGATTCTGATTCTGATTCTGAACACTGACAATCAGTTTCACCTGCTGTTGTGTGATTTTGTTGTCAGCACATTCAACTATGTAAAGAACAAAGTATTTAATAAGAATATTTCATTCAAATCTAGGATGTTTAGTCCATCCATCCATCTTCTACCACTTTTCCGGAGGTCCGGGTCGCGGAGGCAGCAGTTCAAGCAGAGAAGCCCAGACTTCCCTCTCCCCAGCTACCTGCTCCAGCTCTTCAGAGGGGATACCAAGGCGTTCCCAGACCAGCTGGGAGAAAAACTTGACCCCGGGGCAGACCCAGGATGTTTAGTGTTCCCTTTATTTTTTTTGAGCAGTATTTAATTTAAGTCATTGTATTTTATATTGTATTATTTCATATCTTCATTTTAATTTCAAATATCATTGATATTTTTAGATACAGTCAATAAATAATGTGAACATGTATCATAATGTGAAAATCTAAGTGAACGTGTTGTGAATGAAGATGCTTGTGGACTGGGATTTTTATTTTTTTTTTTTACAAATTTTTATTAAAAACAAAAAAAGCTTTTCCATCGTTTTGAAATTGAGTCTGTTATGCTTTTTTGATACAACTTCTCCAGCTATAGAAAACACCCGCTCACACGGCACGGATGAGGCTGGAGTGCAGAGAAATTGTAAGGAAAGCTGAAAGAGGTTTGGATAGATGGTCTTTTGGTTGTCCCAGTATCTCATAGGATCCTGGGACCTGGCAATATTGCCTTCTGCCAGGTATCTCTGCACCTCCTGGATGGCATCAGCTGTGGCACTTTTGGTCTGCCTGCCCACTTTGATGTCGAGATGTTGCCAAAGGTTAGCTAAAAAACAACAAATTGGCATTTTAGTACATGATTTCCAAACAACAACAAACAAACAATGCTGAATAACATGGCTGAAGTGGGTGCAGACAGCTGCTGTGAAGACGGTCCCGTCTAAATTGAGACTATGTGCAATGCAAATTGAGTGCCGAATTTGGAGCTGTCGAGTGGATGCAATCATGTTTGGTGCTGCGTCAGTCATAACACTTTACTTTATTGGTTATGGCCCAGTCCTCCATCATGCCGCTTTTGACTTGGGCCAAATTGTCAGCAGTGTGACTTTGTGGAAAGTATTGCACTCCCAACACAGACGTACACAACTGCAAATTCTCATTAATGTAGTGACGGGTAAGAGCCAAGTAAGCCTCCATGTTCACAGATGTCCACATGTCAGCTGTTATACTCACTGCCACAGCTTGCTGTACTTGCATTTTCACTTGTTCCCGTTCCTCCTCGTACTTTTTGGCCACCATTTGTATGATGGTCTGAAAATTACACCAAGTCGAACCAAAAGCAAATCAATATATTTAAATTAAAGATTAAATAAATTGGATATATCAACTACTACTTTAGATAATTTCCACAAACCTTTCTGGTTGGCAAAATATATGAGGGCTGAAGGGCCTGAATCAGTTCCCTGAACCCTTCACTCTCCACAATGCTGAGGGGCTGGCAGTCCTTCACCATGAAATTGAGCACAGCTTCAACCAGCATCTGCTTCCTGGAAGCTTGATGGTTAAAAATGAAGTAAAAAATAAATTAATAGGAATTAATTCTCAATAAAGCAACGGTGAGTAAGTAGTAGAAGGGCTGTATACCTGAGTCTCTCCTGGGTGTATCCGGGACTTCATTTTCATTCCTGGCCCTATAATGTTTCAGCATTGAGGAGGTGCTTTTGTTTAAATACGACAGCTCTGTCGAACAAATGCGACATTGAGCCTGCAGAAAATATGAAGAGTAAACTAAGAGTCACTTTCAAATGAATTTGAATTCAGATAAATCAAGTGGAAACTCTGAGAGGAACAGGATGAAACAACAAGGAAATTAAAACAAAGAAAATAGTATTTTAAAAATACTATTTTTAAACACCTTATTTTCCGATATCAGATCAAAATGGTCCCACACGGCAGAAACCTTTCTTTTTCCTTGAGGCTGCTCGTGCTCCATAATTTGTGATAAATTTGCACAAGGACCGTCCGCAACACATACGAGAGTCTTTGGGCAAATGCATCCCGTTGACAGATGCGCTTCCTTATAAACGCTGGCGCGTCAGTGTTTCGACGCGCTAACGTAAAGCGAGACGCACCGACACGCACCGAAACTGGGTTTCGCTCTATGAGCTCGACGCATGCGCCGACGCATCGGTGTTGCCAGACCCATCACTACTGGTCAGTGAAAACACCTGCTGAAGAGACTGGGTAGAAGAGAGAACCTGCAGGGTCTTGGCCCTCCATGGCACATGACTGGACACGCCTGATCTAAAGGCTGATTTATGGCTGCTTTGGTTGGGGTTTACCGTCAAGTCCCCCCATAACCAACTCGCCCAGCCAGTTACAGCCTCCCCATAACCAGCTCGCTCCATGGCCAACTCGCCCCACAACAATCTCTCCCCAAACTCGCCCCATCAAGTGACGGCCTGTGGTGCTGCACAGCCAACCAGTCTACTGCTTGGCCACCAAATGGGTTTTTGTCTCCCAACCGGCCTGAGCAGCTTTTTTTCAGCGCTTGTGCACTGCGCTCTAGAAAAAAAAAAAAAAAAAATTCTGTGCCTTGTGTCCCAGCTACAGCTTTTCACTCACAGCTCAGCACTTTTTTCCTGTGGTCAGACTTTCTACTTAGTTTTTAATAGCACTCTCTAAACATCAATGGACAAGAACCGTATTCTAGCATTGGTAGCCGCTCTGGATGCAAAGTATAATGAGACACTGGCGTTTGTCAGATGCCCATCCGGGGTGAGTTTGTTGTGGGGCGAGTTGGCCATGGAGCGAGCTGGTTATGGGGCGGCTGTAACTGGCTGGAGCGAGTTGGTTATGGGTGGACTTGACCGGGTTCCTTGGTTGGACTCTCACTGGTGCCGTTTGCCTTGTTCCGTGCTTGAGTGTCATGGCGGTCAGCACAGACGTACTTAGATTCAAGCAATATTACATGAGAGGAAGTTACGTTATCGTGATTGTAGTAACTGCGGCTGTGATACGTCTAATGTTGTCCATGTAGCGGAGGTACCAAGAAAGATGGGAGATCAAAACGTGGCCATTACACCGGTAGCTAGTCGATGGCTCGTAGTTAGCATGCTAGCAATTTCTTCGGCACACTTCACTCGCTTTTCTTGCCATTTTCAGATGAAACAAAGAGTCCATCACCACAAAAATGTTGTGGTTTTACCGTGTTATCCTCGTTTTTGCTTTTCTCCACATTGTCCAGGTCAGCTGATGAAATTCTTGCACACCGGGAGGTTTCCATGGAAACAGCCTGGCTTCTTCCTCTCTCCTCCTCCTCCTCTTCTGTTGACCATTAATAATTTAAGTCAAATGTTTTATTCAGAGAAATGTCCATCGTTTTGCCGTATTCCATTAATATTGCCTTCAAGGTCCAACCAGGAGTCGACAGTAAATAACGGGAACTAATTAATGGTTCCTAGAAGACCTTTGAAGTGGAGTGATCCATATCCAGTGGAACTGGAGTGCAGTTATCTGGGATTATAAGAACTCCTGGAATCCCTGTTGTCCAATCAGATTGCTCGGTTAGAACTAACTGTTGTATTATATATTTTGTTGTGTGACACATATAATGAACTCATATTCCCCACATATGCATGACTGCATGTGTATTGGGGGCTTCACGTCTCAGAGGACAAAGGAGGTCTGGACCTGCAGAGACCTACAGGAGATGACAAGGAGATGTGAGTTCGGGCCTTTGTCTTGGAGAGGAGGCCCCAGTGGGAGTCCCGGAACATCGAGGGACAAGAGACAATAGGAGAAGATCAAAGAGGCATTGTGACTGAGGTTATGTACCATGGATTGTATGTTTGCATAAGCATCATGTGACTTAGGTTGTGTGGCTTCTGCAGGGTATAAGAAGTGTGATACATGATTGTTCAGCCTCTTCTGTTTTTTGAGAGATTGATAGAGGATGTGTGCTTTCAATAAAACTGATCCTGAGAAATAAACTCAGTCTCATCCTTGAACGCATCCTCTACACTGGTGACCTACGACAAATTATGGCCGGTGACGACCTTCACGCACCGGACTCGTCAGGAGCCAACCGGGCTAACGCAGCTACCGCAGTCCAGCTGCCCGATTTCTGGCAGCACAGCCCGCGCTCCTGGTTTACCACTGTGGAGGCGCAGTTCCATCTTCGGGGAATTTCAGCGGACACAACGAAGTTCTACCATGTTGTCGCAAAGCTGGACAGCCTCACAGTGCAGCGGGTGGAGAGCCTGACTAACCACCCACCACAAGACGACAAGTACGGCGCATTGAAAGCCGCCCTCATCCGTGCTTTCACCCCCTTGCTGGGAGAGTGAGCAGAGAAGCTCCTGGCGTTGACTGAAGGCGAGGCAGACAGGCCGGCGGACCTGATGGCGAGGATGCTAAACCTGAGAGGCGATGATGACGACAGTTTTATCTTTGCCCATCTTTTCCTCAGAACACTACCGGCAGCGGTGAGAGTCACCCTGGCCAGCTCACAGCTGCTGACCAACCGAGAGTACCACGAGCTGGGCCAGGAGGTACAGCGACTCGTCGACGCCCATAGACGGCACACGGCCACGACGGCGGCAGCGGAGCTGAGCGCATCACCGGGAGATGGCAGGAGGCCAGAGGCTGCAGCACCGGATTCGCTGACGTCAGCAGCGGCCGAGACCAGGAGAAGCGGGGCAGATGGCGTCCTCTGCTTTTATCATCGACGTTTCGCCGAGAGGGCACGCAAGTGCATTCCACCGTGCCGGTTCAAGTGCTCGGGAAACGCCAAGACCGAGAGTCGGTAGCAGCTGCTACTCTTGGCGCGAAGAATAAGCTGCTCTTCATCACAGACGCGAAGTCAGGGAGGCAATTCCTGGTGGACACAGGCTCTCAACTGAGCTTCATCACGCCTTCCTACGCTGACCGGCTGGCGCCTTCCAGCGGACCCCTGGTGTTAGCGGCGAACGGCTCGACGATCAAGACCTTCGGGGAGAAGACCCTCCCCCTGTCTTTTCACGGTCGGACATTCGAGTGGACCTTCGTCGTAGCTGCAGTCAGTAATAATATGTTAGGTGCTGATTTTTTGTGCTCAAATGGTTTATTGGTTGATCTTGCTAATAGACGTATGGTTAATGTCTTTTCACTCCATTTCCTGTACAGCTCGGGTGGCCTTGCCTACTGCACATCCCAATGTCACAGCTGCGGGTGGTAAGTTTCAAGCACTACTCACTCAGTTCCCAACACTCACGGTCCCAACGTTTTCGGCGTCAGTAGCTAAACACGGGGTGGAACATTTCATAACTACCACTGCCCCCCCCCCGCCGTTTTTGCAAAAGCTCGGCGCTTGGACCCAGCTAAACTGGCCATTGCGCGTTAGGAATTCGCCAACCTGGAAAAACTGGGCATCATTAGGCGCTCTAACAGCCCCTGGTCTTCACCACTGCATATGGTCCCCAAGGCTGATGGCTCGTGGCGGCCTTGCGGTGATTTCCGCAGGTTAAATAACGCTTCAGCACACGACCGCTACCCGATTCCACACATCCAGGATTTTTCGGCGCATTTAGCCGGGGCGCGCATCCATCCATCCATCCATCTTCTACCGCTTTTCCGGAGGTCCGGGTCGCGGAGGCAGCAGTTCAAGCAGAGAAGCCCAGACTTCCCTCTCCCCAGCCACCTGCTCCAGCTCTTCAGAGGGGATACCAAGGCGTTCCCAGACTAGCTGGGAGACATAGTCTCTCCACCGAGTCCTGGGTCTGCCCCGGGGTCTCCTCCCAGTGGGACGTGCCTGAAACACCTCAAGTGGGAGACGTCCAGGAGGCATCCTAATCAGATGCCCATACCACCTCAACTGACTCCTTTCAATGTGGAGGAGCAGCGGTTCTACTCTGAGCCTCTCCCGGATGACTGAGCTCCTCACCCTATCTCTGAGGGTGAGTCCAGCAATCCTACGGAGAAAGCTCATTTCAGCCGCTTGTATCCGCGATCTCGTTCTTTCGGTCATTACCCAAAGCTCGTGACCATAGGTGAGAGTAGGAACGTAGATTGACTGGTAAATCGACAGCTTTGCCTTAGAACTAAGCTCCCTCTTCACCACAACAGACCGGTACAACGTCCGCATCACTGCAGATGCTGCTCCAATCCGTCTGTCGATCTCTCGCTCCATTTTCCCCTCACTCGTGAACAAGACCCCAAGATACTTAAACTCCTCCACTTGGGGCAGGAGCCTGTCCCCAACCCGGAGAGGACAATCCACCTTTTTCCGGCTGAGGACCATGGACTCGGACTTGGAGGTGCTGATTCTCATCCCAGCCGCTTCACACTCAGCGGCAAACCGTCCCAGCAAGAGCTGTAGGTCATTGCTGGATGAAGCCAACAGGACAACATCATCTGCAAACAACAGAGATGAGATCCTGTGGTCACCAAGCATGACACCCTCCATTCCCTGGCTGCGCCTAGAAATCCTGTCCATAAAAATTATGAACAGGACCGGTGACAAAGGGCAGCCCTGGCGGAGTCCAACTCTCACTGGGAATGACTCCGACCGAGTGTTGGCAATACGAACTAAACTCTCACAACGGTCGTACAGAGACCGAATAGCTCGTAACAACAAGCCCGATACCCCATACTCCCGAAGCACCCCCCACAAAAATCCACGATCATATGGATTTTTATGGATTTTCATAGCGTTGATCATATGGTTGCTAGCTGCCCAATCAAAGCACAGCAGTCATTGGGAAATGCCTCCTCCGCGAAAGGAGACGAGGGAGAGCACAGCCACGCTGCCCCGACCAACACAGAGGCCACTCAGTGAACAAGGGATGGGATGCTGAGGCAGCTCAGAGGCCAATCAAACTGCTTTGACAAGGAGGAGGGAATCACAACTACCCTTCTATCTGTTGAGGCTGCTGGGCGCGCATTTTTTCTAAAATAGATTTGGTGCGCGGTTACCACCAAGTCCCAGTCCGCGCTCAAGACATACCCAAAACAGCGGTAATAACTCCTTTTGGGCTTTTCGAGTTTTTGCGCATGCCTTTTGGACTCAAGGGTGCCGCGCAGACGTTCCGGCGCATGATGGATGCAGTTTTACGCGGCCTCCCTTTCGTGTTCGTCTACTTGGATGATATTTTGGTAGCCAGCGCATCCGAAGACGAACACGAAAGCCATCTCACAGCGGTTTTTCAGAGGCTAGCAGAACACGGGTTAATAATTAACCCAGCGAAATGCCAGTTCGGGGTGACACAAATAGATTTTTTGGGGCACCGCGTTTCTCCAGAAGGAGCAGTCCCGCTGCCCGATAAAGTACGCGCAATAACAGAGTTTCCCCAACCTCAGACAGTCAAAGCATTGCAGGAATTTTTAGGAATGGTTAATTTTTATAACCGTTTCCTCCCCAGCGCAGCGCAGCTCATGCAACCATTGTACGCGGCACTTAAAAAACAAAAACCTGCAAATAACATTGAGTGGTCCCCGGAGCGGGAGCACGCATTCTCCCAGGTCAAATCAGCCCTGGCGAACGCTGTTTTGTTGGCACACCCAGTGCCTACGGCTCGTATGGCGCTCACCACGGATGCTTCCGATTTAGCGGTGGGGGCAGTCATCGAGCAGTTTGTGGCAGGGAGCTGGCAACCTCTCGTGTTTTTCAGCAAAACCTTGCGCGATAACGAGCGGAAATACAGCGTGTTTGATAGGGAGCTGTTGGCCCTGCATTTGGCCATCCGCCATTTCCAGTTCTGGCTGGAGGGGCACCGTTTCACCGCGTTTGTAGACCATAAGCCGCTAACGTTTGCTATGGCCAAGATTTCAGAGCCTTGGTCAGGCCGGCAACAAAGACAGCTGGCCGCGATATCGGATTTCACCACCGATATTCAACATGTCGCAGTCAAACATAATGTAGTGGCAGATTGTCTTTCACGTGCAGTAGCAGCACCAGGCTCCCTGGGGGGCAGACTCGGCGGCCGTGGCCGTGGGCCAGGTTTGTGGCGCAGAAGCGCTCGCAGCCCTGGTCTGCGTAGGCTTGGATTACGCGGCCATGGCCGCGGAGCAGGCTAGTGACGTGGACGTGCGCGCGCTCCAGTCTGGACCAACAGGGTTAAGGCTGGAGCACAGGGTGCAGCAGATAGGTATGCCCCCCCTAATCTGCAACGTCTCCATGGGGCGCCCTCGCCCCATAGTTCCAGCCGTATGGCGCCGCTGCGTTTTTGACTCAATCCATTCTCTGGCACACCCGGGGGTGCGCACATCGATTAAAATGGTGGGGGAAAAATTTGTTTGGCTGGGGTTGCGTAAACAGGTCAAGGAATGGGCTGCAGCTTGCGTAGCGAGTCAACGAGCCAAAATACACAAGCACACTAGAGCCCCTTTGGAGCCCTTTCACATTCCGGCTAAACGTTTTGATCATGTGCATGTCGCTCTGGCCAGAGGTGGTCCCTCTGGCATCAACTACAGCAGCAGACGTTGCACGCGCGTTTCTAACGGCTTGGGTTGCGCGTTTTGGAGTCCCGTCGGACATAACGTCTGACAGAGGTCCCCAATTCATTTCCGAACTTTGGTCATCCATGGCCCACAGCCTGGGGGTGAAAATTCACCGCACCACCGCGTATAACCCCCAAGCTAACGGTTTGTGCGAACGCTTTCATAGGTCATTGAAAACAGCCCTCAGAGCGTCTCTTACGGATACAAATTGGGTTGATAAACTTCCATGGGTTTTATTAGGGTTGCGTTCTGCACCTAAGGAAGATTTGCAAGCCTCTCCGGCTGAACTAGTTTTTGCTCAACCCCTCCGTTTGCCGTGCAAATTCCCTCCGGACAACCCCGCACCAAATTGCCCCCCTGCTCAGCTGTTGCAGAGCGACACGGGATCAAACACCCTTCCTGGCCCAGTTCATCACAGTTTTCTGCACGTTTTTGTGCCTAGTGCTTTAAAAAATGCAGAATTTGTTTTTGTCAGACACGATGCTCAAAGGCCAGGTTTGTGACCGCCTTACGACGGGCCCTTCAGAGTGTTGGAGACAGGAGAGAAACATTTTTTGCTTGATTTGGGAGACAGAAAAGAGTTGGTCTGCATTAACAAACTCAAACCCACCTTTGTTTTGGCTGATGAACACGTGCAGCTGGCCAGGGCCCCCCGCCGTGGCAGGCCGCCGGGAAGACATTGTTTCAAGCCACCACAGGGATGCACTAATGACTCTGATTCACAGATGCAAGGAGCTGCTGCAAAAGGAACAAAGCCCACTTACAGCAGATATGGCAGGAGGTTAAAGCCCAAGCAATTGGGGATGGAATTGTGATATGTTGTGATATTTCCTGCTATTTGTGATATGTTGTGATATTTTCTGCTATGCATTTCAGAGTATGTTTTGTCCTTGAATAGACGTTTGGGAGGGGTTATGTGGCGCATATAATGAACTCATATTCCCCACATATGCATGACTGCATGTGTATTGGGGGCTTCACGTCTCAGAGGACAAAGGAGGTCTGGACCTGCAGAGACCTACAGGAGATGACAAGGAGATGTGAGTTCGGGCCTTTGTCTTGTCCTCCTCCCCCCCTCCCCTTGTCATCAGTGAGCAGGACGTGCACAGACAGTTCTCCAGACTGAACCCGCGCAAGGCCCCCGGGCCAGACGGTGTGTCTCCTTCCACCCTGAGACACTGTGCGAAGGAGCTGGCTCCTGTCTTCACAGACATTTTTAACACCTCCCTTAAGCAATGTCACGTGCCGATCTGCCTCAAATCCTCCACCATCATCCCTGTCCCCAAGAAGCCACGGATTACTGGACTTAACGACTACAGACCTGTAGCGCTCACCTCTGTAGTCATGAAGTCCTTTGAGCGCCTGGTCCTGTCTCACCTCAAGTCCATCACCACACCCCTCCTAGACCCGCTGCAGTTTGCCTACCGTGCTAACAGGTCTGTGGACGACGCAGTCAACCTGGCCCTCCACTCCATCCTGCAGCACCTGGACTCCCCGGGAACCTACGCCAGGATTCTGTTTGTGGACTTCAGCTCCGCATTCAACACCATCCGCCCCGATCTGCTCCAGGACAAGCTGTCCCTGCTCAACGTGCCTGACTCCCTCTGCAGGTGGATCACCGACTTCCTGACGGACCGGAGACAGCATGTGCGCCTGGGGAAGTCTGTCTCAGACTCTGTTAGCATCAGCATTGGATCACCCCAGGGCTGTGTACTTTCCCCCCTACTCTTCTCCCTTTATACCAACTCCTGCACCTCCTCCCACCAGTCTGTTAAGCTGATTAAGTTTGCGGACGACACCACCCTCATCGGGCTCATCTCCAACGGCGACGAGTCCGCCTACAGGGAAGAGGTGGCCCAGCTGGTGTCCTGGTGCAGCCACAACAACCTGCAGCTGAATGCTCTGAAGACAGCGGAGATGATTGTGGACTTCAGGAAAGTCACAACCCCCCTGCCCCCCCTCACCATCACAGGCTCTCCCATCACCATTGCAGATTCCTTCCGCTTCTTGGGCACCACCATCACCCGAGACCTCAAATGGGAGCCAACCATCAGCTCCCTCATCAAAAAGGCCCAGCAGAGGATGTTCTTTCTGCGGCAGCTGAGGAAGCTCAAGCTACCCACCAAGATGTTAGTGCAGTTCTACACGGCCATCATCGAGTCCATCCTCACCTCCTCCATAATTGTGTGGTATGCAGGAGCCACTGCCAGGGACAGACTAAGGCTGCAGCGCGTCGTGCGCACTGCTGAGAAGGTGATAGGCTGCGAGCTCCCATCTCTCCAGGACCTGTACATCTCCAGGACCCGGAGGCGTGCTGGCCGGATCATAGCCGATCCTTCACATCCTGGTCACGTACTGTTTGCCCCCCTCCCCTCAGGTAGAAGGCTTCGGTCCATTCGGACTAAAACCTCCCGGCACATGAACAGCTTTTTCCCCTCTGCCATCAGACTGCTGAACATTAAGTGACTTTTTGACTCTCGTGCACTATGTACAGCAGCTCAACCAGACTCATGTCATTCATCACTGTTTTTCTGTTGCATTATCGACTGCACTATGTGGTACTTCACATTATCTGCTACTTGCTAATTTTTTAAAACTGCCTTGACTAGTACTACTCATTATTACTAGTATTATTATTAGTAGTATTATTATTATTACTTATTATTACTTATTTTTCTACACTTATTGCACGTTTTTAGTCCTTTAGTTTTTTAGTTTATCCCTTTTTCTCATCATGTTTTTAATGTTGCAGCATGGCACCGAGACAAATTCCTAGTTTGTGTACTACATGAACAATGGCAATAAATCTGATTCTGATTCTGATTCTGATTCTGAGAGGAGGCCCCAGTGGGAGTCCCGGAACATCGAGGGACAAGAGACAATAGGAGAAGATCAAAGAGGCATTGTGACTGAGATTATGTACCATGGATTGTATGTTTGCATAAGCATCATGTGACTTAGGTTGTGTGGCTTCTGCAGGGTATAAGAAGTGTGATACGTGATTGTTCAGTCTCTTCTGTTTTTTGAGAGATTGATAGAGGATGTGTGCTTTCAATAAAACTGATCCTGAGAAATAAACTCAGTCTCATCCTTGAACGCATCCTCTACAGTTGTATTGATTGTATTTTGTTGAACAAGGTTCTCCCTGTTCTTGTCCCTCGCAGGCAGCGTGTGTCACGCACGTGGGTGGAGCCCAGACTGGAAGCTGCTACGTTTTCACTGCAGGGTGTGGATGGTGGAAGCTCGGACTGTGGGATATGACCAACGTTTCACGTCAACATTTACAGTAAGTGATCTGATTTGATGATAACTATATATATAATCTCACAATATACATTACCTGTCAACTCTATAATTTATAGAAAAAGAAAGCTAGAAAGCTTTAGGTGAAGAGGAGCTTCATCTTTCAGCAGCCTGTTGTTGGAGGCATGCATTTTAAAAATGAATTAAAGGGTTGTAGTTAATTGGTGAAGAGTGGCAACAAAATAATAAATAGTTTGGAGAATCTCCTCAAATTAATGTACAGTTGAATAGCTGGAACTGCTCACCCACACTACAGTGACGGGGCTCCGTGAAGCCGGGGCAGGTGTGACCGCTGGAGCTTCCTGCCCGGTGTTGTGGGCAGAGAAAGAGCCCCTCTGCAGAGTTTCCACCACGGAGTCTGTTGTTTTCAAGTATTCCAGAGGAAAATATCCTGCACTGATGAACAGACACGAACAGCCTCAGCTGGTGGGAGGGAGAGCAGTCGGAAAAAATCTGCCAACCTTTTTAGCTGATCATTTGTTTAAAATACAGACATAAACTTCACTCGGTGTCATCACCGGCTGAGGTCATAACGTCAGGAACAGCCGGTCAAAGAGCTGCAGATTTACAGAAAAACAAAACTTGTGTGTGTGTGTGGGGGGGGGTGCACATTCACATGAAAAACATAGGACCAACCAGCTGCAGCTGTTATTGTTGCTTGGCAACCTGTGTGGTCAGCTTGTCAGTAGCGAGGTTATAGTGACAGCCCTATACTGTATATATATCCCAGGGCTGCGCCATAGGACAAAAATTTCATCTCGCGATATAAGTCATCTCGCATCATGATAACGATATTTATCACGATATACATTTTCTGTAAATTCTACAGTTTAATCACATCAAAACGACCATTTCTATTTTTACATGCACCTTTTTCCCTCATAAGTTTGCAGTGTTGTTATAAAATAGTTTTTAATGAGCATTTGAGACTTGATTCTCATAAATTTCAAGTTTTCTTCTAAATCATTTCATATGAATAAAAAATAAACATCAATAAATTAAATATTTACTGAGCCAGAGGAGAATAGCAAAAAAAAAAATTTAAGAAAATTTCTGAAAATGAGAAACTTGCCCATCGCTGCCATCTACAGATATAAATTGGCTGTTAGTTTAAACCAGGGGTCACCAACTAAAACTGCAAAAGGTCTGATAAGTCGGTCCTCCTCCCTAGTGATGTTAAAACCGAGGCCTCATGAAACAACGAGCAACTTTGAGACAATCGCTTCATGAGCGACACTGTTATAAACATCTAATAAAGTCTGCCATCTGTAGTCCCTGAGTCCCTTCAAAGCAAAGTATTTGCAATGATCCATGAATTTACTTCCAACATCTTTTATTTAAACAAATGGAAGAGAAATCTGACAGATGGACAAATATATCTCAAAATGTGCTTTTAGGAACTGCCATCCTTTATTGGACGTTCTTTCAGAAGACCACAGCTGTCTCCAGACAGGCCAGTATCATTTAACTTGCTTTCACACATTATTTTATTAAGCTCATGTTTTGGCTGCTTTTATCTCCGTATTAATTTTTAAAGACAAAAACGCAGAGAAGGAGAGGTGCATGTCGGGCGACGCAATAGGAACACATGTCGCTGCTGCATCATCACCATCACAGCTGCGTTGGGTCGACGCGGGTGCATAACTTACTCTTCACTTTGAACTAGGGATGCAAGTTATCGATTAATAAATTAATCAGTAGTTGATTCACCTTATTGATCAATTAACAATTAATTGATAAGCAATTTTCCTCAGAATCTGAATTTCCCTCAGTACAGTCTATCTTTAACATAAAAATTTTTACTGTTTTTGATATACTGAATAAAACATGAACATCCTGTTCCTCAATGATTTATTGTACCATTTGCATGTTTTTACTACAGACAATGGCAGGTTTTATAGTTTAACAAATTTAGTTCTGTATAGTGTCCACTATGTGCTGGTTCTTCTCAGTAATTTACAATTGTCATGATCTTAATTTATTAAAAAAAAAAAAAACTGTTACCAATATCAAAAAAAGTATCTTTTTTTAGTTATATTAAAAAATAACTTTGACATTCTAATTTACTGAGGAGCACTAGTAGACTGTTTCAACAGGAAAATAAATTGGGAGTTGCTTCATCTGTTGCATGTTCAACACTATCACAGTACCCCGGAAATCCAGACAAACCCAGAATGATCTGGGCTCCCTCTGCTGTCTGTTACCTCAGTGGGAACATGAGTCTGGTCTGCTTTCCCGTCTAGCAGTGGGTTGAAGACAGCAGGGATGGGTTTTTACGCTCATGTAGTCTCTGCCTTGCTCTGGTCCGTTTCTCCGCCCTGCTGATTTGAAGCAGGCTGGTGGAGCTTCAAGCTCGCCTGCCATTGGAACTTGTGACTCTCCGACGTAACCCGGAAGGGCGAGTTTTATCGCTCTGCACAGCACATGTGCTCTGGGAGCTTGGCATCTTCTTCTGCCTTTTTCTTTCATTTCGGTTGAAGGGCGGTAGTGGGTGATTGTGTGCGCCCCCACCTGGACAGCAACACCACTGCAATTCATCGAATAAACTCCCATAGACAGCATGCGCATGACATCACATGACATCACAATCCAGGAAGTAATGATGTTTTCTCAGCACTGAGTGGCAAAAAGAATGTGTGCCACCATTGGTTTGAATCATTTGAATGCAGCAAAAAAAAAAAAAAAAAAAAAAAAAAAACACCTAAAATGAGAACGGGCTGGTTTTATCAACTTTTGAGGCAACATGTTTGAAATCTTGTATATGCTCTAATTTTTAATTTTTAGATATTTTTTTAAAATAATTTTTTTACAGTGTAAAGCCACCCAGAAAGTCTGGTTTTGTTAGTTAGTGGCTAACCGTGGATTAGCCTAGCTTAACGTAGCTTTCCGGCACAGTCGGTAGCACCGACTTGAGCAGACGCCTCAACTGGATGCTTTTCTAGGTGCCTATGATATAATGGGTACTGCAACTTTGTCTGAGGATTCCTTTGGTTTTCAAGGCATTCCAGCTAACACTGCTACTGGTATTTCTGCCACTTTCCATGGATTGCTGCAATCGGCAGAAGCATCTGGAAGGATACGGGTCAAGTGGACCCCTGACCAAGTGCACACTCCAGGTGAGCACCCCAAGTGGACCTCGGGATCCAATCTGTACATGTATAAGTACATTCTCAATCCAGTGATTTGTAAATGCAAAGAAGGAGAACAGTGTAAGGTCACCCAGAAAGTCCGGTTTTGTTAGTTGGTGGCTAACCGTGCATTAGCCTAGCTTAGCCTAGCTTCCTGGCACAGTCAGTAGCACCGACCTGAAGAGGAGACTTTCCTGCCTTTTAATGCCTTCAAAGCACATGTAAAATGGGAAGAGCTGTTCTGCAATTGACTGTTCAAATAGATTCTGCAAGAAGTGTGAGCTATCCTTTTACAGACTACCGAAAACTAAAGAAAGGAGAAGCAAATGGGTTGCTGAAATCAGCAGAAGCAACTGGAATCCATGCACCGAAACGTGGCTTTGTTGTTCTCATTTTGTCATAGGTATGTTGGATTTGTTCACTGTAAAGAGGATGGTGATTTATTAGCTTATTAAAGCCATTCACCGGCTGTGTTTTACCTGCATAATTAATGAATAACTGTTAGATGTGGGGAAAAACGTGAAATGATAGCTAGCTAATGCTAGGTTAGCTAACGATAGCAACATTTAAAAAAAAAACACAATAGTAACAATATATATACAGTATATACCTGTCCACAGACAACCAGAATATCCATATGTGTCTTCGTTACTTTAATTTTACCTACAAATCCTGCCTTGAAGTATGACCAATCATCCAGGCTTTTAAATGCTTTCAGGCTCTGCTTTGTATATTTTCCTGGTGTCGAAATTAAGTACATATAAATATCAGAAAAATGAATTTCTGGCCACTAGTGGATATTAGCGGATCACTGATTCTTTTGAAAGCTATGAGGGTTGCTGTTGAGTCCAACTGCCTTATGATTCTATGCCCAAGCGTAGAATCATTTGTATTCCTCTGTCAGCGTTTTTACAGCTACACATAGCCATCTTTGATTTGTTTTGCCACTCAATCCGGAAGGAGGGGGGCATGGCTGTAAGCGAAGTGACGTCATTGCATGCCCTCCATTGAAAAGGAGTGCTGAGTGCTGAGTTATCAATTTATTGACAACTGATTTAATTTGGTCAACTAAATTCTTATCAACAGTTAGTTGAAAGTCAATTAATCATTAACATCCCTGCTTTGAACTGTTTCCGACTTTGCTCCACTTCTTGCTGAGCTGGAAACAGAAGTCAGGCTGAGCCATGCACTGAATGCTGGGATATGTCAGGGCCACAGGGTACTCTTCATGTAGCCTTCGTTTTCGGGGGTTTGAAGGCTGCATTTATTGGCTGCATGTGAAGGAGCCCACGGAATGGGACAGCCTTTAATGCAGCGCAGTTATTTATTTATTTAGCGAATGCAAAGTCCTTAAGCCAAGCAGTTGCCTCCTGGTTTGCTGTATGGAGGGTGTGTAATCCTCCTTCCAGTCTTTGGAGCGGGCAAACCTCTATGATGTGTTCCATTGTTTGCTCCTCTCCACATGCGCACAGTGGGCTTGGGATACTGCCCCATCTGTGAAGGCTGGCTAAGCAGGGCACATGTCCAGTCCTGAAGCGATTAAGTGTAGACCACTGTCTCCTTTGGAGGTTGGTGCCCGGGACCTATTGGTTGGAGTTTGTCACCAGGTGTTTGTTTGGGACCTCCTTGGTCTCCCATTCCACTTGCCAAGCTGTCTGGATGGTAATGTCAGCTGGGGGAGGGTTTTTCCAATTCGGCCGTCTGGATGAAAGTTGGGCAGTGGATGGGGTATAGATATCTGCATGGATTGGTAAGTGAGGAGAATCTTTAACTTTTTGGAGCATCCTTTGAGTTAATGCTGCTCGCCGGATGTGTGGAGGGGCTATGTTTGACAGTACAGGGAGCCAGGGGAGTGGTGTTGAGCGGATTGTTCCAGTTATAGTTCCCATGGTTGTGTTGAGCTGGGTGTCTACGTGGTGGGTGTAAGATGACCTGGACCAGACAGGGGCACAATATTCTGCTACAGAGTATGAAAGGGCTAGTGCTGAGATGCGCAGGGTGGAGGCTGCCGCCCCCCATTTTGCACCAGCGAGCTTGCAGAGCAGGTTGTTTCGTACCTTCACTTTAGCAGCTGTCCCCTTTAGATGTTCCTTGAAGGATAGGGTCCTATCAAGGGTCACTCCAAGGTAGGTTGGATTCGGGGCATGCTTAAGCTTGAGTCTGCTCAGGTGGATGTTTAGTTCTCTGGCAGCTTTTACATTGTGGAGATGGAATACACTGGAGACGTTTTTTGCTGGGCTTGGTTTTAGGTGCCAGGTTTTGCAGAACTGGTCCAGATTGGCAAGATCTTCGGTGAGCACCCGTTCCAGTGGCTCAAAGTCTGGTGCCTGGAGTGCCAAACAGATGTCATCTGCATAGATGAATTTGCGGGATTTTGTAGTGGGCAGGTCGTTTATGAAGAGGATACTTGATACTTCACTGTCCAGATACTTCACTGCAGCGCAGTGAAGTATCTGGACTAGTAATGCACACTTGGAGGATGCAGAAGCTGAACTGAGACACAGCCACTAACTTTTGCTGACTTGGTCTGACTGGAAGGTCTAACGTGATCTGCACGTTTCTGCAGGGTGGAGTAAAAATGCAGCACAGTAAAGTGGAACAAGTTCTACTTCAAGCAGCACCTCTGGCTTTTTGTAAATTAAAGATTATTTGTAAAAACTTTATTACTTAACTTAATCCTCGCCTGGCCAGTTAAGTGACCATTGCAGCCAATCGTCTGAAGGCAGGGTGTAGGGTTTTATATGTGTAGTTTATGATTGATACAAGTTATGCTGCCTCCTTGTATTAAGTTAAGCAGTTCCCATTACAGCATTTCATGTAAGGGAGTTTGGCTCCCTCTAGTGGTGTAGTGAAAGCATCGTTTTGAACTGATACACAAAGTGTTGGACATGCGCAGTAATGATATAACCGGAGAACGGAGCAGAACGTCACTCATTGTACGGACGCTGTGGTTGTTGTTTAATTATCGGCGCCTTGGACATCATTAGTCCGTGAGTATCTGCATGGTTTGACAGTGTTAACAGCTACAATGAGAACTGCATGGTTGCATTGGTGTATTTAAGCGATCTGACTCTAGTCCTACCAGTCATTGTTACCAAGCTAAGCTAGAGCTAACGCTAACATGTGCTAAGCTAAATACGGTGACCATATCATTGACGGCGTGTATATGTTTACTTTGTTGCAGTTTTACACGGATGTAGGAACGAATGCAAACGGATGTAAAACCCAAAAGACGAGTGTACATCACGTTGAGTTCCTTGTGGAGTAGCTTCAATAAACGAGATAAAAGGAAACATCTTGTCATCATTGAGGCCTGCACCACACGTGTTAGCTTGCTGCTTACTAGTCA
The DNA here is from genome assembly GCA_020510985.1 of Pholidichthys leucotaenia. Taxonomy (NCBI): domain Eukaryota; kingdom Metazoa; phylum Chordata; class Actinopteri; order Cichliformes; family Pholidichthyidae; genus Pholidichthys; species Pholidichthys leucotaenia. Next base: position 3,252,832 of record CM035836.1, read on the forward strand.
AAAACTGGGAAACTCGATGGGAGAGCAGTAAAGTAAAAGGACTAACAGCGCGGCGGGCCCGATAAACAAACAACAAGCAGCAAATGAGCCTCAGGGCAGGAGAGCAGCACCAGCCAACTCCCCAACTCAGAAGTGGAGTTATGGAGACGGAACACACAGCTCCCTTGGCTACAGCTGCACGAGCTAGCTCATTATACTCACGTAGCTTCAAGTCAAGCAAGGCTTCTTCAGCTACCTCCTCAGCCATAAGAGCTAGAGCCAAAGCAGATGCTGCACGAGCTGAATTAGCTTATTCAGAGAAAGAAGCAGCCCTCATCACACAGAAAGCTAATCTTGAAGCACAGAAAGCTAATCTTGAAGCACAAATGCACATTTTGAACCATTAGAAGGCTGTTGCAGCTGCAGAAGCTGAAGCCGCGGCCTATGAAGAAGCAGAGGAATGTGCAAGAAGTGAATTCAGCCAAGCATTAATGGACTTGCCAGTTGGCTCAGCACAACACACATCTGAGTATGTACAGAAACACTTTGATGTGCGCCTTGAGGAAACTCCATTTAAAACTGATCCAGCCACCCCCTCTAAGATCCAGTGTGAACAGTTTGAAATGGCCACAAATGTATCATTCATCCCATCTAATGCCGTAGATGGTAAGAGTAGGGTCAGCGTCAACATGAAGGAGCAGGGAGCTGCAGAGACAATTAATCCCCCAACGTTACGACCCTATTATGCCCCCGCAACACATTATGCCGAAGCACAAAGCATTCAGGATCTGACCAAATATCTCACACACCGGGAGATGTTGAGCACGGGACTCCTACAGTTTGATGACCTCCCAGAGAATTATTGGGCATGGAAAGCATCTTTCCAGAACGCCATTCAAGACCTCAGCCTCTCACACCACGAGCAATTGGATCTGATGATAAAATGGCTTGGCACAGAATCAGTAGAACAAGCAAAGAGGATCCGCTCTGCACATGTCTTCAACCCAAAGGCAGCCCTCAACTTAGTCTGGGAAAGGCTAGAAGAGTGTTATGGGTCACCCGAAGCAATAGAAAATGCACTGCTAAAAAAGCTTGATGATTTTCCCAAAATCAGCAACAAAGATGCACTGAAGCTGAGAGAACTTGGTGATGTTCTACAGGAGCTCGAATGTGCAAAGGATGGCGGATATCTACCTGGGCTCGCATACCTGGATACAGCCCGTGGAGTGAATCCTGTTGTTGAGAAACTGCCCTACAGCCTACAGGAGAAGTGGATTGCGGCAGGCGCCAAATACAAAGAAACACACAAAGTTGCTTTTCCTCCTTTCAGCTATTTTTCCAGCTACGTCAGACGACAAGCCAAAATAAGAAACAACCCAAGTTTCAGTCTCTCTCCACCGGCCCACATGAACACCAGAGTTGAAAAAGCCCCCAAGTTCACCAGTGAGCACCTCATCAGTGTCCACAAAACAGACATCCCACCAGCTTCACCCGTAGCTACAGGTAACCACACACGTGAAAGAACAGAAAGCCCAGATAAACAATGTCCCATACACAGAAGGCCACACCCATTAAAGAAATGTAAAACATTTAGAGCCAAACCAATAGAAGAACGCAAACTGTTCTTGAGAGAGAATCACATCTGCTTTAAGTGTTGTGGCTCCACTCAGCATCTGGCAAAAGACTGTAAACAGTCAATCCAGTGCTCTGACTGTGGTAGTGATAGACATGTAGCAGCACTACATCCTGGCCCCTCTCCTCCTCCCATGGAGCCTCAGGAAGCTGAGACGGATCATGGCGGGGAGTACCATGATTATGAGGGCACACTAGTCACGTCTAGATGCACAGAAGTTTGCGGTAATGCAGAAAACCCACGATCCTGCTCAAAAATTAGCTCTGTGTTAGTTTATCCTGCAGGACATAGAGAAGAAGCCCAGAAAATGTATGCAGCACTCGATAAACAAAGCAACAGATCACTCGCTAAATCAGAGTTTTTCCAGCTGTTCAACATTAGAGCACCTTCCGACCCTTACACACTGAAAACGTGCTCAGGGGCTACTACGGTTTGGGGGCGGAGAGCTTCAAACTTCATGATAGAATCAATGGATGGAAAAGTACAGCTCCAGCTTCCAAACTTGATCGAGTGTGACATGATCCCCGATGACAGGAGGGAGATTCCATCTCCAAAGGACGCACTTGTGCATCCACACCTGAGAAAAGTCGCAAACAAGATTCCACCTGTAGATGAACATGCTCCCATCCTCCTACTGCTGGGAAGAGACGTCCTACAGGTACACAAGGTGAGGGAACAAATAAATGGGCCCCACAGTACTCCCTATGCACAACGCTTGGACGTGGGATGGGTTATTGTGGGAGAAACGTGTTTGGGGACAACACACAAGCCTTTGACTGTTAACGTGCTAAAGACACAAGTGCTCTACAATGGTCGTGCATCATCCCTCAGCCCATGCCTAAACACATTTCTTGTCAAAGAGGTTTCAGGTTGCCCCACCTCACGCCCCAACAGCATACTACCATATGCCTTGCAGGGTGAGAGAGACACAGACCACTTAGGAAGCACGGTCTTTGATAAAACAAAGGACGATGATAAACCAGTGCTGTCAATAGAAGATCAAGTTTTTATTGACATCACGGACAAAGAAGTAAGAGACTACAGAAAGAAAGTGCATGTGTTTGGAAATAGCCCTTCTCCAGCCGTGGCTGTTTACTGCATGAGACGTGTTGCAGCTGAAGGTGAGAAAGTGCATGGACATGACACAACACAGGTCATAATGAGACATTTCTATGTAGATGATGGATTAGCCTCCACAGCCACACCAGAAGAAGCTGTTGACATCCTGACAAACGCACAAAAGATGTTAGCACAATCCAATCTCAAATTACACAAAATAGCATCTGATGACTGCAGGGTCATGGAAGCCTTTCCGGCGAATGAAAGAGCAAAGGACTTAAAAGACTTAGATCTCAAACGTGACGAGCTCCCACTACAATGGAGTTTAAGGGTGCCTTGGAATCTTGAGATTGACAGTTTTATGTTTCAGGTGTCCATCAACAGGAAGCCCTGCACACGAAGGGGAGTCTTAGCGACGGTCAGCAGCCTGTATGATCCCCTAAGGTTTGTGGCACCTATCACGATGCAGGGGAAGAACCTCCTGCGTGAACTGTCAACAGAACATGGCGACTGGGATGAACCACTTCCCGCTGAGAGAGAACAGGTATGGAACAAATGTAAGGAACTGAGAATTGAGCGCAGTGATGCATTAACGAGTTACCTACAAGAAAAGGGTTGCAAATGGTTTTTTAACCCACCTCATGAATCACACGTGGGTGGATCCTGGGAAAGACTCATTGGAGTTGCCAGGCGGATTTTAGATGCACTATTTCTCAAGAACAAACTACGGCTCACGCATGAGGTACTGAGCACCTTAATGGCGGCGGTTATGGCAGTGATGAATGCAAGACCACTTGTGCCGGTCTCAACAGATCCTGACAATCCAACCATCCTAACCCCAGCAATGCTACTGACGCAAAAAAAACAACCCCTTGACAGCACCATCGGGAACTTTCGCTGCACCAGAACTTCATGCATGTCAGTGGAAACAAGTGCAGGCTCTTGCGGACAGTTTTTGGAAACAATGGAGACAAGAGTATCTTGTGACTCTTCAGAGCCGAAGAAAATGGTCTGATGAGAAACCGAACATCAATGTTGGAGATGTCGTTTTGCTCAAGGATGGGCAAGCACACAGAAATGACTGGCCCATGGGGCGGATTGTGAAGACATTTCACGGAAGGGACAATAAAGTACGAAAAGCGGAGGTGAAGATAATAAGAGATGGGACTGTTAAAGTGTTTCTGAGACCAATTACAGAAATGGTTTTACTGATAGCAGAAGGGGAATAACAGATAATGATATTTATTAACATTGTTATGCACTGTTGTTTGAAATGTTGTAAGGCTAAATAGTGGTACAATGTTATTGCACCAGACGGGGAGTATGCTGCCTCCTTGTATTAAGTTAAGCAGTTCCCATTACAGCATTTCTTGTAAGGGAGTTTGGCTCCCTCTAGTGGTGTAGTGAAAGCATCGTTTTGAACTGATACACAAAGTGTTGGACATGCGCAGTAATGATATAACCGGAGAACGGAGCAGAACGTCACTCACTGTACGGACGCTGTGGTTGTTGTTTAATTATCGGTGCCTTGGACATCATTAGTCCGTGAGTATCTGCATGGTTTGACAGTGTTAACAGCTACAATGAGAACTGCATGGTTGCATTGGTGTATTTAAGCGATCTGACTCTAGTCCTACCAGTCATTGTTACCAAGCTAAGCTAGAGCTAACGCTAACATGTGCTAAGCTAAATACGGTGACCATATCATTGACGGCGTGTATATGTTTACTTTGTTGCAGTTTTACACGAATGTAAAACCCAAAAGACGAGTGTACATCACGTTGAGTTCCTTGTGGGGTAGCTTCAATAAACGAGATAAAAGGAAACATCTTGTCATCATTGAGGCCTGCACCACACGTGTTAGCTTGCTGCTTACTAGTCGAAAACTGGGAAACTCGATGGGAGAGCAGTAAACAAGTATTAATGTAAATATGCGTGTGAGTAGGAATGAGGTTTCTCTTCATTACAAACACACATAAGCTCATGGGGCACCAGTCCAAAAGAATGGACAATTTATTAATAACTCTGTATTTGTACCAATAATGAATCAGTCTAAAAATCACCTTCTAAGTTCTTGTCTGCTTTTAATCAAGAAGATGGACATGGTCTCAAACAGTAACTCCCATATGCCTTTCTAATAGTCTAATGAGAAATTTCAGGATATATGAACACATTCAGATGACTTTAAGACCGTGAATTCAACATGTATTATGAGCACGTTGGACTGGTAGTGGGTTACTGAGCATAAAGTGTATTATCAAACATTTGTGGAACCGAGGAAAAACGTAGCTTCAACTGGCACTGTAATGGAAAAGGAAGGACCATAAAATAGCATTTGTTAAGAAAAATGGATTCAATTTTATGAAGAAATGATGATTAAACTATTTCATAAAAAGGAAAATTTGTGTTAGTCTGAAAAGAAACGGAGATTAATGAAAAGACAAAAGCATTTGAAGTTCTGACAGGAGTTTGAAGATATTAGGTGAATAGAACTTACATCAGGAATATTCTGAAGAATTAAATCTAATTTGGACAACAGACCTTCAGCACAGCAGAGTCAGCTTGTGTCCCCTGGTGGTAGCAGGCAGTCCGGAACCATCTTGATCCAGCTGGATTGGCGTAGATTCTGCTGAGAGAGAATGGCAGATGGGTTCTGCCCCATGGCTCGACCTACTCCTGGGATCACATATGTGGAAGCTCGATGCTCATTCTGCTGACCGAGGTTGTCTTAGGCACAGAAAAAGGAATTTGACCAGGTTATCAAATTCCAGATAATATTTGTTTATCATTCAAAGTCCAATCAGAAAATCAAACTTGATAAATTATTAAAAAAAATCACAAATCTGTTTCTTCCGATGTTGATTTAAGCTCAGTTAAAATCAAACAAAATCTTCTTAACACAGTAATTTAAGAAAAGGAGTAAAATAGGAAAAAGTGAATTTTAAAGAAAAAGAAAAAAGTTTGCACAGAGTAGAGCTCTGGGCCTGCTTAATAAAAAGGAAGAGCAGGAACTGCTTCTTCAGAAGTCACTCCACTTGACTGCTACGGTGACAAAGAATCCCCCCCCCACTACAGTCAAAGATCAGGGTTGGATCTGCCTATTAGTGTAAACTTCTTCCAATTGCACTGGGTTTCTTTGTCCAGCAGAGATTGTAAACTGACTAAAAAGGAGATGCGTGGAGACTTGGAAGCTGATTGGTCAGTACATAGTTTTTGGAATGTAGCCTCACCCATAAGACAAGGAGAGAGAATTTGATATGAAAAATGAAATCCTCCTAAACATACATATGCTGCCTATTAAAGCATAAATTCTTAAAAACTTCAGTGACTAACATATTTTACTTAATAAAGGAACAATGTGTCTACATTGTAAATGTGATAATTTCTTTATGGTAGGCATGCAAAATTAATTCATCCTGAAAATAAAGAAACGCATCAAATCATATCCATAAAAGTATTTCAAACCATAATTGTCCATCACAGGGTCCCGCCATTATCTTCAAAAGCAGACACTGTGTGTGGGGAAAAAAGATAAGTTATTTCATTGTTCACAATTAATAGTTTAACCTCTTGCACTCCGGTGTAAGGCGGGCGGGCACGTCTCTGCGTCCTAGGGCGCACGAGGGCGCCCTAGGATGCACACTGTGCGTCCTAGTGCGCACTGAGAAAAAAAACCCTGCATTTCCGTTCTTCCACTACAGACACAGCCGCGAACAGAAAGCCAAAGGAGTGCTTTGATTGGTTTAGATGTGATTGACCTCTCATTCGACTAATAAGAGCCTTGAATTGGGTTTCTGAAACCTTGAAGAACCAATGACTGAAAACCTAGCAAGAAGGACCCGCCTACCAACGGCTGCGAATACAGCGAGCCAATTGAAGCACAGTAGTTCGAAAGCGTGCCTCCCTTGCAAAATCTGTTTTGTGTAAGCCGCTGGGTGACACACACACATTCGCCAGTCTTTTTTTCTTACTACTGTTCTTATTTGTTTCGAAAAATTGTTCGCCAAAACCGCAATCATGGAAGCACAAAACCGCAATAATGGAATTATGGTTTGACTGGGTCACGTGACCAGAACCACGAGTCCGTAACAAGCGGACCAGCGTCATGTTCGTCTGACAATGAGGAAGAGAAGTTCGCCAGCGACACTGCTGTTGTGGACAGGTAAGTGTTATAAGCTAAATTATTCTTTATCCCTGAAAATTGTAATCAAAATGACTTTTGACCGATCGGTAAATTACAACTGTGCGTAGTAGACCACGATGCACGGACTGGACATGGTTCATGCGCCGCGTCCGGACCGTGAATGGCACACCCACCCCCCCACCCCCCCGCTACTCTTCTGTAGCGGATTGCAGATATTATTGCAGATATTTTAGTACAACTGTGCGTAGTGGCGCACGGACCGTGTACCGCGGCGCATGGACTGGACACGGTTCGTGCGCTGCATCTGGACCGTGAATGCCCCCCCCGCTACTCTTCTGTAGCGGATTGCAGATATTTTAGTACAACTGTACATAGTAGACCGCAGCGCACAGTCCCTGCGGTCCGTCATGTAGCGATGGGCGATGTCCGTCCTCTGTAGCGGGGGGTGGGGTGGGAGTTGTTATCTTCTACATTACAGTTATTTTAGTATAATTTTTAGTATTTTTAGTATAATTTTTAGTTCCAAGGTTGTCATAGCCAGGAGCGGCACTGGGGTTAAGCTCCCAGTGCTCATAAAATGCTCCTTATGGCGTGCGTCTCGAAAAGCCTCTGACAACTAAGTCCAACTCCTAGCCTGCTCATGTGGTTTAGTCTCTAAGCCCGGCGGAACTGCTTTTACTAATAGGAGAAGGGGCGAGGGCGGATCTCTGGCGCCTTAAAACCAGATACTTCGGGCAGATGGTGGCTTGTCAACCTGGGAAGGTAGCCCATCTAGGGGAAGGTAAACCCTGATTTCAAACCTCCGCTGCCTTGCGGCACACCCGGTCATGGGAAAGGCTTCGGGAGTCAACCCTGAGGAAAAATCTAGAGTCGGAGCCCCTAAGGCAGTTCTTTGTTGTGCTCAACATCGTTCTGACAGCTCCTGCGACGGCGCTGGTGAAAAACTGTAGCAGCCCTGCTGTTCCTTTGGATTCATCAGTGACGTGGAGAGGGGGGACATGCTGCATGGGCAACATCTTGTCCCTACCAACGCCCAACGCTGGAAGGTAAACACCGGATCACTGGAGAGGACACTCCAGCTTCGCCTTTGGCGTAGACAAAACACGGGGAATGACAGTTACCGGTTATAAGCCACCGCTCAATTGGCGTAGAGCGCGGCGCCAGGGGTTGTTCCCGACAGTGGGAGGGATCATCGGATCTCACTGGACAGCTACCGCCCGCCTCAAGCTGGGCAGCCCCCAGCCAATAAGGTGTTGTCCCGACACAGCTTGCTTTCCTCATTGGGTGCATGGGGATGAGGAGAAGTTTGAACAGCAGGCTGAGAACCTTCGCACCAGGCAAGACAAAAAAACAAAAGAGACCAACTCTAAAACTGGGAACTTGGAACGTCCGCACTATGATGACAGGACTCGCTGCTAACCTCAAGGACATCAACGACACCAGGAAGACTGCCATCATCAATAATGAGCTGAAGAGACTGGGAGTGGATATTGCCACTCTCCAGGAAACACGGTTGGCTGACGCAGGCACACTGAGAGAGAAGGACTACACATTCTACTGGCAGGGAAAGGGCAGTGACTAACACAGGAAACACGGAGTGGGCTTCGCAGTGAAGAACACCTTGCTGAAGAAGGTGGAACCGGGCAGCAATAGCTCTGCACGACTCCTCACCCTCCGCCTCAACACCACTCAAGGCCCAGTCACCCTCATCAGTGTGAATGCCCCAACACTGACAGCCACACCAGAGGCAAAAGACGAGTTCTACGAGAATCTCGTAACAACTGTCAGGATCATCCCCAACTATGAACAACTCATTCTACTTGGAGACTTCAATGCCAGAGTGGGTGCTGACCACGACTCCTGGCCCTCCTGTCTTGGACCATTTGGCGTGGGCAGAATGAATGACAACGGACAGCGGCTGCTCGAGTTCTGCACATATCACGATCTGTGCATCACAAACTCGTTCTTCAAGACCAAGCCCCAACACAAGGTTTCCTGGCAACATCCGCGCTCAAAGCACTGGCACCAGCTGGACTTGATCCTGACCAGGCGCACCTCACTGAAGAACGTGCTAATCACCCGTTCGTTCCAGAGTGCAGATTGCGACACAGACCATTCATTGGTGTGTTGCAAGGTCAAGCTGCAGCTGAAGAAATTCCATCATGCTAGACAGCCTGGAAAGGCACAGATTGACACTAGCAAGATGGCCCAACCAGAACTTGTTGAGCAGTTTGCCTCCACCTTTGAGAAGGAACTTGGTGTACCACAAGAAGGAGAATCTGCAAAGCAGAAGTGGGAAGAGCTGCGAAACAACATCCACCGCACAGCCTTGGCTACCTTTGGGAGGAAGACCTCGAAGTCACAGGACTGGTTTGATGCCAAGTTGACCGAGATGACCCCTGTCATTGAAGCCAAGCGCTCAGCACTTGCTGAGTACAAGAAGTACCCAAACGAGAAGAATCTCCAGATTCTCAGGGCTGCAAGAAGCAAAGTTCAGCAGACTGCTTGGCGCTGTGCCAACGAGTACTGGACTCAGCTCAGCCAAGACATTCAAACCGCAAAGACGGCCCCCCTCAAATCCTCCACTGGGGAGATGATCACAGAAAACAACAAGCAGATGGAGAGATGGGTGGAACACTACTCCGACCTCTCCTCCAGACAGAACACTGTGACACCATCAGCCCTTGATAGCATCGACTGCCTGCCATCCATGGACGAACTTGACGCCGAGCCAACCATCGACGAACTCAGCAAGGCCATTGATAGCTTGGCCGCTGGCAAGGCACCCGGCAACGACAGCATACCCCCCGACCTGATCAAACACTGCAAGACCGCCCTACTGCTGGCATTGCATGATGTCCTCTGCCAGTGCTGGAAGGAAGGTGCCGTACCACAGGACATGAGGGACGCCAAGATCATCACTCTCTACAAAAACAAAGGGGAGAGAAGTGACTGCAACACCTACAGGGGCATCTCCCTCCTCAGCGTTGTTGGCAAAGTCTACGCACGAGTTGTTCTCCTTCGTCTACAGAAGCTTGCCGAACGTGTCTACACCAAGTCTCAGTATGGCTTCCGCGCTGAGCGATCGACGGTAGACATGATATTCTCCGTCCGCCAACTCCAGGAGAAATGCAGAGAACAGAACATGCCCCTGTACGTCGCCTTCATTGACCTCACCAAAGCGTTCGATCTGGTCAGCAGAGAGGGCCTTTTCAAGATCCTGCCAAAGATAGGATGCCCACCAAAGTTGCAAAGCCTCATCGAATCGTTTCACTCCAACATGCAGGGAATAGTGCAGCACGACGGCAACGTCTCCGAGCCATTCAACATACGCAGTGGAGTGAAACAGGGCTGTGTACTTGCGCCAACCCTCTTTGGGATTTTCTTTGCTATGCTCCTGAGGCATGCCTTCAGTACAGCAACAGAGGGAATCTACCTGCACACAAGATCTGACGGCAGACTTTTCAACCTCGCCCGCCTGAAAGCCAGAACCAAAGTACGCGAGGCTCTAATCAGAGACATGCTGTTCACAGATGACGCTGCAGTCGCAACCCACACACAGCAGGAGCTTCAGACCCCGATGGACCGCTTCTCCCAGGCATGCAAGGACTCCGGGCTTACCATCAGCCTGAAGAAGACTAACGTCTTGGCGCAAGGCATGTAAGCACCACCAACCATCACCATTGACGACTATGAGCTGGAGGTCGTGAATCAGTTCACGTACCTGGGGTCCACGATCAGCAACAACCTCTCCCTTGATACAGAGATCGACAAGAGGATTGGAAAATCAGCCTTCACACTCGCTCGCCTCATCACACGAGTGTGGGAGAATCCCAAACTCTCTGTCAAGACGAAGATGGCAGTGTACAACACCTGCGTCATCAGCACACTGCTCTATGGGAGTGAAACGTGGGCAACATACGCCCGGCAGGAAAAGAGACTGAACTCCTTCCACTTGCGCTGCATTCGCCACATCCTGGACATATCCTGGCAGGACAAAGTGCCCAACACAGAAGTTCTGTCCCGCGCCGGCCTTCCCTCCATGTTCACTCTACTCAGGCAGCGCAGGCTCCGCTGGCTAGGCCACGTTCACCGTATGGAGGATGGCAGAATCCCCAAAGACGTCCTCTACGGAGAACTGGCGACTGGCAGGAGAGACGTTGGCTTCCCACAGCTGCGCTTTAGAGACGTCTGCAAGAGAGACATGAAGGCCCTGGAGATCAACACAGAGCGCTGGGAGGACCTTGCAATGGACCGCTCCAAATGGAGAGGCACCCTGACCAGACAGCTCAAGGCGGATGAAGAGAGACTGACTGCTGCAGCAGATGAAAAAAGGACCCACAGGTAGAACCGCCACAGACCCAGCAGCATGGAGACCACCCACAAGTGCGACCTGTGTGACAGGGACTGCCATTCGCGCATCGGCCTGTTCAGCCACAGGCGGTGCTGTTCCAGCAGAGTAGACGTTTAGGATTCTCTTCCATGGTCATCATAGACCGACGGAGGCCAACGACGACGTAGGTTATTTTTTCTTGTGAAAAAAAGCCACACATTTTTTATGTGGCATGCTTCTTTGTGTGTGGGGGCTTGTTTGTTCATTCATTTATGAATGAATGAATAAACAACCCCCCCACACACACACACACAGCCCTTCACTTTTCATTAGAGCCCAAGATTAAGCTTCTATATTGAATCATTCAAAAGTTACAGACGTTTTTCCAAACTGTGCCATTTGGCACAATTTGGCACAGTTCAAAAACGCCTGGGAACAACCTAAGAAAAATGCTGTGTAATATATTCATTTTTTGTGGTATTGTTACAAAACTTTGACCTCAGCTGGGTAACACTTGGTTCTACATTTCTGTTGATTTTTCCAGCCCGGATCTGACAGCTGTGTGTTATTTGCAAGCATTTGTATCCAAAAAAACACCCAGGCGAAATTTATTTTCTTCAAGTTCAGTATGTTTAGATGACTGTTACTCAGTGGCAGGAGCACTTAGAGAGATTATGACTGTTTTGCCAAAAAATTCAAAGTGTTTTCTTTTAATTGAGACCAATCCCATGAAGATGCTGCAAAGGGTTGAAGAACAGCTTTTGATTTACTTTGGGTACGTTATTTTTAGGCGTTTTTAAGGAAATTGACCAGTGTGCAGGGGTTAACTTCAGAGAGAAATATTCCTTTGTTATCCATTGGAGGGCAATGTTGGACTCTTGAGTTTGGAGAGAAAAGGGAGTGCAGATCTGGAAAATTTTAGATGGCTATTAAAACGTCAAACTGTCTTGTGGGAATGTACTCCATCAAATTTACGATAGGGGGTTCCAAACCATTCCTGGCATGGAGGGGAGATTTGAGGGTCAATTTACCAATGGAATGTGGCTTCAAAGCTGTGGTCTTTAGGTGAAGGGTAAGAAAGGGGGTCTTAGCTCTTCTCCAAGAAAGGATAAATGTTTTTCTTATTTCAAACCAACTGGAAATGCCATACAGCAGGGGTGTCGAAACTGTTTGCAAAGAGGTTCAGATTTGGTCAGGTGAAAATGTATGGGGGCCGACCATTCAGCCTGACATTCTTCGAACCATTACCATTGTAAATTACCATGTAAATATGTATCTATATCACTTTGCTGTCTGCAGCTAGGTTGACATTGCAAATGAGAATCTGTTGTCAATTGCATTACCAGGATAGTTAAAGGTTAAAATAATAATAAATTACATACAAATAAACTATTTTATGAAAATTGACTCTGAATATTTTTAGAAATGTGTATTTATTGATTTTGTTTCAACAAATCACATCCCAGTGCATTTTGACAAAGAATAGTATAGTTAAATTAAGTGACAGAAATTTGACAAAACTGTGGTTTGATCATCACAAAAAATCAATTCACTGAGACTTTGGAATTTATTCTCCTCAGAAGAATAACTAACCTGCACTTATATAGCGCTTTTCTAGTCACAAAGACCACTCAAAGCGCTTTCACTAGTACTAACCCTCTATTCTAAGGGCCTATAGGAAACAGATATCTAGGGACAATTTAGAACAACCAATTAACTTAACATGCATGTCTTTGGATTGTGGGAGGAAACCGGAGCCCCCGGAGTAAACCCACACAGCACAGGGAGAACATGCAAACTCCATACAGAAAGGTTCCAACCCCTGCCAGCCTGGGGATTCGAACCAGGAACCTTCTAGCTGTAAGGCAACAGTGCTAACCACTGCACCACCGTGCTGCCCACAGCAACCTGTGTTGCTGGTGACTTGAAAAAAAATGTACCTGCCAGTGTTACCCTGTGAAGTGTCACCCTGTGAAGGGTGACACTGGTGTTTCGGTTGCAGTAAGCAGGCCAGGTCTGGCTCAAAAGCAGTGGTTTTGATTCGCAAGATGTCACGCAGGTGAGAGTCACTTAGTCTTGTCCTCACACGGTTCTTGTTAATGTTCATAACTGAGAACGTCTTCTCACACAAGTATGTCGAGCCAAACAAGCTCAGCATTTTCTTAGCAATTGTTCGAATCTCTTGGAACCTGTCTTTGTCCAGCTGGCAGTAAAAGTCGACGAGAGGGAGTTGTTGGTGACGACCGTGACACTCCGCGTCACACTGCAGCTCAATGAGCTCCAGCTGCAGGTGGTCTGGAGCGTCATTAGGATCCACGAAAAAGGAGTGGAAAAAAGTGATCTCCTTTTCAATAGCTGCGAAATCCCTGAAACGCTGTTGAAACTCCTCAGTCAGAGATGAGATGTTTTCTGCATACCTCCTCATTTGCGCACTGATATTGTTTTCTGGAAAAACTGATCATCATTTCCTGCAGTGATGGGAAATGTGTGGTATTGGGCTGCGTTTGTGACAGGTGCCTTTGGAAAAGTAGCAGCTTTGTCCGAAAAGCTTTTATGTATGAATACAGTTGGCTCACCACTGCACTTTGCCCCTGAAGGCTCATGTTCAGCGTGTTCAGATGTTGTGTTATGTCAACTAAAAATCCAAAATCAGCCAGCCAAACAGGATCACCACTGCATTTTGCCCCTGAAGGCTCGTGTTCAGCGTGTTCAGATGTTGTGTTATGTCAACTAAAAATCCAAAATCAGCCAGCCAAACAGGATCGCAGAGTTCCGGCATCGGACAACCGATGCCGGAAAGTTCACACAGGGGTCACGCGACGAGAATGCGGCCACAGGTCTACTGCCACCCTCTGGTGAAATATAAAATTGCTGTTTTTGGTATGTGTGTATTGTTTACTGTGGGAAACTGTGCTGGCGGGCCACATATTATTGATTTTATGACAGGACGCTTTGGGCTGGTGGAAATTTGGACATGGGCCGGACTTTGGGCATGCCTGCCATACAGTATGAGTTGTGGATCGGCGAGGGGTGAAGCCGGCCTTCTGGTGGCAGTGCTCGGGCAAGGAGCAGGGGGCGGATGCGGCTCAGGATGACAGCGGTGATTACCTTGTCAGGGATGGACAGCAGCATGATGGGATGATAGCTGACTGTGCTCCGATGGTCACCCTTGTTCTTATAGAAGGACAGAATGACCTCATACCTGCACTCCCCAGGGATGCATTCTGCCATGATGAAGAGGCACAGATGTTCCAGCCGAGGGGTAACTGAGGTGAGGGCGGCTTTCATCATCTCTGCCGTAACTCCATCAGTGCCGGGGGCTCGCCCAGAGAGGAGCTTCTTGACGGTATCTGACAACTCACTGATTGAGGGTGAGGTGAGGCTGATTGAGTTGTCTTCAACACCAGCATTGACATACTGCTGCAGCTAATCTGAGGTGGGAGGAGGGGGCTTGCAGAGGACGCTCATGTAGTGCTCTCTCCATCGTTGGAGTTTGGTTGTCGGGTTCGTGACGAGGCTTATGCCGTCGGCAGCTAGCGGGGGGGATGAAAATTTTCCGTGAATTTGATACCTGTGCTTGAAACAGACTCAGAATGAAATAAATTCTCAACAACTTCTCTCATTTTCACATATTTATTAAACGAAATGGTTAACAGACATTGCAGTAATTTCATTGATCATAGAATCAATCTTGTAAATAATAGATTAACAATGTCAATATTTTCGGAACCAGGGTTAACTTGAGAAACCAATTTCTATCAGTTTGAGTTAACAGATTATGGAAACAACGCAAATTTATGGAGAAAGTTTACTAATTATATGAAAAGTCCTGGATTAATCTTAAGAAAATAAAAACGGAATTTTACTGAAAAGAAGAGTTATGTTAAGGGCTTCTTAATTTGCATCTGATTAGATATACAAATTATTACCAAACCTCAGACGTTTAATTCAGCAGATGAATTAAAGTTACAGCTCACGTGATCCCTCGGTGATGATGGTTCTTTCGTCGTCTTCAGCCCAAGATTTCGTGGACGTTAATATCTGCCCACAGATATTCTCAGGGTCCACATTTCGACCTTTAAATTCAAGCGGTCGAAGAGGCTGGATTCTTGGCTGTATGACCCACAGTTGAAACTGGGTTTGGAGCCAGATGATGACGACGTTTCTTCAGCGTGTGATGAACAGCTGCGCATTGATTCCTCAGCTGCACGTGATGTGGAGAGCTGCGTCTTCTAAGAGGCCTTCGATAATAATTAATTAAGGATATCTAATCCGATTTCAAATTAAAGAGTTTCGGACTTTGGATAAAAATAGTAGCTTCTGGTGGGTGTTTGGTCAAGAAAAATATTATAAAAATAAAGTCAAGATTAAAGTTTACATTAAAATTAAACAAACGGTGGTTTTACAGAAAGTTTAACAAAGAAAAAGTGATGAATAAAAATTGGAGTTTAACTCCGATTAAGAATTGAGCTCAAAGAAATAGGAATTCCTAGGCATTTAAGAGAAAAAAGGAAAAACATTAAAATACAGAGTTACATAAACAAATTATGAGTTATCTGCTCTGTGTTCAGAAAAGCGACACGTGCTAGGAGTCTGTTCAGACGGTCCTTTGTTCTTCCTTGCTGTGTGTAGACAATAGAGAGAGACGAACGTCCAAAGAGATGAATCAGATCGGTGAAAAGGGCGAAGAGAAAAAGAGACGATCCGGAAAGAGAGCAAAAAGAGAGCCAAAAGAGGCAGAGCAAAGAGTCTTTCGCCTTTTATAAGTTCTGTTGAGCTTCGCGGGCTTCCGGGATCTCCGCCAATGAGTGTCCTTTGTGGGTGTCCTCGATGAACTTTTAGTCCAATAACAAACAGTCTACAAGGGACTAATGAGATGAAGAAGGTGGGGTCTCTCTGAAGACTGATGAAATGTGATATCAGTCCAAATGAATACACACAATTTTAAATACATTGGAATATACACACTTATGTATAACTAAACTAACCTTCGTGTATCTTATAAGCAGTGTTTCTAAATCAACATGCAGGAATAAACATTCATTTAAACATTAACATGCATATATATATAAAATCACAGATTAATGCATTTCACACATATTATTGATTTTCCACATTAAAACATCAGAGTCCATTTGCTTTTCATAGTTTTGTAAAGAAGAAGGTTTAGAATTGAGTTTGTAATAATGTACTTTAAAGTTCACTGGTTAAATCCAGCATGTCCCAGAGTTTAAGGAAATTTTATTGAGTTGTGGGTCTGTGTGGCCAGGTCTGTTGCATGTTTTATGGGGGCAATAAACCAGAGCCGGACATTGGGGAAATTCCTTAGGCTGGTGTTAACAAAGGAATGGGATTTCATCTGTAGCCTGGAGGAAGAAAATCCATTTTTTGACTGTCTTACTCCTGGGTGAAACAAAATGTCTTTAAACAGAAGAATAATTATTGCTGAGCCAAAGTGAGATGATGCTACACTCCTCACCCCCACAGCCAGTCGCAGCAGATGACTGCCCCTCCTTGAGCCTGGTTCTGCTGGAGGTTTCTTCCTGTTAAAAGGGAATTTTTCCTCTCCACCATCGCCAAGTGCTTGCTCACAGGGGATCGCCTGATTGCTGGGGTCTTTCTGCAACTGTGGGGGTTCCCCCTACAGTTGATAGTGCTATGAGATGACTGTTGTTGTGAAATGGCGCTATATAAATAAAGTTGAATTGAAATGTACACTGTAGGTAGGTAGAACACAATCTCGTTCTACTGTACATGATTGGTTGTACAGTTGAATGACAATAAAGGGTGATCTGATTTAAATTGTTTTTTTAGATTTTTGCTGTGGTGATCAGGGCTGAAAAAAGTTCAACTTTTCAGACTCCAGCTGAGCTCGTCAATGTCAGACCTTTCTAAGCAGCCAGTCAGAATTAAGGAAGGGCGGGACATAGGACACCGGTACAGTCTGTACCCAGACTCTCCGTTGCCGTGTCGTCATATTTTGCATCCAGAGCTGCTACCAATGCTAGAATCTGTTTCCTGTCCATTGTTGTCCACTGGTGCGAAGCTCCCATCTGTGGGATTATGACTGAACGCCTCTAAGTCAGAATCCTGCCTAGACGTAGCGATACCGTAGTGCTGCAGATCTCCGGTTGGCCTCAGTTGTTCCAAGTAAGGGAGAAACAAAATCATTTCAGAGGAACATGTATATTTCAAAAACCTTCAGTGAGAACTACCACCAAGCAACACTGTGTCTCAGTGCAGGGAGTCAGACTGTGGGACGCTTTTGGACCTGAATTAAAATCATGTACAACGCTTGGACAATTTAAACAAAAACTAAAACATATATACAAAACGACATGTAAAATCACATCAGGATTATCATATCCAGTCTGTGTTGTGCTGTTGCTTAGTTTTGTTTTGTCACGTTTTGTCTTCACTTTGCTCTGATTTGTAATGACTTTTATTTTCCTTTTGAATTCTTAGATGGAACTTGGGTGGGCAATATAAGCTGCGGCTTCAGCCATCACCCATTTCGGATAACTTATGTTGAATTGTATAATTTGAGGAGTTATTGTTTAATTTGACCTTGTTGGATTTTTTCCCCTTGTTATTCTGTTCCTTTCTTTTAATCTTTTAATCTAATCTGTCTGAAATAAAGATTCATTCATTATTTAGATAGATAGTTTATTTCGAACACAAAAATATAACAAATACAAGCAAATGGCAAATGCAATAAAGTAACAGCATACACTGTTCGAAAGGGAGAAGGAAGAAGTGAACACTTATTAATTCCATCTCCTCTTTTCCATAGATACACCCATGTGAATTTTATACAAATTACCACCTTTAAGACCCCAAGTAAACAATTTACTGTATTTTTTACAAATCAACATTAACACCCATCCATTCTAACATACAATGATGTCCATACATCAAAACCAGCCTCAAACAACACAGATATACACAGTGCTGTCCCACCCACCATTCCATAGTGCCCCATAATATCCTAGAGTGAACATAATGAATCGTGCATATAACTACTACCCTTCTAACATATACCCTTTCAGCAAATGGTGCTTATACCTCTTTTTGAATTGATTTCTGTTTGTACATAGTTTCAGTTCCGGCTCCAGACTGTTCCACAAATCCACCCCACAGACAGATATGCACATACTTTTCTTGGTTGTACGTATCTTGGGTTTTGTAAAGTTTAAGTCTCCCCTCAAATTATGATCATTGTCTCTTTTTTTAAATATTTTTTGTATATTAGTTGGTAGTTGATTATTAATTGCCCTGTACATTACTTGTGCTGTCTTAAATTTAACTAAATCGATGAACTTTATGACATGTGACTTTAAGAACAACGCATTGGTATGGTCTCTATATCCTGCATTGTTTATTATCCTTATAGCTCTTTTTTGTAATGTGCATGTTGACTGTAGGTTGGTCTTGTAGGTGTTTCCCCAGACTTCTACACAGTAGTTAAGATAAGGTAAAAACAGTGAATTGTACAATAAGACCAATGATTTATAGTCCAAGAAGTGTCTTGTCTTCCCCAGTATGCCTATACATTTTGCTAATTTGGCCCGGATGTGACTGATCTGAGGTTTCCAGCAGATTTTATTGTCTAGCGTCACCCCCAGAAACTTATTTTCCTGTACTGTTTCTATTCTGGTATCATCTATCGTTACCATTATTTCATGATTTATTTTATAATTTCCAAACAACATAATCTTTGTTTTTTTTTAGATTTAGAGATAATTTATTTTTGTTGAACGACTGCGTTAACTTTTCCATTTCAGTTGTGATCACCTCTAAAACCTGCTGCAAATTCTCACCAGTGCAAAGGATATTTGTGTCATCCGCACAGAAAAAAAAATTCAGAATTTTTGATACTTGGCATATGTCATTTATATACAAAATAAAGAGTTTGGGTCCCAAAACTGACCCCTGGGGCACACCACAAGTGATGTCCATGAAGGGTGATTTGTGCTCTCCAATTTGTACAAATTGTTGTCTGTTACTTAAATAACTTTCCACCCAACTCAGTCCAACCCCTCTTATCCCATACCTTTCCAGTTTCCTTAGTAGTATTCTGTGGTCAATGGTGTCAAAAGCTTTCTTTAGATCTATAAATACTCCTACAGCAACCTTTTTTTTATCTATACAACTAGTAATTTCTTCTATAAGTTCGATCAGTGCCAAAGATTTTTTTTTTTTTTTTTTTTTTTTTTTTTTGTTACTTATTTGTACCCGTAGGTAGACATGGTTTGCAGTCTGGTGACAAGCCACCGGCTGCTGGTCGCTGCGTGCGCGAGCGCCCTAAACCTACATGTTTTGGTATGCGGGAGGAAACCGGAGAAATCCCGGAGTAAACCCGCGCAACACGGGGAGAACATGCAAACTCCACACAGCTCACTGTTGGTCGGGGGCTGGGATCGAACCCACGATCTCATGATCCCCGTGGTCCCCCGGCCGAGGGTAAAACTGTGCTGCCACAGTGCTAAACCACTGCGCCACCGTGCAGCCCGAGAGTAAAGAGAGAGTAAAGAGACTGGCCTGTAATTTGTGAAGCGATGACTGTCTCCTGTTTTGTATAGAGGTATTACTTTTGCTATTTTCATTTTGTCTGGAAATGTACCAGTTTGAAATGACAGATTACAGATATGGGTGAGTGGCTTAACAATTCCCTCAATTACTTTTTTCACTATTGTCATGTCAATTTCATTCCAGTCCGTTGATTTTTGTTCTTAAATTTACTCACAGTCTCGATAATTTCCTTTTCAGTAACTGCACCCAAAAAGATTGTGTTTGGATTTCTATCTTCTATTTCATTCACAGAACCACTGTAGTTTGTTTCTGGTGTCACTATTGATTTTGCTAATTCAGGACCAACGTTTACAAAAAATTTATTGAAACCACTGACCACATCTTCCATATTATTTATCAAATTGCCATTTTCGATAAAATATTCTGGATAATTTGCATTCTTAGGACGATTACTAATAATCCCATTGAGTACTTGCCATATTCCTCTTAAGTTATTTTTGTTATCCTCTAGTATTCTGTTGTAATATTCTTTCTTACAGGTCCTCATTATAGTAGTAAGCTTATTTTTGTATCTTTTATATTTGATCTCAGCTTCCACCATTCTGCATTTAATGAATTGTTTATATAATGTATTCTTCTTTTTACATGCATTTATTAACCCCTTGGTGACCCAAGGAATATTTTTTTTTTGTTGTCTGTCACTGTATTGTTTTATTGGACAGTATTTATTGTACAATGAAATATTTGTAAAAATTTATCATATGCTCTATTTATGTCATTTTCATCATAAACTATCTTCCAATCTTGTATTAATAATTCCTTTGTCAGTAAATGCATTGATTCTTCGGTTCTTATTCTTTTATATTTAATATTTTTGGTATACTTTTAGAGACTGCAATTTAGAGACTGCAATTAAAAAATCAGTAGAAAGTCTGACCAGAGGAAAAGCAGAAGTGCTGAGCTGTGAGTGATAAGCTGTTGTTGGCATACAGGGCACACAGGTTTTTTTTTTCCAGAGCACGGTGCACAAGAACACTCTGATGTCATCAGGCCAGAATGAGCTACTTTGTCATTGATGGTCTGGTTTTTAAAGTTCTACTGAAAATATATTTGGGTGGTGGGGCAGCGGCTGGCTGGTGTTCTGGTGGGTCTGTCCTCTGATGTCCCTCCCTGTGGGGGGAAAGCTGCTGGAGGGCTTTCCTCTGGCTCTTTCTTCCTGTGTCCCACTGGGGGTGGCCCTGCCAGTGCCGGGCCGGCTGGGGGTTTGGCCACCTCGGTCTTTGCTGGAGCTCCCTTTGCCGTGCGTCCCGTGATGGTGAGTGGTGTGCTGGTTGCCTCTGGCAGGGCCAGAGCTGGTTTCTACAGGATAGGGCCGATGGGGTGGGGGCCGTGCTCCCCTGGTGGTGGATGGGGATTTGTGGACGATGGGTTTGGTTGTCGGTTGGGGTCGTCTTCTAATTTCCCCTACACTTAATAATTTCCCTTACCTAATTAGCATAAGGCAAGGGTTACAATAAAAAGTGGCGAGCCAGCCAGGAGCCTTTTTCTTCTTTCCCTTACGTTATTTCAAGCCTATAACGTACCCAAAATGGATATTGTTGAGCATGAATCTGTGAAAGTTCCAAATGCAGTGATAGTGAGTGAAATCGCTGGAGATGAGCAATTTGGTGAAGTGACTGAGTTTTTGAAACAGTATGGATCGATTTCAAGGGTCATAAAAGTAGCAGATAGTAAGTCTGAGTTTTCCCAGAGTGCTATTTTTGAGTATAACTCGAGTATTGCTGTTGAAGCTCTTGACCCATTGCCATGTACCCATGTATGTGATAGTGGAGCCAGCTATATGATACAACCTCTTGCCAGTGTTTACACGCACCGTGTAGGGAACGATATGACCAAGTCGTATCTCACTGACATTAAAAACCTAGCGAAGATGAGTGGCAGAGATTTTGCAGATGTCCTGAAAGACATGATGTCACAGATTTCTGAGTCAATCAAAGAATCTGAAAATGATCAATCAGAGCAAGTTAAGTTACCTGATAACTTACCTGAAGCTTTCTTGGATGAATCTCAACCTCAGCCTTCTGCAGCTGAGTCCAGTATTCAAGGTGCACAACCAACTAACCAGTCAAATCACACTGCAAGCACCCCAGCTCGAAGTATGCCCACCATTTCTGCACATGATTTAAATCCCCCAGAAGTGCAATGTGTGGTAGTTGAGCACATTGTAAAAAGGGAAGATTTTTCCGTGCAGCCGTTTTCACAAAAGCTCGGAGCTTTTTCTGGCAAAGACCTCCGACCAACTTATGAGCTAGATTATGATACTTGGCGCTCCAGTGTAGAATTAATCTTGACTGATCCTGCTATGTCCAAATTTCAACAATCCCGAAAGATCATTGAGTCTCTTTTACCCCCAGCAGCCGATGTAGTCAAGTACTTGAACCCCAACAGCTCACCATCAGAATACCTTCAGCTGTTAGATTCTGCTTATGGTACAGTTCAAGATGGCGGAGAGCTTCATGCCAAGTTTATTAACACCTTCCAAAACACAGGTGAGAAACCCTCATCATATCTACAACGTCTTCAAGTAGCTTTGACTCACACTGTGAAGCGTGGTGGTGCTTCAAGCCAGGATTTTGACAGGCTGCTTGTCACACAGTTTTGTCGAGGTTGTTGAGATGATTCCCTTTTAACTGCACTCCAGTTAAAACAAAAACGAACAAATCCCCCAACTTTTCCTGATTTGCTTCTCTTACTACGTACTGAAGAAGACCAAAATGCTGCCAAAACCTTGTGAATGAGACAACATTTGAGCAGTTCAAAACAAAAAGTGACATCCCACGTGCAAACTGTGCAATGTAGTTCAGATGAAAATGAGGACAAAATCACGTTAAACTCAATTCAAGAACTCTCAAAACAAGTTGCAGAAATTCAAAATCAACTAGTAAAACTAACTGCAAAACCAAAAGCTCAAAACTCAAAAAGTACACCCAGTACAAAGCCAAAAGAGAAACGAAAGCCGAATAAAGTGACAAAGGAACCCACAGAACAAACGGTCAGAACTCGAAGTACCCCACCCAAACCGTGGTACTGTTTCCAATGTGGAGAGGATGGCCACATCAAGCCGAGCTGCGAAAACGAACCAAACACAGCTTTAGTTACCGAAAAGTGTAAGCTGTTTAAAGAGAAACAAAAGAGATGCGAGTCTGAAAATCCCGCAGCTAATAAAGACGGGTTAAACTAAGAACAGTCTCTATTACGGGGCAAGTGGAGACTGTAGCCAGACACTCATGTCCCACTAAGTACAAGCAACGCGCTAGCCTTAAGCAATCTGTTACTAACCCACCTAAGTATAGTCTACCAAAAGGGTTAGTTGGCTCCAAATGCGCAGCTGTAGTTAGCATTTCTGATGTTAATGTGCATTGTCTTCTTGACTCAGGGTCACAAGTGACTACAGTCACCGAGTCATTTTACAAACAGAACTTTCCCGATCAAAACCTTAAACCACTCTATGATCTTTTAGAAGTAGAGGGCGCTGCAGGTCAGCCCGTCCCCTATTTAGGTTATATAGAGATGTGTATTACCTTTCCAAGAGACTTCTTATGCACAGAGATTGACATACCAACCTTAGCTCTCGTTGTTCCAGATGCCAATCCTAATAGTCAGACACCAGTGTTAGTGGGAACAAACACACTTGATATTCTTTATGGAAAGTATTTAGAAATGAAGACTCCTGATTACTTACCTAGCCCTTACGGTTTTAGGACACTGTTGAAAACTCTCGAACTAAGACATACCAAGAACAAAGATGGGAACATTGGATGAGTTACCTTGTCAAGCAAAGCTCCAGCTGTAGTTCCAGCAGGCAAAACTGTAGTTTTAGAGGGGTCTGCCAACGTTCACTGTGTGGAGATGTGTGGAATGGATGAGGCATGAGTTTATTTCTCAGGTTTAGTTTTATTCACAACACATTCTCCAACATTCAAAAGCAGAAGAAGGCATCACTCCCAACATCTGTCCGTTTTATACCCCCGGACATCAAAGCACAAAATCCCATTATCTTTAAATCCTAAACACAATGCATCCCCCTGCAGCCCTTCTCTCTTCCACCAAAGTCCCGGTGGTCAGGAAATCATTCATGTCCATCTCTTTGCATATCAAAAGGCCAACTCTCACATCCTCCTCTTATCCCTAGGAGGTCCAGACCTTTTGTTCCTCTTGAGACGTGAAGCCACAATAAGCACACAGGAATATACATGAGAGCATATGAACAGTAATATACATGTGAGCCTGTGAAACTACATATGTGCACCACATATAACCCCCCCCCAAACGTCTAAGACGGAACAACCTAACACAGATTGCATGTCATAATAAAATCGCCACACATCAGTCCACATGCTGTCTTGGCCTCAATCTTCTGCCGTATCTGCTGCAGGCGGGCTTAACCTCTTCCGCGGCGTCCCCCTGCTGTGGAGCTGCTGTCTGGGGATTAAAACTGTTAGCCAATCTCTGTGGGTGTACTGGGGAATGCTCTCTAGGGGGTCTGCCCCGTTGCAGGGCCCTCGCCAACTGCACAGTTTCGTCAGCCATCACAAAAGCAGGTTTGAGTCTGTTTATGCCAATCATTTCCTTTCTGCCCCCCAAATCTAGCAAAAAATGCTTATCACCTGTTTCTAGCACTCTAAATGGTCCATCGTAAGGTGGCCGCAGAGCTGTGCGGTGGGCATCGTGTCTGACAAAAACAAACTACGCATTTTTTAAAGCTTTAGGCACAAAAACACGCGGAAAACTGTGGTGAACGGGGCCAGGTAGGACACTCGGGCCCATGCTATTCTGCAACCGCTGAGCTGAGGAGAACTCTGGCACTGGGTTGTCAGGGAGAAATTCTCAGGGCAGCCGAAGTGGCTGTGCGAAAACTAGCTCCGCTGGGGAGGCGTCTAAATCCTCTTTAGGTGCAGAATGCAACCCCAATAAAACCCATGGTAGTTTGTCAACCCAATTTGCATCCGTAAGCGACGCTCTGAGAGCCGCCTTCAGCGACCTGTGAAAACGTTTGCATAACCCGTTAGCCTGCGGGTGATACGTGGTCGTGCGGTGGATCGTTGCCCCCAGGCTGCGGGCCATCGCTGACCAAAGTTCGGAAACAAATTGTGGGCCTCTGTCAGACGTAATATCCAACGGGACTCCAAAACGTGCTACCCATGCAGTCAAAAAAGCGCGCGCCACCTCCTCGGCTGTGGTTGACGACAGGGGAACCACTTCCGGCCAGCACGTGGTGTGGTCAACCATTGTCAGAAGATGTGTGCAGCCTTGCGAGGGCGGTAGGGGGCCTACGAGGTCCACGTGGACATGATCAAACCTTTTAGCTGGGATCTGAAACGGCTCCAAAGGAGCTCTTGTGTGTCTAAGCACTTTGGCCCTCTGACAAGCCATGCAGGCTGCCGCCCACTCTCTAACTTGCTTGCGCAGGCCCGGCCATACAAATTTCTCCCCTACCATTTTGACCGAAGCGCACACCTCCGGGTGCGCCAGAGAATGGATCGAGTCAAAAACGCGGTGGCGCCACGAGGCCGGAACCACCGGACGGGGTCGCCCGGTGGAAACATCGCAGATTAGAGGGGGCATACCGTCTTGCAGCACCCTGTTCTCCAGCCTTAACCCTGTTGGTCCAGACTGGAGCGCCGCAAGTCCGCGTCGCTGCCCTGCTCCGCGGCCATGGCTGCATAATCTATCCCTACGCGGACTGGGGCTGCGCACACTTCTGCGTCGCTACCCCGGTCCGCGGTTATTGCTGCAAAATCTACCTCTACGCGGGCTGGAGCAGCCACGGCACGCGAGAGGCAGTCTGCCACTACATTAAGTTTACCCGCTACATGCTGGATATCGGTAGTGAACTCCGAAATTGCGGCCAGCTGTCTCTGCTGCCGGCCCGACCAAGGTTCTGAAATCTTGACCATCACAAAAGTCAGTGGTTTGTGGTCAACAAACGCGGTGAAACGGCGTCCCTCCAGCCAAAACTGGAATTGACGAATAGCCAAATGGAGAGCTAACAACTCCCTGTCGAATGCGCTGTATTTTCGCTCACTATCGCGCAAAGTCCTGCTGAAAAACGCGAGCGGCTGCCAGGCTCCAGCCACATACTGTTCTACAACCGCCCCTATGGCCACATCTGACGCGTCAGTAGTGAGCGCCATGCGGGCCGTTGGGACTGGGTGTGCTAACAACGCAGCGTTTGCCAAGGCTGTTTTGACTTCAGAGAATTTGCGCTCCCGCTCGGGAGACCATTCGATTTTATTTGTGGGTTTTTGTTTTTTAAGCGCAGCGTACAATGGTTGCATGAGCTGCGCCGCGCGGGGGAGGAAACGGTTATAAAAATTCACCATTCCCAAAAACTCCTGTAACGCTTTGACCGTTTGTGGCTGGGGAAAATTTGCCACCGCGCGCACCTTGTCAGGCAGAGGGACTGCTCCTTCGGGAGAGACGCGATGCCCCAAAAAATCAATCTGCGCCACCCCGAACTGACACTTTGCTGGGTTGATTATTAGCCCGTGCTCTGCCAACCTCCGGAAAACTGCCGTGAGCTGGTTTTCGTGTTCGTCTTCGGACGCACTGGCTACTAAAATGTCGTCCAGGTAGACGAACACGAAAGGGAGATCGCGCAACACCACGTCCATCATGCGTTTTAAAGTCTGTGCTGCACCTTTAAGCCCAAATGGCATGCGCAAAAACTCAAAAAGCCCGAAAGGAGTTATTACCGCTGTTTTGGGTATGTCCTCAGCGCGGACTGGGACCTGGTGATAACCGCGTACCAAGTCTATCTTAGAAAAAACGCGCGTCCCCGCCAAATGAACTGAAAAATCTTGGATACGTGGGATTGGGTAGCGGTCGTGTGCTGTAGCGTTGTTCAGCCTGCGAAAATCACCGCACGGCCATCACGAGCCATCAGTTTTAGGGACCATGTGAAGCGGTGAAGCCCAAGGGCTCTTTGAACGTCTGATGATGCCCAATTTTTCCAGGTTGGCGAACTCCTCGCGCGCTATGGTCAGTTTAGCTGAATCCAAGCGCCGAGCTTTTGCAAAAATGGGCGGTCTGGTGGTAGTAATAAAATGCTCCACCCCGTGTTTAGCCACGGTCGCCGAAAACGTTGGCACTGTGAGTGCTGGAAACTGAGTGAGGAGTGTGTGGAACTTACCACCTGCAGCTGTGACGTTGGCTTGTGCTGTTGGCGGGGTCACTCGCGCTGTACAGGGAATAGAAGAAAAAGAGAGTGCATTAACCAGGCGTCTGTTAGCAAGATCGACCAACAAACCATGTGAGCACAAAAAATCAGCACCTAACATGTTGAAATTGACTGCCGCTATGACGAAAGTCCACTCGAATGTACGGCCGTGTAAAGACAGAGACAGGGTCTTCTCCCTGAAGGTCTTAATCGCCGAGCCGTTTGCTGCTGACGCCACAGGGCCACTGGAAGGCGCCAGCCGGTCAGCGTAGGAAGGTGTGATGAAACTCAGCTGGGAGCCTGTGTCCACGAGGAAGTGCCTCCCCGATCGCGCGTCCCTCAAGTAGAGCAGCTTGTTCTCCTCACCAAGAGCCGCAGCTGCTACCGACTCCCGGTCTTGGCGTTTTCCCGAGCGCTTGAAATGGCATGGTGGAATGCACTTGTGTGCCCTCTCGGCGAAGCAGTGATGGTAATAGCAAAGGACGTCGTCTGCTCCATGTCTCCTGGCCCCCGCCGCCGCCGTCGTCGGTGAGTCTGGTGCTGCAGCCTCTGGCCCCCAGCCATATCTGGGTGTTGCGCCCAGTTCCGCTGTTGTGGCCGTGGCCGCGCGCTGTCTATTGGCGTTGACGAGTCGCTGCGCCTCCTGGCCCAGCTCATGGTAGTCTCGTCAGGCCAGCAGCGGTGAACTGGCCAGGGTCACTCTCACCGCTGGCGGTAAGGTCCTGAGGAAAAGGTGGGTGAAAATGAAGCCATCACCTTCGGAGTTTCTCAAACTCAGCATCTTCGCCATCAGGTCTGCAGGTCTGTCGCCCTCACATTCAGTGAGCGCCAGGAGCCTCTCTGCTCGCTCTTCCACCGAGGGGGTGAAACATTGGATGAGTGCAGCCTTCAATGTGCTTTACTTGTCGTCGTCTGGCGGGTGGTTGATCAGGGCCCCCACACGCTAGGCTGTGTGGTTGTCCAGCTTTGCAACCACATGGTAAAACTTTGTGGCGTCTGCCGAAATCCTCCGAAGATGGAACTGTGCCTCGACTGCGTTAAACCAGGAGCGCGGACTGTTCTGCCAGAAGTCCGGTAGCTGGACTGTGGCTGCATCAGTTTGGCTGGCTCCTGATGAGTCTGGCCCGGGAGAATCGTCTCCGGCCATAATACGTCTTAAGGTCACCAGTGTGGAGATGTGTGGAATGGAGGAGGCATGAGTTTATTTCTCAGGTTTAGTTTTATTCACAACACATTCTCCAACATTCAAAAGCAGAAGAAGGCATCACTCCCAACATCTGTCCGTTTTATACCCCCAGACATCAAAGCACAAAATCCCATTGTCTTTAAATCCCAAACACAATGCATCCCCCTGCAGCCCTTCTCTCTTCCACCAAAGTCCCGGTGGTCAGGAAATCATTCATGTCCATCTCTTTGCATATCAAAAGGCCAACTCTCACATCCTCCTCTTATCCCTAGGAGGTCCAGACCTTTTGTTCCTCTTGAGACGTGAAGCCACAATAAGCACACAGGAATATACATGAGAGCATATGAACAGTAATATACATGTGAGCCTGTGAAACTACATATGTGCACCACAACTGTACCTCTGACACCTGTGCTATAGTTGAACACCCCTCTCAGTCTTCCCTGCCTGGTGGCCTTTGTGTTAAAACTTGCCTGATAACACTTCCTTCCCGAGCTCCACACAAAGTGCCTGTAATGATTACAAACGAAACAGAGCAAGATGTCACTATTCCGTCCACGTGTGCCATCGCAGAACTTGGAGCTTTCCATTGTATCCTATCCCAGCACAATGTCATCAGTGCAAATGAGTCGGCCGCAAACAAGACACAACTGAGTTTCAACTTGGGTGACTCACCGATTCCACAGGAGTGGAAAGAGTGAATAACCACACAACTAAATGACATCCCGGAAGTATTCGCTTTCCATGATTTGGACTTTGGTTGTACGAGCAAAGTGAAACACTCCATCAGTCTTCACGATCCGACTCCCTTTAAGCACAGTGCACACCCTATACACCCTCAAGACCTTGAGGCAGTGCATAAACACCTTCAAGAGCTGCTCGCTGCAGGCGTGATAAGAGAGTCCCAGTCTCCCTACTCATTCCCCATTGTCGTGGTGAGGAAGCGAAACGAAACAATGATGTGCGTCTATGCATAGACTTTCGCAAACTCAATTTGCAAACAAGAAAAGACTCTTTCACTCTCCCAAATCTAGGAGGAGACGTTCTCGGCACTCACAGGATCCAAGTGGTTTACAGTCCTTGATCTTAAGTCTGGATATTACCAGATTGAGGTAGAAGAAGCAGACAAAGAAAAGACCGCTTTTGTAACACCCCTTGGATTCTGGGAGTTCAACCGCATGCCGCAGGGCATAACCAACGCCCCAAGCACTTTCCAGCGGCTCATGGAGCACTGCGTAGGTGACATGAACTTAAATGAGGTACTAGTCTTTCTAGATGATCTCATCATCTTTTCAAATAGTTTGGAAGAACATGAACGGCGACTCATGCGGGTACTCCATCGTCTTAAAGAGTACGGGCTAAAGTTATCGCTGGAAAAATGTAAATTTTTTCAAACAACAGTCCGGTACCTAGGTCATGTAGTCTCCGAAAGCGGTGTCGAGACAGATCCCGAAAAGATTCAGGCCCTTAAGACCTGGCCACGGCCTAAGAATCTCAAGGAACTGAGATCCTTTTTAGGGTTCTCAGGGTACTACAGACGCTTCATTGAAAGGTACTCGTCTATAGTACGCCCCCTTAATGACCTCACACGCGGTTACCCGCCACTCAACAAAAGGTCAAAATCCAAAGTCACTGACCAAACCTACTTTGATCCCAAACTGCCATTTGAGAGTCGATGGACCACAGACTGTCAAAAAGCTTTCGACTCCATCATCGAAAAGTTAACATCAGCTCCTATCTTAGGCTTTGCAGACCCGAAGCTGCCTTACGTACTCCATACCGATGCTAGTACCACTGGCTTAGGTGCAGCACTCTATCAGGAGCAGGACGGTCAGCTTAGGGCCATAGCTTTTGCCAGTCACGGGTTATCAAGGAGTGAAGCACGTTATCCAGCTCACAAGCTAGAGTTTTTAGCTCTAAAATGGTCAGTAACTGAAAAGTTTCACGACTATTTGTATGGTGGTCAGTTCACGGTAGTTACAGATAGTAACCCACTCACCTACATATTGACCTCTGCTAAATTAGACACCACAAGCTACAGGTGGCTTGCAGCTTTGTCTAACTACAACTTTAAGTTACAGTATAGAGCAGGCAAGCAAAACCTAGACGCAGATGGGTTGTCTAGATGTCCTCATGGTGAACTTGTTAACGATGTCCAGTCCAGGAAAGTGCAGGAGCGTGTAAGCCGCTTTGTAGAGCATCACCCAGCTGACAGTGACACCACAGAGATGGTAAATGATGAAGCTGTTTAAGCCATCTGTCAAAACCACCTTGTTAAAATCCGTGATGACAGTCAGGATAGTGGTGTTACACTTGTAGAGTCACTTGCCATCTCAGCTGACGCAATCCCAGACTTGTATGTCTTGGAGCAAGACAATGGCTTACCCACTATCCCTGTCTTGTCTCAAACAGAAATCAAAGACAAACAAAGAGAGGCCTCAACAATCAGACAAGTTATTGAACAAAACGAACATGGCCAAACACCCCCACCGACTGCTAGAGAAGAACTCCCAGATCTCCCTCTTTTACTCAGAGAACTCCATAAATTGGAGATGTACAATGAAGTGTTGTACAGAAAAAGACAAAATGGAGACCAAGTGACCCACCAGCTCGTTCTTCCTGAGGAGCTCAGAGCTCCCATACTCCAAAGTCTGCACAATGATATGGGCCACTTAGGTATTGACAGAACCCTTGATCTGGTCAGAACACGATTCTATTGGCCAAGTATGGCAACAGATGTCGAGCAAAAGGTAAAAACATGTGATTGGTGCATACAAAGGAAGAGTCCTCCTGAAAAAGCGGCTAGCCTGGTCAACATAACCACCACACGACCTTTAGAGCTAGTCTGCATGGACTTTCTCAGTCTGGAACCAGACAGTAGCAATACCAGCAATATTCTCATAATAACTGATCATTTTACTAAATTTGCCCTTGCGTTGCCTACCTCAAATCAAAGGTCCAAAACGGTTGCCAGGTGCCTGGGGGATCAATTCATCGTTCACTACGGTATACCTGAGCGCCTTCACAGCGATCAGGGTCCTGATTTTGAGGCAAAACTAATAAAAGACCTTTGTGAGATCTCAGGCATAAAGAAAACAAGAACAACTCCATACCACCCCAGGGGTAACCCCACTGAAAGATTCAACCGACCGCTACTGAGTATGTTAGGAACACTTGAGTCCAAACAAAAGTCCCACTGGAAAGACTATGTTATGCCGTTAGTACATGCATACAACTGCACACGCAGTGATGTAACCGGGTTTACTCCCTACGAATTAATGTTTGGTAGAAAACCCAGATTGGCAGTTGATCTAGGATTCGGACTTCCTCTCAACAATGATCAGAAAGTTACTAACTTTCAATACATTGAAAATCTCAAGAAAAGGCTCGAAGAAAGCTACAAGTTAGCTTCACAAAATGCACAAAAGATTGCTGACAAGAACAAGGCCAGGTTTGACCGCAAAATCACTGTTTCTGAACTTGAACCTGGGGATAGGGTTTTAGTTAGAAATGTGAGACTGAGTGGAAAAAATAAGCTTGCTGATAAATGGGAGGCCGACATTCATGTGGTAGTCAAACGTGCAGGTAATTTACCCGTTTACATGGTTGAACCCGAGTCAAAGCAAGGTCCCTCAAGAACTCTACACAGAGACCTTTTGCTTCCCTGCAGTTTCCTCCCTGTTGCCACAGCAGAAACACCTGAGCCAGAGCCTATTCACCGTCCTAAGACACGCCAAACAACTGTTGCAGAGAACAAT
Source organism: Pholidichthys leucotaenia (assembly GCA_020510985.1). Lineage (NCBI taxonomy): Eukaryota > Metazoa > Chordata > Actinopteri > Cichliformes > Pholidichthyidae > Pholidichthys > Pholidichthys leucotaenia. The sequence continues at coordinate 3,284,675 of CM035836.1, forward strand.
GATCACGAAGAGTTACCCGAAATTGAAAATGAATTTTTGATTCCGTGGGTTGAGGATTCCCCACGTGAGGAGATAACCAGATTTACTACTGTACGTGATTATCCAAAACCTTTGCAAACACCGGAAATGACAAACACACTTGATTGTGACTTACCTGAAACCACTACCAATGCAGAACCGGATAGGGAGCATAATACAAATGAGACTGAACTTTCCTATAATTCACCTGTGGAAATGATACCGGGTGGAGACAATACTGAGAATGACAAACCTGTAGAAAATGAAACAGCAACAATACTAGAAGAACCTTCTGATAATTCATTCGAGGGACAAGAACACCATTCAAGTGATTTACCTGATGAAATGGACAAAAATGATCACATTGCAATTCAACCAATACAACGATCTGAAAGAATCAGACAACTTCCAAAAAGACTAGAGTATCCTGAATTAGGAAATCCTCTAGTGACTGTTGTTAAGTCCCTTTTTCAAGGTTTGAATACAGCCTTCTCAGAGTTTCTAAATACTGACGGTGGACAGTCTTGGTTACACATGCAACGGGACGTGCATGATATTTAGCGCGGGAGGGGTGTAACCCAGCTGAGAAAATGACCCTTTTTTTTCTCAGATGTCAATTGTATTAATACAATTGTGTGATTTTATTTTGAAAAATGATTATTTTGGGAAGAGGAAGTGTGATCCTCGTTATCCAACTTTTAAATTCCCGTTTCATGGTCACGTTGGGCGATTGTGGTCTTTTCATTCGTTAAGAGCGATATTAGCCCTGCCTTCCGAGCAGAGTGCTGAGGCGCGCACTCGGTTTTTCGGTCTTTTGCGATCTGAGAGCGGACGAGAGAGGCTGTGGACGGTCTGTGTGGAGACCTGTGAGTCTTCTTGTTGACGGGAGCACGAGCTTGAGAGGCCGTGAGGCTGTGACTTTTGCTGTGTTCACACTGATACCTCATCTTGGCTAGGTTTTTTTTTTGGTTGCCGATTAAGAACCTTCTGGATCCTGGATTCTCTCCGAATGGAGATGGCGAGCCTGACCCGAGACCTGAACCAAGACTGAACCGAGATCTGAACCAAGATCTTGGTTGAAGAACATCCTTCCTCTCTCCAGTGCCCAAAATTCAAAGTGGTAACAACTCAAGCCGCCGCTTTAAAAGAGGAAAAGAAACCTGAGTCTGGAAATACAAGATATCTTGACTGGTCAAATGACTAAAACAAAAAGACAAACAAACACTGAGCTCAGTAGGACATTTTTGGGGTTTTATTTCATGCCGGCCGTTGTTATATTTGTATATTTGTAAATTGTTTGTATATTTTGTTCTTTTTATCTTTAATAATAACAGATATCATGTCAATATATGAAGTAGATGATTGTTGTAATTTTATAACTGCAACAATCACAAAGTCTATAGATAAATTTACAAAGCAAATTAAAAGTAGACAACAGAAGATTAACCTATCATGGTTAAATAATGAAATAAGAAAACTTATGAAGAGGCGAGACTCTGCATTGAAAACATCATTAACCTCTAAACTACAAAATAATCACCTCGTTTACAAAAGTTTAAGAAATAAAGTGGTACAAGAGCTGCGTAAATCAAAAGCATCTTATTACAGTAAATTGATAGAACATGCAAAGGGTAACAACAGTTCCCTATGGAGGCATTTAAATAACTTAACCAACAAAAAAAGAAATGATCCGAAGGGGGTAAAGGAACTTAGAATTAATGGCAAAACCATCAGTGATAATGCTACATTGGCAAATAAATTGAATTCATATTTTGTTGAGTCAGTGGAAGAATTAACAAAAAACTTTGTGCTGCCAAATGTGCTCAACAATACTAAAGCAATACTCTCAACAGTTTCTTTTCACATTAATGAGGTAAATGAAGATTTAATTGCTGGCATTGTTAAAACACTGTCAAACTCAAAAACTAATGATATCTACAATATGAGCACTTCCTTTCTCAAAACGCACAGCAAAATATTAATCAAATCACTGACTCATCTCAGTAATCTCTCCATTAGGTCCTGTATATTTCCATCTGGCTGGAAAAAAGCTGTTGTCATACCAGTTTTTAAATCGGGTAGTAAAGATGATATATGTAATTACCGCCCAATCTCTATTTTACCAGTCCTGTCTAAGGTTCTTGAAAAAGTTGTAGCTACACAGCTGATAGACTATCTACAAGACGGTCAACTTCTTCATCCACACCAATTTGGTTTCAGACCAGGATACTAAACAGAAACAGCAAATTGCTGCCTTACTGAAAATGTCAAACAGTCCTTGGACAGGGGTAAATGTGGTGGGAGCTGTTTTTCTGGATCTCAAAAAGGCTTTTGACACTGTAAACCACAGCTTGCTTTTATCCAAAATGGTATATTTTAACTTTTCTCCCAATACAATAAAATGGTTTGCATCTTATCTTCAGAACAGAGAACAGAGTGTAAAAGTTCACCAGGATAAATCCTTCCTTTTAAATAATTGTATGGGTATCCCACAAGGGTCCATTCTTGGTCCTTTACTTTTCAGCATTTTTATTAATGACCTGCCATTACACTGCTCAGCTGCAACATGTCAACTTTATGCAGATGATGCAGTTATTTACACAGCTGCTAAGACTCCAGCTCAGGCTGCAGACGTCCTGTCTTCAAGCATGGTTGATGTCCAAGAGTGGCTCATTCAGAACCATCTACTGCTGAACCTTCAGAAAACAGTTTCAATGTGCTTTTCAATCAAAAAATGTAACTTGCAACATTTTAAAGTTAATATACATGATCAAGATATCAGTTCAGTTACAGAATTCAAATACCTTGGCATTGTACTAGATCCTCAACTCAAATTAAATCTTCGCATAAAGAAGATTTCTAAAACAGTAAAAAAAAATTGAATTGCTTTAAATTAATTAGACATTACATACCACACCAAGCAGCTGTACTGTGGTTTTTTCACATATATCATACTGTCTGACAGTTTGGGCTCAAGCAGCTCCTTCTACAATAAAAGATATAGGTTCATTATATAATCAAACTCTAAAAATTCTGGATAAAAAGCCCATTAGGTGGCATCATTGTTATATTCTAAAAAAATATAATCTACTGAGTTTTGAGAGTTTCATTGACCTTTGTTTTCTGAAATTAATTTTCAAATGTTTCCATAAATCAGCGCCAGAGCCACTTGTTGGATTCATCCAAAGACAGGACAGCAGCAGAGCCACCAGGAGTTCTGTTAACAATAACTGTAAAATATCCCACCGCAGAACCACATTTGGACAAACAGCTTTTTCTATAAAGGGCAGTCATATCTGGAACACAATGCCAAATGAAATCAAAATAATAACGGACTTTAAAACATTTACTACAAAGGTTAAAAACTGGCTGAAAAATAAACAAGAATGTACTCATGTATGAAATGATTGTCTGCAGGGTGTGAGTGAATGAAGGGAAGGCAAATGTGTAACAGGCATTTTACTGTAACAGGCAAATGTGAATCAGGTTTTTATATTGTGTATTTATAATTTTGTTTGCATTGATGTATGTGGATAATGTTTATACTGTTTTCATTTTGTTTTTTCTTCATCTTTTTCTCTTTTTCTCTGTTTCTTTTCTCTAAAGCCCATCCAGGGACAAGAGTTGCAAACTAGCTTAATGCTATACACTCTCTGTGCAACACATCAGATTTTCTTTTTTATCTATGTTTATTGCACTGTCCCTGACAAATAAACAAATAAAATAAAAAAAAAAAGAATTGCTCATTCCTTGCCTCCAGCTATTTCATTCCACACTCATTTTAATTCCCTATTGTAACCCTTACGAACCTAGCAACTGGTCTGCACTTAATAATTTCCCTTACCTAATTAACATAAGGCAAGGGTTACAGTGTGGTTTGTTTTCCACTCACATGAATATAGAAAATTAGAAAGTTTTAATTTTTTTTAAATTGGATTATATTCATAGTATTCTAAAGAATAAGGAAGCAGAAAGGAGATTAGTCTCTTATACCTGTCAGGTGGATCATAGTGAAGAATGCATCTGTTTTCTGATTGTTGCCGGAACAGGTTGGTGAGAACGTTTAGCTGGTCGGTGTCGGTGGTTCGGCTCCTGTTCTGCTCCTCATGGATGAATAGCTGATGTAGCTCTGTGGAGTCCTGCCATTGATGGTCTGCGCTGAGTGCTGGAGAATAAAGAACCACATAGAAGTCCACATTCTGAGTCTGAGGACTTTTATTGGGCCTTCAGGCTAACTGAACTAGCCTCATCCTGCTAGCTCTGACCGTCAGCAGCCATCACAACATCTGGAGGAAGTAAACAAACCGTAAAGATGTTTTCAGATCGGCGTCTGAGAGAGTTGGTGAGAGAGCGACTGGCTGCTGCTGCTGCTGAAATAATAACAGAGTTTGAACTAATCACCAACCAGTACGAGGAAGAGATCGATCGTCAGCGCAGACTGCTGAATATGCGCTGGTGCTCCCAGATAAAAATCCACACAATAGGAATGTGGGACTATAATGGTCTGAATGAGGCTTTAGAAAACTCTGGATCTGTTTTTTCAATCATGGTTGTGTGTTAAATGTGCAATCTCTTGTTTTTAAATCCTAAATTTGGCACATTTTTTTCTTATTCATTTGTGTAGTGAAACTCTCTTTTTCTGACTTTTTGTCTTTGTTCCTCCAGATTTCTCACAGCAACCTGAATGTAAAGTGGAGGAAGTTCTGACTGAGCAGCAGGTCTGAAACCAGGAGAGGAACTCTGTCCTGGACCAGGAGGAGCCAGAAGCTCCACAGGTTAAAGAGGAACAGGAGGAACTGTGCATCAGTCAGGAGGGAGAAGAGCTGGTAGTGAAGCTGGAGGCCGATCCCTTCATGGGGACTCTTGTTTGTGAGGAAAAGCAGCAGAGTGAAGCAGAACCAAACAGTGAGCAGCTCCTCTCTCACAACTCTGCTGGAACTGAGATCCAAGACGAGGAAGGAAGCCGGCATGTAGACTCAGGATCCACTAAAGAAGAAGAAGAAGAACCCAAACCAAAGAAGAGACGAAAGACATCAGTCCGAGTAATGTTTTCAGTCCTGACCTGAATCTGATTGAGATGCTGTGGAATGACCTTAAAAAGGCGGTTCATGCTGGAAAACCCCCCCAATGTGGCTGAATTACAACAATTCAGCGAAGATGAGTGGGCCAAAATTCCTCCACAGCGCTGTAAAAGTCTCATTGACAGTTATGGCAAACGCCTGATTGCAGTTGTTGCTGCTAAGGGTGGCCCAACCAGTTACTAGGTTTAGGAGGCAATCACTTTTTCACACGACACCATGTAGGGTTGGTTTTTTTTTTAACCTTAATAATAAACACCTTCATTTAAAAACTACATTTTGTGTTTACTTGTCTTATCGTTGTCTAATATTTAAATTTGTTAGATGATCTGAAACATTTTAGTGTGGCAACACACACAAAAATGAGAAATCAGGAAGGGGGCAAACACTTTTTCACACCACCGTATTTGGACATATGGATATTTAATATCAATATTAAAAATACTGGGAGATTCATGTAATACAAGTAAACAATTAAAAATGAATTAAGGACTTTTTTCAAATTTTCTGTAAAATGTAATTCTGACCATAGTGAAGAATAAATTAGGACACCCCCACATTCATTCGAACTTAAAATGGCTAAAATAAATGTTAAAAAATGCAAATAAAAACAAAAACAAGGTTCGACATAGATATGTGAACATTTCTTAATAAAGAACTGAATATTTAATAGGGTGTCCTAATTTTTTCACATGACTGTATGATCCTCATCACTGAGTTATCTGGAAGTTCAGTTTGACAGTCGGTCCAAATGACCTGGATCTGTTTTCTTTCTTTAACCCCTTGTCTTTCTTTCGGTCCAAACTTAAACGACTGTCGTTCTTTTGACTTGGAGCTTCTGTGCTCCATGAAGTGTTCAAATGATGGGCAAGGTTTTTCTGCTGAAATGAACAGAGGGCCATTTCAGCATTTCAGAAAGTTGGCAGTCGCTAACACCACACTATTCACTTTCATTCACAAGGCTTCAGATAGCTAGCGTGAAGCTGCACTTCGTTTATCATCGGGTGTTCCCGGCTGCTGAGATGTCCCCTGTGTGTTTGGTCCCTCCATCTGGTCTGTGCTACTTAAAAACTCCAAAGATCGACAACACGAGAAACAAAACTGCGTTAAGTGCTTCATGCTACCAAACGAACAAAACATGACTCGGTCTCTATTTGTCACCATAAACTGCATCAGCAACAAGAACACCAATCTGTCTTCTCTCTTACTCTCCATGTTCTTTCTGTTTTACTGCTGAGCTAATTTAGTATTTTTTAACTGCCATGCTAAATCTTGAATTGACCGCTCACATTGTCACTTCCAGGTCAACCACTTGTACGTTCCTTTTCCAGTTGGCATGACATGTAAATTTGTTCAAGGATTTGTAAAAGTGTTTCGCCACTTGTTAATTTGTTTTCTGAAATATAAATTTGTTTTGAGACTTGTAAATTTGTTTTCATACATGTAATTTTGTTTCATGGTATGTAAACATGTTTTCCAAATTGTACATTTGTGGAGAAGAAGAAGAAAAGAACAGATATGTAGAGAGCGAACAGCACGATGGGGACTCAATCTATGGGAGAGAACAAACAGATGTTAATGACCACCAAAAAGATTTCATTGAGAGTAAAGAAAGGAGTGAAGCCCAGTGCATCGTGGGAGGTCCCCTGGCTGTCTAAACCTATTAGCAGCATAACTAAAGGAGGGTTCAGAAACACATGATCCCTCCCTAACTATAAGCTATATCAAAAAGGAAGGTTTTAACCCTGTCTTATAAACAGAGATTGAGTCTGACTCCCGAATCCAGATTGGCAGCTGGTTCCACAGGAGAGGAGCCTGATAACTGAAGGCTCTGCCTCCCATTGTACTTTTGGAGATTCTGGATATTACAAGTAATCCAGCATTTTGGGAGCGTAGTGCTCTGTTAGGATAATAGGGTAACATCAGATCTTTTAAAGAAAAAGGGGCCTGATTGTTTAGAGTTTTGTAAGTAAGAAGAAGGATTTTAAACTTAATTCTAAACTCTATGGGAATCCAATGAAGGGAGGCCAGAACCGGAGAGATATGATCTCTCTTTCTAGTACCTGTTAAAACTCTTGCAGCAGCATTTTGGATCAGCTGAAGACTTTTTAAAGATGTTTTAGGACAACCTGATGATAAAGAGTTACAATAATCTAATCTAGAGCTAACAAAAGCGTGGATCAGTTTCTCAGCATCACTCTAAGACAAGATGCTCCTAATCTTGGCAATATGATTCACATTTGGCTCTCAGTTCAGAACAAAAACCCACTAATCTCAGAAAAAAAAGGCCACTGCACTGCAAAAAATGCTTAGTTCAGCTTGAAATCAGAGTCCAGTGTGTTGATGTTTTCAGGGGTTATATTTATTAAAAATTACATCACTGATGTGCAATAAAAATACTGTTAAATAAAAAATCAGACTTAGGTTAGAAACTGCTTTTTAGTTCTTAAAAAACTTGTGAGTTTCAACAATGAAATTGTTCACAAGTGAAATAAATGTTGAAAATGTTCCTTTTCAGCATCAGTTGCTAACAGCTTTTCCACAGTGTGGAGGTTTGGTCGCCCTCCAGCGTTCTAGAAATAGAGACTATTCATTTAAACTAAAGTCAGTTCTATCACAGATCCTGTGAACGTCCATTTAAACAGTAGAGCTGCCTGACTGCAGTCAGTGTACAGTTACCTATACAGGAACTTAATGCAATGAACACATTCAATCGGAACTGAATCAACTGATGCAGAAGATCAGCAGCATTAATGTTAAACCTGCACAAATATAAACTGAAGTATCTACATTCTTTGGAGACTTAAAAACAAATTAAAGTTATCAAACAAAATAAAGTTCTGTTCCAAGATTTCATGATTTTTTTTTTCTGGTTCAGAATTTTCTGGAGTTTGTTAAAGTGCTGCAGTGCGGTTGTTCAGCAGCAGGACGAACAACTTTCTCCACTTCTTTAATATCCAGATTCCTTTTTATTAGTGCCACAGTGGGGAATTCCAGGGCCTCCACCTGAGTGGACGAAGCAGCCACTGGTGCAGCGTCCAACCTTCCACCATCACACACATTCACACCTGGGGCCACTTTAGAGTCTTCTGGAACTCTGGCTGATGATCTGCTCATGGTCCTTTGGCTGCTGAAGCTTCTCCAGGAGAAGGTCAAAGAAATGCAATCATTTCACACCAACAAGAACAAACTTCCATTCAGTGTTCATTTCCTCAATTAAAACTACATCGATTTTTTTCTTCCATTAAAGCTAGAAGTAAAACTAAAATGACCATTTATGCATTTTACTTTTGACGCCTAATTTGAGTCCAGATTTACTGTAATTTTATTTTCATAGTTTTATTTTAGTCTGTTCATCATCAATAGTTTTTGTCTACTTTTAGTCAATAACAAGATTTGGTTTTTATCAAATGAAAAGAGCTCTGCTTCCATCGCTGTCAAAAATGTCAGAAAAAAACCTTACCTGCGGCTGTCAGGGTTGCTAGGCAACGGGGTAGGGCGTGGTCACACAAACAAACGTCATCCAAAGATCAGACCATAAACTTTTTTTACTGTCTATGGACTAAGCTCTCATTTGTCGATTCTTTTCCGTTGGTCCTTGTACATGTGTGGCCACCGTGGTCCGTCTACAAGGCTACAACCCCTGAATCTGTGCACGATCAGCCCAGCGCTGCTCAGCCACGGTCAGCTACGGCCAGCCATTCTGTGGAGGGACAGAACATGAAGGCAGAACTTGCTGAGGGAGCGTAGCTAGTTGAAGGGGCGTTGATGGAGTCTGTGAGCTGCAGACGGACCTGTCTGGAATTTCTTGCTGCTCCATTTTTTCTTCATTCCGACTGTTTCATCCAGCTGCTAGCTTAGTAAGCTACTCTGTGGAGTTCTCCTGCGTTGGCAGCATTAATGTGTAATTATGTATCATGAAGCGGCAATACGTGTCACATGATGGGACTCCGGTACCACCGCAAACTAATCAAAATAATCATAATAATAAATTGATTCTTAATTTTTGTGAATCAGATCTGCATCGTGTAAAATGAGAATCTAGATTCTTATATGAATCGATTTTTTCCAACAACCCTAGAAAATATACTTCCCATTTCCCAGCAGCCCTTGCGGCTGAAGGGACATGTTAAATGTTGGAAAACAAGTCAGATCTCCTTAGTAGGACTGGGAGTCTGGTCGAACCTCAGGCTCCACCCTTGCAGACTTGGTGACTTTTGGCGCGTTCATGTTAAGTGGCTGAGGGTTCAAGCTGGATTCATGCTGCACCTCTGCTGTCCGCGTACGTGTAACCGGAAACCTCGTGGGACAAATTTTAAGTCATTGTCTCCACTCCGCTAGTGTCTGCAGTGCTCGACCGCGGTTGACCGCGTGCAGCCCAAATTTTGGGACCGCACCACCTGCCCACAACCTGAACGCATTGAGAAGCACATAAAAGCCCATGGACAAGACTGAACATCCTGTTCACGAGGTGGTGATATCGACACAGCACACCAAGACAAAGTAGACGAAGAAGACAACAAGGAAGCAGAAGACGAGAATAAACATACATGTGAAAACCGGGAAGTCAGGCAGCAGAAAGGAAAGAAAGCAGCATTTCTTTGTTGGTGAAAATCCTGGCTCGTCAGCTTATTGGCACTACCTATAGGGTGGGAGTGAAACTACAGATTATGGTTGAGCGCATTCGTCAGCTGCTTGGCCTGGGTAGATGGAAAAAGTGAGCATGAACAGCGCCATGTGCGTGCCGGGCTCGTCCAAAGTGCACGTGGACCAAAGTGGACTAGAGGGGAACTGCAGCCTGAATAAGGCTTTAGGGCTGTCCCAGTCTGAAGTCAGGAAGTTGCTGACTGCTCACTGCTGACTTCATGAGCCCTGAAATGAGCCTTTCTCCACGTCAGCATGCTATGCTATGCTGCTAAAGGTACGGGAATTAGCCAGAGTTCAGAGCGCCATGCAAGGCTATCTTCAGGGAAAGCTCCTGATTGGTCAGCTGTTCCTCACTGACCACCCTTCAGCAGTGGTCCATGTCCACCCCACAACAGAACAGAACATGATGCTCCCTTTACAAGAACTGAAGATTTTTGCCTAAATAAAGATACATGACATGCAGACTTGGAGCTGATGCTGAATTACACACCATTTAACCAATTTAATGAGTTTCTGGTTAATGATGCAGTTTTAAAAAGCTGATTTCATTGATTGCAGTTGTAATCAATGAAATCATCTTCAGAGGCTGCAGCAGGTTTAATCAGTTCATTCCTGAAGAAAGAAGAAAGTCTGAAATCAAGTCTGAGAGCCACAATAGATGCTCACATGTTTTCACGTCACTGTGGCGGTTTGGGAAAACCCCCACAAACAGACTAAGGACAGACAGCTCGCTACTCCTGGTTTTTTCCGCTACACTGCTGAGATGTTAATGTTACCTTTCATGCATTGTGTTCATGCATCCTGTCCTTACTGTGACCTAGAGACTCAGATCAATATGTAGATGTGCCTTTTAACCTCTTTGTTCTGCAGCTGGAGCAGAGTCTAGCAAATCTGCCTATTGTGATGTATGTCTCACAAATGCAAATATCTCATGCCTGTTCTGCAGTCTCTTTGATCAGACCAACTGCTGTGAATCTGCTTTGATGTATTGTTTGAGTTGGGTATAAATACTGCACAGGTTCTGTAACACATCCTCTCATTCTCACTCCTACAACGGCTGCTGCTGGACACAGACATTGTGTCCCTCTTCTCTGAGAGCCGTGGCTCGCTCCCGGTGCGCACGCACGGCGCCGGGAGAGGAGCTCGTGACGGCGGTATGATATAATAAACTTCCTTAAAACCTCAGCATCGCTGCCTCATTTTATCATCCGCCGCATCACACTAATTAACAGTTTGGTTACAATAAATAGGTCAGCTCAGTCATCTGGGAGAGGCTCAGAGTAGAACCGCTGCTCCTCCACATTGAAAGGAGTCAGTTGAGGTGGTTTGGGCATCTGATCAGGATACCTCCTGGACGCCTCCCACTTGAGGTGTTTCAGGCACGTCCCACTGGGAGGAGACCCCGGGGCAGACCCAGGACTCGGTGGAGACACTATGTCTCCCAGCTGGTCTGGGAACGCCTTGGTATCCTCTCTGAAGAGCTGGAGCAGGTGGCTGGGGAGAGGGAAGTCTGGGCTTCTCTGCTTGAACTGCTGCCTCCGCGACCCGGACCTCTGGAAACGCGGTAGAAGATGGATGGATGGATTTTATTTCATTTTTGAAAATGAAATAAGACACAATTTGATCCCTTTATTTCAATCAGAAAATATCGCAGTTATAAATGTAAATGTATAAAGTAATTATAAATCTGACAATTATTAATGTCAAAAATGAAGGAGAACGCAATGATTTAAAGCAGAATTGGGATTTTATTTGAAGACGTTCCACCAAAACCTCTAAAGATGCTGAAACCCACAGAACTGAACTTCCAGCATCATTTCCTTTCATCCTTTGTCAAGAAAACCTGCTGGTTTCTGGTTTGACTTTGGTCTGGAATCTGTTTTGGTTCTGTCCTGTGATTTGATTGGCATCTCTTAGACACTATTTTTGCTTCCTGATCCTTCTAAGAAAGGAATCAAAGCTTTTATAGTGTTGCCAAGGTAACAAAGCGTGTCCCATTTCTCCCATTTGGAGCCACTTGCTGCCCTCCCAGACTGGCCCAGTCAGCAGTCCTGATGCTGTCAGGAAGGTCAGGGCCTGAGGCTTCAGCAGGGGTTTGGTCTCGGACTTGTGGTGCAGGTGTGGACGTGTCCACCAGGTGGCTGCTGACAGCTTTCACTTTCAACTGTTAGGAACCTTTTTTTGGCTTTGCTGCACCAGCAGCTTTGCTGCCACAATTCTAAGCAGAAATGCACAAAAGTTCTAAAGTTACAACTTTGTTCTAGGAAATTTTCACCTTTTCCATCATAAATTAACACATTTTTATGTAAATTTTGATTTGCAACTTTTTTGAGACCCATCTGGATGCAGCAGCAATATGGCCGCCGAGTCATCTGTGGACCGGAACTGGGGACCGGAAGTGACTCAAAGTTCCTGGAAAGGACGCCACATTTTAATGTTATTTTAGCCGATTATAATGCTACAGTTTGTTTTCCTGGCTGCTACGTGAGCAACTTCCTGTCTCCAGCTCACACCAGGACGTCCTTTCCACGGAACTCTGTGTTACTTCCGGTCCCCAGATCCAGTTCACAGTTCCGCTACACACACGACTCGGCGGCCATATTGCTGCTGCATCCAGCTACTCTTGACTTTTTCCTGCAAATCTGAAACTTTTTTAGCAGTTAGCAAATAGCAATTATTTTTAGCAATTTGCAATTATTTTCTGGTAGATTTTAAACTCCTTTCTCATAAATTTTCCACTTTTTTCTTGTAAATTTGCATCATTTTTATTCTTAAAAATTTGCAACATTTTGGAAAAAAAAAGTTTTTCTCATTTATTTGTATATTTTCCACAAAAATTTACAACTTTTTTCTTATAAATTTGCAGCATTTTATTGATTTGCAACTTTTTCCTGTAAATCTGCTATTTTTTTTTTTTTGTCAAAAATTTGTAAATTTTTCTCTTGGTTTTTAAATTTTCTTCTCCTAACTTTCAAATGTTTTTCTTGTAAATGCTCAACGTTTTTCCTTGTAAATGTGCAGCGCTCATCTGGATGCTGCTTCAATTTTTACTCATTGTAATTCAGTCTTGAATTTTTAAACTGCCATCTTTTATCATATTTTTGCAGCTTTATTCTTGTAAATTTGTCCCTAATTTACACTGATCCATTTGTCCCTCATTTTAAACTGGTGAATACCCCCCACCCCCCTTGGTGGCTCTGGGGCCACAGGTTGTGGACCCCGTGGAGCCTCTACTGTGTGGGTCTTTTCCACCGGAACCCCCGACCTCGGGTCAGGTTTCGGTCTCGGCCCCCGCAGCTGTTCCTCCTCAGTCCCGCACCAGAGTCAGACCAGAGACCAGAATGGAGGAGCAGCAGGATCCTGGCAGCAGAACCGAGGAACGGTCCAGTGGAGCCTCCACAACTCCAGCTCCTCCACACATTCACCTCTGGGACTTTTTCTCTCTTTTTTCTTGAATCTGTACCTTTAAAAAATGCAGTTGTTTCTCTCTCACTGATTCCAGATGTTGTCCTGCCATCCCCCCAGCCTCATTCAGAGGTGTGAAGGGCACCAGGCGGATCCTCCCCCACAGCCTAGAACAAAGAAAGAATCGTCCTCCAGGATCATCAGAACCTCCTTTGTCGTGTTACACAACTGGATCAAATCAATGCAAACCACCAATTCTAAGCAGCAATGCAAAAAATTAGGAAGTTGAAACTTTTTTCTCACAAATTTGCAACTTTTTTCAAAAACTTGCAAAAAAATCTCTTAAATTTGCCACAGGTAAAAAGCAGCAAATTTGCACATTTGATGCTAAGTTGCACATTTTTGGGAAAAAAAGCTGCAAAATTAAAAAAAAAAAAGTTGTAAATTTCAAAAGAAATAAATATTACAAAAAAGTTGAAAATGTACAATAAGTTTATGAGAATTTATGGGAAAAATTTTTTAAATCTCTCAGAAAAACTAACCAGTTTACCAGAGTGGTGGCCTAGTGAATAGAGCATCTGCCCCACAGCTGAGAGGTTGGGGGTTCAAGTTCTGGCCGGGTCCTACCAAAGACCATTTATAAAAAGGGTACTTCCTGCCTTCTAGCTTGGTGCTCAGCATAACAGAATGGAGGAAGTCGTTTGTGGCAGCGACGCCTCAGATTCTAGATGTGATTAACACTGTAGATGAAGAAATGTCATTTTGTTCTATTGGACATGATTGGCTGGATGGACTGAATGACAACAGAGGAGCTTCTTCTTCTTCTTCTTCTTCTTCAAGGGGAAAAATGCAAATTCATCAGATCAGATCAGCCTTTATTAGTCCCACAGTGGGGAAATTGCAGGACTGCAGCAGCACAAGAGCAACAGTCAGTAAGAGAAGAACTGGTTAGCCATAGCAGGAAATAAATATACATACGGACACAGTTATACAGTCATTATGGGGAAATATGGACATTTATGAGAAACAGTTGCAAATTTACAGAAAAAGCTGCAAAACTATGAGAAAAAGTTGACAATTTAAAAAAAGAATAATCATAAGTTTATGAGATAAAGGTTGAAAATTTTCTTGAGTTTTATTTTTTTTATTTTTTTTTTGCAAAGTTTTGTGAGAAAAGTTGCATATTTTTAAGAAAAGAGTTGCAAATTTCTGAGTAAAAGGTCACAAAGTTTTCTGCTGCACCTTTCTAGACCAAAGTTTGAATCTTCATTGTTCGTTGCAAGTGAATATCTGGAGATTTGGAATTGGCAGCAGCATCAAACTCAGGACCACATCCTGTATCTCACTGTGAGCCTGATAAATGCAGCCGTCACTGACATGGACACACGTTACTAAAGTGACTTTTGTCAAATATTAGAACAGTCTCTTCACAAAGAAATACTGCTGTTATTTCTCCACCAAGGAGGTCATGTTTTCATCTGTCTTGGTTTGTCTTTTGCTTTGTTTGCTGTCAGCAGGATCAGGCAAAACTACTGGATGGATTTTAATGACACTTTCACCATACATCGTCCTTGGGCCAAGGACGACCCGACTACATTTTGAAGGAGATCCGGATCAGGCTGTGGATTCTGGATCACTTTATGTCTTTCTTTAACATTGCCAGATAGGGCTGTTTTTGACATTTTTGCTAATAATTTGAAAAATATTGCACCAATCAACACATAACTATCTAGATACAGACAACTGATGACACGCTATCAAACAACATATTTTGATCTTTGGGTGAACAGCCTTGGTGGAGGTCTGCGCTCTCTGAGTGCCCTGTAGCTTTGTTAAGCTACAGTCTTCATTTTGTTCAGAAAAGACTAAATTGTGCTTTCCAGAATGTCATGATATCACAAACAAATGAAACCAAAGGCAACAAATATCTAACGGATATTTTAATGTTTTAAAGCAAATTCAACCGAGATTATGCAGTTCAGATCCTACAAAAAAACTGAGCTATTTTTCAGTTTCTTTACTCAGATCTGCATCTCCTGTGCCCTTAAGTAGTGTCTTAACTTCCTGTTCATGTTTATGCTCAAAGTCCATTTTTAATGTTTCGACATCAAGCCTCAATATTTCTATGTTTTATTTTATTTTTCCCCACAGAAAGAAAAAAGAAGAAAAGGACAGTAGCATCACTGTTGTCAGAAGTGTGACAGTGTAGAGGATGACTTTCACAAACGAGACTGAGTTTATTTCTCAGGGTTGGTTTATTGCAAGATCACATCCTCTAACAAGAACAGGATCTCAGGAAAAGAGGCAGAGCAATCATCCAACACAGCTCTTATAGTCTCACCAGACACAAATCCCCCAACACCAAATCACACCCCCCCAACCCACAGTCTTAGGTAAACATCTAGCGCCCAAGGCTCCTTGGCGTCTCCATTGTCCTCTGACCCTCTAGCGTCTGGGGCTCCTGCTGGGGCATTCTCTCCAGCTTCACATCTCCTGCAAGGCCAACTTCACACCTCCCGTAGGTCCTCACAAGGTCAGGTCCTCTTTGGTCCTTAAGACGTGAAGCTTCTGGAATATCCACCGTCATTCCTACTAGGTGAATGCGGGGGATATGAATACAATATATGCGCCTTAAATATGCACCATAACAGGACATTTACATCATCTGAACATTTAGAGAGCATCTCAGAATGCACCCGGGGGAGACACCTTATAGCTGCACAGAGTGTGGGAAAGGCTGCAGCACTCCAAATTCTCTAAAACTCCACCAGTGTAGCCACACAAGAGAGAGACCCTACAGCTGTGAAGAGTGTGGGATCACCTTTCCATTTTCCATCTCATTAAAAATGCACCTGCGAATTCACACAGGAGAGAAGCCATATGGTCTGTCAGGAGTGTGAGAAATGTTTTGCTGAGTCTTGAACCCTGGCATGCCACATGCACATTCACACTGGAGAGAAGCCATACCAGTGTGATTTGTGTGGCAAAGCATTTCTGCAGTTGAGTACCATGGTAACTCACAGATGGTGTCACACTGGATAGAAACCATACTGGTGTGACAAATGTGGCAAAGCCTTCACTGCTCCAGCCAGTCTGAATTTACACCATTGTGTTCACAATGGGGGGGGGGGGGCGATATTGGTGTGAGACTTGTGAGGGATCGTCACTTCCTTGTGGTAACGTATCGTCACTTCCTGTTTTGCTGTCTGCCTGTGTGGTTTGCTCTCCAGCTCTCTAGCCACTAGCTATGGCTACTACCTCTCTTTCCTCTCCTCTGGTGTGCTCTCTCTGTCAGATGTTTAGCTACACCTCTGCCTCTTTTAGTGATAACGGTAAATGTAATAAATGTTGTCTTTTTGAGGCGCTCGAGGCGAGGTTGTCTGATTTGGAATCCCGGCTCCGCTGCATTGAAACACCGTCTGCGCCAGTTAATCTCGACGGACGCCCATTAGCTGCAGCGGAGCTAGCTAGCTTAGGCCCCCCTATCAGTGGTTCCCCGGCTCTCCTCAGCAGCGAGGAGACTGGGTGGGTGACGGTGAGAAGGAAGCCTAGTCGCAAAGCCCCGGTACACCACCAACCTGTTCACGTTTCTAATCGTTTTTCCCCGCTCAGCGACACACCCGCTGAGGAAAAAACTCTGATCATTGGCGACTCTGTAGTCAGAAACGTGAACCTAGAGACTCCAGCGGTCATAGTCCAATGTATTCCTGGGGCCAGAGCAGGCGACATCGAGTCAAATTTGAAAATGCTGGCTAAAAGTAACTGTAAATATTCCACAATTGTTATTCACGCCGGCATTAATGACATCCGTCTCCAGCAGTCGGAAGTCACGAAACTTAATATAGAATCGGTGTGTGAGTTTGCAAAAACGATGTCTGCCACTGTAGTATTCTCTGGGCCCCTCCCCAATCTGACCAGTGATGACATGTTTAGCCGCTCGTCATCCTTGAACCGCTGGCTGTCTGTGTGGTGTCCTAAAAATGACATGGGCTACATTGACAATTGGAGCTCTTTTTGGGGAAAACCTGGTCTTATGAGACGAGACAACATTCATCCCACTTTGGATGGTGCTTCTCATTTATCTAACAATCTGGCATCTTTTTTATCCAAATTTCCAAAACCATGACTACTCAGAGTTGGGACCAGGAAGCAGAGTCGCAGTCTTACACGCCTCTCTGCAGCTCCTCTTCATCCGCCACCCCTCAACTTAGCCCCTGTCTTCCCCATCAGAGAATCGTTGTCTGCTCCCTCCAAAGTGAATAAAAATATAATGTATAAGCATCCCAAAGTGATAAAGCAAAATATTGGTAAAACTCAAATTAAACATAAAGCCTCTAAATTGAATGATTTGGCCTCTGTTCCTCCTCATAATTTAAAAATTAAATGTGGTTTGTTAAATATTAGGTCTCTAACTCCCAAGTCTCTGTTAGTCCATGATCTGTTAATTGATCATCAGATTGATTTAATTTCCCTTACAGAGACTTGGTTAGGACAAGAGGATTATGTTGGTTTAAATGAATCAACCCCCTCTGGTTATTTAAACTGTCAAAATCCCAGAAGTTCTGGTCGTGGAGGAGGAGTAGCAACAATTTACCATTCCAAATTACTAGTTAATGTAAAGCAAAAAACATGTTATAATTCCTTTGAGGGCCTGGTCCTCAGTATTGGGCACTTTAGCAATTTCAGGTTAAACCCAATTTTATTTGCCATTGTTTATCGTCCCCCATCAACCTATTCAGAATTTTTATCCGAATTTGCTGATTTCTTAGCTGATTTAGTGTTGAAATCTGATAGAATAATTATAGTAGGGGACTTTAATATACATGTGGATGTAGATAGTGACTGCCTTAATGTGGCTTTTAATTCAATATTAGACTCGATTGGGTTTTCTCAGAAAGTAGGAAATTCTACTCATTACCTCCACCATACATTGGACCTTGTTCTGACATATGGCATAGAAATAGAAAATCTTGTAGTGTCTCCTCATAACCCTGTACTGTCAGACCATTGTCTGTTAACCTTTGATTTTACTATTTCTGACTATTTGGCTCCTAAAGAAAAATATTATCACAGTAGATGCCTCTCAGATGATGCTGTTTCCAAATTTATGCAGATTGTTTCCTCTATGCTATGTGTCAACACAACGGAAATAAGCTATAGACAGCTTGCTCCTTCTGTAATTGATAACATGGTGGATAGTGTTTCAGCTTCTCTGCATCAGGCTCTAGACTTGGTGGCCTAATCAGAGATTTTTAACTCCTTGGTTCAACACAGAAACTCGTAGCTTAAAACAGAAGACTCGTCAATTAGAAAGAAAATGGCGCTCTACTAATTTAGATGAAATCTATTTAGCTTGGAGAAATCATCTTTTAATTTATAAAAAATCTCTTAGAAAAGCTAGAACGAGTTATTACTCTGCATTAATAGAAGAGAACAAGAATAATCCCAGGTTTCTTTTCAGTACTGTAGCCAGGTTGACAAAGAGTCAGGACTCTGTCAATCCTAGCATCCCCTTAGAGCTTACTAGTCAGGACTTTATGAACTTTTTCAATAATAAAATTTCATCCATCAGAGATAAAATCAATCAGATTCTTCCCACAGTTAACTTAAATACTGTAACTACTACAACTCCTTCTATTGATGTCTGTCTTGATGAGTTTACTCCAATCGACCTTTGTGAGTTAGACAAAGTAGTTTCCTCATCCAAACCTTCAACTTGTCTTTTAGATCCTATTCCTACCAGGTTATTTAAAGAAGTCTTCCCACTTATTGGTAGCTTTATTCTTCATATAATCAATTCTTCATTAACTTTAGGCCATGTACCGCAGGCTTTTAAAACGGCTGTAATTAAACCCTTACTCAAAAAGCCAACGCTAGATCCAGGAGCTTTAGCTAACTATAGACCAATCTCTAATCTCCCTTTCATTTCAAAAATCTTCGAAAGAGTTGTTGCTACGCAATTATTTGACCACCTGCAGGGAAATGGTTTACTTGAAGAGTTTCAATCTGGGTTTAGAATCCATCATAGTACTGAAACAGCCTTAGCGAAGGTCACTAATGACCTCCTCATTGCATCTGATAATGGACTAGTTTCTGTACTTGTCCTTTTAGATCTTAGTGCAGCTTTTGATACTATTGATCATAATATTCTACTTGATAGATTAGAACACTATGTTGGACTTAATGGAACTTCGTTGCAGTGGTTTAGATCTTATTTATCTGATAGGTTCCAGTTTGTTCATGTAAATGATGAGTTTTCTTTCAGCTCAAAGCTTAGTCATGGAGTTCCACAGGGATCTGTGCTAGGCCCTACTCTTTTTAGTTTATATATGCTTCCGTTAGGCAACATTATTAGAAAGCACTGTATACATTTTCATTGTTATGCAGATGACACACAATTATACCTGTCAATGAAGCCAGATGATACTAATCAATTAGCCAAGTTAGAAGCCTGTCTTAAGGAAATCAAAGCTTGGATGACTTGTAA